>CM053601.1:149872296-149972791 GCA_028646575.1 Pseudocheirus occidentalis | reverse complement strand
GCTAGTGTATGAAGTCAGTTTGAACTCAGGTCCTCCTGACTCCAGGCTCATTGCTCTACATACTGTGACCTCCCTTGCTGCCCAGACCTAATATCCACTGTGCATATAATCTGTATTTCAGATTGTTTGCCTGTGGACTCCTCTCACCCATTAGAATGTGAGTTACCTGAGGGCAGGGACTACAGCCTTGCCCTTTTTTTCAATCTCCAGTGCCTGATACAGAGTAAACTCTTAGTAAATGTTTGCTGACTGACTTACTGACCTCCTGAGATCTCCAGTTCTCTTTAATCCACTCACTGTTGGAATCACTGTCTCAGAGCTATAATGAACTGAAAGCCGAGTCAGCAGGTACTTTCTGGTTCCAGACTATGATTTACAATTCCATATCCCTGGCCACTCCAGCCATATGCTGGCCAGTCACTGCGACTCTGGGAGTATAACAGGGAAGGTTTTTTAAGAAAAAGGAAGGGAAGAGAGGTCAGACACCAAGAGTTTCTTCCCAGCTGAAAGATGGTTCAACAAAACCATTTAGACAGAAACAGTGAGAAAGAATTCAGGATTACTCGGCAATCAAATTCAGGTAGAGTATAGGTTCCATGAAGGGGTATAGAGTACTATGAGGATTAGCTGGCAAATAATGGCACTTTGGGCTTGAGATCTTACAGTCCTAAAACAGGGTGAAGGCCAGAGGGCAGAGACTCTTGAGTGTTTAGATTTCTTTTGGTAGGCAGTGGGGAGACTCAACTACAAGGCATTCATTGAGTACCTACTATGTCAGGCTTTGTGCTAAAAATGTTAGGCAGGTCAGCTAGGCCTAACCCACAGACCAAGTCTTACCCAATATAACAAACGGAATCCACTCGATAACCCCTTCATTCCCTCCCTGCTTCCCCCATATGCCCACAAAGACAGCCTCCTACTGCCCTGGTTTCACAGGGGCCACTCCTGCCCCCATAACTGCAGTGAGCCCTCTCTTCTGATGCCCCCTAATTCTATAATTCAAAGAATGTTAGAGGCAGAGAAAATTTAACAACTCATCTGGCTCAAGCCCTGAGCTCCCTCATAACTTTACTGACCTATGATATTAGAGGAAGCAATCTTGCTTATTGAAGGGGGAAAGGGAGGGAGGAGAAATGACTTGCCCAAGGTCATGCAGCTACTAAAGAGCACAGATAAGACCAGAACCCTCATCTTCTGCACCAAACTGACTCCAGCAGCTGCCTTTCTTCTCCATCCACCCCCTGCTTTCTCTCCTCCTCCTCCTCCCTCCTCTCCTCTCTTCATAAATATCCCCTTCCAGCTTCATCCGACAGTCTCCCAGGGGCTCAGGCCCTCTCCACCCACTAGCTAACCACTGAAACCGCTCTGAGTGGCCTGAGATCCCTTACCCTATTTCCCCAAAGTCTTTTTTTATTTCCTCGTGGCAGAGGCAGCTCCAGCCCCGAATCAATGAATATTCAGCCACAACAAAGGGTTGCAGAGGTGAGCAGACATTAGATGGCAGCCTTCCCATAATAGAAAGAGGATCTCTTTAGTAATCGGGTCCGTCTCTCTGCTCCCATAGCCCAGTACACCACAGACAACTCTGGCCCATGAGTGTGGCCCTCCATGGGCACAGAGGAGGCATGGGAAGCTATGTAGCCAGGTACAAAGATGAGCCCCCAAACAAGTCTCATCCACTCAGTTCTTAGGATCTGAGAGGCAGTCAATCCAAATCACTCATTTTACAGAAAAAAGGCTTAGGGCCCAGAGAAGGAAAGAAATTTGCCTAAAGTCACACAGCTAAAGAGGCAACCAAGCTAGGTTTCAGACCCCTCTCTCTAGCCATTATTCCTTCTTCCCACTAAAGCCACAATGCCTCATTCCCCTAAGAGAGTGAGATGACTTTTTTTTTTCTAGAAGATAGTGGCTACTCTAGTAACCTGCAGATCAGGGTGAGCAACCAAATTCCAGCAGCCACACCCTCAAAAGGGAGGGAAGGGTGATAGCTGCAGGCATGTGGGGCCTAGAGCTGGCTGGAGGAATGCCCTCTCCAAACTGGATTTCCAGGAAAGTCAGGCCAGGAACAGAAGGGAGGGAGGGGAACAGGAAGGAAAGGCAGTCTCTTCCTTCCCTCCTCCCCTAGGCATAGG
Organism: Pseudocheirus occidentalis; assembly: GCA_028646575.1. Taxonomy (NCBI): domain Eukaryota; kingdom Metazoa; phylum Chordata; class Mammalia; order Diprotodontia; family Pseudocheiridae; genus Pseudocheirus; species Pseudocheirus occidentalis. The sequence goes on along the minus strand of CM053601.1, from coordinate 149,970,659 downwards.
CATAGGCATAGGCATAGGCATAGGCGCGTGCGCGTGCACACACACACACAGACACACAGAGACAGACAGACAGACAGACAGACACACACACGTATCACTCTTCATGGTCCTAGCCACAACCAAAAATCCATCCACAAGTCACCTCTGAGCATTTGTGGGCTAGGATGCCAAAGCTGCCCCACCCCACCTGCTGGACAAGCACCAGTCAGACCTGAAACCACCTCACCCTTTCAGGCCCAACCCTAGGATATCTCCCACTTAGGTCACCAGCGGTCTGGGTCTTCTGCTCAAAATTCAGGGCTTTAGGCTACGGCCCAGGCTTACACTGTCCTCTTTGGTCAGGGAGACTAAAGGTGGCATAGAAACCCTCCTTTCCTGGCTCCCCATCCCCCATTCCCCCCAGCAGGACATCCCTCCTGAACCACTAGGCTGCCAATGAAAGTGCAAAGTTCCCCCTTCCCACTTTTTAGGACCCCACCCAGAAAAACCAGGCTGTATTAGGACCTGACCTCTGGTCTTCCGCTTACAGAGAACCCACCCTTTCTATCCAACAAAGAACCACTGAATGGACAGGAGAACGGAGCTTCTCCTGTCACCCAGGGCTCTCCCCCAACCCTGCAGACCTCCAAATTCCACCCCACACAAAAGGCTCCAGAAACGGAAGGTGAAACAACAGCAGCAAACCTTAGGTCACTGTCCCACACAAAGACACGGGATCACTCAGGAGGGCTCCCTTAGGGGGAGGAAGGGAGAGAAAAGAAACAGAACACCCTGGGTTGGTTACTAGTTGAACTGGGTTAGGAGGCACACCAAGGATCTAGGTTTTCTAAAATGTCTTAAGACACTACTACTACTGAGCAACTAGGTGGTACATGGAATAGAGCTTCGGACTCAGAAGCAGGAAGAGCTGAGTTCAAATCTTGCCTCAAACACTTACTAGCTACATGATGCTGGACAAATAATTTAATCTTTGTCTGCCTCAGTTTCCTGGGCTGCAAACAGTGATAATTAACAGCAGTTACTTCCCTGGGTTGTTGTGAGGATGAAATGGAATGACATATGTAAAATGCTTTGCAAAACTTTAAAATGCTATAAAATGATGACTCCTATTATTCTGATGACACCAAAAGGTTTTTTTGGGAAAAGGAAATGGGTATGGGGGGGGGCGGGGGCGGGAAACAGTTGTTCTGAATCACCAGGGTGAGTCTGAGTTAGAAGACCTAGCTTTAAATCTTGGCTCTGCACTTAGTCATCAGCGAATTAATAAACATTTATCAAGTGCTGCCTTACATCAGGCACCGTGCTAAGTGCTGGGATACATACAGAGAAAGACAAAAAATAAATGCCTGCTCTCACCATCAATGACTGGGCAAGCCATTCTCCTTCTCTTTGTCTCAGTTCATGCTGTGTAATCAATTAACCAACATTCCTTAAACATCTGTGCTGGACGTTATACCAGTAGCTAGGTGGTGCAATGGTTAGAATGCTGAGCCTAGAGTCAGGAAGACCCTGAGTTCAAATTCAGATTCATTTACTAACTGTATGATCCTGGGAAAGTTAGCTAACCTCTGCCTCAGTTTCCTCATCTGTAAAATATAAAATACAAAATAACAGCATCTATCTCTGAGGCAAAGATGAGTTAATAATAATGATAATGAAGAACAAGAAGAAAGAAGTGCGCTTAGCGCAGTGCCTGGAATATAGCAGGTGCAATACACATGTTAGGGTTAGCTAGGTGACATGATGAGTAGATAGAGTGAAGATTCCAGAGTTCAGATGACTCTAACAGTGTGACCCTGGGCAAGTCACTTAACTCTGTTTGCCTCAGTTCCTTGACTAGAAAATAAGCTGGAGAAGAAAACAGCAAAGCACTCCAATATCTTTGCCCAGAAAACCCCAAATGGGGTCACAAAGAGTTGGACACTGACTGAAAACCAAGTGAACAACAACAACAAAATATTAGCTATTATTATTGGTTATTGGGTGCTAGAGATATAAAGACAAAAATGAAATAGTCCTTGACCTCACGGAGCTTACATTCTATGGAAACATATAACATATAAAATACTAATTCTAAGTGAAGGCATTAGTTACTGGGAGAAGTGTATGGTGAGGGGGTTGGATGAACTATAAATCCTAAAATCCCCCAACCCTTATGTAACACCTTGCGGGGAGGGCAGGGGAGCAGACCAGGCATTTAGGTCAGGCATAATGGAATACCAGTTTAACTCTGTTCAGTGAGTCAGTCTCTGTTGCTCCCTTCTCAAAATGAGTCTTTCTGACTAGACTAGGGGCTTGACAAACCCCTCCCCCCAACTCTAGGATCTATGGGAATGTCAGCCTTAGAGAACTACCCACCCACTCATTTTTCAAAATTGGAAATGGCAGCTCCCAGGGAAGTCACTTGCTCAAAGTCAGTAGTCTATGAGTGAGTGGTGAGTCCAAGCCTTGGCCCCAGGTCCCAGGCACATTGTCCAGGAACAGGGAGACTAGGAGGAGGCAGGTCTGAGTTCATTGCCTTACTAGAGCTCAGCTTCAACAAGTATATGGTCCACCCAGGATTGTTTGTAAGAAAAGTGTTTGTAAATTGGAAAGCCCTCCAGAAATGTGAGCCATTTGTTGCCCTATGTCCCCACTAAAGGAATTTTAACCTTTATTATCCCAAGTATGAACTTGTGTCCTGAAATAAAATATATATCAATCCTTTGTTATTTCCAGGTTTGCTTTTTCTGCCCATTCACATTAATAATTAACTTCACGACCACATCAGTCCTCAGCAATGCCATGGGGGATGAGTAATGGCACCAAGATCCAGGGGCTCTTGGTAGCTGTAGTTCTGGCCTTTTGTTAGGGTTTCATAATGGGAAGCGGCTGGTACCAGAGACTCTACAGTCTATGAACAAAGACTCCACATTCTTCTGGGAAGGTGTGCCTGAAACCAGATACCCATCCAGGAGACAGGAGGCTTAGCCCTCATCTCTCACTCTACCAGACACTTCGGGAAGTCTAGGAAGAGGTATGGGAGGAGGGATGGGGCAGGGAGGGAGAGCACTCCCAATTTACACACCCAGATTACAAAGGGCAAAACTGGGGTCACAGTCACCCTCCCCCAGCAGAATGCCTGGGGGAGATTTCACTTTCTCCTCCCCCACATACCCAGCCCCAAATCATACATCATCTTTCCCAAGACTGGGTTCCTAATAACTTCAGTTCTCCCCCCCTACACACACACACATTCCCACAAAACTGCAGTTTATTGCAAGAAGAAATGATAAACAGGGGAAAGAATCATCTTACTGGGGGCCTTTTCCAATCAATAACTAATCTCAAATCAGGCACCAATTCAATAAGGATCTCTAGTTAAAAACTAAGTCCTCGGACAACTGCTGCCTTACAAAAATGAAGCTATAACTCAGAACTGTTGCCAAGATCCTGCTGAGAAGGGTACCCTGCCCGCCCCCCCTTCACCTGGAGCCTCCACACACAAAAAGGAGTTGCTCTATAAAACCGGTCCAAAGTGAAGCCCCAGGAAGTCTACCCCCTGAGAAATAGAGTCTTAATTAAGCCCTGACGCCAAAATATTGGCTAGCTGCGGGCAGAGGTGCCCTGTCTTGGTTGGGCTGTCCTAAGCCCCTTAGCCTAGTGAGAGCCGGCACAGGCATGCAGGAGCGCACGCCCCCACACACACACACACACACACACACAGACTCCCGCAGACACACCCGAGAGCCCACACACACCCACACACCCGCACACACCTGCAGGCCACCTGGCGTACCCGGGAGACAGAGCTGGCAATTCCGGGCTGACTCCACATGACGCTCCAGGGATGGCACATTCAGAGGGCAGACAAGCAGTTCTGACTGTCCATGGGCTCTCGCGCGCGTGGGGGAGCGCCGAGCCCCGGGTCAACGTCCCTGATCCTGGGGGCGTGGGGCTGGCAGAGGCAGAGGCAAGCAGTGGGAGCCGCTGCCGGAGATCAGGGTGGCGGGGCCCTTGCCAGACATGGTGTGTGAGCGCGTGTGGTGGATGCTCAGCTCTGCCTCAATCCAGACGCGCCCATCTGAGGTGGGAGAGCCACCACCCCGCCTGACATCACAGCCAGGCAGCCCGAATAGCGGTGGCGGAGGCTGCTGCCGCCGCTGCCCTTCAGCAGGGCACAGGCACCAGCTGCAGCAGCAGCAGCAGCAGCAGCAGCATGCTCTTGCTCAGCTCAGCTCCTCCTCGTAAGGGATGCTGCATGGATGCGGGAAGGGAAGGAAGGCAAAGGAGAGAGAGCGGACCCAGGGAGAGGACCGGAGGGGTTCTGGCAGCCTGCCAGGGGACTCTCCAGCACCTAGGCTGCAAAAGACTGCGGGTGGCATGGGACTGACTGACGTCTGCCTCCCCCCAGCCCAGAGCCAGCCCCCACGACCTTGAATCTCAGTCACCCCAAGCAGCCCAGGAATGAATGCGGTGGGGCTTGATCCGCCAAACTAAGAATGAGAAGGAATGATTTGGGACATCACTAGACATCCAATGACACCAGACTACTCCCTGTTGCCTAGCCACCTCTGCCCTACTCTTCCTCCACTTCTAGGCTCAACCAGGCATAGTGCTAACAAGCTCCCCACGAAGAACAATAGTCAGTTTAGCTCAATTCCCCTCCTCCTCCCAGAAGCCTTCCCTGACTACCTCTGGGCCAATCCCTGGGCAGGCACTCTTAGACCTGGTAGCCACCCAGCAATCACAGTCCAATCCTTAGATCTCTTCTTTCTCTCACATCAGGCAATTCCACTTATTTTGGGGGGATGTCTGTCAGCTAGGCCTGGTATGCCCTCTCCTCACCTCTTAAAACCTTTAGCTTCTTTTGAAGCTATTAGAGGGTCTTATCTTATAGCAAACTGATTCTGAATCTCCTCCCTCTCCCCCTCCCTTGCTAGTGTCCTCCACCACCCACACACATCCACATATATTGTTTTCCCTAATCATTAGCTACTTGAGGACAAGAGACTTTTTTTTCTTTATATAGGTGCTTAATAAATACTCATTTAATTGATTTAATCTTAAATGGTTTCATATTGAGAGACAACATGGGCTGGTGGATAAAAATTGGCCTCCAAAAAGAGCTGCATTCAGGTCCCGTCTCTGACATGTACCTGACCCTGAACAAGTCATTCTCTCAGGGTCTCTCCCAAGCAACTAAGTCTCTAAGTTGCAGAATGGTGGCAAGTCTGCATCAGCAGAGGCAATTTCCTTAGTGGAAATTCACAGATCTACCAAGGGAAAAAATGGTCTCATATCTACCATAGCACGAAATTTCATGAAACTGACCTTCTTAAGGGAAGCAGCAGGTACAGTGGAAAGTAGCCTGAGTCTGGTGTGACATTCCCTTTTAGCTCTGAATCTGTAATCCTGTGACCTTGTCTTCTCCCACCCTTATGCATACCTGAGGTTAACTTCTACTTATGCCCATTCCTATGCCTGGAATTCAATTAAATAAATGTGAATTAATTATCTACCCTATTCAGACAGAACACTGCAGGGTGCTTGCTAGGAGAGATAGAAAGTTTGCTTACCCCACCTACTGAATTCCTAGCCAGCTTTAAAAGACTACCTGAAATATCACTGCCTTCACAAAGCGTTACTTGCTCCTGGGAGTTAGTAATAACCCCTTTGTCCTGGACCAAATGCTTTTTGTGTGCGCTTATTATGTGTTACTCAGTAATAGTTATTTTTGTATGCACCACTAGAAAAGGAAGTGGATTAGTCAAAGGGGAATTAATGAATGGAGAGTTGTACCCAGGCAATGTCAAAAGAACTAAAGTTGGGGTTCTTAGTTTGGGGTCTGTAGAGAAATTTCACAGGGTGTGAACATAGGTGGAAGGGAAATAACCGTTTTATTTACTAAAGTTATCTAACTCAAATCTAGCATTTCCTTTAATTAAATGAAAACATGACTCTAAGAATGGGTCCATAAGCTTCACCAGGCTGCCAAAGGGGTCCAACGTACACTGAAGGTTAAGACCCCTTGCTCTAGACTAGAGGAAGGTCAGTAGCAGAGAATTTACTGAAGGACATAGACAGGTTTCACACTGGATGGATGGATGAGGGCAGCCTCATGGATGAGTTCACAGAAATATAGAATTACCCCCCTGGAAGCCTGAGCAACAGGAAAAGAGACTTTGGGGGCTATCAGTGCTTGTTCTGATTGTATACTAAAGCATTGTTGGGCTGTGAATCTGCATTTGGTTGTGGAGTCTAGCACAATGCCAGTATAATCATGTCTTAAAGTAAGTGTCCTATTCCCCTACTAGAGTATAAGCTCTATGGGGCTATGTTTTCTCCAAACTTTGAATCTCCTTCAAACAGTCTAGCATAGAATATTGCACATGGTAGGTACAATCAAAGTCTAGCACAGAACATTGCACACGGTAGGTACAATCAATGTTTGTTGAATTATAAGATCATAAATTTGAACCTAGAAGGGACATCAGTGACAACTAGATGGAGAGGGGGTGGGCTGGAGAGAAAGGGGGGGAAAAATAGAGCCCTGGGCCTGGAGCTCAGGAAGACCTAAGCTCAAATCTGGCCTCAGATACTTACTTACTAGCTGTGTGACCTCAGTTTCCTCATCCATAAAGTGGGGATATAATAGGCACTTAATATATGCTTATCCTCCTTCCTCCACCCCCATTGAAGCCTCTTTGACTCCAAATCCAGGGCTCTTTCCACTGTACCACATTGCCTCCTGTGTGTCCTCCTCAGCATCCCCCAGCAGCTCTTTGCAGGATCTTAATACTTATTGTTGTTGAAATGTAAGAACCTTAAGGTACAGAGAAAAAAACACACCTTTCAATGGGAAGCTGAATCTGCCAAGGCCTGGAAGATCAGTATCCATTCAACTTAGCAAGCATTTATTGAGGACCTACTATGTGCGGGGCACTGAAGCTACAAAGACAAAAATGAAGTGTCCCAAGCATCTGTTTCCAACTTTTTTCTGCCACAAAAAAAAAATCCATAAGACTGGGTTTCATCTATATACCTAGGAGCAGTTAGACTACTTTAAAAAGGGAATTACTTTAAAATCTCTCAGGCTCTCTCTCTCTCTTTCTCTCTCTCTGTCTCCATCACCTCCTTAACAACACACACACACACACACACACACACACACACACACACACATCCCTCATATTAGTCCCCTAGGAATGAAAAAAGAAAGAAAAGGCCTCGGCCACTTCTCATCATTCCCAGCAGGCCTAACCAACTCCCAAAGCCAAAGAGCCTTCCCTGTCCCTTGATCTACCAAGCCTCCAAAGCACCTTCTGCCTACACCACAGCACAGATGTGGCCATTTCAACAAAGACTGTCTCAATCTCCCCAGCTGGACAGAACCTCGCCCTCATTGGTCCTCTCAACATCTAATCCTCACTTTAAATTCTCCGTTCTAACTTGTATTACACCTAATGCTCAATTTCCCCAAACTATAAGCTCCATGAGGGCAGGGACTATAGTTCATAAATTTGCATGTGTCTCCTAGGACAGGCTCTTGCACAGAATAGAAACTTAATAAACATCTGCTCCATGAATGATCTTATTCCTTAATAGTTGTGTCCTGTCTCTAATTAAACCACCAGTTCCGTGGTGACAGGCGCCAAGACTTCTGCTGCTGGTGGTTCAGGGAATCTTTTCTGATGGACAGGAGACCTCCCATCTACAAAGTCAACAAGCACTTACTAAGGGCTTACACTGTGCCAGGCACTGGGGATGCAAAAAGAGGCCGAGTAGTCTTCGTCCATGGAGTTCACACCTGAATGAGAGAGACAATATAGAAACAACAATGTAGGAACAAGATAAATGGGAAATGTTGTGGTTTGCCCTTTGTTTTCCAAGAGAACCTCGACAGGTGGTGCAGTAGATGGAGCACCAGGCCTGGAGTCAGGAAGACACATCTTCCTGAGTTCAAATCTGACCTCAGACATTGACTAGCTGAGTAACCCTAGGCAAGTTATTTAACCATGTCTGCCTCCGTTTCCTCATATGTAAAATGAGCTGGAAAAGGAGACGGGAAAATACTCCAGTTAACTGGAGATAACCTCTGAGGAAAGGCACTAAAACTGAAGTCAACTGGGACAGGCTTCTTGCAGAAGGTGAGACCTTAGCAGACCTTGGAGGAAGCCAAGCGGCTATGCTATAAAAGCATAATGCCTTCTGAACTTTTTTTCACTGTTCTCTATGCTTTTTTTTCTGCAATAATAATGATTCTACGATACAACCATATTATATTATTATTCCATTTTAGAGAAGAAAACAGACTCAAAGTATCACTGGTTCAACATCAGTCTAAACATCTCAGGCAGGTCTAAAACTCAAGCGTCCTGACTCCCAGACCCTTGTTCTCCCACTGGCCCATGCTGCCCAGATGTCTACATGGGTCTAAATAAGCCAAGTTTTTGCCAGATCCATCAGAACATGTCCCTGCTGGAGTAACGTCCACCTGACCCATTAAATGCTAAACCAGGGTCAGATTCCTAGCTAGGGAAGAAAGCCTTTGCGGAGGCATATGTCCTCCACCTGTTTTGCTTCCCCTTATCTAGCAGCTCCCATTACACAGGGCCCTCCAGAGCCCTGCACAGGTGTCCCTGAGTGGGGCAGCTTTCCAGAGGGCAGCAGTGAAAGGCATCTGCCAGGCAGGAATGGCTGGAGTAGAGCTGGCCTTCCAGCACCAGTCTCACAAGGTGTCCATCACAGACATAACAGGACACAATACATACACAGTGCGCTGGAGAGAGGAGAAGAAATGTCTGCCTCCAGGATCTCATCCATCAAACGATGGGGGAGGGCTAGATGAGAGTAATAATAGCACTTAGTATATGCCAGGCATGATGCCAAATGCTTTACAACTATTATCTCATATGAGACTCATAATACTTTGGGAGGCAGGGAAAATCATTACCCCCATTTAACAGAGGAAGAAACTGAGACAACCAGGAATTAAATGACTTACTCACCCAGGATCACCCAGCTAGAAAGTGTCTAAGGTTGGATTTGAACTCAGGTCTTCCTGGCTCCATCACCCAGTACTTTAACCACCATGCCACCTAGTTGCCCCCTATATATTGAAGTGATGACCATTCATCCTCCTGAAATCGCAGGTTCCAAGGACATAGGAAGGTTTAGAGGAATTAGCCTCACTTTAAGGATTTGTTCTGTGAAGTCTGGATTCAAAGTGCCTTCCTTGAAGACCTAGAGGGCCACATGTGGCCTTGAGGCAGCAGGTTCCCCACCCTGCTGCTGGCTAACTCTCCTTTAACCTACAGCACAGTCTCCCTTCAAAGTCTCGAAAGACTTTCTCTCGAGGATGGATACCTTCGATAAGAGAGTGGCTCAAACTGTGGAATGCAGGCTTTCATTTTGGTCCAAGCCTGGGATTTCATTGGTGTGGAAGACATTCCTACCACCAATGCAAGTCAACAACTTTTCTGCAACTAATTACAGTCTCAGAAAGTCCTTTAGAGCACAGAAATGCCAAATGGCTCACCCCTGATAACACTGCTTGGATGTGCCAAAGGCCTGCCCAACCTGGAAGGAGTCTTCTGGCCTCGAGGGTCAGCTTTCTGTCTACCATGTTCCATGGCCTCTCATGCAATACTAAGGCACCATATAAAATTACACAGAGTAGAAGTGATACAGTAGGCAGGAAGAAGCCCTGGGCCTACAATACACACTGACCATGGAACAGCAACAGTAACAATGCAATTCACACACAGAAAGATGGGAAGCTGCAAAAGGGGACATTTTGTTACTCTCTTCCTAAAGTTAACGCAAATTCAAAAATCACAAGTTGCAGGAGTGTCTCATGTCACTGTGATTTTTATTTTTGTGTGTATATGAGAATATTTGTTTTTGCTGATGGCTAAAGTTTAGAAGAAAGCAAAAGAGAGAGTTTTTCCTTATATCCAGCAAAAGTCTACTTTTCTGCAAACTTCTGCATCACTCCCAATTCCCTCCAGGACCAAGCAGAACCCAATGGCCCTTTAAAGACTTGAAGGTTGGGGAGGCTAGGTGGTGCAGCGAATAGGGCACTGGCCCTGGAGTCAGGAGGACCTGAGTACAAATCTAGCCTCAGACACTTAACACTTACTAGCCCTGTGACCTTGGGCAAGTTACTTAACCCCAATTGCCCTGCCTTCCCCTGTCCAAAAAGTTAAAAAAAAAAAAAAAAGACAGAAAGCATTGAATGACAGCCAATCAAACACTAAGTAAACAGGAAAAATTGTAGTTCACCTATCTATTGCACTTCCTTATATAATAATCTCTCTATTGGATAGTTAGTGCAAGTATCATTATGTCCATTATACAGATGAGGAAACTGTGGCTGGAGGAGGTAAATTACCTTACCAACATCACCCCATAATAAATGTCACGGGCAGGATCTGAATGAAAATTCAAATGATCTTTCTTAGAGGCAATGATCTTTCCTCTGGACCACACCTGCCCCCTATCAAGGAAAGCTCTTTTGAAGGGACAGATTGACATAACCTCATTTAGTAACAACAGCAGAGTTGATTTGATCTTGGTTCATGGTTCCTTAACTAGGGTGAAGGAGAAGAAAAAGGAAGGAAGGAAGGAAGGAAGGAAGGAAGGAAGGAAGGAAGGAAGGAAGGAAGGAAGGAAGGAAGGAAGAAAAAGAGAGATACAAAGAAGGGAGGGAAGATTTATTAATTTAGAAATGATTTAATATTCAATAATATTAAAACTCACTATGTATCAGACACTGTGCTAAAGATCTTTAGAAATATCATTTCATTTGATCCTCACAACAATCCCAGGAGGTAGGTGATATTATTGCCTTCATTTTAAAACTGAGGAAACTGAGGCAGACAAAAGTATATAAATGACTTGCCCAGGGTCACAAAGCAAGTTAAGTGTCTGAGGCTGGATTTGAACTCAGGTCTTCCTGACTCCAGACCCAGTGCATTATTCATTGTGCTACCTAGCTGCAAAAGAGAATCGAGCCCAGGTCAGAGCCTTAGAGCACAGTGAAAAGTGGACAAAAGAACCTGAAGTATTTTATACTCCAAAGGTAACAGGAAGCCAAAGGTCACAGGGGCAGGAACAACCTGGGAAAACAGTCAGAAGCAGGTATTCTCCCTTGAATCAAACCTAGATGAAGGGAACCAAGGACTTTCTTCAAGCAACATTCTTTGACAATGACCAACCTCTATCCAAAATGGCCATTTTCTCCCTCCCCACCAACCCCAGTTTCTGCTTAGCACCTGCTGCTGAGCCCGTGGGGAGGCCTACATGAGATGCTGGGAGGAGCAGCAACAGCTTATCAGGAGTGCTGCTGGTCGTGGCTGACTTCCTCCAGCAGGCCTATCTACCACTTGAGCTTTCTCCTTTTTTTGGCCCTCCTATCAGCAGAGCCAACTTGGGGGCTGGGAGCTGGTGGTAAGCACTGGAGCCTCAGGATGGTGATAATGAAGAGCTTTTTAAAAATAAGCCTCCCCTATTAAGATTGATTGATTCTGGGCAGGAGCATTTCCAGAAACAAGTCAAACTTCACTTGATAAAATACTTTCAGCATTGATGCCTCTTGACAGACTTAACATAGAGGTTAAAAAAAACTCATACACACACACTCATGCCACCACTTAAAGTTCCAGTAAGACACCCAGAACATCAGGCAGAATGGATTTTTCTGGGGGTTTTTTCTGGGTTTTTCCAAACTAAATGTGCCCAAGAATCCAAGAGAAGAGATCTCTCCATGTGGCCACTGGCCATGGGATTTGGCGGAATACGGGGGCAGTCACACTGTACTTATTTACCTTCAGATACCAGTGTCCCTGATGCTGTCTGCCAGTCAGGGAGGCCTCCATTCTTTGGAAGGCACTCAATCGGAATCAACCAGCAAAATAAATCAGAAACACGACAAACCGCTTTCCAAGAATCCAGATAATTGTCATCCTGGTTGTGGGCTGTTGTTATTTCTGTGGTGTTTACCAATCTTCTGATTGCCTGAATAACTTTCCATGAAAAGGGTAGGTTGAATTTCTCATCGTTTGTGCCAGAAGCTGGCAGGCCCTGTTCACTGAGCACATCAAACCTGGGACAGCAATTTTCATTAAACAGCCTGCTCCTTAGGCTAAACAATGCTTGTCAGTGCTACTGTATGGAAATTGGCAGTAGCTTTATCCTAAACCAAGACACAAATAGGCTGGTGAGGTGGCTCATCAAATCTGTCAGATAGAGTTTGGAGGATCTGCTATTCCTTCAATGCTATCACTGCTTCCCCCACCTCCCCTTTCCCATCTTCATTGGCTATGGTAACAGGAGATACAGGGAGGATCCTATTAATATGACTGATACTTAAAAGCCTACATCCACCACTGAGTGACTCTTAGAATGTGCAATGGATAAGAGCCAGCAATAGTCAACAATCAAGCAATAAGTGGTTATTAAGCTCCTACTGTGTGCCAGGTACTGGGCAAGACATCAGGGCTACAAAAACAAAGATAAACCAGTACCTGTCTTCAAAGTGTTTCTATCCTACTGATCAACTTTGGAAACATCAGTGTTAATGAAGCAGGTCTTTCATCCTGTTCCACCTTCCAAAGAGCAGAAAGTGACAAACTTGGAATCAAGAGAGTACTGGGTTCAAATCCTGTCTTGTGTGTGTGTGTGTGTGTGTGTGTGTGTGTGTGTGAGAGAGAGAGAGACAGAGAGACAGAGATAGAGAGACAGAGACAGAGGGAAAGAAGGAAAGGGAGATGGAGAGGAAGAGGGAGAGGGAGAAACTCATTGAACCTCAGTCTCCCTTTTTCTCATTGGGCTAATCTGGAAACTTCTACAAGGCAAATGTGTTGTGGGATTATATGAGAATTTAACATAGGTAAAGAATTCTGCGAACTTGAAAGTCATATCTGAGCACCAGCTATCACTACCATTGATGGCAAGCTAAATTCAATTTGGTTTTAAATATATTTTATTGCCTTCCAGTTCTTCTGAAATGGCATAGACGGCAGACCTGCCACACCTCAGTGGGTGAGCTTTGGAAACTGCATGCCCTCCAAGAAGCCTTTCCTGATCTTCCCCTTCCCCCAAATCATTAATGGGTTTGCTTTGCACACACCTATACATGTACATACTGTCTACCTGGACAGAATGTGAGCTGCTGGAGGGCAGAAACTGGTTCCCATCAGTCTTTGTATCCTCAGAGCCCAACATAATGTCAGACATACAGCAGGTGCCTAATGAATGCTTTGAGTGGTCGCTGTTGCCCAAAGAATTCATCTCTTGCTAACTAAACCTGTCTAATCTTAGTTATGTTGATTTGTGGCCAACAGAAGCACAGTCTGTCACTGGGCCCACATTGAATAGTTTTTCCAGCCTGGTAGAACCTTCTGGAGCTGGTGCCTTCCTCTCCCAGCCTTTGAGAGCCCAGGATTGCCTCCAAGCCACTGTGAATCACCAAAGGGAGACTTTAGAGGAAGGCTGCATACATTAACTCTTAATTTTTCAGAGCATTTGCTCAAATAGAACATCCCATTCCCCAACCAAGCCGCACAACAGAGTTTCTGTAGTAACAAAATGCACACTTGTCTTCAAGGATGACAAATAAAAAGATGCTGGCATCCACAGTGATAAATACCCACCTGACAAGCTCAGAATCATGCTCAGATTTGAATTCACTTTATAGTAAATTGGTTACTTCCTACCTCTGATCTCCTAAATCCCAGGATAAAGGCAATTAGTCCTCAAAGCACCTGAACTGTTGCCTCTTCTCTCTCTCCCCAGTGACTTTTTTCTTAAATAATAGGCTCTTATTTTAATGGTCACCCTCTGAAGGAGGCAAAGAGGATGAGCTGCATAAACAGGCTCCTGACCCAAACAGCACAGGAAAGGGACTCCCGCCCAACTCTCCAGCAACCAACATGCAGCTCGAGCTCTCTTCACCGAACTCGTACAAGGCATGGAATGTGGTGACAGATGTCAGGCAGCAGTAGGGGCAGCTTGTGCCATAGTGCCCTTGCTGGGATGTCCTCCTTGCTCAAGGAGAAAAACTCACAACTTTCACACAGGCACCCGTGAAAGCACCAGCTTCAACCCATTCTGTGAGTAATGCAAGTGACCACCCTTGACACCTGGGCACACTGACTGCTGCAAAGAGCCTCTTGGAACAAGCAAAACCAGGAACTCATGACCCAATTCTTCAGCCAGCTAAGGAAGATGTAACCCCCTCTGTCTGGCATTCCAAGTCCCATGTGTCCCTCCCACCCCCACTACATGGTTACTCTACTTTTTTTTTTTTTGCCTTATTTTATTATTCTGCTCTGTGCTGTCTATGTTGGAGTCAGGAAGACTGGAGTTCAAATCTGACCTCAGATACTTACTGGCTATGTGAATCTGGGCAAGTCACTCAATCACTGTCTGCCTCAGTTTCCTAAACTGTAAAATTGGGGTAATAATAGCATCTACCTCCCAGGGTTGTCATATCAAATGGGATATTTGTGAAGGTCTTAGCACAGTTCCTGGCACATAGGAGGTTAACAGATTGTTTTGTCTCTGGTTTTTTTTTTTGTTTTTTTGTTTGTTTTTGGCAAGGCAATCAAGGGTTAAGTGACTTGCTCAGGGTCACACAGCTAGTAAGTGTCAAGTGTCGGGCTGAATTTGAACTCAGGTCCTGACTCCAGGGTTGATGCTCTATCCACTGTGTCACCTAGCTACCAAAGGTTAACAGATTAACATTAATAGATGCTTATTTCCTTCTGCCCTCCCTCCTTTCCTCCTCTCTCCCTTTCTTCCCTTCTCTCTTTTTTTTTCTTTTCTTTTTCTTTCTTTTCTCTCTCCCTCCCTCTGGCCAAAGTGAACTACTCTCTTTTTAAGAAATATATATATTTTAAATTGATAATGCCCCTTTTTCTTATATCACATTTATTTCCAAATATCTACCTCTCCCTACCCCTCTGGTTTGTTTATAGCTCTTTGCAGCCACAAAAAGCTCTACTATTAATATTTTGATGCATGCGGGGCCTCTCCCTCTGTCCCTGACCCCCTTAGAGTGCATGTCCAGCAGAGGGACAAAGGGAACCGTATCTCTCATCCCTTGAATGAACTCTGGATTTTCATTTGTGGGGAAGTCTTCACAACCATCTAGCCCAATGTGTCACAGAAAAGGGTCCCTACTACAAACTGCTCAACAAACGGTCAGCTAGCCTCTGCCTGAACCTACAGCCTCTTGGAGCAACTTCTCCTTCCCTCTCTTTATTGGGTACATCAGAGTTTTCCACAGATGGGACATATGACCTCTATGAACAGGGAGCTCCTTGGCATAACTCACACGGCAACCTGGTTACGGAAACCCAGAACAGTCGAGTCTGAGGGGACCTCAGAGGTCATCGCATCTACCCCCTGGCACAAATCACATTTGACACCGCAGGCAAGCGCTTTGTGGGAGGCCAAGCGCCATAAAACATCTGCCAGCACCATTATCACTAATCTTCTCTCATTATTTTTGATGGAAACATTCCTAGCCAAGCCAAGTCACAGCTAGGAGCTGCTGCCTATCGAGCATGGGCCTCAGAGTCACAAAGGTTTGAGCTCAAGTCCTGACTCAGACACTGAACTAGGTGGGTGACCCTGGAAAAGTCACATACCCTCTCTCTTTCCTTATTGGCAAAATCATAGCACCAACCTCCCAGAGTTAGAGTAAGAATCAAATGAGTTAACATATACAAGGTGTTTTGTCAGTCTTAAAGTGCTATATAAATCCTACTTATGCCTCTATACTTAATTTTCTTGGAGACAGCTAGGCAGCATAGTGAATAAAGTACTTTGAGGAATTTGTTCTGTAAAATTTGGATTCAGTCAAAAAGTCACACTTAAGGATCTAGAAGGCCATATACGGCCTCGAGGCCTCAGGTTCCCCACCCCTGTGCTAGACCTAGAATCAGGACACCTGTTCAAGCCCGGCCTTGGACACTAACTAGGGTCCCCTTTCTGTGACCCAGGGCAAGCCACTCTGCCTCAGTCTTCTCATCTGTAAAATGAGGGGGCTAATAATAGTGCCCACCTCCCAGGATTGCTTTGAGGATAGAACGAGATGATATTTATAAATAACTTTACAAACTTTAAAGCATGATATAAATTATCGTTATCGTTACCAATATTACTCTATGGAATGCAGCAGAGGTAGAAAAAAGAACTGCTTTGTAGAGCTGAATAAAAGTACTAGGGTGCGAGCTCATCTTCTGAAGGTTCTCTAGAGGCTCCCTCAGGATGCCTCAGTAGCAGACAGAGCAAGGGGCAAGAGATGGCCCTCACCCTGTACCCGTGTGGTTTGTACTTTCTCTGCCAGGTTTCTCTAGTTGGAAACTGTTTTATTCCATTTAGCTCAGAGACTACACATACCTGGTAGGGAGACATCTGTTTTAAAAGACTTAAGTTTTATGGATTATGATTATTGCTACTGCTATTATAGATGGGGAAAGTGAGATTGAATGATTTGATCAGTGCTGTACAGTGAAGCAAAACTTAAATCCAGCTCTTGGGACCCTCCCGTCCATCACTCAGTTCTCTCCAATGTGTTTCTCCATGAATATTTATTTCCTTGTTTGTTCTCTGGTCAAGGCCAGACTGGGACTTACTCTGGGAGGAAGCTAAACAAAGCACATGATCCACAGTGCAGGCTGAAGCCTCACCCGGATGCAAAGAGAAGGAAGGCTGTGTCAAGAAGACTCCTGCTCAGGGACAAGTAAAGGGACAGGGACGCAGCCTGTCATGCAATGATGACAATGGGGAGCCCAGAGTTAGAGACTGATGAGCTGAGGGGCACAAGGTAAAAAGAGACAAAGCAGAGATGGCACAAAGACCCAAACTGGGCTGAGATGGGGAATGAGGAGATGGGAGTCTGGGTCAGGCTCTGTTCAGTACTGGGATAAGCAGGAAATTCCACTGTTTCACCAACTGGCTTGACTCAAACTCCCCCCCTCCCCCACCACCTTTTTTTGAGACAACTGGGGTTAAGTTGCTTGCCCAGGGTCATATCTGGATTTGAACTCAGATACTACTGACTCCAAGGCCAGTATCCTACCCATGGTGTCAACCAGCTCAGTGCCCCTTTATTCAGCTTTCTACAGGGAAATTTTCTTCCCTATACTTATTAAATCACATATCCAGACCAAAACTATGTGACATTTCTTCTTAATTACAATACAAAATCCATCCTCCCTTTACCCGGCATTCAAGGACTTCATCAATCTGACTTAGTTTGTTTGACTATACTTATTTATTACAAGGGAGGGCTCCAAAGGGGGGTGCAGGAAAAGAGTCAGATGGTGGTGTTAAAAAAAAAAGCACTAATAAAACTTAAAAGTAAAATAAACTTATTTTGGAAGGGTACATTTCTCAAAGATCTAGCATTCCTTTCTTTCAAACCCTCCTTTGATGACCCATTACAGCCCATAAATGACCCTAGGTTTGCAAAGGGTATGCCAGCAGGGCAGTGAGCCACTTGAGAAGTATTAGAGACACTATCAGTGAAAGAGCAGTCAGATGGGAGCACTCTCTGGAAGTCACTGAAGTACCTGGGGCAGAGCATCCATCCACCTTCTCCAGTCACCAACAACCACTTAGGAAATTGGTCTCCAGGGCAGTGTGTTTACCAGGAAGGGCTCAGTACATCTCTCAAGGGGTTTAAATCAGACTCAGGGGACACATCCTCTCTCTGTGGGGTCTGGCTGGAACTGTCAGGGACGTACATTCTGCATTTGAGCTGGATAATGGCTGGCGTCTGATGGCCCCGACAAAGACTCCCAGCCCTCAGTAAGAAACCCTATCATGAGGAGATGCTGTCGCCAGTCAAACACTTCCACTTTTCTCTTCAGTGAGGGGCAAGCCAGAGAATAAGCCATCAGGTTAGGCATTGATTTTCCACTAGACACAGAAGGACCAGACAGGCTACACTGATATCTGGACAAGCAACACAGAGCAGAAGGGAAGAGTCAGGAATCTGACAAGCTAGGGCCATGAGTAACTCGCTTAATTTCTCCCCCTTCTAGTCACTTCATCTGTAAAATGGGGATACTCATCTTTATACTCCCTGACTCACAGGGTAGATGTCAGGGTTGCAGCATCGTAGGTTTGAAGCTGGAGACCTTAGAAGAAACTCCATCTTCATTTTGCAAGAGATTACATTGAGGCCAAGGAGGTTAAATAGTGTTCTTTTTTGAAAACCCTAAAGTCCCATAGAAACATAAGTAATTATTATAACCACCACCTGCTTTACCTGTTCAAAGTTGGATGAACACTCCCACCCAGGACCTCAGTCCAACTCAGACCATAGTCTTCACCAGTCAGAAGGGAGATGGGGGCAAAGGGAGTCACAAAGATAGCTTTGTCACTCCAGCTCCACACACCCAAACAATTCCATCATGAGAATGACCTGTGTTACTATAAGGTCACAGGAAACACTGATAATGATACTGTAACAGGAAATTTTTAACTGTTTTTCTCTGTTTGGCAATCTAATCCAATACCCTGAAACACCAATTAAAATTTCCTTTGTAATATCACTTTAAATTATTCAAAGTGTTTTCATATCTATGATCTATCTCACCTGAGCCCTCAAAGCAGGGAGGGCAGGTATTATTACCTCCATTTTACAGATGAGCAAACTTTTCCAAATTCCCAGGGGCTTATCTGCCTTTGAGTTTTCATTGCCAAAGAGAAGAATCAGTTATTCTGAACTCAGTGACACAAGATGACCAGTTCAGACCTGGCAGCATATGTGATCATGGTTAAGGAAGAGTGAGAGAAAGAGAAAGGGCCAGTAGCAAGGCTCAGGGATGGGGCAGAGCCAGGACGACCAGAGGTAATCAGCAATTTCATTTGGTTTCCCAGCGTGGGATCCCAAGTCAACAGTTAAAAAATGAATTGTAGTTTCCATTAAAAGCTATTGTCCTTAAGGGCTCTGGACTCCCAGAGCAAAAATTCAACCCAGTGGAAAACAATTACCCCATTTGGAAACTTTCCAAACAGTTCTGAGGACAGCATGCAGAAGTGGATGTCACAAGAAGCTCTTAGAAATCACAACACCCCAGCTCCTTCCCCACAAAAAATGGCACCTAGAATAAACACAGAACCATAAATGTTCAGAGCCAAGTTCAACCACACTTGAATGAAATGTCATTAATATTTTCCTAAAATGAGAAACCCAGGCTTTATAGAGACCACCTGAGTGACCCTAGATAAGTCACTTCACTTCTTAGGGGTTTAATAAATGCAAAATGCAACAGAGTTTAACTTGATAATGACTAAGATCTCCGGCCGGTAAAATCCTAAACTTTGAATGACAACTACTGGAAGCAGTGAATTTGTAGCATAAAGCTTTAAGTCAGGCAAGACCCTTTCAAATGCAGACTTTAATGAGGCTGTGAAGTGGGTCAGTATCAACACTGAAACAAGACTAGAGTGAGGGAACCATTACAAATTTTTTTTCCCTCAAGGAAATGAAAAAGAGCAGGTATGGCACAGTGAGCAGCACATGAGTTGGAGTTAGGAAGTATATTCAGGCACGTCTGACTCTTCATGACCCCATTTGGAATTTTCTTGGCAGGGTGACTGGAGGTTTGCCATCTTCTTCTCCAGCTCATTTTACATTTGAGGAAACTGAGGCAAATAGGGTTAAGTGACTTGCCCAGGGTCACACAGCTAGTTAAGTGTCTCCAGCTGGGTTTGACACAGGTAAATGAGTCTTCCTGATTCCTGGCCCAGTCCTCTCTCCACTGTACCCACCTCATCAATTTACACAATCCCTTATTAAAGGATCGATGAGGAGGATTAACCAGGGAGATTTATTGATTTCATTCTTGTAAACTCATTTCCAAATTGGGAAAAATGAGACTGCAGCAAAGAAAACACAATGCCCATTAAGTTTTTTATGTAAAATACTATATGGCTAATTCTATTAAGTCAATAAATTTCATCTTTGAAAAAAAAAAAAAAGAGAGAGAGATTCATTGATTTTGCTCCATTGTCAGCTTCCTTGCCTGCTTCCCTGGGAATGCAGGACCCTTGCTGCTATGAAAAGGGCATTGAGCTGGGAGTTGAAGGGCACAGGCTAGAATCCCATCTCTGCACTGACAGTGTGACTTTGGCTGAAGCCTTCTTACCTCTAGGGCCTCCATTCTCTTATCTCTGACATAAGAGGCTGGCTGCTCTCAGAGGTTCCTCCAGTTCCCAAACCCTAATTGTGGATGTGCCAAAGAAACAGGTCAATGTTCTATCTGCTCAGCTGACACAGAAACCTTTGTCCATGGGGAAATGATTATTTTCCAGACATGTCCTCAGGGTGGCAGCAGGCGCCATCTTTAGCGGCCCATCCACTCACCTACCCCACCCCTGCCCCACTCTTTCCTCTTTTACAATTCAGCAGTCATTGTTTTTTTTTCTGGTTGTCTTTCCTCTCGTCCAGGGTCTAAAAAGGTGCTGCCTGGTTCACTTTTATCTAAGGAGAAGGGATCAGGGCACCAGGGGAGTTCTGTCTGACAGCTCAGTCCCTGAAAGAACCCAGCAGCAGACTGAGCCCATGCTCCCCAGTGCATCTGCCCAGGTAAGACCAACAAAAACTGAGATTAACAGAACCACTGATCCAGGCACCAGGAAAGACGTTAGGGGCCATCTATGGCAGCTTTCTCATTTTGCAGAAGAGGGTTAAAGTGAACTGATTAAGGTCACGTAGGTAGTTAAGTGACAGTGGCAAGACTCAAACTCAGGTCTGTGACTCCAACATTCAGTTGGATGTCTATTTCTCTACCCTCCAAAGACTGAACCCAGAAAATCACTTCAGACCACAGTAGGATTA
The DNA here is from genome assembly GCA_028646575.1 of Pseudocheirus occidentalis. Taxonomy (NCBI): domain Eukaryota; kingdom Metazoa; phylum Chordata; class Mammalia; order Diprotodontia; family Pseudocheiridae; genus Pseudocheirus; species Pseudocheirus occidentalis. The sequence continues at coordinate 149,949,814 of CM053601.1, read as the reverse complement.
AAGGAAGCTTCAGCAGGCCAGGTGGGGTGGGGAAGGGAATAGGGACCATGAAATCTGACCTCAAATGTATTTTCAACTCTGGGGATTACTGGAGTTTTTTATCTGCTCGCTAGGGAATTCTACTTAGGTACTCCCTAGAAGTTTAAGAAGCTGAGATAAAGGTCCCCTTGTTTCATAAACTCGTTAGAACAACAAATGAGTACTGAGGAAAAGTTCCAGGATGGAAAGTCAAATTCCCGCCTAGTCCTCATTTATGCACAGGTTCTAACTTCCCCTGAGTTGTAGCTTGCAACAGAGGGGCCATTCTGTCATAAGATGTTACCAATACAGGAGGGCAAAAGAGACCTCTGAGCTCTGTTTTCCAGCTGCCTACTTCAGCAGAGTACATTCTTATTATATGGATGAAACTGGGAAGAAAAGGAGAAGAGAGCTCTCTATAGCAGAAGGGCTGGAAATGCACACACGACGGCTAATGCCAAGCCTAGCACTACCTTGTGGACACACTTCAGCTAAGTGCCTTCCCTTCTCCGCCCATCATTTTTCTCAATTTTGAAAAATTGGGGAATTTGGTCTCTAAAGTCCATTCCACTTCTTATATTCTGTGAATCTGTGATTTTAATTTTTTGAAAAAACATGAATATGAAGAATTCTGAGGGGGATAGGAGAACCTAAAAGAACTGATAAAGAGTGAAGGAAATAGAACCAGGGAAAGCTAAGATACAATGACTACAACACGGTACAGGGGTGGCAAGGTGGTGCTGTGAATAGAGCACCAGCCCTGGAATCAGGAGGACCTGAGTTCAAATTCAGCCTCTGGCACTTAACACACACACACACACACACACACACACACACACACACACACACAAAACTAGCCATGTGACCTTGGGCAAGTCAATTAACCCCAATTGTCCTACCTTCCCCCTCCAAAAAGCATGGATAAACAAATAACCAAATAAATAAGTAAAAATTGAATAATGTTTAATTAGAATGACCAAGAAGGATGACCATGGAGAAAAGTTAAGTAAATGCATTTTCTTCTCTTTTTTACAGAAATGGGGAACTGCAGGTATGGAGTACTGCATATACTATCAGACTAGATTGATCTTTTGGCCAGTTTCGCTAAAAATATTTTTTCTTTTTAAAAAATTCCTTGTTTTGGGGGTGGCTAGGTAGTGCAGTGAATAGAGCACCAGCCCTGGAGTCAGGAGGACCTGAGTTCAAACCCAGTCTCAGACACTTAACACTTACTAGCCATGTGACCTTGGACAAGTCACTTAACCCCAAATGCCCTGCCTTCCCCCCTCCAAAAAGCAAAAAAATAAAATAAAATAAAATTCTTTTGTTTTACAGCCTAGCTCTCTTGAGTAAGGAAAGAGACAGAAATATATTTGAAAATGAAGAGATTTGAAAATAAAAAACAAAAGATATCAATAACATTTTCTGAATTATTGCCCAAATAAAGGATTTACTACAAACAGATCCCTGGATGGCAACATAAAGCTATATTGGTCATACGCATTTCACTGCTCCGAGTGCCCACAGTCACCAAGCCAACCAGTATGTGGCCAAGACACCCCAAACTCCTCACAATGTTCTGGAATTCCTTGCTTTCCCTCCACCAATTTTTTTTTACCATGAGGAAGGAGGTAATGGTAACCATAGTAACTACAGTCTGGAGGAGGGAGGGCAGCTACAATGTAGACATTCATACACAGAACAGCTAACTAGAGATATATATGGGTAAGGGAAGGGAAGTGTTGTGCACATGTGCATGCACACACACATGCTTCCCCCCCCCTTCTCTCTATCTCCCTCAAAAGTTTACAGGTAACTCAGCTACTGAAAAAAAAATTAAGATTCATATTTATCCATCCCCTCAAGGATCAAGACTGCATTTATGCCACATAAAACGTTGATTGAAATGTCCCCTTCAGTTTCAGGATTCTGAGTGAGATAGCCTGTGACCACTGAGAAAGGAGAAGTCATCACAAGGACCCAGCATGGGTGCATCAGGAGCAAGTTGTTTGAGGTTCTCCTTGCTGTCTTTTTTGACAGGATTACTAGATATGATCATAGAGCCCAGCAGTAGAGTTCAGGCTCCAAGGGACCTTCAAAGCCATCTGGTCCAACATTTGAAAAGGGAGGAAATAAGGTCCTGGAGGCAGGAAGCATCTGGAAGGTCCTCTGACCCCAGAGCTAGGACACCTGGATATCCTGCCACCCTTGAAGGCTTAAGCTATAATTTAAAGGTGGGAAGGGGTGTTGTTTGGTACCCAGAAGATTTTGTGGACAAGAATGTGTTAGAAGCATATTGTCCTCTTCCCCACACACAAACACATCTGTCATCCAACTGAATCACACACAGTTTTCTCAGGAAAACGATCATCATTTTAGAGATGGGGAAACTCAAGCTCAGAGATGGTAGTGACTTGTTCAGGTCACAAAGGTAGCAAACAGTCAATTCCCTTGACTTCTGGAAAAACACTGTGCCTGTCTGTTGGACTGGGAGTCCAGAAGTCTGTGTGTCAATCTCTACTCCCATACTTCTTAGCTTTGGCTCAGTGGACACAAGCCACTTAAACTCTTGAAAGGTGCTTCCTTATCTATAAAACTGGACTTATGATCCTTGCACACTACACTGAGCACACCTCATAGGGCTTCCTTCAAGTAAAGGGCTAAGTAAACTGTATCGTGTGATATAAATGTGAGTTATTATGGTTGCTACTTAGAGGGCTAATTTACAAAGTGCTGTAATGCAGATAGTGTGAAATGAAACACAAGCCACTCTCTAAATATTTAATTAAAAGGGAGAAAGAACTCCTCTTATTAGGATCAATGACCTGTGGGTAGAGCAGGGTGTACTTAGGTATTGAAAGGGAGGGAAAAAATGAGGAGACTCAAATGCCAACATGGTCCAAGCAGCCCCTACAAGGCCTGGGGCCCAGAAACTGAAGAGGCTTAGGAATCAATCCTAAAGACACAGAGTCTGACTCTTAGGGCTGCAGGAGACCATGGAGGTCATCAGTCCCTAGAACAAAACAGAAATCTTCTCCATGGTATCTACCATAAAAGGTCATTTGTCCTCTATTCAAACGCTTCCAAGGAGAAAAGAACTCCCTACCCACTCTATTTTGGGGGCAGCCCTAAGTGATAAGAAACATCTGTCTCCCTGAAATCTCTACCCTTCAATGTCCCTCCTCTCCACTCTGTCCTAGTTCGCTCTCTGGGGTCAAGCAAAAGAAGCCTATTCTCTCTTCCCCACGGTAGTCTTTCAAATACTTGAAGACCTCTTTCATGTTCCCCTAAGTCTTCTCTTACATGGTACATACGTTTGGTAGATTTCTATTGAATGAATGAACAAATGAATGTTCTCAAACTGCTGCTTCTGGATGATGATAATGATAATGCTATTGGTCATAAACGACCTTCACACAGAGTGGGCACTTAAATGTTTGTCAAATTAGAATAAGAGGCGATGGGCTGAAGTTTAGAGCTGAATGGACCCTTAAAGGGGATCTAGCACAGGTTCTTCATTTTACAGTTGAGGAAACTGAGACCTACAGAGGTTAAAGGGACTCGTCCAAGATTGGAATCCAGGTTCCCCTCACTCCAAATCCAGTGCTCTTTCCACTCCACATAGAATTTTACAGAGTGAAGTAAGCAACCTCATATATTTTGACTTTGACAAGAGAAACAAAGAATAACAAAAATTAAACTGAACACTATGTAATTAATTATAATGACCAAGCTTATCCCCAGAGAAGAGTTAAGAAATGGTACCTCCCTTTGCAGAGGTAAAGGTGTGAAATATGGCATATACTGCCAATGGTCAATGTGTTCATTGGTTCTTTGTTGTTGTTCAGCCATTTTTCAGTCCTATTCTAAGCTCTGCAACCCCATTTAGGGTTTTCTTGGCAAACACACTACAGTGGTTTGCCATTTCCTTCTCCAAATCATTTTACATTTGAGGAAACTGAGGCAAACAAGCTTAAGTGACTTTTCCAGGGTCACACAGCTAGTAAGTGTCTCAGGCCAGATTTGAACACAGGAAGAGGAGTCTGCCTGACTCCTGGCCCAGTGCTGTGTCCACTGTGACACCTAGTTGCCCCTTTATTGGTTCTGCCTGACTACTTTTTTCTTTTTGCATTCTTTGTTCTAAGAAATGTAGGTGAATGATAAGAATGGCTTATATTTAGAAGTGAAGGGATATAAAAACAAAAGAAATCCACAAAGTCAACATCAAAACAGAATAAAATATAAAAAATGAACAACAAAAGAAAAAAATCAATAAAGTATTTTTTAAAGTGAAGAGAAAAAAAGATAAATTCTAAGATTTTAAGACCTAACCAGATGGGGGGGTGAAGGGGGAAGAAAGAAGGCTGTTCTTTATGTGAAAAAAGAAGTTTTTATAAATTGTAAAGTCCTGTGCTCACAGTACTACCAGCTCCCCAACCTTGCAGCCAATGGTGTGTCTCTCCTGACTCATTTTTACTTCCTTGCAGAGAACTGCATTTAGTTCCAAGCCCTTCTGGCTGAGGAAAGACTAGGATTCCACAGAAAAACAAAGCTGTAGCTCACTCCCCGTCCAACGTCCTTTCTCCCATCTTTGCTGAGTGAAGTCCTGAGAGGCCTGGAGCAGACGCCCCCTCCTCCCAGAAGCTTTCCCTGATGCCCAGCCCCAGAGGGAGCAGAGTAGAAGGCTCGCAGGGCAGAGCCAAAGTCACAAGTCTCGGCTCTCTGGTGTCCTTATCTGCAAGCCATGTAAACTCTGTGAGCCTCAGGTTTTCTCATCTGCAAAGTGAATGGTCTTTTCCGTCTAGCTCTAAAAACGGTCAAGTCTCCCATCATCTTCCCCCCCTCTTTGGACTAAGAAATTGCCTTGAATTTTCTTTATTTGTGTCCCCATGTCTTGCCCCTTAACAGACTATGAGACCCTCAAGGGCAGGCTCTTCTTAGCCATGTGTTTTCTCCAAAGGGCTGAGGACAAACACAGTCCTATACACAGCACATCGTGCTCAATGCTTGAAGAATTAAATCAATGAATCAACCACATCCTGCCAACACTGATGGTAGGCTTTGGGTGTCCCTTTTATATCAGCAAAGAACCTTAATTCCTGGAGCTTTGACAGGCACAGAAAAACCTACACTTAGAATAATGACGAAGAAAAATCAAGTCAATTCAAAGATTAACCTCCAACAGGCCTAACACTAGTATTTGGACACTCACAGGCCAAGACAGCAGCTTCATGAGACCTCCCTCTCACCACATGACCCACACTTATCCCTGTCAAAGAGGAAAACACTAAGAAAATTACATTTACACCAAGTGTCTCCTTGGAGTGATTCACTTTAATGCCTGGGTAAACAGGACTGAACCCAAGAGTCAACTTGGGCTTCCTGTTAAGGGTGAAATCACCCGGTAGATGACAGAAGGATATAATCGCCTTTCCCCTTCAATGACTGGTTTCTTTCTTCAAAGAAATAACAATTCTGTTTTCTCTTCCAAGAGAAAACACCATTCATTGCACAAGAAATACATTCATTCATTGTGGAGCAGGAGAGACTTCATTCTGTCAGCCCCACCCCCTATCACTCAGGATGGAAGCATCTAGACCAGGAAGTCTTAACCTTTTTCTTGTGGATCCTGGACCCCTTGGGCAGTCTAAAGAAGCCTAGGGACCCCTCCTCAGAATAACGATTTTGAATGAGCAAAATAAAATTCACCAGATTACAAAGAAAACCAATCACATGAGAAGAGTAGGAACAATGATGACAATTCTTATAGTTAGTTACAGTTACTATAGTTGTAATATTTTCATATTTGCCAAATGTTTTACAAATCTCATTTGATTAGGACAACAACCCTGGAAGGTACCTGTTATTATTATACCCAATTTGCAGATGAAGAACCTGATTAAACTGAAGTTAAATGATTTGTCCGAGGCCACATAACTAGTAGTGTCTGTGGCAGGATATGAACTCAGGTCTTCCTGACTACAAGTCCAAGCTCTATCCACTGAGCCACCAAGCTGCCCCTATCTTGAGGCAGTTCTCAAAGTGGGTTAAAAAAAAAAGTTTCCAGACACCAGATTAAGGACCCCTTATTTAGTGGCACCATGGATAGAGCACAGGCCTGGAGTCAGAAAGTTCTGAGTTCTAATTCAGCCTCAAACACTGTGTGACCCTATGCAAGTCACTTAGCCCTGTTTGCCTCAGTTCCCTCATCTGTAAAATGAGCTGGAGAAGGAAATGGCAAACCACTCCAGTGTCTTTGCCAAGAAAATGCCAAACGAGGTCACAAAGAGTCAGACATGACTAAAACAGCTAAACAGCATACTCTCACATTTAATAACAATTCATACTTAGAAAGTAATCATTATTTACCTCGTAACACCCTTGTGAGGTAGGCAGCAAGTACAAGTTTTACCCCAGAACCACAGTTGGAAGGGACCTCAGGGACACCTGGCTCATCCCATGCCTGCGACAGTAGCCCTGACAAATGGCCATCCAGACTCCACCTGAAGACACCCTGCCCCCAAAGAAAGGAAGCCCACCACTATCTTCCCAGTTGACCCAAGCCGCCTTTGGGTATCTCTGAGCATCCAGAAACGTATCCTTAATCTCTAACAGAAATCTGTCTCTGCAACCAACACCCAAAGTCCCCAGTTCTGCTGCCCCAGGGCTCCAGCAGAGGAAGACTGAGCCTTCTTCCAGAAGACTGGCCCTCAAATTCTCAAAGACTACTGCCACTTCTGCCCTGAGCCTTCTCATCTGTAAGCTAAACAGCACTAGTACCTTCCACTGATCCTTTTTTGGGCAGTGTCCAGGTCCCTCCCCTTATCACTAGAAGCCCAGCAATTTATTACTATCGTTTCTTAAAAAAAAAATGATGCCAGAACCAAATGTCATTCTCCAGATGTGGCCCCCACTTAACACAGGAGGAAACTGAGGCTCAAAAAAAAAAAGGTGAAGGACTTGCCCATCAAGGAAGGACTTGGAGAAACCTTGGTGAGCTTGAAGTAGGTATCCCACTTGCTCTGCCTGGCCACAGAGGGCAGAACCAGGAGCGGCAAGTGGGAGTTAGGAAGAGAGAAATTTTGTCTTGATTTTTTATTCAATTCCATAAACACTTATCAATCGCCTACTATGCGCCAAGCACTGTGCTAAAGGAAGCCAAATTCCACCTCAGTCATTTAATGTCTTGACCAAGAACTTAACTCTTATGGGTCTCAGATTCCTCATCTGTAAAATGAAAGGTTTGAACCGCATGATGTCTTGGGATTTAAGCTTTGCAAAAAAGAGGCTTCTTTATGACAGTCAAGTACTATTATCCCTGATATCCCTGATAAGAAGTTACAGATCAACTTATGGAAGAAATAAAAAAAAAAATCAGTGTGTTATAGTAGAAAGAGCCCTGGAATTGGAGTCTGAGGATCTGGATTCAAATTCTGACTATACTCATTGGTAAGTTAATTCAGAGATGTGCTGGTAAATATTTAACAATAGACTTTCCAGATGAAGAGCAGCAGGGGCTGTAGGGAGAAGTTCCTCACAATACACTTTTAATTTTAATCTGCATTATTAAAAGTTTCTCCATCATTTTCTTAAGTCTAGATGATCAACAAAACAATAAATCAAGCCCTGATTTTTAGCTCTTGCTAAGGAATGAATGATCAGGCTGAAATTTTAACAACTGGATCATTGGTACAGCACACACCTGACGTTACTTCTCCCTGGATCTTAGTGTCCTCACCTATAAAATGCAGGGACTGGAGTAAGGAACCTTCCAGGTCTAACTATTCTATGGCTTCCCCATAAGACACAAGTTCTATGTGACAGAATTCAGGAAAAACAATTTGTGGGGCGCTCTATTTCAGAAGGAAAGTGGTGTCTACCTAGTGCTCTGACTGAGCTCACCCCTCAGACAGGCTGGGGTACTGGTGCCAAAGGAATCAAGTGTTTTTTCTCAGAAAGAAGGATCAATATTTTGAGGCAGGGTCCCTCCCCTCCACCACACTCTACCCCTTGAGATCAAATCTAAGTAGAGAGAAGGGGAAACGAACTGAAGAAATTACCAGTGTCCCTCATCTTAATGAACACTAAATAGTCACATTCTGAATAATACAGGGATCAAAGAATAATTCATAGAAATAATTACATTGATGTAACCAAACCAGGGATGCAGTTAAATCAGTCCTCAGAGGACAATGCACATCTTAAAAAACTTCTATTAGCCAAACAGAAGAGGGACTGCGCAGGCAAATGAAAAGACAAGGGAATAAACAAACCAGCAACCCTAAAGTGAGGACAAAAGAAGAGATCTTAAAAATTAGAGTAGGGAGGAATAAAAGACCCTAAAACGATTCACCAAACTAAAAGCTATTTTTTAAAAGACTTTACAAAATCAATAGAACATTAGCTAAACTAATCTAGAAAAAGAGGAAAATCAAATGAACAAAACAAGAAAATAAAGAAAGCAAATTCACAATCAACAGAGGAAATAAGGAGATACACAATCACATGCAAACAAAACTGAGAATTCAAAGGAAGTGGATAAATATCTACAAAATTATAAAAGACTCACACAAACAAAACAAGAAATAGAGAACTTAACCAATCTCAGAAAAAAAAAAAGCAATCCAATGAGTCACAAATGAAGTGCCAAAGAATAACCAGTCTCCTTGGGGCTGGCCAACCACAATGTTTTCCAATCGAGAAACACCCTGAACTGGAATAGTCAAAGGACTTTGGCTTGAATCTTGGCTCTCCTGTGAACTCCCTGTGTGATCCTGGGAAAGTCCCTTCTGCAAAGGGGATCAACAAGAGAAACTAGGGAAAGGTATAAACAGTCCCATTGAGAGATGCCAAGAGAAGAGGAGGAAACACGGCGGCAAATAGTGGATGGTTCCCTGGAGGAGACAATTACTCAAGGAGAAAGAATTATGAATTCAATGGCCCTCTCATCAACCATGGAATCCAAATGCAGAGGAAAGAAAGTCAAGAGAAGACACTTAAGTCTTCTATGTTGAAGGGACTTGATTTCCAAGAGAAAAGCAACTTTTAAAAATTGTCCAATTCCTAGGGAATAGAAACAGCTGCTGACAAATTGATATTCTTTTTTTTTTTTTTTTTTGCTTTTTGGAGCACAGTTGGGGTTAAGTGACTTGCCCAAGGTCACACAACTAGTGTTATGTGTCTGAGGCTGGATTTGAACTCAGGTCCTCCTGACTCCAAGGTCAGTGCTCTATTTACTTCACCTTCCTACCCACCCATTAACAGATTGATATTCTTAAAGCATTAACCATTTCACTCTCCTACTCCAAAATCTACTGTGGCTCTGTATTTCCTCTAGGACAGTAGTTCTCAACCTTCCTAAGGCCACAACCCTTTAATACATGTATGTGGGCATATCTGCATGTGGGCAGACCCGCCTGGAGACAGATAGAGGAGCGGTGTCTTGTTTCCTAAGACCACCAGAAATATGTATTTTCTGATGGTCTTAGGCAACCCCTGTGGCCCCTGTGAAAGAGTCACGACCCACAGGTTGAGAACGGCCGCTCTAGGATAAGATATAAACATGTGTTTGGGATTTAAAGTGCTTTGAAATCTGGCTCCAGCATACCTTCCCAAACTTACTTCCACATACTGCTCACATACTATGTTCTACCCAACTCACAGATCCCCATATAAAGCATTACATCTACTGCCTCCATGCCTTTGTCCCCAGTCAACCCCTTCACCACCAGCCCCATTGCTGGGATGCATCTTCTCTTTACCTCCAACTGTTAGAATCTCTACCTTTTTTCAAGGCTCAGATGCCACCATTACAGAAGATCTTTCAATTAGCAATTTTTCCCTCCCCAAATTCCTAATCAGTGTATACACTGTATCCTGCCCACCTTACCTCCCCAAAGCCCTATCTACTCTAGTCAAATATAGAATCACATTTTCTCTCCTGGAGAGCAGGGATGGTTTCACTTTTGTCCTTGTAGCCCCAGATTCAAGCACTGTGTCTTATATCTAGTAGGCACTTAATGAATGCTTCTTTAGCAGCATTTACAGCACCTTGGGGGAAGACTCATTCAAGAGATATAACAGTGAGTACCAGCCACCAGGTGTCCAGCCCCTGCTAGCTGCCCCTGGTTCTTCTGTGAGAGATAGGGTCCCCTCTGAATCGCTGTTCCTCCAGAAACACAGGAGCATGTGCGCTCACTCACTCGCTCACTCTCACTCTCTCTCTCTCTCCTACTACACCACAATTGTAATGAAAAGGTAAGAGAAAGGACCCCACACTGATGAGCCTGGGAACTCTGGGAAAGTGATTTGGGGCTTTGTGATTTGGAGGTCTCTTTCTGCTTCTGGACATGTTCTAGTTTCCTAAAATTTGGCACCTAAATTTAATTACAAACTTTTAGATGAGGTCTAAGAGGGACAAGGTACAGCAGAAAGATAAATCACCTCCCTTGTCTGGTATCCTTGGATTCTACCTAGATCCTAACAAACTTCCTGAGACATGAGGATCACTAGGCCAGGCTCAGTATTTTCTTTGACATAGGAAAACATCAATCACAATCCATTTACTTGGAACTGAACAAATTATACTTTCTCCTATCCACAATTCCCTTTATCAGTTTTCAATTCAATGCAATTGGCACAGTGGAAAGATCACTGAATTTGGAGTCAAAGAATCTGGATTCAAGTCTTAGTACTGCCTTAGGGAAGTCTTTCCTTGTCTATAAAATCAGAGTATTGAACTAGATCATCTTTAAGGTTCCTTTCAGACATAGAGCTATATGGTTAAGGCTACATATTACTACCACTTAATCCAATGATTGGGCAGTTAGGTAGCAGAGTGGATAGAGCACTGCGCTGGGAGTTAGGAAAACTCATCTTCCTGAGATCAAATCCACCTTCGCACTTAGCTGTGTGACCCTGGGCAAGTCACTTTACCCTGTTTGCCTCAGTTTCTTCATCTGTAAAATAAGCTAGAGAAGGAAATGACAAATGAGTCCAGTATCTTTGCCAAGAAAACCCCAAAGGGGGTCACGGACAGTCGGACATGACTGAAATGACTGAACAACAACAGTCCAACAATTAAGTGGCTATTTACTACATCTCAAGCACCATATCTGGCACTGGAGATACAAAGAGAAAAAATAACAACAGCCCCTGCCCTTGAGGAGCTTGCCAATTTACAGCTTAAAATTCTGTCAGTGATCAATACAGAGGCAAAGTTATCTGTGCAAAACGGACCATGAGAGGGAAAGGACCTTTAGGTACAAATATATGTAGAGCAACATTTACTATTGTAGCATCCATCCACTAGGGAATTTCTAAACAAATAATGGTAAACAAATGTAATGAAAGATTGTTACCTCATCACATAAATGCTGAATATTAAAAATTCAAAGAAATACTTGAGAAAACTTAAAGTAAATAGATTTAGAGTTGAAAGGGACCTTAGAGGTCAGCGGGGCCAACCCCTCCTCTTCAATTTTTTTTAAACAAATGAGGAAACTGAAGCTGAGACTCCAACGTGGGTCAAGCAGCTTGTGTTGGGAGCACCATTTGGCCCCACATCTATTTTTGCTCTAGGTCACCAGTGATCTATCCACCATGCTTGATGCTGATGGAAGTAAGTGGAACCAGAAGAACAGTGAACAAGATTATCTCACTAATGTTCATGACACTGACCAGCAGCAGAACTCCAGACCTGACCACGTACTGATTTGTTTTGCTTGATGATGCCTGTTTCAATGGAGAGGGTTCTTGTAGGGGGAGGGGGGAGAACAGTCATGGAAAGTACAGATGCAAAACATTTTTAAATGCAAAAAAAGAAAAAAGGAAATCTGAACATGCTCGCTCAGGCAGTCCCAGCTGATTAGGAGGTGTCACGTCTAAGAGGCAGTTGTGGTAGTAATAACATATGATAGCTCCCATTTATATAAGCCCTTTACACTTGCTTTTCCTTGCAACAACGCTGTGAGGTGAAAAGCATGAGGACAACTGTCCCTAGTTTACAGATAATAATCATGGAGCTGCTCCAGCTGTGTCCTGCTCTCCACCACTCCTTTTGGGATTTTCTTGGCAAAGATACCTGGTGTGGTTGGCCATTTTTTTTTCTCCAGCTCATTTTACAGATGAGGAAACGGAGGCAAATAGGGTGAAATGGCTTATCCAGGGTCACTCTGCTAGTATCTGAGGCTGGACTTGAACTCAGATCTTTCTGACTCCAGGCCCAACACTATTCACTGCGCCAGCCAGGTACCAGATAATAATACGATAGTAATAATAGCTAGCATTTATACAGTGCTTTGAGGTTTGCAAAGCACTTTACAAATATCTCATTTGATCCTTACAACAAACCCCGGGAAGTAGGTGCTATTATTATGTCCATTTGACAATGCCCAGGGTCACACAGGTATCTGAAGCACAAGAAATTAAATAACTTTACCCAAGTCACTGTTAGCAAGAAGCAAAGGTAAGATTTGAACTCAGATCCTCAAACCCCAAATCCACCAGTCATTCTACAAACTATACCATCTCCCTTACGTCTCCCTTATGTCTCCCCTACTGGGCCTGATTTCAGGCCCACTGTTCTCTGTACTGAGTAACACACCGCCACAGGTTGTATTATGGGGCGCCTGTCCCACTTCGTAATCAATTATTCCCTTTGGCTATGGAAGGAATATCATCAAAGGATCTGTCTGGGGGCCCAGAGTCTTTCATCTTCAGCACAGAGGAAAAGGCTTCCCTCAGGTTTAGAAGCAAGGTTCACACCAAGATATACAGGGACCTGCCTCCCAGAAAGACGGCCCTCACCTGGAACCACACAGTCCCAAACCAGGTGTGTGCAGGTGGGCAGGAGACCAGTGGCATGAGCCCAGAATTCTCTGGGCACCCAGCCAGTCTTGGATGACTGTGGGTAAGAAAGCAGGATGGCTTAGTGCATGGTTATGGCTTGAGCGTCAAGCCCTAAATCTGAGAGTCAGAAAGTCCTGAGGTTCAAATCTCACCTTGGACACTGATCATCTATGTGACCACCAGGAAGTCAGGGGTCATCTCTCTGGGGCCTAGTTTTTTCATGGGCATAATAATAACAGTTATAGCCCCCACCTCACTGGCTGGGAGCAAGGCTCATATGAAATAACGTAGGCAGAGTGCTGGGCAAAACTCAAGGCATTTTCTGAATCTGGTATTATCATTATTCTTCTTGTTGCTGCTCTTACTACGAGAGGCTCAGGGCCTTAGTCCCCGGACTCAAAGCCCGGTTCTAATTTCAGACTGTCTTTTAAAGAATGGATTCCACGGATGGCTTCATCTACATTCTAGGCAGCAGAAACCAAGAGACATTAATAAACATGAAACTGGAAGGAGAATCCAAAATCCTATCATTTTGGAGTCAGATTACTTCTGCAAACCAAAGAAGACAAGTTTGTAAGTATCTAATAAAATAGAGAAGAAGCAAGGAAACCTGACTTCGTGGGGGATATGATCCTTCCTTATCCAGGCACAAAGCCCTACACGGGTGAGGTCTGAGAGGGAAATCAGCTGGGTCCTAAACCAAGGTGGAAAAAAAAAAACAGGAAGGGACAGCGTCATAGATAATGATAAGGATACAGGCGCATATCAAAATAGTAACAAGCCAACTTAATGATGGTGAATTAGCTCATTGAGAGCACAGTAATATTGAAACTGCCTTGATTAGAAAGGATTATGCAACAAAAGGCTCACTCAGTTGAAATCTAATCTGTCTTAATTAACACCCCCAAAAAGGAAAACAGTTCTTGATCTGTGTATTTCCTGTTCTTGAGCTGGAACACTTTCTCTCCCTCCCAGGGTCAAGTCTGCAGAAGCTTGCCATGGCAGGGAGGATGAAGGCATCCCCTCAGCAAACCCAGGCCCTTACACCTGCATGCAGAAACCCCTGGCTTCCACAACCACCACCCTAGGGACCCCAGCAGATGCTGGCCTGAGCTCTGCTCATGCCTTGGGATCTGCAGGAACTTCCAAGCCAAGGAGAAGACACACACAGACACTCTGGCCCATTTTTTGGTGCAGTATGTGGTCATCCAGGCTTCTCTTAATAGGAGAACTCCAACTCCCTCCCTAGTTCTTAAGAAGCCTTTTACTTGACCCTCAAATTCAAATCTGACTTCCCCTTTCTCTTTAAGCTGCATTCCAGGGCCAAATAGGTGAAACTCAATCCCTCTTTCATGTACTCAGAATCAATGGAATTTAAGGGACCCACAGTAGAGACCTGTTCAAATCTCAACTGTAACATAACGCTAACATTTTGCCTTATTATGTGGAAAATATCTTATTATCAGCAAACCTGAACTCTGCTCCAAGCCGTATGACATTGGACAAGTCATTCAACTTTAGTCTCAATTTCCTCATCTGTAAGATGGGATCTATGGCACCTTCCTGCTAGGGTTTTCATGAGGATCAAACCTCCAATTACTCCATAAATGTCAGCTATTACTACCTAATTGTGGGCTATAAATTACTATTTTTATATAAGCCTTCAAAGTGAATACCGAAATTGTAGACGATAGCAGGGGGCGGGGAGACAGACTGTAAGGAAGGTGGAAGAATAAATCCTTGATTAACAGCAGCAGTCAGGTAGCATGGACTTCAGAGGAAGAAAAGTCTGGAGACCAACAGTCAGGAAGTGGCACTGGGGAGCAAGATGGGGCAAACTATTCCTTCTGGTCCTCTGAACATGAGAGAAAGAACGTCCAGCATTAGAGACAAGAGTAAGATAACACTGGATTAGCAGCAGGATTCCCTGAACGCCATACTTCATTTCCTGCCTCCACATATTTGCACATGCTGTTTCCTATACCCAGAATGCCCTCCTTTTTTTCCTGAATCTCAGAACTCTTGTCTTTCTCAAAGGTTTAGATCTAGGGACATCTCCATGAAGCTTTACCTGATCTCCCCTCTTCACCTCTACTTCCCTCCACTGTAATTATTCCTGTGCACATTGTATCTACCCCACAGGAGGCAAATTCCTTGAGGGCAGGGCCTCTTTCATTTTTTGTCTTTGTATCTGCCATACCTGGCGCCCATATGTGCCCCATAGGTGTTTAATAAATGTCTACTGAGTGGAGTCAAGGGGGAGCAGCACAAGATGGAGAAGTGGGGGAGAAAGGGGAAGCCCATTGACAACAACAAGGTTCTAAAGGACACCATGACGAGGGTGGGAAGAAGGAGAAGGGTAGAGCAGAGATGCTGAGGAATGAGAAGACAAGGAGGGGCACTCCAAGGCAATGGTTCTGGATTACAAGAAGCAATGTCATGACTCAGCTCCCAGCTCCATGAGTAGAGAGCTCACCGAATACCCCAGCTGGAGAGAGCTTAGCAGTCCAATTGATGAGGTATACACTCTGGGACCCCCCTTGAGCTCTCCTTGAATGTTTTAGGTACATGCTCTGGGAAACCCCTTTAAGTCTGAATCTTCCCACTTGATGAGGCATTTGCAGAGGCCATAAGTATTTCATTGTGGCTGTGCCCAAACCTGTTACTAGCCTGGTCCTCCATTGTTCATCTACTTCCCACCCTTGAGCCTATCAAAATATCAATTCACCCTTACATTGATGTCATTAACTCCTACTGAAGATTCTCCCTAAACTCATTCCTGGAGTCTGACCTCCTTGACTCCTCCTGAAGACCCTCCCCAAACTCCTCCTCTAGACCACCCCTAGATTCCTCTGTATATGAATCCCATCTTCCCTCTGAAGAGGGTTCTCAAAGAGGGTTAGGGCTGCCTGAGACCCCAAAATTCCAACCTGCTGGGTCCTGCTGAAAGAATTCCACTCAAGTCTTCTCAGCCAAAGAAAAAGTAAAGTTTATTGAAAGACATGGGGTAGACTCTCACAAAGCAAGTCTCTGCTAAGCTATCCTAAGGCACTCTCACAAAGATGGAGGGAAGATGGTGTCTTATACAGAGTTAATGAGATCAGACTCCAGTACTTCAGGTGGAGTTAATGAGCTCAATGCACGATATCTTGATAGGCTCCAGGGTGGGAAGCAGATGGACAATGTGGGGCCAGGCTAGTAACAAGTTTGGGCCCAGCCACAACGAAATAATTATATGGCCTCTGCAAATGCCTCCTGAAGATTCAATTAGACTTCAAGAGATTTCCCAGAGTATGTACCTCAAAGATTCAGGGAGAGCTCAAAAGGGGGGTGTCCCAGAGCCTACACCTCATCACTTCCATGTGTGTGAGAGCACCACAGAATACCCTAGCACAAAGACTTGCTGTGTGAAAGTGCCATAGAACGACCTAGCATTGACTGGCTCCTTAAGAGTCTACTCCATATGGCAAACTTGAAGTTTCAATAAACTTTGTTTTTCTTTGGCTGAGAAGACTTGAGTGGAATTCTTTCCGCAGGACCCGGTGTATTGGTATTTGGGGGTCTCAGGCAGCCCTAACCCTCTTTGGGTAACCTCTTCACAATCTTTTCACTTCAGAGGGGAAACTGAGGCTCCAGAAGTCTAAGTAAAACTCCCAAGTTGTCACTTAGCTGGTTAATGTCACAACCTAGATCTCTGGATTCCCTGGTCTCTTTCTATACCACAATGCCAAGGAAGTCTCTTTCCTATACTACACACACACACACACACACACACACACACACACAATCTCCTCTAAGTTTAGCACGTATGAGCCAGCATATCAAGGAAAGTGGCAATATCTGACAACCATAACTCCTCTCAGCTCACCACAAAAACAAACTCATTTTCCCAATTACCTGAGAAACACTGAGGTTTCTTACTGGGCTAGGCTTCCCAAAGGCAAAATCACCATCTGCTCTCAAGTACCTAGAAGAATTGGAAGAGACCCTCAAAGTCTGACCCAAAGCCATATACAACCAAGGATTCCACCTACAACATTCCAGACAAATGGTCATCCAGCCCCTGGCTGGCTCCTGATGTAAAACTTCTCATCAAAGGACCATAGCAACCAAGACAAGAGAAGGAAGCGTTTCTGGCCCTTCTAGAGAAAGAGGCCCACCTATTCTTGAACATTCAGGAAGTGGGGAGCAAGAGCATATCATCATCAAAACAAAGACAGGGAAATTGAGGCACAAAGGCACACAGCAGTGACTACAGCAAGACTATAAGCTGGAACAGCTGCCCACTCCTGAAGTCTTAGGGCCATTTGCCTCAAATTCCACCTGGCCAAAAGCAAGTGATAGTGAAATCCTTCCCACAGTCCATCCCCAAACACACTCACCCTGGCTTTGTCTCAACAAGTGCCCCCCCTCCCCAGGACCCTCTTCTCCCCCACCCAAGCCTCCACTCCAGGGGCTTGGCCAGGACAAAGGACAGCAACTGCCTCTGGGGCATCTGGGTTCAGGAACAGACACAGCCCACTCAGTGAGAATCTATTAGAGAAGGGAGGAGGAGGGTGTGGGGAGGGACAAAACCATCTCTGCCAGAAGAGCCTCTGGGTGTTTCCTATTGAAGGGTCTGGATCATCTCAAATGAGCAAGCTTAATTCCCTTAGAGATGGTCTGGATCAATCCACTCATTTCACACAGATTAAAGACAATGCCCAGGAAAAACAAATTAGGGGGCAAACACAGGACTTAAACTCAGATCTTCTGGCTAAAGAAAACAAACAATCGTGCAAGCATTTACTAATCACCTACTAAGTGCTGGGTCCCAAGCTAAGCTCTTTAGAGATATCATTATCTAATCCTTGAAACAATCCCAGACATAGGTGCTGTTATCGTGCCCACTTTACAGATGAGGATACTGAGGCAGACTGAGGATAAGTGACTCACCCAGGGTCACAAAGTCTATGCAATAAGAGACTGAAAGACCCCATTCTGTCATCTGCTTTCATTTATTTACACCTTCAGAGAATCGATGGTTCTGAAGCTGTGCTTGGAAAAGGAAGTGCCTGAATCTCCTGGACAGCACAGACTGCATCAGCAGTCTACAGTAAGGTACAATGATAGCAAATATTTCTAAAGAGCCTTAAGGCTTGCAAAGCTTCACACAACCCCAGGGGGAAGGTGCTATTATCTCCATTTTAGAAAAGGAGAAACTGCATCTGAGAGGAGCCCAGCTAGGGTTTGAGACAGGATTTGAACTCAGGATTCTTGACTCCTAGTCCTGGTTTAAAAAAAAAAAAAGCACTAGGACAGCTAGGTGGATTTGGGGTCAAGGGACCTGAGTCTGAATTACAGCTGTGCAACAATTCACTTGACATCTCTGGCCTCAGTTTCCCCATCTGTAACACGAGTACTACTATCTGGATCTCTCATCTTATGACCTCCTACTTTGCCTGAAAGCTCCATGAGAGAGTCTTACTCAAATTTTCTATCTCCCAGCACCTAGCACTGGGTTCTGCACACAGTAGGCATTTAATCCATGTTTGGCAATGAATGAATGAATGATTGAGACAATTCAAAGAAAGTGGGAAACTTCCTTGCACTGGGATACCATGATTGAGAAGCCTCTCTTTCTCCTGGGGACAGGGCTGAGTAACTACTGATGTACTTTTTCAGTGTGCTCTCGGGAAGGAGGGGGTGTGAAGAGAGGTGTCCTACTGCCCCCCAAGAGCAGGTACCACCACAAAGAAGAAACAGGGGCACTCTAGAGGAAGTTATACTTGACTTGGAATCAGGAAGATCAGAATTCAAATCTGGCCCAGACCTATTTATCACAGTGCATGGCACACAGTAGGCCTTAATAAATGTTTATTGACTGACTGACTTAATACCTCTGGACCTCCATTTCCTCAAAGGAGGGAACCGGACTTAATGGCCTCTAGGAATCCTTCCAGGTCTAAGTTTATGAATTTGTAAAATGACGGGTCAGTTTGATAACATAACCAAACTTCCTTGGTCCTGGCTGAGCCCCAGGGCCAAACCCTATCCTCCCAGCATCCTTTTCTGCAACTGCCCCCAAGACTGCCTTTTCTCCAGGATTCGAGTAAGCTAAGTGAACTAATCAGGCACTCACTGGTCTGAAGGAGAAAAGGAGCACTATTCCCACTTCCTTCCCTGAAAAATATAGAGAGAAGAACCTGGGACTGAGGGTATAAGGCCATCAAATCCAACCCTGTCATTTTAAAAATGAGGAAAGTGAAGTAGCACCCCCAGCTCCCCATGCTTATCAAAAAGGTCTCTTCTCATCCCCCCACTCCCCTAAAGGAAAGTATCAACCTGGGATCTGGCCCTGAAGAAGGAAACCAGGTGGCTGGGAAAGCCCATCCCCAGGTCACTAACTGCAGAAACTAGGAAGGAGGAAAATGTGGATTTATGCTTGAAATCAAATCTGAGCAGAAGGCAGGAAGTAAGAGAAAAAACCCCATCAAAATAGGGTCGACTCTGTCTGCTGACGATCAGAGAAAATTTCCCAGACAAATCTCCCACCCTCGGGATTCTTTGCTCCCTGTGGGTAGAAGAGACCAACGATGCCCTCAGGTATAGTTTGGTGGTTCCTCAACCTTAGGGGGATGCCAAGTTATTGATCAAGGCCCCCAAATCCATCTGTACACTAAGCATTGTGATGCTGGGGTTCATTTTGTGCTAATAAAAATGCAGCATATCTCAGGAGAATAAGTAGTTAAGAATATATACCTTCTGTAGACTGAATAAATATATCCAACATAAAAGTATTACTATTTTTCAAATCTACATAGCTGTTTCTGTGATTGATAAGATTTAATTCATGGGGCAGTTAGGTGGTATAGTGGATAGAGCACCGGCCCTGGAGTCAGGAGGACCTGAGTTCAAATCCAGCCTCAGACACTTGACACTTACTAGCTGTGTGACCTGAGCAAGTCACTTAACCCTAATTGTCTCACAAAAAAAAATACACACACATATACACATATCTATGTAATATGTATATATAAATTCACTTACAAATATTACTGTTTATAGTTGTTTTTTATTATCTTGTAATAAGGGAGGTTTGTATCTTATATCTCAATTCACAAATAGCAATAATAACACAGCTACTATTATGTGGAAAATCTGAGTTGTTTGTTTGTTTGTCTTTTTGGAGCTTTACTCTCCCAATCTCATGCCCCAGCTAGAGGAACAGTGGCCAGTCATGGCCCTTTAAGAACCTTTGAGCAGCTATGTCCATCCCTAGGCAGCATACCCCTCTCTAGCCAGCCTGATGGCACACCGTACTCTCCATAACGGTGCCAGTCTTCACACCCCATCAGCTTTAGCCCTACTACAAAAGCCCTATATGAGAGAACTTGAGTCTTAGCTGTGAAACCTTAGACAAGAACCTTTTGGGGATCATTTTCTTCCTTGTAAAATAAGAAAATTCACAGTGAGTTGTGACCCAAAAAAGAGTCATTTAATGATTCCACGGAAGGAAACCTCCAGGGAAGCTCTCTGGGGATCTGCACTTGGCCCTGTGAGGTTGGACATTTTTCTCAATGACTTAGATAAAGGCATTGAAGGCACAGTCATCAATATCTGAAGGCCAGAGCTCGTAGGTATAGCAACAGTGGATCAAAAAGTCAGGCTCTAAAGTGATCTTGACATCCTGGAACCAAATCTAATGGGTTGAAATTTAATGGGGATAAATATAGTCTCACACATGTGTCCAAAAAAAAAAAATCAACCATCACAATTCAAACGAGATAAGGAAAGTGTAGTCAGACAGCAGCTCACCTGAAAAAGACAAGGGATGTTAGGGAACTGACTATACCTTCAAAGAATGAAAAATGTGAAATGGGAGACAAAAAAAGCTACATCAAAACAGGCATGATGTCCAGGACAGAACATTCAGACATATTCCAACCTACTTTCCTTTAAATTTCTCTTCAAGGCACCAAATCCTAAGAAAAACCTTTCCTGATTTACCTAAGTTGTTAATAGTCTCTATCTGTTTTGGGTTTGTTTGGGCTTTTTTGGGAGGGAAGCCACAGGGGAAGTGAGTAAACACTGAAAAATATCACTGCTTCATCCTCAATGGCCCTCAGAATGTCCCTGTTTCAGTCAGTGCCCCCTCAAATGTTACTGAACCACAAAACTGCTTACTCAACATTCAGGGAGGGCCACAGAAATGATGCAGGGTACTCATGTGATGCCCTATTTTTGAAGTTTATCTTATTCTTCAAGCTAATGGCTAAGCATTAGTGGCACAACCCAACAGGAGCTACACTGGCCAGCAGAAACTTTCCAGGCTTGGATTGAGGCAGACTGGACCAGAAACAAAGCTAGACTTTCTATGAAAACGGGATTTCCCCAGTAGCCTGCCCTGATCTCTCCTCTGCCCTCCAAAAACTGAGCAAACCCAGAAACCCTAATCAGTGAATGTCAGAGCTATACTGCCAGGCCCCACAGACCCTTGTCTGCAGAATATTTATGAACCTTGCCTTCCCTCCAGCCCTGTTCTTCCTGAATTAAGTTCCTGAATTTTTTTTTTTAAAGGAATCCAGAGATCATAGACTTACAACTGGCTGGAGCTTTGGAGATATTGAGTCTAGACTTTCATTTTATAATTGAGGGAACTGAGACATAAAGGAATAAAATGATTTAGGGGTAGCAAGGTGGCTCAAAGTCTAGAGCACCAAGACTGGAGTCAGCAAGACTCCTTTCTGAGCTCAAATTTCACCTCTGATACTGGCTGTGTGACCCTGAAGATGCTTAACTTTGCCTGCCTCAGTTTCCTCATCTGTAAAATGAGTAGAGAAGGAAATGGCAAACCATTCTAGTATCTTTGCCAAGAAAACCCCAAATGGGGTCACAAAGATAAGGACACAACTGAAATGGCAAAAACAAAAAAAAAAAAATTACTCTCCTAAAATCACCTGGAAAGTAAGTGTGAGAAGAGACTTTGATCCCAGGTTCTTTGATGCAATATCCAGGCTCTTGTCACTGGACCACTGGGTAAATGCTGCCTAAATCTGATGAATAATAGCAACATATGTTAAAACCTACAAATCTTTCCTTCCAACAGCCTTAGGAAGCTAGCAGGAGAGGAGGCTCACTGGGGATTAGGGAAAGTAGTTCCTGATGATGGATGGGGTGATTACACATACACACCCACTCACATCCCTTAGAGCCAAGTAACCAAGTTCATGAATCCTGGGAGCCCCAAATCCTGCCCCCAGACACATCCCTACCACCCTTCCTTTACTCTGATGTACAAAAGCAGGAAAAAGCTATTCCCTGTTTTTTCAAATGACAAATATTTCTGGTCCCAGGATATAACACACACACACACACACACACACACACACACACACACACACACACACAGAGTCCCTAATGCTGTTTCTCTCAACAGCACATAATCAGTTCCCATGCAAATGCTACTCACTGATGAGAACATGCCCAGTGCGGACCTCCTCCTTCGTGTCACCTGCTCTGAGGTTACCTGGGCTGGAGCATGGGCCCTGGGTGAACAAGCCTTGGTAGGATAATTCAGTTTGCCCTCTCTGGTCAAGGGTAGTCCCCTCCAAGCCCATCTGCCCCTGACGCCAGACTCCAAAAGGAGTCAGACCCACCCCCAAGGAGCCCAATTTATTCAGTCCTCTGAGAGGGCGGTTTCTGCCCACCCCTTCTGAGGCATTTCTTTGTATTTTTTGTTTGCAAAAGAAGAAAATCTTTTTTTTTATCTGAATTTTATAGCCCCACCCAATACCCGGATGTCCCACTTGACCAGTGAGAAACATCTGTGGGATTCCAAGACTGAGAACATTGACATCCCTGAAGCTGGGAAGACACTTCAGAGAAACTCATGGAATCGGACTCCCTGGACTCAAAGGCACTTCTCCTGGACATCTTGTCCATTCCCCTTCCCTCAGCTAGAAAGCTAAGAAATCGTCCACTTTTCTCAGACCTCTAGAGGAGAATCCATAATCTCTCTCAACCTCAGATCAGTTCAATAATATTTATTAAGCACCCTAGACAGCTAGATGGCTAAGTGAATAGATCACTGGACCTGGAGTAGGAAAGACCTGAGCTCAAATCCAACCGCAGATACTTACTAGCTGTATGACCCTGAGCAAGTCATTTAACCTGTTTGCCTCCATCTGCTGAAGAAGGAAATGACAAACTACTCCAGTATCTGCCACGAAAACCCATTATGATCCACAGTGCCACAAAAAGTCAGACATGACTGAACAACTGAAAAACAAATGTGCCAGGCACTGTGTTTGGTGCTAAGAATACAAAAATTAAAATTAAAACATCCCCTGCCCACTTTGCCAAGTTCTGTTACCTGCTTCTGCTTTGGCAAGAGGGGTGCCCAGCACAGCCCGACCACTTTCTTCCTCATGCTATCGAAGGGAGAGGGGTGACAAGGTATGTGCCAGAAAAGAATCAGAGGGCACATCCCACAAATGCCTCACTGCCATGCTGTATGCAGGAGGGAGGGAAGAGCAGATGCCCAGACTGTAGTTCTAGATCAAAGCATGCTGGGCTCTGCTGTATTTAAAAATCATTTTCAAACAACACACCTTCAGGGCTCCTCAGTTTGTAATCTAGTTAGCTGCAACACACAAAATCACTGATAATAAAATTCTTCTACTTCAAGTGATTCACTATACATTCTTTTGTAATTCTATACAGAAATGAATTTAATAGAAAGAATACAGGATTTTGAACAAATCTTGGCATAGAAACCTGTCTCTGCCATTTAATAACTGTGTGATCTTGGGGGGATTGATTTAACCTCACAATTCAGTGAATCTCAATTTCCTCATCTGTAAAATGTTAGTAATTTAGTACTTGTCCTATCTATCCCCAAAGCGCTATTGTGAGGAAGACCATAGACATTTTGATCATCATGCTTGAAAAAGGTTGGTGGTTATTTGCCATCTGGTAAGAACTGCCTCACAAAGACATACTGTATTATCTGGGCCCATGGAGTGACTGCTTTAGTTGGCTGGACAGAATTTTCCTATGACAGAACTTTCATAAATCTCTTAGACAAGAGGGAAGCCTGGGAAACAATGCGTATACAAGCTACCATGAAGATTTTCTTCACCATTTAAAAACTTATAATCTGATTTTTTTCCCCATTTTTGTTTTATTTTAAAGAAAAAAGAGAGACCTCAAGGTGTGTGTCTATGGGGAGTGGGAGAGAAAGGAATAAGGGGAGACATTTCTGCCTGAGTTGTTTCCAGTTTTTTTCTGGGTCCTGACATTTCCACTGTTGAGTAAATAAATACTTGCAGATTGACTCCATCGCAGAGGGATGGGGACACGAAGCACATTTTGCATCCTGTCTGTCTTTCCATCCTTTAGACTCCCAATGAGAGCTTGGCCCATAGCCCTTCGTGCTTACGCCTGAGTGTGTCTACAAGGGGCCACAAGGAAGCTCTCCAGGCTGTCAAGACACATAAGAATGAAAAGAGCACTGAGTTTGGAGTTGGAAGGCCTGAGCCTGGATTAATTCCTGACTTCTCTGCTTACCACCTATATGACCTTGGGAAAGTCCTTTCCATCTCCAGGCCTCAATTTCTCACTTGTAACAGGGGGGCTGGGAGGAGGGTAGAGCCACAGCTGATCCCAATAATCTCCAAAGTCCCTTCTGGCTCTAAATTCTGCATCCATATGGAAAAGCCAGCAAACCCCAAGATAATCACCATGTACTGAGTTAGAGCAGGGTATGTTTAAAATCTGTATAAATGACCCTCATTAGCCTGAAATCCTTTATACCAGCCAGAGACATCAAAGGAGACAGAGGCTCCCTTCTTGTCCTCTTCACTCCCCCAAGAATGAACAAAATGTTATTGTAGGAGACAACGGGTAAGCTCGCCCTGTCCTTGAATGAAGGAACAAGTCAGGGCTGTGTGAGTGTGTGCATGTGTGTGTGAGTGGGTATGTGCTGGGTGTGTGTGGTAGGTGGATATGTGGTATATGTGTGTGTGGTGTGTGTGTGTGTGTGTGTGTGTGTGTGTGTGTGTGTGTGGTGTGAGTGGGTGTGAGTATGTGTGTGGGGGTGTGATGTGTATGTGGTGTGTGTGAGTGTGAGTCTCTCTCTCTCTCTAAGGGAACCCCCTTCTCTCACCGGCTACTGCCTCAGGAGTGACTGAAAAGGAGGCCAGAAACATTAGTTCCCAAGCTTTTGGCTTTCCTCTCTCAGTTGGCAAGGTATCTAGGCCATTAAAAACCCACAAGTTACAATTATCAGAATTAAAGCATCCAATGATTAATCAGTCAGTTAAGACATTAGGTATAAGAGAGACCTCAAAGCCAGGTCATCAGTTAAAAAGCTGGGGAAAGTAAGATATCAGGCCTCCCTGGGCACTGCAGAAGTAAGGAATGAACGCGAGCTCACGCATGCATACACACACACACACACACACACACACACACACACACACACACTCACGAACCAAAGGGAAGTAGAAAAGACTAGTTGGTAGACCATGGTTCCTCCCCTATGGTCTTGTGCCAAAGTTGTTGAGGATGGTCAAACTTTCTTCTCTTCCTTCAGGGACCATTTAGCTGGAAGTTTCAATGAAACTTTAAACTATTAGAAGACCCTTGGAATTTCCCATGGGCTTTCTAACAGAAGGGGATTTTTAATCCTTCTTAAAGTGCTGAAAGGCAGGTGGAGCCAGGTGGGAGGCCTTAACCATTACCTAGTGCTTTCTGAGATAAGAACTCTAAACAATCCTGAGGTAAGGGGAGGAGGCTATGACTAAGAACTCATTCTTGCAAGAAGTCAGAAGCACAGAATGTGAGAAACAGAAGGGCATTACAAAGCCAGTCCAACCTTCTCATGGTACAAAAAAAAAAAAAAAAGAGGTCCAGCAAATGAAAAGGAAAGACACTAACTCCAATCCAAGTCAACTGCTCATCAATGGCACATTAGGCTTCTTGAAATATTTTTGTCATATCACTCTCATGGTCATGGTCATGGTCATAGATACAGAAGAGACTACAAAAGGCATGTTGTCCAATGTCTTCATTTTACAGATGACAAAATCAAAGCTGAGGGGAGGAGGGTATTAAGTGACTTGTCCAAAGTCACTTTGTTAGGAAGAATCAGAGTCAGGATTTGAACAAGGTCTTTTGATTCTAGAGTCAGTACTCTTTCCTCTAGATGGTGTTGCTCAGAAATGCTGAATGGGTCCATCATAAACTAGATAGTGACAAAAACTGAAATAATGTCCAAGGAAGAGCAGGTTTAGGGGAAAAGAGGACAAATTTAATTTGGGATATGCTGCACTTGAGATGTTACAGTGACATATAGGGGTATTCTGTAGGCAGTTTGGAACTTGGGTCTAGAACTCAAGGGAGAGGTCAGGTCTAGATACACAACTTTGGGTATAATCTGCGCAAAGGTAACAGCTGAAAATACAGGATGGAAGGAGACCACTAATGGTGATGGGAGAAAAGAAGAAAGACCCTTAAGGAACTGTCACCTTAGGGAGGTGGAAAGAAGACAGAGGTGTCAAAGGGACTCAAATGAGAAAACGGGAGGTCTGTGTGTGAAGCCAACAGTGTGTGTGTGTCTAAAGCCAACAGAGACACAGGTATCTCTGAGGGAGGGGCCAGCCTATGGTATTAAATGCCTCTATGAAGACCAAGAAAAGGCCATTGGATTTGGCGATTAGAAAGTCATTGGTGGGGGCGGCTAGGTGTCGCAGTGAATAGAGCACTGGCCCTGGAGTCAGAAGTACCTGAGTTCAAATCCGGCCTCAGACACTTAACACAAAAAAACTAGCCGTGTGACCTTGGGCAAAGTCACTTAACCCCAACTGCCCTCCAAAAAAAAAAAAAAGAAAGTCATTGGTGACCTTCATGCTAACTTTCTGACAAATTATTATCAGTATCTTTTGTTTTTATCACTGGTGATCTTTAAGAGAGTGAGTTTCATTCTCTCTTAGAAAAGATGGCCATGAAGTATTCAGACAAGCATGGAAAGACTTGTATGAAATGACATAGGGGGAAAGAAGAACCAGGAACACAGTCTATACAACTACAACAATGTAAATGGCAGAAGGATAACCATAGCTGTGTAATTATAATGTCCAAGCCTGGCTCCAGGGAAGAAAGGAGAAAATGTATGGGGCGTATGGGTAGAGAGGGAACACTGTATATATGTGGTCAGATTTCATTTATGTGTTGATTAGTTGTTTTTTTTTTATTTCCTTGCTAAAAGCAAAGGGTAGGAAATAGGAGAAGGGCAATATATTCAGAAATAAAAGTGATATACAAACAAAACGTTTTGTTTTAAAGAGAACAGTTTCAGTATAGTGACTGAGATTAAAGTCAGATTATGAAGGGTCATGGTGAGAGAGAGGGTAGTGAGGAAGTGGAGTCATTGGGCATAAGTTACTCCAAGAGTTTAGGAATGAAGGGGAAGAGACAGATGGGATGGCTTAATAAAGGGGTGGGGCACACAGAGTGTTTTCAGGATGTCCCAAAGTCTTAGCACACTTAAGTTATTAAAGCTTAACAACCAACTAACTTTAATAACCAAATAGTACTGAAGACTGACAATTATATAGCTGTTTAGGTTTGGGTTTTTTGGTTTTGTTTTGTTTTTTCCACAATAGTCATGTTGCATAGAAGAATTAGAAAGAATGGGAGTAACCATGAGAAAGAAAAAACATAAAACGAAACAAAAAAAGAAAATAGTCTGCTTCAATCTGCATTCAGACTCCATATTTCTTTTTCTGGATGTGGATAGCATTCTCCATCGTGAGTCTTTTGGAATTGTTTTAGGTCCTTGCATTGCTGAGAAGGGCTAAGTCTATCAAAGTCGGTCATCACATACTGTGGCTGTTACTGTGTATAACGTTCTCTGCTTCTGCTCATTTCACTCAGCTTTCATATAAGTCTTTAGTTTTTCTAAAGACTGCCTGTTTATCATTTCTTACAGCACAAAAGTATTCCATTACATTCATATACCACAACTTGTTCAGCCATTCCCCAAATGATGGACATCCCCTCAATTACCAGTTCTTGGCCATCACAAAAAGAGCTGCTGTAAATATTTTTGTACATGTAGTCCTTTTCCCACTTCTATGATCTCTTTGGGATACAGTCCTAGAAGTGGTATTTCTGGGTATGCACATTTTTATAGCCCTTTGGGCATAGTTCCAAAGTGCTCTCCAGAATGGCTGGATCAGTTCACAACTCCACCAACAATGAATTAGTGTTCCAATTTTCCCACATCTTCTTTAACATTTATCATTTTCCTGTTTTATCATATTAGTCAATCTGACATGTGTGATGTACAGGTTTTTCTAAACCCATTTAGAGCTGGGAGGGATCACCTGATCTAACCTCCCTCATTTTACAAATGGGAAAATCAAAGCCTGGACATGAATGACTTATGCTTGGTCACACAGGATTGGTGTCAGAGGTAGAACTTGAACCCAGGTCTCAACTCCAAATCTGTGCTCTTTCTACTACATGCCTCAGCTTCTCTGGAAGAATTCTCTCATATTGGCTAAAATATCTATATGAGAAACCTAAATTCTAGAGAGGAAGCACTGCCCTTAGTAGAGGAACCATAAACTGATACAATCTCTTCAACAGCTACCTGGCAGGACCCATATAAAAGTTCCTAAAATTCATCCTCCCCTTTGACCAAGTGGTCTTATTACTGAGGATATAACTTAAAAATAAAGAAAAAGAGAGACTCACTTATAAGGCAACCTTCATAGCTGCATAATAGGAGCCAATCAGGAAAGAAAATAAAAATCAAAACCTGAAAGCAACCTAGATGTCCAAAGGGAATGGAAGAACCAATTGAGGAGCGTAATGGATTATTATTGTGCCGTTCAAAATGACAAATATCAGGTATATAATTAAATCAAAGTAAAAAAGGGAGGAAAAGGAGAACTAGAATAACTGAATATACTTTGACTGCAGTTATCCACAGAACTTTATGCATTCCCAAGTGTGAGAACAGACTGCAAAGGAATATAAGGAATTAAAATCTGTATCATAAAGACTTTGATTACAGGGTCATATTGCGCCTTCGGGATGGTTTTTTTTGTCATTGTTGTTGTTGAGAATGTTAAAGTTCATAATTTTTAAAGTAAAAAATATCTAATTCATTAAGTATTTACCACTAGTACTTATGACTAGTATTTACTACTTTCACGCAGGACTCCACTAGGCATCAGGGAAAAGAAGCTGAATGCCAGTCTTAGGTCCCACTGTTTCCCCATCCAAGGCCACAGTGAAACAACAGAGTCTGCTTTCCCAGGAAGACAATGATAACAGCACTGGGGAGCTGTCTGGTCAGAGCTGGTTTGAAGAAGCAAGAAGGGAGGAAATGATACCCCTAAGACAGCGTGCACCAGTAAATTGTAAAACTTGGACCCTCCTTGTTTTCCTGATCTCTGAAATTTTTCCCCGATTGTATCTCTTTGCCTGCTCCTGGAAGTTTCTGACAGTGACCTTCCTCTGGGCCTCTGCATCTCTGTTAACAGAGCCATCCCCACCACCCCCTACCCTGTGCTCCTGGCCCATCCCTATTCCCCACATGAGGAAGCCTGGGCGTATGCCAGGGAGAGCTCTTAACTAACTGGCCCAGTCCTGGGCCCTATATCTGTCTGGGGCTGTGAGCAATTATAAAGATCTGACTGAGAGCCAGAAAGGGACTTCAGTGGTAATCTCCTGCCCTGGATTTACAAATGAAGAAACTGAGTTTTAATGAGTTCGTGACACAGCTAAGGTCACAACAGAGCAGCAGCCAAGAAATGGAAGGTCCCTTTTGTATTTGCATCTCCAGGGTCAGGGAACAGGGAGTATTTAATACATTTTTGCTGAGTGATTGAGGACACACTGGGGAATTCAGGTCCTCTGACCCCAAATTCTGTCTATCCTTACCACTGTTCTCTCTCAACACATTCTATTTACCTTGTGCTTCTCCTCCATACTTACCTGATGACCTAGCCAATCTGAACCAGTGGCAGTGGAGAAGAATAAGCATCGGATGGGAACTCAAGTCTGGAGCACCTGAGTTCAAATCTGACCTCAGACACTTATTAGTTGTGTGACCCTGGTCAAGTCACAACCCCAATTGCCTCTGAGAAAAAAACCTGAACTCAGAGTACCTAGGTTTTCATCATCTCTGATATTTACTACCTATGTGACTTTGGGTGAGTCACATACAGTCTACAGCTCTCATGTGGAAGGTGAGAAGGTTGAACTGAAGGATATCTCTAAGGCCCTTTCCTTTCCAAGTAGGAGGCAAATCATTGGGGCCAAAATGAGAAATACCTGAGTTCAAATCCAGCCTCAGACACTTACTGGCTATGTGCCTTTAGGTTAATGACAACTTCTGTTTGCTTTGGTTTTCTCAGCTATAAAATGGGGATAACAGCACTTGAGTTCAAATCCAGCCTCAGGCACTTAACACAAAGACTAGCCTTGTGACCTTGGGCAAGTCACTTAACTCCAATAGCCTCGCCTTCCCCCCTCAAAAAAAAAAACCAACAAAAAACAGAAAAGGAGCAGCACTTAACTTGAGAGTTGTTGGGAGGGTGAAATGAGAAAATAATTTTTAAGTATTTAGCAATAATAGGCTCTTACTAAATGCTTGATTACCTCCTTCCAAACAAACTCTGAGAGCCTCTGCCTTTAAACATTTGTTCACAGGGTCCTGCCCACCTAAAACCCCCCCTTTTCCTCCCTTCTACCTATTGACATCCTATCTTTTAAAGCTCTAAGCAAGGGCCACCTCCTCCAGGAAGGTTTTTTCAATCTTACAGTCACTCATTGCCCCCAAAGAGCAGTGTTCTGTGATCTCAAAGCAGCATGTACTTTTCACGACACATATACCATGGTATTTATACCTTTGTTTTAGTCAGTGTGTCCCATCTGCCCTACTAGTCTCTGAGATCCTTGAGGGTAGGGACCCTAGGCCTTGCATCCACCATCAAATCTCCCCTCCAGAAATGATTTCTAATTTACTTTTAGGGCCCCAGCATAAGCACAATGCCTCACACACAAAAGGGACTTAATAGAAGTCTGCTCTCACCTGTCCAATAATGGCCTATGTGGTGATGGTGCCATGCTGTATTCAGTGTACCAAGTGTTCTCCTCTCTATTATCCCACACCGTCTGACATCTCACCTGCCTTCTGGATGTCTCCAATTGGATGTCTCTCCCAGCACCTAAAACTCACATATATTCAACTAAATTCCCCATCTTCTACCTTATCTTTCCTTCCCAAATTTCCCATTTCTGTTGCAGGTATCCCTGTCCTCTCTGTGACCCAACACAAGCTCTTGATTCTCTCTTCTCTGTCTCTGTCCTTCTTCCCAGACATCCAAAGAGTTGCCAAATCCTGTTCATTGTCCACAGTCCCTCCTCTCCATTCACCCGGCCAGAAGCCTCCTTCAGAACCTCTTCACTTCTCACCTGATCAATGGTGATAAGCTCCTCATGGGTCTCTGGGCATGCAGCCTCTCCAGTCTCCAATCCATCCTTCCCACAGCTGCTAAAATGATCTTCCTGACTTGTGTGAAGCAAGCAGAGCTCAGAAAACATCATCTGAACCAACTGCAACAATGTAAATAGACTTGTCATTGAGAGGCAGCAGAAGGCTGGCTGAAGATAACAATGTTGGCACCACATTTTCTAAGCTAAAGGACGCAACCTTCCCTTCTGTTAACAAGTCAGAAATCAACTGTTTTCAGGGAATGTGCTTTGATAGACACAGTCTGTCTATGGGATAATTGGATTAAAACAAAATTTATCAACAAATAAAAAAAATCTGGAGAATTTCATAGCAGCACTATATACTGATACACACACACACATACACACACACACACACTCACAACTAGAAGTCACCTACAATGGCCAGTAATATGAGAAGGGTTAAAGAGGCTGTAGCTACATGAGTGTAATGGGATGCTATGAAGCAATTAGGATCGACAAGTATGAGGAATATGAAGAAAGTTGAACTGTTTCATAGAATAATACAAAACAAAAAATGGAGAGAGTTGGAAAAACTTGCATAGACTAATACAAGGCAAAACTAAGAAAATTAACTACACAGTAACTAGATCATATGAGAAAAAAATGAATGCAAATGGACAAATATGGGAACGGAGGGGGAGTTACTCCCAAAAATGCACTGAAATTCGTGTATATGTAGTCACTAAGCAATTTTGGTTATTTGTACGGATATATTAATGGCAAATTTCTTATTTAAAAATTAACACCAAATCAATAATCATCATCACCATAACCGAGTTACTTTCCTGAGTGAAAAACTTTTATTGGTTCCTTGCTTTGGCATTCGAGGCCCCTCAGAGCTCAGCTCCAGCCTCCATTTTTGGTCCTTATTTTTT
The DNA here is from genome assembly GCA_028646575.1 of Pseudocheirus occidentalis. Lineage (NCBI taxonomy): Eukaryota > Metazoa > Chordata > Mammalia > Diprotodontia > Pseudocheiridae > Pseudocheirus > Pseudocheirus occidentalis. The sequence goes on along the minus strand of CM053601.1, from coordinate 149,917,535 downwards.
ATAATCCAAGCTTCAGCCAAATCAGGTTACCAGCTGCTCTCCAAACGCATGGTTTCATCTGCCTCTGAGCCACCTCCCACTCCTGGAAGGCCTTGCTCACCGCCTCTACCTGCCATTTACACACGGCCAATGTACAAATTGGCTTTGCTTGGCTGCACATTTTGACAAGGGTTCTGTCTCTCTTTCTTTTTTGATTGATAGGGAATGGGCGATGAAAAGAGAAAACAAACATTTATTAATTTTAAAAGTTTAAAGCAATTTTCTAAGAACTTAAAAAAAAATCCTTCTCTTTCTTCAAAGTTCAGCTCAGGTACCACCATCTCCATGAAGCTTTCCTTGACTCCTCATGTCCCACCTCTCCCTCCACCCATACACACAAACACTCCAGCTGCAAATATTCATAGCTTGCTCCCAGACAAGTCCAACCTCCTCATTTTACAGATGAAGAGACTGAGGTCCATGAGTAGCCAGGACTCAAACCTAGGTCAACTAACTCCAAATTCAGGTCTCTCTCCCGGCTCAAATCTGCCTCAGGTACTTTGTCTGGAGTTGTTGTTTGCTCCAGCCGACATACCCTATGCCTTACCTCCATGCCCTATATCTTAGAGTATGCTCATCTGAGGTATGCTGTTTCTCCCAGCAGACGCCTGTATCCCCACTGATAAGCAAACGCACATAGTGAGTGCTTCACAGAAGTCATCACAAGCCAGTGACACAGGCTAACTGATGCAGGCTAGGCAAGCTCAGCTCTGCTCTGCTGCCCTCACCCCCACTCCAAACCCCTGCCATTCTACTGAGACAAGTGGAGAGTGAAGGGTGAGATACCAACAGGAACAGCCAAAGACTGACTAGTGGCCTCATCTAGTGGGGCCATAAGGTACCAAGCTAGGCATGTCAACTCATGTCCACGAGGGTTTATTAAGTGCCTATTATGTGCCAGGCACAGTACAGAGCTCTGGGGATACAGAGGAAGGCAAAGACTGACTTACAGTCTCTGTTAATTTGCCTGTGATTGGCATGTTCACACACGTGCAGGAATTCCACTTCAGATAGATGCTTTTACAAAGAGTGCCAACTCCCTTTGTCTACTCAAGAGTATAAAACCATGCCAGCTCCAACTTTCATGGCCCACTTTCAACCAGCCTGCATTTCTGAGCAGAGCTCAAGGTGCTGCTCTACCCCTCAGGAGTCAGGCAAAGCTGAGTCTCATGGCGCCATTGAATCAGGCCCGGTATAGGTCTATACCTGTATCCATCCTTATTGTACCCATGCTTTTATTACAGGTCAATAAAGCATCACAGAGTAGGATTTCCAAACTAGGCTATATCTTTTTCATAAGAATTCTTAATACATCACACAAATTATTAAGCACATTTTCATTCACAGAGGAAGAAACTGAGGCCCAAAGAATTTCCAAGGTCACAGAGGAAGGAAGGGATGGAGCCAAGCATTTTCAGCATTCAGTCCCCTATACCAGACCACCAACACGCACAGCTCTCTCATATCAAGGCAGCTTAATTCTTTTTCTACACATTGAATTGCCTCCCCGGAGTTTAAAACAGAACATAGACTTTACTTGGCAAAGTTCTTTACACTTTTCAAAGCACTCTCACACACATTTCAGTCTTTGAGAATTTGGCTTTGATGAGTTTCTGACAGAAAAAAAACCCAACCCAGAGTTCATTCCCACTTGGGCACAGGATCTTCAAGTTGGGGGGAACCTCAGAGACCATCGAAGTCCAACTTGTGTCTGATCAAGAATCATAGAATTATAGATTTAAAGCTGGGAGGGGACTCCAGAGAGCATCTAATCTGGCTCATTCATCTTACTTCAACCCCCTAGTTGGGAAAACCAAGGCATACAGAGTTGTAAGTGACTTGCTCATACAGATAAGTAGGAGATGATACTCTGACCCCCAATATTTTCTACTTGCCTACACTGAATTCCCTCTACAATATCCCCAACAAATGATCCTTCAGCCTTCACTAGAAGACTTCTGGTAAAAAGAAACTCAATCAAACAAGTGTTTATTAATCACCTACTGTATACCAAGGGGTGGACACTCAAGTACAATGAATGACAATATCCTTACCTAAAAAGAGACTACTCTCTTAACAGGGAGACAAGGGGATATACAAGTATATACAGGCTTAGCATAAAGAGAATACAGATAAATATGAAGCAGTTTAATAAAAGATCATTCAGAGGAAGAACCCTAGAGAAACCTGAGAAGAATTTTACAATCTGATATAGAGTGAAATGAACAGAACTAGGGCAGAGGGAATGGAAGGGACAAAGAGAAGGTGGATTTTTATCGACTGAAAAAAATAAAACTTGATGTTTTTTAAGAGGAAGTGCCCTAGCAATTAGAGATGAGGAGGTGTGGGGTGAGGGTGATAGCAGGATCAAAGGAAGTTTCATATAGAAGATGGTACTGGAGTTTGCTCTTGAATGAAGAGAAGGATTCTCAGAAATTGGTAAGAAGGGAGTGCATTCCAGGTATGAGAGTAGTCAGTGCAGAAGGGCAGAGAGAAAATGAAAGTAAGTATGTGAGTCACAAGAGAAGGACACAGTTTGGTGAGATTGCAGGGGGGGGGGGGGCGGTCATATACAATGAGGCTGGAAAGATGGGTTGGGATAAGGTTGTGAAAGGCTTTAAAAGCTCAACAGAAAAGTTTACACTTTATTCTAGAGGCAATAGGGAGCCACTGGACTTTACTGAGCAGGGGATTGACATGGTTAGATGTACACTTAAGGAAAAATCACTTTAGCAAATGTGCGCCTCTCAAGGCATTCCATTCTATTTCTTAACACCTCTTGGGAAGCTTTTCCTTACCTCCAGCTGAAATCTGCCTCTTGGAAACCTCCACACATGGTTCCTGGTTCTGACATGTAGATCCAAGCAATGTAAATCTAATCCCTTGGGCTTCTGCCCAAACATGTGAAGGTGATTATGTCAGTGTGGCTGGCCTAGAGACAAGAAGAGCACTAGACTCCAAGTTAGGAAAGTAAGGGGAGAACAGGCTACAAATCCCAACATTTATGATCAGTGTGACCCTGGGCAAGTCCCCTGAAATCTCGGAGGTTCAGTGTCTTCATTTGTAAAACAAGAAGAACACCTGGAACACCTGCCCCACCAGGCTGCTATGAAGATATGAAAATCACATGGGATGATGCATGTAAGAGAACTCTGCAAACTTTAAGGCATCTTATGACAGAGAAAGAGAGAGAGAGAGAGAGAGAGAGAGAGAGAGAATAAACAGGGTAGGAAATAGGATAGAGGGAAATACAGTGAGCAATACTAACTGTGAAAAAAAATTGTTTTGAAAGAAGTTTCTCTGATAAAGGCCTCATTTCTCAAACATACAGAGAATCAAGTCAAATTTATAAAACAGCCATTCCCCAAATGATAAATGATCAAAATATATGAACAGTTTCCAGATGAAGTAACCAAAGTTATCTATAGCCATATGAAAAAATGCTCTTAACTCACCATTGATTAGAGAAATGCAAATTAAAACAATTCTGAGATACTACTTCATACCTATTAAATTGGCTAATAGGACAGAAAAGGAGAATGCCAAATGGTGGAGGGGATGTCGGAAAAGTGGGGCATTGATGCACTGTTGGTGGAGCTGTGAACTAATTCAGCTATTCTGGAGGGCAATTTGTAGCTATGCCCAAAGAGCTATAAAACCATGCATACCCTTTATCCTAGCAATACTGCTCCTGGGTGTGTATTCCAAAAGAGATTTAAAAAAAACAGAAAGGAAAAGGACCTGTATGTACAAAAATAGAAGCTCTTTTCTCATGACAAAGAACTGGAAATTGAAGGGATGCCTATCAATTGGAGAGTGACTGAACAAGTGGTATGTGATTATGATGGAATACTATCGTGCTATGGGAAATGATGAGCAGGATGCTCTTGGAAAAGCTTGGAGAGACTTGCATGAGCTGATAACAACAATATTTTAAGATGATCAGCTATGAATGACTTAGCTGTTCTCAGCAATACAATGATCCTAGACAATTCAGAAGGACTTATAATGAAAAATGCCATCCATCCTCAGAAAAAGAACTGATGGCATCTCAAGACAGATTGGAGAATACTTTTTTTTTTTACTTTATTTTTCTTGAGGTTATTTTTTTTTCTTTTTGGTCTATGTTTTCTTTCACTACGTGACTATTATAGAAATGTTTTGCATGACTATACATGTATAACCTATAATGAACTGCTTGCTTCTCAATAGAGGGGAGGGATGGGGAGAGATAAAGGGAGAGAATTTGGAACTCAAACGTTTTAAAAATGAATGTTAAAAACTGTTTTTACATGTAATTGGAAAAAAACTGAATACTAAATAAAAAGCTTTTTTAAAATTCACACCCAGGAGTGGGGCAGTGAATAGAGCACTGACCCTGGAGTCAGGAATACCTGAGCTCAAATCCGACCTCAGACACTTAACACAAAAAACTAGCCATGTGACCTTGGACAAGTCACTTAACCCCAACTGCCCTCCAAAAAAAAAAGTCACACCCAGGACTAAACACAATACTCCAGGTGTGATCTGACTGGGACAGAGGTCAGTGAAATTATCCTAACCACTCAACCAGCCATCACCACTCTCCATTTGGACGGATACCGTGTCTCTCATTACAGACTACAACATTTACCTATCCTAAAAGTGCTGTTGTCTTACACTGAGCTTCCAGTTCACTAAATTCCTTCTATCAGATCTTTCATCAAATTGCTGTCTAACTGAGCCTACATTACCTTGGAATAAAGCTGATGTTTTTAATCTAAGTATAAGATTTTATGTAATTTATATCAGATTCTGGATTGGATGCAATGATCAATTTTGATTCCAAAGGATGGGTGACAAAACACACCTCCATCCTCATGGCGGAGAGGTGGTGGACTATTGGTAGGAAATGCTGCACATGCTGTCAGATGGGGTCACTTTACTGGCTGGTTTTGCTTAACTGTTCTACCCTTTAATGAAGGATGGCTATGATGTGTGGTAGTAGAGTCAAGGGAAAGCAATTCTTTTATTAAAAAAAATCAAATTCATCCATAAGACATTTCTTTCTTTTTTTTTTTTGGAGGGGGGAAAGGTAGGGCAATTGGGGTTAAGTGACTTGCCCAAGGTCACAAGGCTAGTTGCATGTTAAGTGTCTATGGTCAAATTTGAACTCAGGTCTTCCTGACTCCAGGGCCAGTGCTGTATTCACTGCATCACCTAGCCGCCCCACCATAAGACATTTCTAAAAAGCTTTAAATTAAATTGGCCTTATTAGACTCAGTCCCCAGCTCTAGACCACTGGAAAAAAAATAAACATTCTCCAAAGCACTCACTAGTCTGTCCCAGTTTTGTAACATCTGCAAGTGTGATAAGTATGCCATCTGTGGCTTCATCCAAGCCCTTAATGAGAACACACACTAGAACAGGGCCAAGGACTGAGCCTTGAGGCATGAGCCACTGTAATTTCTCTACTAGTTACTGTCATTTGACGTTCCAGCCAAGAATCTCACTGATACTGAGTGGTCTCCAACATTTATCTACATTTTGGAGGATCCAATAGCCCCTTCACAGAGAAGCAGACCCATCTGCAAAACAGGCTTGCCAGTGCCCAAGGACCAAAGCATACATGATGTGGGGAGAGGCCCTGTTTGCTGTATTCTTGTCTTCTGTGTACAAACCTTCCTGATAAAAAAAACAAGGGGACATATTTCTGACATCAAAGTAGACTGAGGCATTAGAAAGAACACTGCCTCTGGAGTCAGAAGAGGTGGATTCAAATCCCACCAACTGCATGACCTTGGGCAAATAATTTTAGCTTCCTGAGCCTCAATTATTACCTCCCCCAAAGTCCCTTCCAGATCTAAAAGCTTATGAATGGGAGAAAGAAAACTAATGTAGTCTCTAAGGCAATGTCCCACAGTTAAAGCAGGCAGGCATCACAGAAGACAATCCTGGATAATTGCTACCTTCTCTCTACAGAGATCCTGTAATTCTTAATCTTAATTTCCTGAGCCCCCACAAGTGGCATCCCATTCCAAAGGTACCCAAGAGTGAGATATACCATAGAAGTGACAACAGTGTATAGTTTTTACAGAAGCTTCTCCTTCAAGGAAGAAGAAATAATTGGTTTCTGAGTTTGGATCACAGGCTGTATCCTACAGCATGATGATGCGGTTAAAGATGGAGAAGATGAGAAAAGAATCTCTAGATACGTTTGAAGGGCTGACTCCAGACACCATCTCTCTTAAAGGGCACAGACCAAGATTAATCTGCTCATTACATTTTCCATGCCTTTCCTCCAACACCCAACCTGGATAAGCCAGACTACAGGGAAATGGTAGGTAGGTCTCAAGAGGTCTACCAGAATGTGAGGTGAGGAGAGTGAGAAAAATCAAATACGTCTCCGAAGTTATGAACCAGAATGATTGGGGAGAGGGTGGAGAGAAGACAAGAATCTTGGTGCCTAGACAGAATTTGGGTAGCTTTAGTAGGGGAAAATGAGTTATATTTGGAATATTTAGTATTTGAGATGCCAACAGGGAACCCGGATATAAATGTATATCTGTGAGTTGGTGATGACAGACTAAGATTCAAGGGAGAGAATAGAGTTTATCTGTGTAGAGATGGCCATAATGATGAGCTCACCAAGGGAGAGAGTAGTGAGAATCCCTGGAGGATGTCCATGGCTAGGGGAGAGAGATGAGGATCCAGAAAAGGAGATTGAGAAGGCAAGGGAACCCAGAACCTCACAGAAAGCAAGGGAAGAAAGCGTATCCTCAAGAAGATAGTCCAGGCTCCTAAGACAAGACCTACCTATAACCTTTTCCAAATCCTCATTGCTCCCCAAATTCCACTTCCTCCAGGAAGACTTCCCAGGTTGAGCTAGATAAAAGTAAGTGGCTTCCCTGATGCTGCCTGCCTAGACTTGGGAGCCCTCAGCAATTAAACTCCCTTGCAATTATGCTCTTGCCTTTGCCCCTCAGTTACAAAATGTTCTTACCCTGGGCAAGTGACAGTATTTTTTCTACTCTGGTCTATTATTTTAAACTGGTACTATCTGAAGCAGTGTGTCAAAGACAGTAAGCCCCCAGAGGCCAAAGTGTGTGTGCGCGCCTGTGTGTGTATGTGTCTGTCTATGTCTTTGTGTCAGTGTCTCTGTGTGTGTCCATTCGTTCTCTCTGCCCACATGGCCCCACAAAGGCTATGCAAGTACACATTTGATCATGGCTATCAGACAGGGTGTTCATATTACCAAGCTATTGCTAAGACAAACAGATGGGCTAGGTGGAATTCAATTCTCTCCTGTCCCCCAGTGAAGTCTGTTTTTTCAGGAACTTTCAGGCTAATTGGCAACTGGTCTCACCTAGCTCCACCCAACCCCACCCCTCCCTCCTTGTTCAGGTGTGAATATCCAGATTCAGCTCCTGGTCTTTCAGTGACAATTTTCACTTTTCAGAATCCTCTGCTCTAACTACTACCCCCCTCCCCAACTTGCCCTGGCCTCAAACTATGCCCCTGATGTCTGAAAAGCACAGGGAGGGTGAATACAGTTTTTAAAAATCCCAGGACCACAGCTCGCTTCTCAGAGACATAACCAGACTAAGACCAACAACTCTTAGAACCCTAAAGTTGCAGAAAAGCCTTAGAATTTAGAGGTTTCACTGATATGGCTGCAACCATCCTGATCTCATAAATGGCTCTCTGGAAGGGGTTATCAGCTCCTTTCTCTACTAGTTGTCACATACCTGGGCCCATCAGTCACCAGTACCACTCTCCCCACCCCACCCCCATCTCCTCCCATCACCTGGTTCATCACCATATTGACGAAATAAAAATCCCTGGTCCTGCCTGCCTTGAGTATTCCAAGATCCATTGTCTATCCCAAAAATACCATTAGAATTAAAAGAAAAAAAGAAAAAACAAGGGGGTGGGGTTGGAAAGAGACCTAAGTATTTTTCTCTCAATTTGGGGGTGGGAAAATAGGGAAATAAGGAGGAGATGAATACCACAGCCCTAAGTTTCAGGGTGAAAAAATTCAATTAAAATTCATTCTGCTATAGTACAGCAGTGGCGTTTCAACAGTGCCCCATTGTCTTCATCTAAATACTCTGCCTACAGACCTGTAAGCGGGAAGCAAGCTGTCGTCATGGTGCTGGAATGTGGGGTTCTGCCCCTCGCCAATGGCCGAAAGGAATGCCACTCACTCTCCCTCTGTACCCATGCAGGTCTTGCGGGGAGGGGAGACCCACAAGCAGGACCTGTGGATGATAAAGGGTTATGGGAAGGGGCCCCTCAGATGGGTCGAAGCTGCCAGGTACAAGAGGGAGGCCAAGGTGTATCAAATTTATTTAGCTCCAATTAGAAAGGACAGGTGTCTCTGAGCTACTGGGACAAGAATTTTTTTTTTTTTAAATGAACACATGAAAATAAATTGTTACCCCCATGGGGACCTAGAAGGAGGCATGTGGAGTCTGAAAGAAAGGAGGTACCAAGCTCCTTTATGAACACTTTCTCTACCTCTAACGAGATTTGAAATATTTGGCTTGGGGCCTTGGGCCTGCCAGCAGCCCTCAGAGCTGGTGAGCTGCATAATTGAGGCCCCAGGGAACAATGGCAGGCCCTCTGAGCTGAACTTCTCATAGGAAGGAAAATGACAGGCAGCAGAGGGACAGAAAGAAAGGATGGCTTTTATGGGGTGTGATGGGGGATGGACGGAGGAGTCAGCCAAGATCCCACACCCCTCCTGGAGCAAGGGGACTGTGGAGGGGCCATCCCACATAAATGCATAGGAGATCTAAGGGCTTGTTCAGCTCTGAAATGCCATGAATCTCTAAGACTTCTCCTGGGCCAGGGCCCAATCCCACCAGGAAAGCTGGAGGAGGGACAGACAGCTCCTTAAAGAACAGACTGGTTTATTCTGGGGTATTTCTAGTCTCCTCCTAACTGTTCTGCACAATGCCCAAGCAACCTTCCTAAAGTCAGCTCCTGCTCTTTCACTCTCCTGGTTAAGTGCAAACTATAACCTGACATTCAAGGCCTTGAACACTATGACCTCAGTCTCATCTTTCATTGCTGCCCTAAAAGTAGTCTGCTATGGGTAAACTGGATTAACTACGTCTTGTTCCTTCAACACAACCTACCTCTGGGTGTCTGCCCATGATGTTAGCACCTCCTAGAATTCCTTTTCTCTCCTTCTTTACCCAGTGAAATATGTACTACAAATCTTTCCCTGGGCAGCTCCAAATACCACTGCCTCCATGAAGTCCTCCAAATGACAAGGATCTCTCCTTCTGCCCCTCAATAGCACTTAATATGACCCTCATCACACACTACTACAAACAAGAGCTATTTGTGTGTATATCTTATCTCTCGCCCCCCACCCCCATGAACTGTAAGCCCCTTGAGGTCAGGAATCCTGCCAAGTATCCCTGTTTCTTCACTGATGGCCACAGCAAAGGGCCTGTCTGTACCCACCAAAGTCATTCCGTATTCCCTGAATTCCCTGAACAGGGGGGAGGAAAAACCCACAACAGGCAGTTTCTAATGGGGAGGTTAATAAGTAATCCAGATGACTGAGTTGACAGGGGTCAGCTTGGAAAGAGAGTGCAAGCAGGGTTAACCCTGTACATTCTGAATCTGGAGCTAACGCCATCTCTCTGTGCTTCAGGGCCACCTTGTTACCCTACTTAAAAGGGATACACACCATGGCAGGAAGGACTGAGCTTAGACATTGGAAAGGACTGTCAGAGGTCCTCCAGTACGCCTGCACAGTCTCCTTCATTCTTCTTCATGATCCTCTTCTGACTCTCTGGACTTCTTGCTCTACCCTGTCCCAGTAGCCTTCTCTCCCTGAGAGATCACCCAGCCCCTTGGGCCTTTCCCCTTCTGGTCCAATTCCTTCCAGAACTACCATTTTAAGGAAAGTCCCCAGGCCTGCTATACTCACTCCTTCATCCCTCTCTGGGTTCTACTATTAACTCTTCATATCCCCATGAAAGTACTGCCGCTGTCCCTTGACACCCAGTTTTTCAGCTCCTTAAGGGGAGGGACTATCTTTGTTCCACAATGCTTAGCACAGGGCTTGGCACAGAGCAGAGCTAGGTGACGCAGTGCATATCACGCCAGACCTGGAGTCAGGAGGATGCCTCCTCCCCAATACAAATCCAGCCTCAGACACTTCCTAGCTGTGTCACTTAATGCTATCTGCCTCAGTTTCCTCACCTATAAAACAAACTGGAAAAGGAAATGGCAAACCCACTGCAGCATCTCTACCAAGAAAACCCCAGGTGGGGTTGGACACAACAGAATGACAAAGAACAAGTGGCACTGTAGTGTCTGATAAATACTTGCTGACTTGTACAAGAGCAGGAGCCCCTCTATAATATCTCTGCCTGAGGTGGAGAAGAACGGACCTCATAGGCCACTGAGTCTGGATGGAGAAGCCTCTGCCAAGGCCAGCATTAGGCTAATAAGTGATTGTCACAAATATCAGCTCATTCAATCGGCACAACAACCCTGTAAGGGAGCACAAAGATCTGGGCTCACATCTGGTCGCAGATTTAGCTGTGTGACCCCAGGCAAGTGCCTTAGTGCTGTCTGCGGCAGCTTCTTCAGCTATATAAGGGGGTAATAATAGCACGTATCTCCCAGGGTAGTCACGAGAAGCAGTTTGAGATTTTTGTAGTGTTTGGCAAACCTTAGACTGTCATAGGAATCGTTGCTGTTGCTGTTATTCTAGACCTACGGGCAGATCAGGATCTGATAGTTAAGAGCTCCTGGAGATCAAGGTCCCGCTTTCTCCCTTTTGGCCTGAAGCTTACTGGGTACAAGTCCCCCAGATATTACTCTTTCCAGTGGGGAGGCTGAGTATTTAAGTCAGAGATGAAGACCAAGAAGGGAAGGAAGGAACAGCAGAAGAATGATCCCTTCTCCCCATTCCCTCACAGAAGTGCAGGTCACTCCCCCCCTTGGGGATATACACTGGGAGGTCACTCAAGCAGGAGCATTTTTCCATGCGAGACCTTGGGACCCACTGCCAAGGGCCTCTCTTAGAAGCAATTGAGGGTCAGCGAGGGGGCAGAGGCTGGGCTGAGGGCTCCCAGCTAGGAATTTCAGTAATGTCAGAGAACTCCTGGGCAATATTTAAGCAACTTCATCATTTGCTGGGCTACCTTGGCTTGACCTCTCTGTGCAGATAGTTGCCATCAACCTTTAATCCACAGTTTTTACTGTGTAACCTGCATTTGTTCACCTGCTACTTTGCAAGATGCCCCAAGTTATTTTCACATGTACACAAAGATTCTGTCTTCAACTGCTGCATGAGAGCCTGAAGATGGTGATAGAGCCTGATGGTCAGCACAAAGTGAGCACTTTATAACTGCTGCAGTAAAACCTACCTCTACCTCTTCATCTAAAACATATCCGTTCACTCAACAGGCACTTACTGGGCAATTACTGTGACCCTGTGCTAGGCACATACAAAGAGGTATGAAACACTGACCCTTATCATATTGCTTGCCTTTTCAGTGGGTGGGAGGGGGGAGGAAGGAAGAGAATTTGGAACTCAAAATTTAAAAAGAAAAGAAAGCTAAATGATAATAATAATAATAAATTTTAAGAACAAGCATAAGCCCAGCCCTCAAGGAGTTGACAGCCTAACAGAGAAGATAAATCCTCAGTAGACTACTACAGGACAAGCTAGCTCAAAGTAAGTGTCATATGAGACTTAATTTGATGCCTTGGGAGTTCAGAAAAAAGAGAGATTGCTTCTGGGGAAATTAGGGAATGAATGAAAAGCACAGAGTATGCATTTAATAAGAGCCAAGCATAGCACTTACAGCTGAGGGAGGAAGGAAGGATGGAAGGACGGAAGGGAGGCAAAGAAGGAAGAAGGAAGAATGCCTGGCTAAGCTCCCGGTTTCAAATGTCTAGTAAGAGCTTTCTAAATTTGGTAGAGTCTAATTAAATCATACCATCATAATTTGGAACTAGGAGGTACCGTGGAGGCCACCAGGTCCAATCTCTTTATTTTCCAGATGGGGAGGTTAGAACACAGTCATTACTGACTTGTCCAGGGTCACACAGCTCATGCTTGTCCAAGGCAATATTCAAAATCAGGTCTCCCTAACTCCAACACTGTCCTCTGTACCACCTAATTGCCTCAAATAATGTTTCAAAAAAGAACAACGCTTTCTTAAGTTTCCTTAAAACGCTACATACCTGTTAGCCATCATTATGACTGTTATTATTTTTTAAAGCAATCTAAAGAGACAGAAAGAGAAATTGCATTTAAAATAAACACTTTTCACACAAATAAAGTCTTATTTAAACAACACACAAATATTAATTGTTCATGGATGGACTGAACCAAGATAATAAAAATGACAGTTCTATCTAAATTAATCTATTTATTCAGCGACATATCAAACTATTCAAAATTATTTTATAGAGCTACAAAAAATAACAAAAGTCATCTAGAAGAACAAAAGCTCAAGGATATCAGAATCAATGAAAAAAATTCAAAAGAACACTGTCTGATCTGTCGTGGTACTAGACCTCAAACCGTACGATCAAAACAGACTGGTGCTGGCTATGAAACAGAGTGATGGAAGATGAGACGGTGGCACAGTGAATAGAGCACTGGCCCTGGAGTCAGGAGGACCTGAGTTCAAATCTGGCCTCAGACACATAACACTTCCTAGCCATGTGACCTTAGGCAAGTCACTTAACCCCAACTGCCCTACCCTCCCCCTTCAAAAAAAGTTAAAAAAAAAAAAAAGGAAATAGAGTGGTTGATCAGTGTAACAGATTAGGTACAACTTACATTATAGTAAATGACCACAGCAATCTAGTATACAAACAATAACCCCAAAACCCAAGCTTTTGGAACAAAACTCATTATTTCACAAAAACTGCAGAAATTAGGTGTAGACCAATATCTCATTCTGTATAGCAAGACAAGGTCAAAATGGGTACATGATTTATACCTAAAGGATGATACCATAATCAAATTAAGAAAGCATGAAATGGTTTATCTGTCAGACTTACAGATAAGGGAAGAACTTAGGACCAAAGAAGATATAGAGAGCACTGTAAAATGTAAAATAGATCCTTTTGATTATATAAAATTAAAAAGGTTTTGCACAAACAAAACCAATGCAACCAAAATTATAAGAAAAGTAGAAAACTGGTAGGAAAATTTGCAACATGTACCTCTGATAAAGGCCTCATTTCTCAAATACATAGAGAACTGAACTAAATTTATAAAAATACAAGTCATTCTCCAATTGATAAATGGTCAAAGCATATGAACAGGCAGCTTTCATTCACAGAAATCAAAGCTATCTATAGTCATATGAAAAAATGCTCTAAATCACTACCGATCAAAGAAATGCAAATTAAAACAACTCTCACCTCACACCTATCGGAGTGAATAATATGACAAAATAGGAAAATTTTGGATGTTGAAAGGGATATGGGAAAACTTGAACACTAATACACTGTTGGTGGAGTTGTAAACTGATCCAACCATTCTGGAGAGTAATTTGAAACTGTGCCCAAAGGGGTATAAAACTGTGCAAGAATCTATTTATGCAAAAATATTTATAGTATGAAAATATTTATAGTACAAAAAATATTTATAGTACTTTTTGAGGTAGCTAAGAACTGGAAATCAAAGAGATGCCCATCACTTGGGGAATGGCTAAACAAGTTGAGTATATGACTCTAATGGAATATTATTGTGTTCTAAGAAATGTCAAGCAGAATGATTTCAGAAAATCCTAGAAATATTTACATAAACTGATACATAGTGAAGTGAACAAAACCAGGAGAATTCTGTACACAATAACAGCAATACTGTCCAATAAAGAACTATGAATAGCTATGTTCAGCAATACAATGATCCAAGACAGTCCCAAAGGACTAATGATGAACCATGCTATCCATCTCCAGAGAAAGAACTGATATTGTTTGAACACAAACTGAAGCATGCTATTTTTCATTTTTTTTTCATTTTTTCTCTTTTATTCGAGTCTTCTTGCACAAAATGACTAATATGGAAATGTTTCACATGATTGTACATGTATAACCTATATCTGATTGCCTCCTTCTCAGGGAGGGGATGGGGAAAGAGAGAGGGATAGAATTTGGAATTCAAAACTTTAAATAAAAATGTTAAAAAAAATTTTTTTAAAGCAATCTGAGTAAGCATTTGTTGCATGAACAAATGAACAAGGTCTTGACACTGTCTTGAGGCAGCGCAGGAGAAACGTTGGCTAGATCCTGCCACACAATCAAAGACTGGAGGTACTAATGCCCTGAAACTCTAGGTTAAAAGGAGTGCATTTTTTAAAAATCCATCAAATTAATTGTCCCAAATGAGAAATTTACAAGGCTTCCTGTTGACTCCTGCCAAACCAAGGGTATCAAAAATCTCTCTGGGGCCCTAATCTCCTGAGAAAGAATGTGTACATGTTAATCTTTCTCTGGCCAGTTTTTCTCCCTGGGGAACAGACTGGGTCAATCCATGCTTCCCCCAAGGGTCTAACAATCTGGTCCAGTAAAGAAAGAGATCAGTAGGACCCGGCCCTGGTAAACAGCTTCCCCTCAGAGACAGCCTTCCAAAACAACGCCAGAGAGGAGAGAAAGTGACATCTGTGCCAACTCATGATTTGAAGCCCATTGATCTAACCTGGAAAGGAGAACTGGACTAGGACGTGTCCTCTAGGCTGGACCCTCGGACCATAGTCTATCCTATAAATAAGAGAGCTGAGTTTAAAATTTATTTAGAGAGACTCCATTATATGCTGAGTACTGTGCTAAGCGCTATAGATACAAAGAAAAAGTAGAAATAGGCCTTATATTCTCCTGGGGGAGTCAACACAGACACACACTAGAAACAGACACACACACACACATACATACACACACGTTATTCATTTTTATGTACCAAAATGTAGCAAAGAAAGGTAAAATACAGTCCCTGCTCTGAAGAAGGTCACAATCAAATGAAGGAGACAACAAAGAGCTATTATGCACAAACAAGAAAGATACAGGGTAAATTGGAGATAACCAGCAGAGGGGAGGCATGAAGATTAGGGAGGCCAGGGAAAGGTTTTTTGTAGAAGGCTGAACTCTGGCTGAGACTTGAGGCAAGCTGGGGAAGCCAGGAATTGGAGATGAGGGAGAGAGTTCCAAACAGGGTGAAGGACCAGAAAAGATGCCCACCCTCAGGAAATGGAGGGTCCTCTTTGAGGAAGAGCAAGGAAGCCAGTGTCACTGCACACAAACTGAGGCTAGTGAGTGTCTGAGGCAAGATTCAAACCCACATCTACCCCATCCATCATGCCGACTGCCCAAAGTCCAAGGCAGAGAGACAAAGGGAGACACTCCTCCTGCCATCCCTGGCACTCAAAGAAGTTTCCTAGATGCTGTAACCAGGGCCACCTTCCTTAAACACACAAGAGCTCCCAGGTGACACCTGACAGATGAACTACTGACCCTTTCACACAAACAACACAAAAGAGACCAGGTGGAGGGACCTAGGCTAAAAGCTTGGGGATTTTCAGCACACAAACAGAAGCAGTATCTAGAACAGGAAGGAACTTTCTCTGGAAGGAGGCAAGTTCCTTGAGGACAGGGCATGTGTTATTTTGGTCTCTGTATCTTGAGCAGGGTAGAAATGAAGTCAGCCTTAGGAAAATGACTTCGGCAGCTGTGTAGAATAGGAACTAGGGAAGGGGGGAACATGAAGGGGAGAGACCAGGCATGAAGTAAGGGGATCAAAGTCTTACTAATAATAATATTAAAAAGAGTCGACATTTATATTTGGCTTTTAAGTTTTGCAAAGTATTGTGCACACACTGCAGTGGAGGGCAGAAGATAGATACAGAGATGCAATGAAGACAGAACGGATGAGCCTTGGCCATCTTTTACTAAGCGTAGGAGATAGGGGGAAAGGAAGGGATAGAGGAAAACCCAGGGCTTCAGAGAACTGAGAACAAGCCACAGCTCTAATGAGGTCATTCCAGTACCCACACTCACACCCACATCCACACCCCCTTGGGGCCATAACTCATTCAAGTTTGCAGGAATCCTGGTCAAAGTTCAAGAAAAGGAGGGAAGCCTGGGAAATGTGATCAAGCTTTCCCAAAGACCTTGGGAGCAGCCAGTCAAGAATCAGAGGAGGCAGCCCTCCTTATGGGAGAGGGAAGAAAGGGGGGAGGGTGTTCACTGACTCCCTGTGGTGGGAGGGAGGTCGCTCCATTCCCTCCTCCCCACTCATCTATACTTTAGTATTTCCTTTAACATTATTCTGAGGAAGAGTCCCAAGTTTTCATTGGACTACCAAATGGGTCCAGGACACACAAGAAAATAAAGAACCATTGTTCTAGGGTCAAAGGACCTGGATTCAAAACCCAGTTCTGGTAGTTACTAGGTATGTTACCTTTTGTGTTGCTGTTGTTTGTTTGTGTCGAATTCTTCCTGACTCCATTTGGGGTTTTCCTGGCAAAGATACTGGAGTGATTTGCCATTTCCTTCTCCAGCTCATTTTACAGATGAAGAAACTGAGGCAGACATGGTTAAGTGACTTGCCCAGGGTCACATTGCTAGTGAGTGTCTGAGGCCGGATTTGAACTCAGGAAAATGAGTCTTCCTGACTCCAGGCCCAACATTCTATGCACTCTGGCATCTACCTGCCACCTTTACCTTGGGGCCATTCCCCAGTGGACCGAGTTAGGTTTGGGGATTATGTAGGGATTTCTCCTAGCCTTGTTCTCTCACTTTCCATGCCAATGATTGTGGACCCACTTATAGGAGCCCTGCAGTGTAGTCAGCTGGATTATGGGGCCAGGGAAGACAAGGAAAGATCAGAATCTGCCCTGAAGGAGCTCCCACTCAGGAAGAGGAGAGCAGACCAGAGAAACTACCAGTAACAGTCTATTACCAAGTACTAAACTGTATGACATAGACCACAGAGATCAAAAGAAGGAAGGACAAATCACCATGGACTGAGTCCTTGAGGGAGCTTCCTAGAAGACAAGCTAGGCTTTAAAGGCCCAGCAGGGTTTGGCCTGAGAGGAAGGGAAGACAGAGTTATTTCTATTATGTGGAACCTGCAAGAACCAAAGTCTGGAGGGGTGGGGGTGGGGAATGGAGGCTTAGCCTTCTCTCAGGAGGAGGCATTAAGGACAGTCAGGTATATGTTTGTGTTCTGTTTTTCTGCCTGGTTCTTGAGACAGCCAAACCTATGAAGTATTTAAAATGCAGGCCATACCTTAATTTAGCCTTGCAACAAACAGCCAAAGGAAGAGTAACTTTACTAGAGCTCAGGGGAGCCCAAGTGCCAGGGCTCTGGGGGATCTTCCCAGCAGCCCTTTCTCCCTAGGACTACAATGATGCTGAGAGGCATCCTCTCTTCCGAGGCAGGGGCATTCATTCAAGCTTCCTAGCCCAGACTTGGAGCCCACTAGCTTAGGACAATGCTGGAATGTTCTACAAGCATTATTTATTAAGGGTTTACCATGCTGAGCACTGAGGGGAATATCAGAATAAACATGGTTTAGTCGCTGCTCTGCCAAAAGTACACAGCTAGCAGAAGAGAGAAAAAAATCTAAGGGAGAAAATGAAGGAGACTTGGGTAAGTGGATATTCGAGGTAAGGAAGAGGGCAGAGTCAAAGATAACACCAAGATTTCATCTGTGGCACACAAAGTGAGTAATGACACTATCAACAAAGAGATTGAAGCAAATTTAAATTGAATTAAATAAAGAGCCAGGTTGGAGGGGGAGGGAAGCTCAGCTCTGGACCCACTGAATTTGAGATACTTGTGGGTCACCCATCCTAGGTGAGATGTCCTGGAAGACGCCAGAGATGGGGGCTGGGACGGAGAGAAAGTTGTTTGGATTGTGTAGGTGGGAGAGGTCAAACAGGAATGCCATAGAGAGAGAGCCTGAGCTGAATAGTCACATTTAGGATGTGTAAAATTAAAATATTGTTAAGTTCTTGCGTTTTAGAAAAGTTTGGAGGGACAACTAGATAGTGCCCTGGGCTGGGAATCAGGAAGATTCATGTTCAGGTGTTCAAATGCGACCTCCGACCCTTAACGGCTGTGTGACCCAGGGTGAGCCCCCTTAACCCTGTTTGCCTTAGTTTCCCTATATGTAAGGAGCTAGAGAAGGAAATGGCAAGCTACTCTAGTATCTTTGCCAAGAAAATCCCAAAAAGGGTCATGGAGATTTGGAGAGGACAGAATGGTAGCAGCAACAGAAGCTTGGGACAACCTGGAACAGTAGGAATCCAGAACAATCTGGAACATTGGGACCCTGGAATTGCAAAGTGCCCCTCACTTTACAATATGAGGCAAGACTCAGACCCAAAAAAAGGAGGTCAGAGAATTTTAATGGCAGAGCTAGAATAAGAAAGAACCCAAACTTGCTGGCTTCTAGCTTTCTAGTAGGAGACAGCTATGATACAATGGACTTGGAAAATCTGAGTTCAAATCTCACCCCTGACACTCAATATCTGTGTGACCTTAGGCAAGTCATTGAAACTACCAGGACCTGGGTTTCCTCCTTGTTAAAGGAGGGTGGACAAGACCAGTGGTTCTCAACCTTCCTAATGTGGAGACCCTTTAATACTCGTATGTGAGTGTATCTGCATGTAGGTGGAACCGCCTGGAGACAGACAGAAGAGCAGGGTCTCAGTTCCTAAGGCCATTGGAAATATGTGTTTTCCAATGGTCTTAGACGACCCCGGTGACCCCTGTGAAAGGGTTGTTCGACCCCCAGAGGGGTCACAACCCACAGGTTCGACCCCCAAAGGGATCACAACCCCCAGGTTGAGAACCGCTGGACTAGACAGACTCTCAGTCATCTCACAGTGGCAGTGATAGAGCCCAGGGCCTGGAGGCATGAAGACAAGAATTCTAATCTAGCCTCAGGCACTTAACTAAGCTTTGTGCCTCTGGGCATGTCATTTAATCTCTGTTTGCCTGTTTCCTCAAATGTACAATTAGAAAAATAACCCCTACCAGCACAGGAGATACTACTTGAAAATCCTTTTATTAAGGTGATTTGTTCTGTAAAGTTTGGACTCTGTCAAAGAGCTTCACTAGAGGACCTAGACAGCCACATGTGGCCCTAAGGCTGCAGGCTCCTCACACTGGGGTGAGGATTTACAAATGCCCACAGTATTATCCAGACCCAGTCAGGTGCACCCACCCATGAACAGTCTCAGCCACTGACATGAACCAGAATTTGCTCCAATCCCCTCCAATCCCCTAAGACAATCTTGTAAAATGAAACCATTTCTAGCCAACCAATAAGCATTTATTAATGCTTAGTATGTGCCAGTGTTGTGTATCTTTGTAGCCAAGTGCAGCCACAAAAGGCCTACACAGCTGGGGATGCCCCATGCATGCACCCAGGGCGTACCTGCTCTTGGGTGACCCAACAAACACCCACAACACACACACACACAGAAAATACACAACACAAATTCTGTGTGTGTCTATACTATACCCCACTCTGTCTCTTCATGATGCCCAAATATAGAGAAAGGCTTTTGGGGGACATCTCACAAGCCCACACCAAGAGTTAGGTCTTATACCCCTTGTCAAAGGGCCAAGAGAGCCCCAGGCAGAGCTTAACTCCTCACCTCCCATCTTCCTCACCCCCCAGACCATCTCAGAGGGCTCTAGGAGCAAAACCCAAGCCACAGAGTTGATCCTATTTGCTTGTTTAAATTTTTTTAAATCACTCTTTGCTACTTCCCACCCCCATCTCACTACAGCCTAAGCCACGAGAGACCCACGAAAGCAAGTAATAGAACACAGGACCCCCCCCTAATTCCAGGCATCTCTCACCCACAGTCACAGCCTCAGGCAGAAGACCTGTGTGCGCTGGAGAGCCCATTTGGCAGGGAAGATCTACCCAACAGGAAGCCCCTCTGGCAGGCAGATCTGTGCCATCTTGCCATCTGCCTGGGAATCCCCAGCAGCCCTTCCAAACAGTGGCACCAATCCACCTCAGGCAAAGGATATCAGTGAGTCTTAAGGCTGGAAGAAAAGCTTTTTGTTAATGTGCAGGTGAGAGAGAAGCAGGAACTGTTTGCTTCCCATGGACCAGTCTGGCCCCTTCTAAGCCTGGTCCGAAGGTATCGGGGATGCCTAACACAGTACTGCTGTCCAGCTTCCTAACCTATGACTACCAGAGCCTACACCAGCCAGGAAACATCTCCGAATACAGAGACTCCTTCCTCTGCCCCTTCTCCTCAGTCCCTACGAGCCCCAGGACAAGTTCCTTGCTCTGAGAGCTTCAGAGGTGGCATACAGCATACCTACATGTACCGACAGTCCGTGAACAGTCTGAAAACCTTTTAACTTAGCAATATGATGACCCTGCACAGAGCCCGGAACATAGCAGGCCCTTAATAAATGTTTACCGATTGACTGGCTGAATGATGGCACATGCTGTATGTTTCTGATAATGGAAACTAAACTTTTTTCTTTTTAAACAATCAATTCTGATTGCTTTGGGACTCAGTTTACCTTCTCATCTATAGCAGTCATTCTCCCTTAACTGAAACAAACAAAAAAGAAACCAGGAATTAAAAGCGTGTTCAGAGCCTAGGTTCTATGTAAACTGACTTCAGTCCTACCCTCTAGGCCCCAGGCTCTGTCTCCAGCAATGACCTGAAGCAGCCAAACAGAGTGCACTTCTGTATTGTGCCTGGGTGCTCAGGCTAGGGTCTGAAAGAAGGTAGGAGGCACTGAAAGCAATGTAAAGACAGCCAACCTAAACAAACACACTGTCTGAATCAGAAAGTTAGAGTTCCTAAGTGCGCAGTGACTTTAAAAAGTCCTTGCATTAAAACACCCAGAGTACTTCATCTGCATCCAATGACTAAGAGAAATCAGAATGAATCAGGCCAAAAGATGGTAGCGGTCCAGGATGAATTTATCCTCTTCTTCCTTCCCCTTCCGATCCCCCACCTGCTGTCTCTTCCCAGGTGTGCAGGGAAGGCAGGCAAGGGGGAGGGGACGGGACTGCCAACCAGGCATCAACCCAGAGCTGAGAGGGAGGGACAAGTGAGAAGAGCACAGGTTGTCAAGGCCCTGGGAAGTGGGGAGGCTGGCCGAGAGGACTTGGGGAGAGGCTCGAACTTTGGAAGGGGGTTCAGTTTTAAGTAGGACACCCCGGATGGATGTCCTTATCTCCATCCCTTTCTATTTTTAAGCCAGGAGCACTGCCAGCCTCCAGTATGAGTTACACAGGTCCTTATCGGTTAGACAGCCACCATCACTGGCTATCTGTCCCTTCTCTTCATCTGCTGGCTGCTTGCCCTCTCCCAGAACAGGAAGAGCTGGGCCAGGTCTCCTCCCCCCCCCTCCCTCAGGCTCCAACCTACTTTCTCCAGCAAGGCCCCTGGAGACACTCATCCTGAGCTGCCACTGGGGTCATTCAAATGTTCACCCAACTCCAAGAACCGGCTTGGCCCCTTTCTTACCAAAATGATAATGTCACCTAGCCAACAGCTTCCCCTCCACACGAACCCCCACACCCTCAACTCAAAAGCCCTCAATCATATTGGTCCCATCATTCTGAATGACTTCCTGGAGGCCCTCTCCAAGACCTATCCACAATTAAAAGCCCACCTTTTAATTGTGCACTGGAGGCTGGCAGTGCTCCTGGCTTAAAAATAGAAAGGGAGGGGGTAAGGACATCCATCCGGGGTGTCCTACTTAAAACTGAACCCCCTTCCAAAGTTCGAGCCTCTCCCCAGGTCCTCTC
Source organism: Pseudocheirus occidentalis (assembly GCA_028646575.1). Lineage (NCBI taxonomy): Eukaryota > Metazoa > Chordata > Mammalia > Diprotodontia > Pseudocheiridae > Pseudocheirus > Pseudocheirus occidentalis. The sequence goes on along the minus strand of CM053601.1, from coordinate 149,895,720 downwards.
AGTCAGCCTTCCATGACCATTCCAACCCACAGTGGTAATAAGAATTTTCTTATTAATAATAATAGTTAACATTTCTATAGAACTTAACTCTCTTTTGCAAAGAGCTTTACATACTGTCTCATATTGGATCCTATGAGATAGATGTTATTATCATTTTTCAAGATGGAGAAACTGGTACCAAGAGAGACTTAGCCAGGGTCACACAGCTAGTAAGTATCTGAGATAGATTTGAACTCAGGTCTTCCTGATTCCAAGTCAGTCATTCTATCCACTACATTTACACCACCAAGCTGCTTTCAAACTCCTAAAGTACTCACTATCTGAATGGGCACAAAATCATTCTAATTCAATTGATTAAATGTTTATTACCCATCTAGTATGTGCAAGGCACTGTCCCAATGCAATAATACCAACATAAATATAATGCTTTCCATTCACACTTCATTGATGTCTTTCTATAGCATCTCCTGAGCTAGACTTGTACTTCTTGGTCTCCCCCCACAGTGCCTAGCCTCGTGTCTGCCAGGAACCTTCCAGACTCAATACAGACTTACTAAATTGAATCCTGCTCCCAAGAGATCACTCCCCATTCACGTACCATGGAGGGCACGGGGAGACAAAGTAAGTAACTCATACCCACTCATACACCCAAATCCCCATCTTGTAAAAACCAGGACTTTGATGGAAGTTTTGTCAGTATGACCCTCCCGAAACACAACATTTGTACCTGAAATAAATCAAAGTGGGAGTTCTGGGGGGACTGCAGGCAGGGAAGGAGTAGGTCCTGCCACACTATGATGTTTCTCAGCTGTCGAACAGGGAGAGGGAATCCCTAGGATATCATCATGAGGTGGGACAGGAAAGGGAACAAGTCTACCTCCTAATAGTTCTGGAAGTGTTTTCTAAATTTCCCAACCTGATGCAAAAACCTAATGGCCTTACCCTAGTTGTAGCTCTGGCTACCACCAGGTTAAGAGCAGCCTTTCTACTGTATGTTAAAGTGGTGTTCTTAGATACTGACAGCATAAATGAGAAAATTCTGAAATGTTCTCAGCCCAGGAGATGTGCAAGCCTCAGGAACAAAGTGCTGGGTCCAAGGATACAGCTTTGAACATTACATACTGGCAAGCAGGAAGGGGCATCCACTTCAGGGTCTGTGTCTGAGAAGGAAGAGGACCCTCAGAAATGCCCTAGGAACTACCTCCTTGGACTCAAAGGAAGCGAAAACTACACACCTATCCAAGGGGAAGACTCCACAGAGCACACTGTTCTTTGCAAAGGACATCAGGGCGCAAAGAATGAAACCTCCCCATTCCCTTCCACCAAAAAAAAAAGTCTGGGCCTCAGTTTCCTCATCTGTAAAAGGAGCAACTTGGATCTGATGGCCTCTAAAGTCCTTTAAAGCTCTCAACCTACGATACTAATAGGATCCTAAGGCACCAACTTCCAAGAGACAAATTACTAGTTAAAATAACTTCAAATATTCAGTAGGGACAAGGTCCCTTAGACCAAACAATGATTAACTTTTTTCCCCTTCTTTCTCTTTTCTTTATAAAGTTACAGCTGACATAAGCTTTTCTCAGCACCCTTCTCATCTCTAAGTTCCACAAAGTTCCAGCACTCAGCTCCCAGGCCTGGGCAAGTCCTGCCCCCCACATCGAGGGCACATACACACAAGATGGTTTGTTGATTGGCCGTTACCAACTCTTTTTTTTTAAATCCCCCTCCTGTGGGCCCCACTTGCCAGCCAAGCACATTTCTGGGACTGTGGCTGAAAAGATTTTTCTCTCCCCCAGGGTACCACTGTACCCACTGCCAACCATGCTCCTTCAGAGTGAGTCCATCCCAAGGCCCTCAGGGCAGAAAAAGTGAGGTCACTAAAGATGAAACAAAGGGCTCCAGTGGCTATTTCCTCTCCCTTACCTCCCTCTCTCCATCTCCCACTCCTATGCCCCACTGACCCAGGTGTGGAGCAGCGAAGGTGGAGCAAGCCCAATAAACTGCTAACTGCAGCAAACAGCTGGACAGTCCCGTTATCATGGAACCCTTCCCCCTCAGTAAAGAACCACACCCAAAAGCATCCAGCCTCACCCACTAGACTCCCTGCCCTGCCCTCCAGGGAGGTAGTTTGGTATGAAAGGAGGCCAGAGGCCCCTCTCTTCAGGGTTCAGGGATCCCACCCACAGAAGCTGCTATGAGTTTCTCTCCAGTTTTTCTGAGACTGTCAGGAAGGGTAGTGCTTTTGATTACCTCCGAGAAATCTCAAAGATGCGGGTGGTCCAGATTGTGAGGCGTGCCAGATTTTCCTATTTCTTTTATGATCTTAGAGTTGGAACGGGCCTATGAAGGCATCTAATTCAATCAATACCTGTGTTCCCTCTACAACACACCCCCAAAGTGGCCATCCAAACTTAGAATGAATGGAAAAGCATTTAGTAAGTGCCCACTGTATGTGTGGTAGTGTGTTAAGCACTGGGAAATACAAACATAAAAATTAAATAATCCCTGCCCTCAAGAAGCTTCTATTTTAACAGTCAGAGGTAATATAAGACAAGGAAGCAGCAGCCAGGGAAGGTGGTTTGGGGAGAGCCATTGTGAGTAGAATCATTGGGCTCTCATCAATCCCACCTCTTCCAGTAACCTTCTATCGAAAACCTCCGATCAGCAGGAATCTCCTATGGCCAAGGGCAGTGCATACCACTTTTGATAATCCTCATTTTAGTTCTGGAATGAGAACACATATACATATATGACATATATGCATGCGCATGTCTGTGTACATGTACATATATATTATATAAACACACAGAGAGTTCACTTAGGACAGTCGTGGGATATTCTACAAGAATTATTTCTTAAGGGCTTACCATGGGAGATACAGAGATAGAGGCATAGATTCTCTCTCCACACGCGTGTGTGCATGTGTATGTGTACACACATTATATCTCAATATATCTATATATCCTTTTTAAGCCCAAGTCTCAAAGAAAGACTTATACCCTTTAGCCCTTTCCCCACGCACTGGTGTCAGGGCTAGGTGTCTCTTCTTTGAGGCAAGCTACCTAGTTAAGAATGGAAAGAACTGTCCCCCAAACCCCTCCACTCACACTGTTACCCAACAAGAGAAGATCCTTAGACACAGAGAGGAGAGGGCCAAGTCAAGAAGCATTGATTAAGCACCTGCTAACTGCCAGGCACTTCGCTGAACCCCTGAGGGACCTCTAGTCTACTAGGGAAGACAACATAACCAAACTGTCTAAGAATAAAATACATACAGTAAATGTGAAATAATCTCACAAGGGCGGAAAAACCCCCAAAGCTAAGCCCTGTCCACAATCTCAAAGCTTGGGCATTATTTACTGGCCAGAGCTACAGGATGGGTAGAGGGAGGGAGGATGAACGAGTGCTTTTCTATTAGGGTCATGTACAATGGGGAAGAAAGAGGGAAGGCAGCTGGCACGAGGGGCAGAGAGCTCCAGCAGAGTGGGTCCTCTCTGTTACCAAGGCAGACTGGCACAAATCTCAGTAACTGTCCTCAGACTTCCAGGGCAGCAGCTCTCCCAGGATGGAGGCTGCTGCCTAAGGACGTGGTGGATGAGAAAAGCAGGTCTGCCCAGAGCCAGACTGCATGTCCTCCAACAGGCCATGGAGACAGCCCATTACCTTGACTACCACAAAGCCCAGATCTTCTCTATCTTGGGAGAAAATATCTCTCCAGCACCTGACACATGCTCCCTCCCCAGACCACACTCTTATTCTGGGCCAGGCAGTATGCTAAGCACTGAGGGTATAAAGAAAGGCAAACATGTTTTTCCCTGCCCTCAAGAAGCTTACATTCTAATTGGGGAAACAAGACATACATGTATAGGCATATACATACAGAATGGGGAGGTAGCAACCTTGGAGGAAAAATAATTCAGGGCAGCATAAAATGCCTCTGGCAAAAGCTGGTGTATAGAATGAGCACTGAAAGAAGCCAAAGTTCTAAAACTTTGTAAGCGATGTAAAGACGGACTGCATTTCAGGGAGGGGAACAGACAGTACAAAAACAAGGAAGTAGAAGATGAAGCCTCTTATGTGAGGAACAGCAAGCAGACCAGTATGGCTGAATGGTCCAGTATGTGGAGGGGAGATTGGAAAGGTAGAAAGAGAACAGACTGGAAAGTGCACTAAATGCCAAACGGAGGAATTTCTATTTGATCTTAGAAGTAACAGACTGCCATTTGGAGTTTACTGAGTAGAGACTGACCTGGTCAGACCCTCACTTTAGGACAATCGTTTTGGAAGCTGGGTAAAGGATACATTTCAACAAGGAACAACTAGAGGTTGTGGGACTAATTAGGGGATTATGGTAAAAATCCACAGGGGAGGTGAGAGCCCAAACTAGGATGGGTGGTCTTGTGATCCTAGGTAGGAAGACAGATGTGTTGGTGAGAAAGAAATGCTTGACAACAGATTAAATCTGGAGATAAGTATAAATGAGATAAGAATAACCTTGAGACTATGAACCTGGGTGATTGAACAATGGTGCCTTTGAGAATAACTAAATAACTGGAAAGATTTGTATGTACTGATGTGCAAAGTGAAGTCAGCAGAACCAGGGAACAATTAACAAAGTAACAACAATTTGGTAAAGATAAACAACACATGAAAGATTTGGAACTCTTGTGATCAGCACAATGACCGTCCAGAATTCCAGAGAATTCACAATGAAACAAGCTGCCCATCTCCAGGTAGAGAGGTGATGTCCTTAGGATAAAGACTGAAGCATGGTTGAGGAAACCAACTCGACAACGGTTTCTGGACATAGTTGAGGAGGGGAGGGATGGCTAATTTAGGAATTTGCCTTAACTCTGCATCTTTGCAATAGGTTTTGTTTTTCTTGCTTTTTCAATGGGCAGAGGAAGGGGAGGTGGAAAAGGACTGAGGGTTAAATGGAGTCGAATTTTTTTTTAAAGAATAATAAGGAATTTGAGAAATGGAGGTTTGGGGAGAGTGTAGAAATTTATACCCATTTTTATCTTATCAAGTGTTTCTTCTTACAGCATCAACTTGAGGGTCATGATCTATACTGAGGGGAGAGGAGGAAGATTAGATTGACATTACTGTTGTAAAACAGAGTATTTTTTATCAACCTCAGTAAAAATGCATTTTTGCTTGAGACAGAGAAGCAATCACCAGAAGAGAAGAGGCAGCCAGCAGGCAGAGGGCCCAAGGCAAGACCCAGGGAGGCTGATGGCAAAGGTAAACGTATAACTACGTAAGACAAATCATTTCTTGACAACAACGACATAAAGGATCCCAGACCTACAGGAGAAGACATCTCAGAGCCCTTCTTGTCTAACCCCTGCATTGCACAGATGAGGAAAATGGACCTTCAGGAGGTAAAGTGACTTACATGTGGTCACACAGGTAGTAAGCTCCAGAGGGGAGAGCTGAGTGCTCATCCTGTCTCCCCAGCCTGTGACATGTTGTGACATCCAAGTGCTGATGGAGAAACATGCCTCCCTCCCCAAGCCCCGAGAGGCGATGGGCTACCTGGTGCATAATGAGTCATACATTTTCAGACTTGGCTAATATGTTACTATGTTTTACTTAACTGTACTAATTTGTTACAAGGGTAGGAGATTTCCAGCATGTAAATCTTCATACTGAAAAGTTAACAATTAGTGCTTGAGAGTCAGGTGGAGCTGTCCCTCGAACATCCCTGTAATTCAACCCCCCACCCCAGAAAAGGTATATAAAAATATAGAAAGACAAACAGAAAGAAGGGAGAGAGAGAGAGGGAGATGGGGAGAAGAGGGAAAAGAGAGAAAGAAGGGAGAGGAAGGGAGGAGAGAGGGAAAGAGGAGAGAAGAAGAGGAAAGAGATGGGGAGAGAGAGGAAAGGAGGAGAGGGAGAAGGAGGGGGGAGGGAAAGAGAGAAAGACAGAAAGATAGAGACTAACAGCCCTGGCTTTCTTGTCAGCTGTGGGCCACCTCGGCCCCCTAATAAACATGCCTGCTTTGTTTCCCCCAGACAGCATTTCATCTCTTGATCCCAGGTCTTTGCAGAGGCCTTCTTTCATCCCACTTCTTCCTTGCCTCTACTGCTCCTTCCAGACTCAGTTCAGGGACCACTTCCTACAAGAGACCTTTCAGGATCCAAGAAAGTGTATGTGCTCTCCTGGAGTTACTTTGGGTTCACTTGGGATCCATCTTGTACTGATTTATCTGCCTATATGTTGTGTAGAGTAGAAGCTCCCAGGAGGCAGGACATATTTCATTTTTGTTTTTACTCCTCAGACACCTCAAACAAAGCCAGGTACAGATGAGGTACTTAATAAATGCTTTACCGAACTGAATTATTGAGTGGAACTCATACATACACATCACCTTCAGCTCCAACTTAATTTCTATCTGCTCATACGACAGGAAACAAGAAATCTTTATTTTTCCAGAGAGATTTAATCATCCCTTCTGTGCTCATAAACTATTCAGTGACAGATATGTAAACACATCCATGTATTTCAGGTAAGGTGGGTTTGCAAAGCACCAAAGTAGAGGAACAGGACGTATGGCCCACCCCGCTCCCCACCCCCATCCACCCATACATGGCATGAAAAATATACCACTGTAAAGCATCAGGAAATTATACCAATTTACTTCATTCGATTTAGAAATGCACTAATGGGGCACAAAGATGAGAGATGTTTACTTTCACAGTACCTGGGCTGACTTTTAAAAAAAAATCCCCAAGTTAGAACATACCCTTTTAAAAAAATCCTAGTAAACAATAAGTTTTGCAGGAGGGAAAGGACATTTGACTTCCCCACCTCCATGGACCTCTCAAGTCTGTGCCTTCCCTGGAGACATCTCAGCTAGAAGAGAGATCAGAGTTGTTTTCTTTGGCCCCAGAGGGCAGCCCTAGCAATGGTGGATGGAATGATGCAAGTTCCAAGGAGGCAGATTTTAGCTTGATAGAAGGAAAAGCATCCCGTTAACAAGGATTGTCCAATAATGGCCCACATGGCCTTGGGGATGGAGGAAGGAGGGTTGTGGATTCCCTTATTCCTAGAAATCTTTAGGCAAAGGTTGCTACCTTATGGCCCTTCCAGCTCTGTTGATAATACCTCGGATATCTTTCCCCCCTTCTCCCCTATATTCACTCTCTTCTTTTCACTCACACTGCTCCCACCCTAGTGGCCCTCTTCAACCCACACCTGGACTACTGCAATAGCTTGGGGGGGGGGTCCCTGATTCAATTTCAATTCTCTCCCTACTCCAGTCATGAACTTCCTAAAGCCCAGGTCTATCTATGTCAGCCCCCATAGTCAATAAATTCCAGTAGCTTCCTTTAATCTCTAGGATCAAATATTTTAAATCCTCTATTTGGTTTTTAAAAGTCCTATCATTCCAGCCTCAACACCTCATTCCCCACCACTTAATCCGAGATCAGTGACACTGGGCACCCTGCTTGCATTGCCCCATCTCTAGACTCCATGCATTTTTCACTGGCTGTCCTCCACTCCTGGAATTTTCTCCCTCATTTCTACCTCCTAGTTTCCCTGGATTCCTTCAAGTGCCAGGGAAAATCCCACCATCTCAAGAAGTTTTCTCAAGCTTCCTCCCCCCTTTCCCCCTTAACGCTAATGTCTCTTCTCAGTTGATTATCTCTAATTTGTTTGTACATGTTGTCTATTCTGTTAAAGCCTGAGATCTCCCTGAAATCATGGACTGGTGTTTGCCTTTCTATCCCCAGTGACTGGTATATAGTAGACACTTAATCAATGCTTGGTGACTTGACTATCAAGCAAAAAATAAAAAAATTAAAAAAATTAAAAACTTGAAGACTGTCTTTTTCAGTCATCTAGTCACCCAAGGCCATTACACAATAATCTTCTCGCTAATAAAATTAAGGAGTTTAGACTGCATTTTTGCCCTTTGGACAAAGAGGCACCACTCGTGCATTAGCAGGGCCATAACGTAATCTATTGGACAGTAATCTCTTCTCAGACAGTCAGAGTGATGTAGCGAAAAGGCCCCTAAACTGAAAAGTCTAGGCTTGGCTCTGCTCAGTAATGACAGAAGACTGAGGCTTGTTGGGGGGAGTCTAGGGAAGGGACGGTGAGAACAGGCACTGCAGCCTGTGACTCAACTTTCCCTGCGGTGTCACCATTGGCTAGAAGGGCAAACTGAACTGAGTGGAAACTGATAGGACAGAAACTCCCATGGGACTATTTAGAGGAACTGAATGATGGGGCAAATGCTTAGATGAACACAGATCTGGAGCTGGGAAGGAGGCGGGATTGCCAGAGGCCACTCCCAAACACTACCCTCACAGAAGAAGAGGCAGACACCTATACTTGTCCAAGGTCATACAGGGACCAAGTATCAAAGTCGAAATTCAAACCCAGGTCCTCCGATTTTCAAACCTATCTTCTTTTCCCAGGCAACACACTGAGTCCCTAATGGTAATATGGTGCAGCCCTGGCTCTGGAGTCTGAGGACCTGGGTTCAAACTGCCCCTCTGCTAGTTAATTCTTTTAAAATTTTTTTTTGCTAGTTAATTCTTATCCATTTGATTTGGGCAAATCATTTACATTCCCCAAGGCTCAGTTTCCTCAAACATAAAATGAGCAGGATGGCCTGTGAGATCCCTTCTCCGAATGAAGGTGACCCTAGGTTCTCTGGTTCATTGTCTTTAACACTTTGGAGCTTCAGCAGCTCCTTTCTAAGGATGATCCAGGTAAGCAGCATCTCTTCTAGGAAGCTTCAGTTTAGCAGCTTCTGAGGTGCTCAAAGGAAAAAGTGAAGAATGAGGCAGCCGGCACCAAGAGAAACAGAACAAGAGGGCTGAGGAGGTGGGGTGTGGGGAATGGCTTCCACGAATTCCAAAAGTACTGTGGGCCATTTAATAGGCCAGAGTTATTCCTTCTAACCATTCCAAGCACCTGGAAAGAGGAGGCCCTCGATTTTGTAATGACTCCATGTTATAAAGAACTCTGTGGTTTCCTCACACAACACCTGAAAGACATGTTGTAGCAGAAAGAGGCAGGCATCAAAAGGCCCAGGTCCTAATTTTGGCCACTAATATTTATGGCCTCTTGAGAAAATCACTTAACCCCTCCATTTTATCATTTGATAAATGGGGATAAAAAAATATCTACCATGCCTATGTCCAAGGGCCATTTCAAGGGAACTACTAAACTACACAAGAAAACAGTGAAAGCCATAAAGTTGTGGAGGTGCACGTACAAAGCGATCTCGTAATAAGCCCTTGATTTAGGGACCTCATACCCTAATCCCCTAGAAATGATCAAATTTTCCAGGAAAAAAAAAATGTTTAAGACTTCTCCTTTGATGCTAAATATAGAAAGAACTCTCCACAAAGACTCTGGTGCTGAACTTGTAGGCAGAGACAGGGACAGGCCACAGAAGCACAGAGTTGGAAGGGATCTCGGAGGTCAGTTAGACCTACTCCTACCTGAACAGGAACAGCTTCACTGACAAGTGGCCATCCAGTTTCTAACTGGACACTTCCAATAAAGGGGCCCCATTACCTTTCTGAGACAGCCCACTCCATTCTCCGACAACTATAATCATAATAAAGTTCTTGAGTCGACATTCACCTCTTTATTTTCTACTAATTACTGGTTACTAGTTCTAACTTCAGGAGCCAGACAAATCTAATCTTCCCTATGCCAACCTTTCAAGTACTCTATTTCTGTCTCCTACTTCCCCTGATAACTCATCTTCCCAGGTTGAGACATCCAGTTTCTTCAATCAACCTCCTTCCAAACTGCCTGCCTTACTCTAGGTTTATTTATATGTCAACATCACTCCTAAAACATGGTGAACAGATGGAAATACAATACTCTATATAGAATCTGAAAACGGCAAAAGGCAACAGGACTGGATGCCACGCCTCAATTAATGAAGTCTAAACTTATGGTCCAGCTGTCATATTGGATCAAAACATAAATATTCCACTTCACATCAACTGTTACCTTGCCACACCTCCCTCATTATATATTCACGTAACTGATTTTTCAAAACAGTCAATTAGAAACTTAGCATCAAACACGAAGGACTGAACTTGCTAAATATCTTTAAGTTAATTTCCACACATGAAAAGTCATCACTGACTTTTCCCTACATTCTTATAGTTAGAGTGAACCCCATTTTTCTAGATCAATGTAACTGATTATTTTTTAAACCAAAGTGGAGAACTTTACATTTATTTCAATTAGGTAAATAGTGATAATGCATTATGTCTATTTCATCTTGGTAACACGATGCTACATCTTAAGTCCTTCCATTGCCTATACCTCAACCTGCAATTCTGATGCCCCCGAATTCAAAGAAGTCCATGCTCTACAATTCTAGAGAATACTGATGTTAAAAATAACAGCTCTGGCAGCAAAAAAGCTCCCTAATCATTGAAAGTATTACACAATTTGGCAGATGGCCTCTGGATGGCTCCCCTCTTCCTATGAGGCTCTAGGACCAGTTCATGGCACACCTACAGGGCTTCTCTGAGATGTATGTGCTGAAAGAATAACCTGGACTTACCTCTTCTCCTAGGTAGGAAATTAGGAATAAAAATTACCTTCCTCTCTCCACTGTCCATTGACAATGTCATTCTGGAACAGCTAGGTGGGCCAATGGATACAGCCCTGGCCCTGGAGTCCGGAGGGCCTGAGTTCAAATCTAGCTGTGTGACCCTGATTGACTCAAAAACAAACAAACAACAAAAAAAGGCATTTCATCTACTCTGAGCTGTAGTCCTGCACTTTGTTGATTTCTTGTCCTTCACACAGGAAAAACAACAAAAACTCCTTTTGGTTGTCTTCAGCATTTATAATAAGCTTGACAAGGTTCAAGCAGACCTTTAGGGGTTTGGATATTATTCTTACAACCACATGCAATTCATTCTCAGGCACCTGCCTTTAACTCCAAAAGGGCAGTAAAACAAAATTCTGCACTCTTATAAAATTTAATAGAATTATGTCTATATTTCAAACTGTACCAACACTAGAAGTATACAGTCATAAAAAATTCACATAATCCACTTGGCCTCCCCAGCACCTCAGCTGTCTGTGCCTGGTCTGTTATGGCAACTCCATTTTCTGCAGGATTTTGTACAGCAGCAGTTCTCAACCTGTGGATTATGTTCAATTTGTAACAATGAAAATACATCCTGCGTATCAGATGTTTACATTACAGTTCATAACAGTAGCAAAATTACAGTTATGAAGTAGCAATGAAAATAATTTTATGGATGGGGGTCACCACAACATGAGGTATTAAAGGGTCGCAAGCATTAGGAAGGTTGAGAACCACTGCTCAATAGGCTCCCCAAGATCAGAGGCATTTGATTTCATCCTCAGCTTGAACAAGAATATCTTCCCTGAAAATCTGGTGTCCAGTGCCTTCCCCTCTCATTCCATAAGATACAAGTTATAATCAAGCTATGAGCTCAGCTCCCAATGTGACCAAGGAGAATGAGACTTTCCTGATGGGTGCCCAGTGGAGGAAAGGCAATGACGGAAGTTCCATTCCTGTCTATAAAACTTTTCAAAATTCAGTGCAATCATGCAAATTCTGACCAATATAAAAAAATTTAAATAGTAATTTTAAAAATTTAGCTATTAGTGTTTGGGGATGGTTTGCAAGAGTCAGTTTCAGCATCAAACCTTCAGACAGCCATATTCTTTTTAACTTTTTTCTTTTTTTTTTGCTTTTTTGAGGGAGGAAGGCAGGGCAATTGGGGTTAAGTGACTTTCCCAAGGTCACACGGCTAGTAAGTGTTACATATCTGAGGTCAGATTTGAACTCAGGTCCTCCTGACTCCAAGGTCAGTGCTCTATTCACTGTGCCACCTAGCCAACCCTTTTTAGCCCATTTTTTTTTAAATTGTATTGCCACCAGGGAAAAGAATGCTAGTTCTAGAGTCAGAATGCCTGGTTCAGATTGGGTCTTTGCTGCTTATGACCTTCTGTGACCTTTGGCAAATGAGATAATATTTTTAAAGCACTTAGCAGCACTTTTCACACAGTAGGCACTTAATTTCTTCCCTTTAATCTATCTTGGTCTCAGTTCCCTCATTTGTAAAATCAGGGGACTGGATGACCCCTGAGGCTCTAAAATTATAACTCTATACGTCCTTTAAAGATCTAATGTGTTCAGAACTCTCTGTGTATACACACTGGTCTCTTAAAAAACAGGATGATAGTTCCCTCTTTTTTTTTCTTCGTCAGAACTAGTTTTGTCTGTATGATGAGAATTTTCTTTTAAAAAGTTTCCTACTCATCTTGTGACAATTTTCTTTTTTTCCCCTTTTTCTTTCTTTTTAGAGTGGGGGGGGGGAAGGCAATCAGGATCACACAGCTAGTAAGTGTCTGAGACAGACTGGGACAACTTCCCAGGTAGTAATTTAAGCCAGGAGTTTCTACTCAGACTCCTTGAAATCCAAGGACTTATAAAATGAAATTTTAGTTTCATTCTCTCCTGGGTTCAAATCTGTTATTTGGGACCCACTCAACCCACTATGGCAAAAACCAAACTTTGTATCTGCAAGGACACTCCTTATACCTAGATTACAGTCTCTCCCCTTGGTTTGTTTCTTAAACCCCACAGTTGTCTGGCATAAAGATACAGTTCTGTACCTAGAGTTGAGAAGACCTGAATTCAAATCCAGCTTCACATACCTGCTAGCTGTGTGACCCTGGACAAGTCACTTAACCTCTGTCTGCATGAGTTTCCTCAACTGTAAAATGGTAGAAATAATAACATCTACCTCTCAGGATTGTTTTGAGGAATTGTGAGACCCTGGACAACTCATTTAGTCTCTGTCTGCCTCAATTTCTTCAACTCTATAATGGGGATCAAAATAGCACCTACTCCCAGGGTTTATGTGAAAATCAACTGAGATAATATTTGATCCTCAGATTCCATTTAAAATCAGTTTCCCTCTGGATCTGTTGAGCCAGGTCTTCTGCTGTAATCTAGTAAAGCATCATGACCTTATCTTTTTGGCCAATTTTTTATCTCTGCATTCCCAGTACCTGTTACAGGGGAGATACTTAATAAGTGATTCAGTTCATAAACAGATCTGAACAGTTGAGGGAAATCTGAGAAAAGAAGAGGGGAAGATCCACCCCATTTTTGCCATTAAAAAAAATCAGGAGGTAAGACATCAGAAAGCAATGTTAAAGAAGCGAACACATTAACTTCACTAAAGCCAAAGATATCATTTACTTGGGAAATTTCCACCCCTTCTGCTCCAAAATCAATTTTTCCCACGGATCTACACCTCCCTCAGGGAGCACAATTCAAAAATCCTTCAATCAGAATGAGGGGGAAAAGATTATAATGAGGGAGCCACTGATGCTATTGGGTGAACTCATTTTTTTCTCTCATCTGTGCATTTGTATCACTCGTTATCACCCCAGCACTACCAGCAAGCTGCCTAGCCTCCTGATGGAGCAAAGGAGTAAGAGGGAGGGTTGGGAGACTTGCCAAGCTCTCCTGGAAGACAGGATGTTTTAATTACAAACTGCCAAAACATGATCGAGTACAATTCCCGTTCTGGCAGGGAATACCCCTCTGCCCCTGCCCTCCCCCACCCCAAAAAGCTGCAAACAGTTGCTATGACGGTGGAAACACTTGTCTGGCAAAACCCAAAAGGACCATGAAAACACTAAGAGGCTTAAGAGGCACCTCTTTCCCTCTAAGCTGCAGTCAGCTGACCAGTGGCTGAGGCAGTGCCTGGAGGGTCAAAGCTGGCTCCGGCAGCCTGGTCCCCTCCTGCTGCTGCTTCGGACAACCTTGGCAGGACACAAACACAAAGTGATCAGGGACTTTTGGTCAGAATCCCAAAACTGGTCTTCTCCACAGCCCAGCACCTGAGACTCCCAGGAAAAAACTGAGGGCCAGTACAATGTCCTTGAACCTGAGGAGATTCAGAAGATGGGGAGGGAAGAAACCCTCATTTCCACTTTTCCCATTTCTTATCCTGCTTAGTAAAACTATATTAACTCATATTTTCTCTTCCTTTTTGGAAGGGGGTTCATTACAACCTTTGGACCATGGACCCCTCTGACCATATGATGGAGCCCATGGATACCCCCCCTTTCCAGAATGTTTGTAAATGCATGATATAAAATCCACAGGACAACAAAGGGAATCACTTACATTGAAATGCAATTATCAAGATATTAAAAAGCAAAAACACTAAGTTCATGGACACAGGTGAAAAACTTCTGGTTTATGGAGATCAGAGCTAAGATCAGGATATGATACAGATTAAGGAGACACTTATCTGGGATGAGTGCTAAATGTTCAGGAAACAAGGTCTGGGCTGCCCATAGTACAGATCAGTCCCTACCCAATCAACTTAACCTCACAAGCTTGGGCTATGTTATTTTCAGTTTTCTTATGAAAGCCCCCTTGTTTGTGTATATGGTACCAATGTCCTGTCCACACCTTGCTTTTTTTTTAACCAGTGCATCTGGATACTTCCAAAAGCTCTATTCTAGGCACATTCCTGATCCAGATAATAGATTCCGTTCACATACCACAGCACAAAGGTTTCCAAGTGATTTACTACATACAGAGGAAACAAAAGACATTCTCCATAGAGCAAATGTGTCCTCTGCCACTTGGCCATCCCTCCAATGCTTCAGAGCAGCACTAAGATGACCCAGGACTCTCAAAAACTCCATAGTAATGGATCACAAGTAAGCTAGAAAGGCCCAGAGTGCAGACTCAATGCTGGATTACCTATCTGCTGTCAGAAGACTAACCCACTTACATGCAGAGGCCCGGCACCCCAAGGATAGCATGCAGAGAAGGAATTACTTGGGTCACACTAGCTAATAACAGTGACTCCTAAACTGTGAAGAGATTATATAAACAAACAAGGGGACTTTCACAAGAAAACTGAAAGCAACATGGCCCCGCCTTGTTGGGATGCCCATTAGGGACAGGTAAGGGTTGATCAGGCAGAGACTTGGATTATACCATAGGTAGCCCCAACCTTGTTTCCTAGACATTTAGCATGCTTCCCAGATAACTACATTAGTTTCACTAAGTCACAGAACCAGAAGGGACCTTTGAAATCATCCACTCCAGTCCTCAATTAAGCAAAAATTTCCTCTAAAATTTACTCAACACACTATACTCCAAGTTCTGCTTGAAGATCTCCAAATAGAGTGGAACCTACTCCCCCTCAAGGACAACCCCCTCCACACACTTTTAGACAGCTCCACAGAGTAGGAAATCATTTTTGACAAGCCTAAATGGATTTCATTGTACCTTTCACCCATTACTCCTGGTGAGAACAGCTTCACTCCCTTATCTAGGTGACAACCCTCCAAAACGGTCAAGACAGTTTTCGTGGCCCTCCCCGAGCCTTCTCGTCTCCAGACTTAGCACCCTCATTTTCTCCACTCAATCCACCTATGAATGAACTCAAGGCCGCCCCTCTGCCCTAGCACTACCATCCTGTCTGCTCTCCTCTGGATATTCTCCAGGCTTGTCAATATTTTAACCCCAAAGCCCCCAAACCCCAAAACCCCATGGCAGCCAGAACTGAACATAATACTCCAGGTGCCATCTGACCAGAGAAGAGTCCACAGGCACTGCCACTTGCCTAATCCTGGACACCACAACTCTCTTAATATAGTCAAAGATTGGTCGGCATCTACAATGACATTACAAATCTTTTGAGGAAGTTGATAGGTAAAAGCGAACAAAGGAGTAAGTATATTTACCCCCCAGCACTGATATCAAGGGAACTAAAAATTAACTACAGGCACAACTTCTTACTCAAGAAATGCTCAACTGAAAAACTTCCAACAAGGCACAAAAAAAAACTAACAAGGTAAAGGGCTCTCATTTCTAGAAACACATCATGGTTATGATTGACTTTTACACATGGGATGTCACTGGACCCTCCCAACACCCCATTTTACAGATGAAGAAATAGAGGTCTGGACTGGGCAGAGTGACCTGTCCAAGGTCATAAATGTAGATCTATGGGGGCGGCTAGGTGGTACAGTGAATAGAGCACTGGCCCTGGAGTCAGGAGTACCTGAGTTCAAATCCGGCCTCAGACACTTAACACAAAAAACTAGCCGTGTGACCTTGGGCAAGTCACTTAAACCCAACTGTCCTCCAAAAAGCAAAAAATAAAAAATAAAATAAATAAATGTAGATCTATGGCAGGACTTGAACTCAGGTCTTCTGATACCAGGTCTAAAGCTCTTAACGTTACCTGATGCTGCCTCTCAGAAAGTTACTAAGTGTTCTGGAAGAATAATGGGGCCATCTAATCTAAGCACCAGAAAGCAGTTTATTACAATGCCTTAATTTAGAAAACCTGAAATGTATTTCCATAGGTAACAAGAAAAAAAGAAACAGATCCTGCGCACATATGAGCAACAACCTGTCTCTATGTGAGGTACCAATTCACAGTCTCCCCTCCCAGCACCTGTCCGCCCTGAAATACCACCCTCCTTCAGTTAGTACCTCATAGGGCAACTATCTTTTCTTAAAAACATTTTCCAAGTTTCTTCTGGGCTAGTCATTCAGAACTCACTGCAAATATCCAAGCTTCCTAATCCTCCCTGTCTACTTTCCACCTGGCAATGTGATCTGTTATTCACCAAACCCAGGAACCTAACATTTAAATCTACAAACCAGTTTCCATTCTTCCCCAGCTGCTAAAAAAAAAAAACCAAAAAAAAAAACAAACCAGGAAGTGAAATTTAAAATGCCAAATTGCCAGGGTGCTGGGAACCTTGAGCCTAACCTTGAGTAATAAATAAAAGGGCGTTCCAACTCCGGGGTTAGGGTGACAGCACAGTATTGGGGAAGGGGGCGGACCTGGAAGACCTAAGTTCAAATCCCAATTTTGCCACTTATCACCCATATTAACTTGGGCAGTTGATTTAATCTCTTTTGGTTAATCTTGGGGAGTAGGGGCGGAAGGGAAGGAGAGAATTTGGAACTCAATTTTAAAAAAGTTAATGTTACAACTGATATGAAAATGTGTTTAATAGGAATGTATGTGTGGAGCCCATATCAGATTGTAGGCTGTCTCGGGGATGGAGGGGGAAGGGAGGGGGAGAAAATTTAAAACTCATGGAAGTGAATATTGAAAACTAAGAATAAATAATTTAATAAATTGGGGGGGGTAAGTGAATGTTAAAAATAAATAGATTTTTTTTAAGAAAAATTTAAGCCTCAGTTTCCTAATCTGAAAATAAGGTGGCTTAACTAGATGATCTCAAAGTTTCTGCTCTGCTCTGGATCAATGATCCAAGGAAGCTGACTTGACAGTGTTTCCAAGGAATGATTTAGATCAGAAACCAACAAAGTTCCAGAGACACCATCTCAGCAACCATCTTTCCCTATCAATGACAGACAAAGCAGCTGGATCGCCAAACTTGCACACATTTTGCTCATTCAAAAATTCAGCATCAGTGTTTCTAGGAAGAAAGTGTACAAGGAACACTTGGGAAAATTACTTTTCCAAAGCTGGAGTTTTAAATCATCCTTCCAAATGAGGACTTAATAGGATTTTAGGAAAGTAGCTTACACAGACCCACACCTCAAGAATTCTCCAAGGGGTATCAAGGATGCCAGTCTTAAGATTTAAAAAAAAACAATCTTATAGAATGGTCCATTCCTACTCTGTCTGCCACTAGAGCTTCTGCTTCTCTCTTCTCTCTCTAATCTCAGGTGGGGAAAGAGGATTGCTGACAACCTTACACACAACACTTGGAAGTTTTTCTTCTAGGAAAAGTGGGAGCATCCAGCATCCAGGATGTGTCCCTCCATTCTGCCTTGTTTTTAAAGCCAAGCATTTAGAACTTTTCATTGCTTAGTGACAGGCACTGATTGGTTGTCCCACTTCCTGTTCTGGATGACCCCAGATCTAGAAGCCGCTGCCATCCTAACACCACCAAGGTCTGTGTTTTTGGGATAGGGTGGCTACCCAACCTGCCTAACCACTAGGCATTCAAAGGCAAGTAATGCTTTCTCATGATCTCTTACTCAAACATCCCAATCAGCCAGAGGAACCCTCTGGGCCTTTACAAAGCCTGTAGAAATAACAGTTAGGTCTCAATTACTTTGAATAACAAATACCCATGTACTCGATTTAACCCTTAGAAGAGGACTGGCTGATGACTCTCCAATAGACACATGTCATAGACCAAATTTAGCAAGAGCATCACAAGACCAGAGTGGAAGGAATTGCAGCTGTACAGGTTGTTTCTCACCCTCGCTCCCTCAGGAGTGCCCTGGAGTAGGAAGGAAGCATTTCATTTTTGTTTCTGCATTCCCAGAACATGGCACCAGATCCAGAACATAGGAGAGAGTGATCTAAATAGAATATCAGTAGATGGGTAGTGTAGAGGCACTTGGAGTCACGAAGACTAGAATTCAAATCCTGCCTCAGGAACTTACTGTAGCTATGTCCTTGGGCAAGTCACTTAATTTCTAACTCAGTTTCCATACCTGTAAAACAGGGGGATAAAAACAGCAACTAACTCACTGTTAATTGTCACAATAATTCCAACAAAATGACAATTAACATACAGAATATGTGCTTTGTAAACCTTAAAAGTATCACATAAGGGGGCGGCTAGGTGTCGCAGTGAATAGAGCACCGGCCCTGGAGTCAGGAGTACCTGAGTTCAAATCCAGCCTCAGACACTTAACACAAAAAACTAGCCGTGTGACCTTGGGCAAGTCACTTAACCCCAACTGCCCTCCAAAAAGCAAAAAAAAAAAAAGTATCACATAAATTACTGTGGTCCAGCTGAATTGAACTGGAGCAAGAGAATGAAAAGAATTTTCAAGACAGAGTGAGCCTTAGCCACCAAACCTTCCACTTTACAGATGAGGAAACTGAGATGGAGTGAAGGAATAGGATTTGCCCAAGGTTACACAGAGAGCCAGCGGGTGAACGTGGACTGAAATCTGATTCTCCTGACTCCAGAGTCTAATGCCCTTTTCTCTGCTATTACCCACTAAGAATCCCTTACATTAGCAAAAAGTGTACAAATATCTTGGTCACACCTGGGAGACAGCAGGTGCCTACTGTGATGCTGTCATAGGCCATGGTCCTCTGCTCAAAGAAAGACTCAGGGCTGACAGTTGAAGGGACCTGCCCCAACCTACAGGAGAAGACCATAGCATGGGCCATACTCATGGCAGGTGGAAGAATTTGGGGGGAGGGGGAGTATTAGAGTCTTCATCCCCAGTTCCTGCTATACACAGATGAGAATTAAGGATACCAGATCAGGCACCTGACCACCTAGTTACATTAGCCCTGACCAGCCACACCAAGGGGCTCAGTCTCTTTCAAATTCCCTAGCCCCATCAAGGATTTTCTTCCAATCCACCTTGGTCTTCGAGTGTACCCAGCACAGACAAAAGTTTGGGAGATGGGGCAGGCTCTGGCTCCTTCCTTGGCCATGGTCCTGGTGTCTTTCTTGCACCTGCTGAAGTCCAGTGGGGCTCCTCTGAATTTAATATTCACTGGGGGGTTGCCAAGACATGTTCCACCCTGAAGCAATCACAGGGCAACGTGATGCCAGTTCAAAGAGAGGGCGAGCAGCTCACTCTGTCTCCACACCCCACAGCTAGCACATCCAGAGGCTGCCTACCACCTCTAGCCTCTGAAGTTCCATAAGGTTCGACTGCTCCATACTAAGGCCTCCCTAATCTTTTTCCTTCTTCCCAGGTTCCTGCCTTACTCTTCAGATGCCAGCTGATCAGAGACCCCATTTGCTTTTATGGGTTTCCATTAATTATACCGATGAGGGCAAAATGGAAAAAACCAGGCTAGAAAACAACAGTCTCTACTCTATGAAGACCTGACATGCACTCTCCTCTGGGCCTCAGGCAATGGGGTATAATGGAGAGAGTGGCAGCCTAGGAGTCAGGAAAGGGTGGGTTCAGATCCCATCTCTGACCATCACTGCCCAACTACAGACAAGCCACTCAACATTTCTCAGCCTCATCTTCATCTGTAAAATGAACATACTAATATCTGTAACACCAGTTTAACAGAGCTGATGAGAGGTTCAAAAGAGACAGCACATACCAAGTAATATTATTATCAAGAAAGCCCGGGTATATAAGATAGGCGTTGGGGGGAGGGGAAAAGGTGAGAATCCCAAGCATCTGCTACAGGAGTCTGGATAAACAACTTCACCAATGCCCTACATGCCCCTGGGGCACCTGTAATCAGGATGGGGACAGATCCAAAGGGAACTCCAGACAATTTCAAAATCAGACCAAAAACTATTATGCTGACCATTACTAGGACTAGATTCCAGAAGCTATTTCCATAGTCCTGGAAACCAGTACCCTTCTCCAAAAAGAAAGTCAGGGTCTTTCCTTCCTCCCGTATATCATATAATGAGTAACAATAGCTCACATTTCCACACACCACTCTGAGAATCACAAAGTACATTACATACTCAATCTCTTTAGACCCTCAGAACAATTCTATGAAATAGATGCTATTATTATCATTTCCATTTCACAGGTGAGGAAACTGAGGCAAACAGAGCTTAAGTGACTTGCCCAGGATCATACAGTCAGTGGGGGGGGGGGGCGTGGAGGTGAACCTGAGGTCCGCCTGATTCCAAAGTCTTTCACCCCCTGCCCCGAAGGAACCAACACAAGCACAGGCATTATTTGCTCTTTATAGTGGATGGAACTGAAAGGGTTAACTCTGTAGCGTTAGAGAGTTATCCACAATCACTCAGCAAGATACAGGGGCTTCATAAAGAACTCTCCCAGAGTTACCAGGAAAAAAACATTAGCTACAGACTGGTGTGGAGGGAGGGGGGCAGAGTATTAAACACTGAAACAGGAAATGTATTAGCATTCTGAAGGGGGCTAGGGGAACAGAGCTGGGGTATACATTTCGTCCTATCAGAAAGGGCAGGCAGTTAAGTTTTGTCTTAGTGACTTGTACTTACTTGGGCTGCTGAGATGCTGCCGGCCCTGGATCAGCTAGAAGAAAAGTACAAGGCAGGGCCACATCTTGCCCACCAGGGGCTGACCATCCATGCTCTCCTGTCTAGAGGTGCTGGGAGGCAGGAGACGGCAACACAGAATTGCAGAGCGGTGCTTCAAACAGCAGCCCTCTGAAGAACCAGCAAGTCCCAGACCCACTGACTCCCGGGGGATTGGGGAGACGGGATCTTAGCAAGTGTGTGGCCTGATGCCTCTCTCTCAGCACATCATCAGAGTGGGGGAAGTCGGAACCGAGGTCGCAGATACTGCTCCCCCTCCCCAACTTCACTGATGCTTCAGAGCAGGCAAACTTTGGAGGAAGGGGATGAGAACGCAGAAGAATGGATGCCTTCTCCTGAGGGAAAGGCACAGCCCCCTGCATGCCTCCCGCCACTCCCAGGCCGCTCCCGCAGCACAAACGCCGGCTCCCAACCTGGGCAGTGCGCGCCAACAGAATCCGAGCCGGGGGGCGGGGCCGGCCCCTGAAACTCCGGGACACGGGAAGCCCCCGATAGCTCCCCCGCACCTGGCCGGCCCCAGCCTCAGCGCAGCCCATCCGAGGCTCCACTCACGTCCCGAGTGGGCAGGGGCACTCCCCACGGCGCCCAGGTACGGGCGGGGCTGGCCAAAGTCCGGCGGCCCTGGCCTGACGCAGTCCGGAGCTCCAGGCCTCCGCAGCAGCCCTACTCCCTCCCCGGCCGCCCCCTTCCCCAGCCCCCGCCGCACAATAGCGGGCCCCCAGGACTCACTCTATGAAGTAGCTGGCGCCTTCCTCCGAGAAGCCTTCCTCCCAGCCGCGGGGCAGATCTGAGGCGGCCCAAACAGGTGGAAAGAGACCGGGAAAGAGAGCCAGAAAAGTCAGCTCAAACTTTTGCCCACAACGCCTCCCCGCCCAGGTACTGTGGGTGCACGGCACCCCGGCCCCGCGCTCCCTCCTCCCCGCCCCCAGACCCGGTCCCGCACCCACCTGAACGGATCATGTGGCCCGAGTTGACGGGCTCCCCAGTGCGCGGGTGCAGCCAGGTGGTGCAGCGGCGCTGGTCACTGCGGGGGGGCGGGGAGAGACGTGCACCTGTTAGTGCCGGGAAGGAAACGGGGTGCGCGGAGAATCTCTGCCGCCAAACCCTCCCCCGCCCCGCCTCGCCCGGCCCCGCGTCCCCCGCCCGCAGCCCCCGCCCCTCACTCGATAAAGAAGACGCGGCCGTCCCTGCAGACCCCGTAAGACCAGTGCTCAGGTAAACTATCCCGCCCGACCCCCGCTGCCGCCGCCATGTTGGCCAGGAGTGCGCGGGGGTAGGCGGAGGAGGCGGAGGACGAGGAGGAGGAGAAGGCGGCAGGGGCGGAGCAGGAGGCGCGCGGGCGAGCTTGGGTGCCACAGGCTGCAGTAGCCTTCAGGGCGCTGAGTTAAATCTGCGGATCCCGCGGCGTCCTAAGGGCTGCGGCCGCCTCCCGGGAACGTTCCACCCAAAGCTCCCAGTACCGTTCTATGGGCAGAAGCCGCCTCGTGGGAGCTTTCCATCCATAACTCCCGGGAACGTTCCATCCACAGATCCCGGGCACGTTCTACAGGCTGCAGCGGCCTCCCGGGAGCGTTGGTACCTCAGCACCCAGGGTTTGGAGGAGCGCTAGTTCTCTAATCCCAAATTCAGCAACTTTTTTTCCCTCAGGGGTCCTCCCCGCCCACTTCCAAACTGCCGGAACTTGAGAAGTCCTGGAGGGACCCCGCGGGCGGGAGGCAGCCTTTGTCCTTGGCCCTTTCTCCACCCCTGGCCAGACTGGCCACTCCACTGACCCCAGCTGGTCCCCTTTCCCTCCTCCCCTTTACTCCTTTTCTCTGCTTTGATTTGGCCATTAAGCAGAGACTGAGTGACCGGGTGAGCGGCCTTTGGAGTGCAGCCCCCCATCCCCACGAACCCTCCCTGGCTCTGAAGTATTGCGTGAAAGCAGGGAAGACAGTAGTTGCTGCTCTGTCCAGCACCTGAACTGTGACCGAGAAATACCAGAGGCTCACCCTGGAGGGCTACATCTTCAGCCAGGCGGAATTCTATACATTCCTGTCTGCTTCGGAGGTGCGTGATTTCTGCCTTCCAAAACATGTTAATACGGTAATTCCTTCCGTCAACCAATACTGTCCCGGAATATGTATGCAAAAGCTCCTAAACTGTACTGACAAGAGGGAGTTTATTTAGAAAGGGAGCCTGGAGACATGCACACACGTGGTAATAATGTGTGTTATTAAGGGGAGGCAGCTGTCTGTTGTAGAAAAAAGCCCATTTGGATTCACGGAAGATGGTTTGGAAAGCACATTCTCTCTCTCTCTCTCTCTCTCTCTCTCTCTCTCTCTCTCTCTCTCTCTCTCTCTCTCTCTCTCTCTCTCTCTCTCTCTCTCTCTCTCTCT
>CM053601.1:149804705-149872196 GCA_028646575.1 Pseudocheirus occidentalis | reverse complement strand
ATGGGAATTTCTACCTCACAGGGCTCCTTTGAGGACCAAATGAGATAATGTATGTAAAGCATTAATATTTATTAAATGCTATTAATATTTATTAAAGGACTGGCCTGTAGGGTATCTCCTATCCATACAACAAGATCATTCAGGATCTCCTCTCCAAAGGTATTTGCCATTGTTATGGACAAGATCTGGTGAGGAGTCCAGATCAAGGACAGATTCTCTATGGCTGATGAGATCTCCTGGATGGTCCTGTTTGCTGAGGACATTGTGCTGATTATACCAAAACTTGTAGAGCCTCCCAGAAGAAATCTTTGATCCCTTAAAGGAATTTGACCTATCTGTCCACAGAGGGAAGACCATGGATGAAGAATGTCTGCTGCCCCACTTTCAACATGCACTGGAATGGATATTTTCTAGAGCTTGTCCAACAACAATGTCTATCTGGGGTAGAGTACAGACAAACAGTGAGCCTATCCCAGAGTTGCCAAGGAGGAGGATAGCAGGCTGGATTGCTCTGGGAAATTTCAGGGCATTTTTAACGATCCCAGGTTTTCTGTGAAAACAAAGGCCCAGCTTTCTAATACTGACACTTTGCTAATGTGATGGTTGACATCCCTGCCTCTGAAGGAAGGGATAAGAAGAGGTATGTGCCATTGAGTTAAATCACCTTCTTTCAGACCCTGATGCATGCAGTCAAGGACCCTGAGTCCAAGGACCCATAGAATGAGAGCACCCCTCAAGATCATCGGCTCTTCTTTTGGCCCATTGCTCATTACCATTATCCTTTTTAAAAATTCAACCTGGCAACATTGCCTGCACCCCAGCTACTGAAGATGTGGGAAAAAGTCCTAGACCCCAAAGCCCTTTGCACAGTCCAAAGGTATAAAACATCATAAATAGTATATTCACACAAAGAAGCCTTACTTCTCTCTTCATCATGAATCCTATCAGTCTTGCCCATCATCCTCCTCCTCATTATCAACAAGCATTTTTAAAGTAATTACTATGTACTTATGTTAAGTGTTAGGAGTACAAAAAAAAAAAAGGCAAAAACCTGGTGTTTGCCCTCAAGGGACTCTCATTCTAATGTTGAATGCTAATGTCTCTGGACACCCAATATAAATACAGAGCAGATACGAGGTTATATGGAAAGGAAGCCTGTGTTACAAATCTTATCTAAGCATCAAGAAAGAGAGTCTTTGGATATAGAGGTTAGGAATGGGTTTGATGGGTGCCTGATAGACAGAGGCAGATGTCTATGCAATTGCATATGGACATTGTGGTAAGAGTGAAAAGTGTGGGACTCCTGACTTTGTTCATTTCCCAGCAGCCCAGAATTAGAAGGGACTCAAATGTTATCTAGTCCTGTAGAAGGCAGGAAAGCCCATTAATAGGCATCCCAGAGCTTACCCCATTTTGCAGTCTGTGGCTTATCCCAACTAAAATCACCTACTATTTCTTGGCCAGTTAATTAGCAGCTGAAGATTTAAGCAGCTCTGGTGGTACAAAACTGAGGGCTCAGGCAATGTATGTATCTTAATTGTCCAAATCAATGTAACTGAGTTTTTAAAAAATTCTCTCAAATACTTTTGTATAATTACCCATGATCATATTAGAAATCCAAGAGGACATGTTTATTCCCAGTAGTGTCTAGGATCCTCTCACCTTGAATCCTAAGATTCAAGGTGAATTTAGTACAGATTGAACAAAGTAGGTCATAAGATACATGCATTACTAAAAATTCCTAGTTTGTATAGTTAATGGTTCACCTGATAGGTAGGAAGAAGTGAGAAAATGGGTCAACTCTGTCTCATTCCTCTCTTTACTTTGAAGTCCAAGAATTTATGATTTAGAAAATGGTGATTTTTATTGATGCATTCTTGTTATTATATCACATTCATTTCCAAATATAAAAAAATAACATTTTTAGAAGGGGGAAGGGGAAGCAGTTCAGCAAAACCAGTCAATACATCAACCATTTCTGACTGGATATACAATATTCCCCATCTACACCTCTCCCCCATACACATGCCTCTGCAAAGAAGAGAGGGAGCTACAGACGCTCCATTTTTGGTCCCCTCTTGGCAGAAGGTGGGGGTGTCTTCAGGCAGAGGCTGGATGAACACTTGTCCAGTATATTTTTCAGGTACGATGTGACCTAGATGGTTATTTGAAGTCCCTTCTAACTTTCAGGATTCTCTGACTGTCTGAAGCCAAGCTTGGTTATTGTAATCACACAACATTCAGAGCAGAACCAGGAAAACATTGTGTGATGATCAACTACAAATGACTTGGCTCTTCTCAGCAATACAATGATCCAAGACATTTACAAAGGACTCGTGATGGAAAATGCTGTTCACATCCAGAGAAAGAGCTGATGGGCTCTGAAGGCAGGTTGAAGCCGACTGTTTTTACTTTCTTTACTTTTTTGTGTGTTTTCTCCCTCTTTTTGGTCTGTTTCTACTTTTGCAACTGTAACTGATATGGAAATATATTTTACATGATTGCACCTATATCAAATTGCTTACTGTTTTAGGGAGGAAAGGAGAAAAGTATTGAACTCAGAATTTTGAAAAAGAAAAAGAATGCTAAAAATTGTCTTTACATATAATTGGAAAATATTAAAATTATACATTGTTCAATTTTTACTATTCTTTTTATATTGTCATAATCATCATATATTGTTTTCTTGGTTCTGCTTGCTTCATTCTGCATCAGTTCATAGAAGTCTTCCCATGATGCTCCAAATTCTCTGTATCTCCATTTCTTACAGTGTAGGAATATTCCATTGTATTCATGTATCACATTTTGTCTAGCTATGTATCAATCAATGGGTACCTTCTTGGTTTCCAGTTTTTTCCTACCACAACTATTAATAAAGTACTGTAATTAATATTTCTTTCTCTTTTTGAGAGAGGAGCTCTTCTTGGAACACATGCCTAGCATTAGAATCTCTGGGTTAATGGAATGAACATTAAAAAACCTTTTTTTAAACTAAACTTCCTAATTGCTTTCCAGAATGATTGAACCAATTCACAGCTCCATGGTGTATTTTAGAAAGATGATTCTGATAAACAGTGTAGGATAAATTGGAGAGAGGATGAATTGAGGTAGAGAGACCACTTAAGAAGCATCTGAAAACCAGGCATGATAGGATCAGAGCCTGGACCAGGTTGGTTATCAAGGAAATGCAAAAGAAGAGACAGATGGGAAAGACATTTCAAAGGAAGAACAGGGAGAACTTGGCAAGTCAATGGGTTGTGAGGATTGAAGAAAGATGAGAAGGCATTGATGACTCAAAAGTTTGGAGCCTGAGGTTCTGGAATAAAGACAGTGACACTGAAAAAATAGAGAAATTGAGAGTCCCTGATATATATTTGCATCTACTTCCCTCTCCCCCCTGTTCCATAGGGCAGAGTATTGGGAAGGAGGGGGATAGTAGAAGGAAGGCATCCCAAGATTTTCATATTTGTCAGGGAGCCTAGTAGTTCACAGAATTTCCTCAAGCTGACTTTGTCAGCAGTCCCCTGGGGTGCTGGTCCTGGGGGTCCTAGGACAGAAGCAAAGCTGCCAAGGATAGAGTTGACTTATAGTTTTGCCTAGGGTCAGCATTACCTGAGGAACTACCTCCTATCTCAAACTGCTGACTGGGACCATGAGATATATGACGCTCTATTTCCCATCACATAAACACACCCCAATTTGGAGACATATTCAAAACCACCATCTGAAAACTTAAAAAAAAAACAACTCAACAACTTTCCAAAGGACAGATAATATAAGTCCTCACTGGGTGAGCTTAGTTATGTTCCTGTCTCATTTTGAGTCTCAGTTTCTTCATCCACAAAATATGAATGGTATTATATGATGATTAAGGACCCTTCCAGGTCTCACCTAGGAGCTAAAGCCTCATCAGGTAGCCAACTCCTCCCTCTGTTCTTGGTATGAAGCTGGCACTGGATTTTCATTCCCTTGGGGTTTTTTTCCTCCAACCTTGTGGGAATTGAGTATGTGAGACTCCCCTACTGGTTTATCGAGTGTGGTCATTGGATAACTGACCAGCAAGGGAACAGGATCTAAAGTACCCAAGAAAGACTTCAGAAAGAAATAATCTAGACAGAGACAGACAGATGAATGCTGCTCTTAGTAGAGAAGGGAAGCCCTTCTCATGTCACAAAGTGGTAGTAAAGCAGGAACCTGTGTGTTCTCAGAGATCTAATATGTATGCACACATATATGTATGAAAATATGTACATATTTACATACACGTGTACACATATATATTATACATTATATATACACATACATCTTAGGAGCATCATGCTTAATGGGAAAGGTAGACAATATGGGAGGTATAATTTTTTATCAGTTTTGTAATTAGAGATGGAGCCTGGACCCGTGATTTTGTTAATATAGGGAACTCCTGGGAGGGGAAAATCCTTCCACCAATACAGATAGGTCCATATAGGCTTAAAGTGAGGGGCTTAGAGCAGAGGTGTCAAATACTCGACTCATAATCTTAATGACATTAATTAATGTTAATACATGGTTTTCTAAGTCAATATGCAGCCTTGCAGGGATCTGTATAAATGGTTCAGTGGCCCCAATTTCTATTTGAGTTTGACACCATGTATGAGCAGTTTTCCAGAAGAATGCTGCTGTGAACAGCTTTCAATGTTCTGATTACATAGTACAGTGAACTCTCTATTTACTCAATAACAAATCAGAGCAAAACACTCACAGAAAATCAAAATATAGCATTCACAACAACTTATCACTAAAATGACCACATAGTTTTCATCACAGTGGTCATATAGTTTTCAACAAAGTACAATCATTTAGTCAATCAATCACTTAGTAACTCAGTCAATTCAAACATTCAATCACTCTTAAGGAGGCTTGCCTCCTTAAGTACAATAGTACAATAGTCAAAGTTCTCCACTCATGGGGCACACTAAGTTATAAATCAGTCACTATTCAGTCATCATTCACTATTCAATCATCAGAAAATACACAGGCTATCCAACCCTCGGTCACAAGTAAATCACAATCTTCTCAGTCAGTACACAGTATCCAAGTAAATCTTTCAGCTTGACTCAGGGTAGGCTCTCAGATTCCATGGATCCCCTTCCATGGTCCCAGCTCAATTCACCAAACTGTCACCTGGGTTCAAAGGCAGACAGCTCCAGTTCTTTGTCTAGCTCTCCATGCAGTACCTGTTCCACACTACAGCTCACAGTGTCCAGTCCACCTTAAATCCTTCATAGTCTCTGTTCCTGGGAAGTCAGGGCTTAACAAAGTCACAAACAGACAAAATAGCAGCACCACAGTCATGCTTCCTAATCTTTAGCTCCGTCCAGCTAGTCCTTGGAAATCCTCAGCAGCTGTGGCTGGCCCTTGAACTCAACAGCTCCTCAGCATCTCCGGCGGGCCTTGGAAGTCTTCAGCAACATAAGCTCTGTTCAAAAAAATCAAAATCCCTTTATCCAGCCTCCACGTGGCTTGCTCCAAGAAATTTTGTCTCAGTTCTCAATTCTCATTCCTCTTCTCAATTCTCAGTTCAGTCTTCAGTCCAGCAGCTGCCCTGCCTCCATGATGCTTATCCCAAGAAGTTCTAACTTTCCCAGCTAGTGTTTTTCCTCATATTCAGTATTGCTCCTCCCTGTTTGGCTCATTCCTGTTATGTCAGCAAAAGAGGTTCCCTGTTCAGTCCCTTCCTGTTGTGTCAGGGGCTCATACCTTCTGTTTCTTTAACAGAGGCTTAATTTAAAATTAGGTGCTAAGTACCTGTCAACTTAGCAATACAAAGGAATCTTCAAATTTCATTACCATTACACACCACTAGTCTTGAGCTCCTTGAATACAAGTGACTTGTTCCAAGTCATTCACTCACTCAGTATATGCCAGAGTCAGGACTTGAACCCAGGTATTCCTGATTTCAAGACCAGCTGTCTCTATCCCTCACACCATGCTGCTGTCCTTCCAGTAGTACCACCACTACTAATAATAATAGTTCTCCCTTACTTGTAAGTTCTTAATGGCATTTGAATTTACCTTATTTGAGCCTCAGGGGAACCCTAGGAGGTAAAAAGAGCAGGGATTGTTATCCTTACCTTATATATAAAGAAACTAGGTCCTTAGAAGTGAAGGGCAATCCCAAGGTCACACAGAAAAGCACTACATGGCAGGCTCAAACCCAGGTTTCCCAACCTGGAATGCATTCAGGGAGACCTGGCTTCAAATTCTAGCTAACCTCCCTCAGCCTCAGCCTTAGTTTCATCAGCTCTAAAATGAAAAGAATAATACCAATCATAGAGATGTTGTGACATTTGAATGAAGAATGAACCAAAAAAAAAGAAGAAGAAGAAGAAAAGGCATTTGTTAAGCATGTGCAAAGCACTGCACTAAGCCCTGTGGGGGACAAAGAGAGAAGTTAAAACAGTCTCTGTTCTCCAGGTGCTCACGTTCTCCTATAGAGACAACAAGTTGTAGATGAGGGGGGGCTATTAGCAACCCGTGATAAATAACCGTTTCCAGGCAGATGGGAACACATCTTCTTTCATGTCATTTCTACTCATGAAATCCTATCTGATTTTGATGTGTAAACATTTGACAGTTCTATGACTCTGGTAATAAGAACTTTTATTATTATAAATAGACAATTATGTGGTGTAGTGGATGAGACTTGGAGTGGGGAAGACCTGAATTTATATTCTGCTTCACATGCTTTCTAGCCACATGGTCCTGGGGAAATCACTTCCTCGGTCTTTGCCTTCGTGAAGACAGAGTAAGAATGGGCAGGGTGGTTGTGAGGGTCAAATGAGTTAACATATATAAAGCACTCTGCAAACCCCAGAGCACTATGAATGCTGGATGTTATTATTACCATTCTTATTCCTGCACTGTAACTAGGCATGGGTGTCAAGGGAAGGGCTATGATCTCAAGACCCTAAAATGAGTCTGGATGCCCAGGTAACAGAATGAAATCATAGGTCAGATATAATCAGAAGGAATTCTTTTGTTCTCTTAAGAAGGCCCTTGGGCTGAGAAAGGGCCTTCCCCTACTTCCCCCTAGCTAGGGAGAGGGAGAATTTTGTGTAATGGGGGAAATAGAAAGGGGACTCTTGGGCTATTAGCAACCCATGAATAAATAACTATTATCTGTCTTCAGTCTGGTGAAAAACTCTTTGAGGGCAGGAACTTGTTTGATTTTCTCTGGTCCCTAACCTCAGTTTTAACACAAGGTTGAGGCATACTTTCTCTCCTAATGATAGCTTCTTATTGTGCTTCACAAACATCATCTCTTTAGGTCTTCCCAGTGCTCCTGGAAGGTAGGTGCTATTATTATCCTCGTCTTACAGATGAGGAAATGGAGTAAGACAGGAGTTTAGTGACTTGCTAGAGAGTTGGTAAATGCGTGAGGAAGGATTTGAATTCGGGTCTTCCTGACTCCAGGTCCTGTACTCTATCCACCAATCTGCCTAGCCACCTCTAACTTCTACTGCAATTGCTGCCTGTACCTTTGTATGACATTTATCATACATCTTTGTGACGCCACTTATCTTTTCATGCCTTCAGTACACATTTTTATGTCATTTTCTAATGAACAAAAGCATCGGTCTCTCCCACATCCTGCATCCCTCCCTCCCCATTGAGAAAGCAAGAAAACCAAACTGTTATAAACAGTTGAGCAAAACAAATTCCTGCACTGGCCATGTCCCCAAAAACATGCCTCAATCTACACTCCAAGTCCATCATGTCTCTATTAGGAAGTGGGCAATGTGTTTCATTATGAGTCATTCAGGAGAATAGTACGTTTCACTTTGTATCCATTCATACAAATCATCCTGGGTTTCTATGAAACCATCCCCTTCATCATTTCTTACAATCATGCTGAAACTTCTTTAGCCATTCCCCAAAATAATGGACACCCCCTCCATTTCCAGCTTTTCACACCTTCAAAAGAAGCTGATATAAATATTTTTTTTGTACATATGAGTCCTTTTCAGCTTTTCTTGGATCTCTTTGAGGGTTTGGGCTGAGCAGCGGTATTGCCAGGTCAAAGGGTATGCACAGCTTAATAGCTTTTGGGGAATGGTTCCAAATTGCTTTCCAGAATGGCTGGACTAGTTCACAGCTCTGTTAATAGTGCATCAAAGCACTTGTTTTCCCACAGCTTCTCCAACATTTTTCATTTTCCCTTTTTTGTCCACTTTGCCAATCTAAGGGATGTGAGGAAGAACTTCAGAATTATTTTAATTTGCATTTCTCTAGTAATTAGTGATTTGGAGCATGTTTTCACGTTATTGATAACTTAGATTTCTTCCTCTGAAAACTGTTTATATCCTTTGACAAATATAGCCTCAAAGGAACAAGTCTCCCTCACCAAGAATGTGTTAGGCCAGGAGGAAAATTTGTGGAATAGCCCTTATTCTTATGAATAAATCAGTTCTCTGTATGTCTTAAAAATGATATATTTATCAGAGAAATGTGTGGCAAATATTTTTTTTCCCCTGTTAACCTGCTCCTCTTCTCATTTTAGCTGGTTTGTTTTTGTTTATGCAAAAACTGGTACACGTTTATAACTTTATAACTTCTTATATAGCAACTCTGTGCAAAACAATGTGGTTAGTGGTGGGAAAGATCCTAAGTTAATACAATGCAAGTTTCCTGCCCTCAGGGCTCTCACCAATGCTCTAGATAAGTGGAATGTACAACATTACAAATAATGACCCTTAAAGGATTGCATAACAAAGTGCTGTATGAGAAGAGGAAAGGCTTCCAAGAGGAGGAAGCAGCTGAAATGGGCTTTGAAGAATGAGGACTCAAAAAAGGAAGAAGGGGGAAGAGGAACATAGGGTCATTGACTCAGAACTAGAAAGACCCTCAGAAGCTGTTTATTCCAACCCCATCCTCTTCTAGACAAAGGCCCATGGAGGTTAATTGACTTACCCAAGGTCACATCATACAGTAAGCATCACGGGTCAAATCTTCTGATTCCAAAGCCAGTGAGTACCCTTTCCACAACATTTTAATATTCAAGAGATCAGGAACAGGAGTCTGGAGAGAATAAGGTGAGTCCTTTGGGGAACAGTGCATTGATTATCCTGAAGATATGGTTGAAGGGAGGGAGTAGTAAGGTTGGAAAAGTAGGATGATAGATAGATGGCTTAGCTGTAAAGGAAGGCATCTTGGGAAAGTTCATGTCCAAAGGATAGAAAGGATCACAAGATATCTATCTAATGGACAGTTTTCATTATATACAATTTTTTTTTCTTTTTTTTGGGGGGGGGAGGAGAGCAGGGCAATTGGGGTTAAGCGATTTGTCCAAGGTCACACAGCTAGTAAGTATTAAGTGTATGAGGTCAAATTTGAACTCAGGTCCTCTTGACTCCAGGGCTGGTACTCTGTTCACTATACCACCCAGCCACCCACATTATATACAATTTTAAAGTTTTAAATTTTAAAGTGTTTTTTCTTCACAAACAAAACCTATGTAGTTAGGAAACAGATGATTTGAGAGAAAAAAAAACCTTTGGAGCAAGTTTCTCTGATTGAGATTACATATATATATATATATATGTATATATCCACTATCTGATGCTGATATATATCATATATATACATACATACATATAATATCCATAATTGACATAGATATAGACAAGACACATTTATAAAACCAAGAATCATTCCCTGAAAGATAAATGTTCAAGGGATATGAAAGGACAGTTCATAAATAAATATATAACTATAATGGAATATTATGGCATAAAAAAAATGGTGAAATGGACAGTATCTGAGAAACTGGTAAGACTTGTATGAACTGATGCAGAGTGAAATGAACAGAACCAGAACCATTTATATAATAATGACATTATAAAAAATATCAACTTTGAAAGATTTTAGAATTCTGATTAGTGGAATGAAAAACCAACATTCCAGAAGACTGAAGATGAAGCATGCCACCTGCTTCCCAACAGAGAGGCGATGAGCTCAAGATGCAGAATGAGATATTACATTTTTCGACATGGGCAGCCACTGGGGGAATTTGCTTTGCTTGACTATACATTTTTTTAATAAGTGTTTTCTTTGTATTTTTTCTTTTGTTTAATTGGGGTAAGGGTGGGAAGGAGGAGAAATAAATATACATCAATGGAAAAAAAATAAAATTGAATTTTAAAAAGCAGTACTAAGAGAAACAAATGGAGGAAAATATGATCCTAACAATTATAACTTTAAATGTGAAAGGATTAAACAATTCACTACAACAAAGGTAAGACTTAAAAAAAAAAGGTAGGGTGGTGTCAGATTGCAAAGGGCCTCATGTAAAATAACTGTACTTAATAGGCAGGAGGGAGCTGCAGAAGAGGCATGACCAGATAGGTACCTGGGATGGTAAATGCTGGTGTTTCTAACCTAATGATCCAACTTCATAGGATCATAGGATCATAGATTTAGAACTGGAAGGCACCTCAGAGGTCATCTAATCTAACTCACTTAATAGATGTGGAAACTAAGGGCCAGGGAGATTCAGTGACCTGGCCCATGGAGGCTCCAGCTCAATGCCCAGAGTCTGTTGCATTCCCAGGGATAACAGTTCCTCCCTTACCCCCCAAAAGTTTCCCTTAGGCCAGAGAGAGCTCTGGAAAGACAGGTGGGGGGAGGGGATGGAGCCTGAGGCTGCTGGGAAGATGACTCAGTGCTAGTCCAGACACTTGAACACTCAGGCATGAATCATGAGATTTAGAGCCGGAAGGCACCTCAGAGACCCTCTGATTTAGTCATTCCCACTCTTGTCAAGTCTGAGGTCCCATATCTCATATCAGCAAATTTCTTGGACCACCCCCTCCTCCCCTGCTACCCCTCCCCTCCAATGGTGTCTCTTGAATGAGGAAATACATAACAGCCAAAAAAAAAAAAGCTACATATTCAGTGATGCTTTTCCCACAAAGGTGGATATTTATTCTTCATAACAACAAGCACATCCACTTGAAAAATAAATGTACTTGTGAAGTATTATGTTAGTCCCTCTTCAGAAGGCCTGTGCTCTGCATCTGGATCACTTAATGAGCTGGTCTCAGCAGCCCATCTCCCTGGGTCTAATGCTCTAGACCATTTCCTTCATTTTGGAAAGGAGGAAGCTGGGGCCCAGAGAGAGGAAAGATCCCTCTGTAATTCTGTGGCAGAGGCTGGAGTATAATAACTCAGTCCAGTGTTGTTCCCACACAGTGGTGTGGGAAGCAGAGCCGCGGGGCTGTATCTCTCTGAGGGTTTGAGCTGACTCACCAAGGTGCTAAGGCATAGTATTAAGCCAAGGGCTCTCCTCCCACACATCTACATGCCTTCTTACCTCTGCCTTCAATACTGTTCCTCCTGGGGTATCCCCCCAACCCCCACTCAGTAAGGTGCTTGTTGTTGTGAGGGTCTTACTCTCCCAGAGATTTAGACTTTTTCTTAGAGGATTCTTAAGGTCCTGGAAGAACAACGCAATATATGTTCTAATGGTGCAAGAGCTATGACAAACTGGCAAGGGGGGGTATTGCTGCTGGGAAGATCAGTAGCCCTGTCTGGTATTCCTCAGTCATCACAAGTAGGAGCTATCTTCCCTATCTCCCAGATGAATTGAGGGTCTGGAGAAAGGGTCCATGAGTAGGAGACAGTGAGCTGTAGTGTGACAGCCCTTATTCAAGGAGGAGAAAAATCATTCTGTAGGGAGCCTACAGTTCCAACAGGGAGTGTGGGAAGGATCAAGAAAGGGGGTGGGGAGTGTAGAGACGGTCAAGAAAAGAGGGTAGCTGGAGATTCTGAGAACAGAACTGGTGGTGGCAGAACTTCTGAGAGGACTTCTGCTGAGGACTTCTACTGAGAACTGCCATGAACAAGAACTGCTGGGATTGATCAGCGTGGAGGCTGAGCAGCTACTGTGAGTGAGGAGAGGAGGATCCTTGCTTGAGGGAATAACTACTATATTTCTGAAATACACATGCACAAAGATGGGAAATCAAAGATCCAGTAGAAGGGAGAGAGACACCAGTTCAAAAACTTCCACTGTACCCTGAAGAGAGCTCCACATTAATTAGAGCTGAATTCAGCCATGAATTCTTGAACTTCTTGGTCTAGAGCCAAGATGGCAGAATAAAAGCACAAACTTGGCATGGGCTCCAGCTTCAACCATCTCTAATACCTGTAAAAAAATGACTTTAAACGAATTTTAGATTCTAAACAAATTTACAGGACCCACAAAGAGACAGAGAGAAACAAATCTCTTGCTGAAGGCAACCTGGCAGGCCAACAGGAAGGGTCTATCACAGCGTGCTGGGAACAGAGTGCAGTCTCCAGTGAGCCTTGGTTCCGGCCCCAGGGTGGCCCCAACCAGCACCCAGACTGGCCAGAGAAGACTTCAGGAGAGTGAATCACCAGCAGCTTTGGTGGTTTCCAGACTCCTCAACCAAAAATACCAAAGAGGAAATAAAAGGTCAGTCAGGAACTCTGTTATAAGGGTGAAGAAACAGTATGGTCCCACCCCTGCCCCTGGGGCACGAAGTGGCAGGAGGCATGGTGGTGCCACATGGCTGCTTTCAGAGCTCCTGGCCTGCAGATTATAGGGGGACCAACAAACTATTCAGAGGGTAATTATTCTTGATTTGACTTGCCTGGATCTGGATCACGGTCTTGGGTGGTGATTCTGGGGTGTGTGGCCAGTAAGACATAGCTTGTTGGGGCTGTAGAGAGGGTGCCCAACTAATAGATCCTGCAGCTATAAAAACCCCAGCAATTTGGGACAAAGCTCTCTCCATTCTGTAAGCAGAGTTCTACCATGGCAAGGAGTTCAAAAGTCAAGTAATTGACTGGCAACATGAGCAAGCATAGGAAATATAATCCTACCATAGATTCCTTTTTCAGAGACAAAAAGGATCAAAGCATGGAATGGGCGGAAGACAATGAAGTCAGAACTCCTGGATCAAAAGCTCCCAGAAAAATATGAACTGGTTATAGGCTATGGAGGACCTCAAGAAGGATTTTGAAAACCAAGAAGAGGAGGAAAGAAGAGAGGAAGAAGAGAAGAGGAGGAAAATTTGGGAAGAGAAATGAGAATGATGCAAGAAAATCAAGAAAAGAGAGTTAACAACCTGACTGAAGAGAATAACACCTTAAAAAATAGACTAACTCAAATGGCAAAAGAGGCCCAAAAAGTCAATGAGGAGAAGAATGCCTTAAAAAGCCAAATTTGCCAGATTGAAAAAGAATTTCAAAAACTCACTGAAGAGAATAATTCTTTCCAAATTAGATTGGAGTGATTAGAATCTAATGACTTTATGAGAAATCAAGATACTATAAAACATCCAAAGAAATGAAAAAACAGAAGGCAATGTGAAATATCTCATTGGAAAAACCACTGACCTGGAAAAATAGATCCAGGAGAGATAGTTTAAAAGTTATTGGACTACTTGAAAGCCATGAAAAGGGAGTAGCCAAAGTAAGGTATAGTCCAGATTTACTCACCATGTTCTCTCTCTCTCTCTAGGAGCATTAGAAAGGATTGAGGTGTAGCCCTAGAACTGCAGTATCTCCAAATTCATGGGAACCCAGAGGGGCTCTCAAGATTATTTCTAGGGACCTATTCCTCTTCCCCAGAACACTATGAAGACCTATGTTCAATTCTAGCTCGGTGTGACCTTGGACCTCTCTAGGTTTCAGTCCTCCAGCTGTAGAATGAAGGTGTTAGACTCAGTGACTCTTTAAGTCCCTTCCATCTCTAAATATATTTAATGAACTGACTAAGAACTGAGAGAGAAGCAAATCCATCTTTCCCACTATCTCAGGGCAGCCTCTCATAGTCAGACTTACCAAGTCCTACTTTCCTTCCATCTTGCCCAGAGGCATGGCCCTTCCCTCACTTAGCTTTGTGTACTTCTTGGACTTCTATCACTTGTGAGATCTTAGTGGGTCCTGTCCTCAAAATACCTCTGCTGGGTGAAGAGGCCGAAGATGATGATGTCCATTTGATGAAAAAGGGAACTGAGGCTGAAAACTGTCCTATGATGGGAAAGATGCCTCACCAGGAAGTGAGTTCCTTGTCCCCACAGGTCACTGGATCATAGGATTTATTGCTGGAAAGGACTGTGGAGATCATCCAGTTCCATGCCCTCATTTTCCAAAGAAGACAGGCCCAGAAAGAGGACTCAAGATCACCCAGTTAGTGCCACCATCTAACAGACCTTTTCCCTTCTCCCCCTGTCCTCCCGTCACTAGTGCATGCCCTCCTATAACCACCTTGAATTTATTTGCAAACAATGTGCTTATATTTAAGATACATACAGGTTGTCTCCTCCTTTAGAATGTTGGCTCCTTGAGAGCTGTAACATTTCTACCTTTTTGTCTTTGTATTCCCAGCATCTAGAAGTGTGATAGTATATCCTAGGTGCTTTATAAATGTTTGCTGATTTGGGATCAGAAATCAGGTCTTCCACTCCAAATTTAGTGGTTTTTGCATTGTTGGAGCAGCAACTAAGTATTCTCCACAATTGGTATTGCATACTTCAAACTATCCCATACACACATACACATACACACGTATATGTATAATTTTCACACATACATATGCATGTGCATATACACACATATGTGTACATGCATACATATACACACACACATATAATTTTAGGATACACTCAGGGAAGGCATCTATTGCTATCCCCTTCAGAACTTAGGATATTGGTGACTAGAGCCCTGGCCACAGCCTAGGTACAGGAGAAGGAAGTTGGAAGAGGACAGAACCCTTTATTACCCCCAGACCCACCTTATTTTTTAAACTGTAGTCATCAGATTATTTTATTCTGCCACATTATCTATTTTTTGTATATTTCTTTTCTCCCAATTATATGCTAAGACAATTTTTAAAAAATTTTAGTCCCAAATTCTATCCCTTACTCTCTTCCCTTCCCCTCTCCATGAGACAGTAAGCAATCAAATGTAGGTGATACATGTGCAATCATGTAAAACATTTCCATATTAGTCATTTAGTATAAGAAGACTTGAATGTAAGAAAAAGAATGAAAGAAAAAGTAAAAAATAGCATGGCTCCAATCTATATTCAATCAATATTAGTTCCTTCTCTGGAGACAGATAGCGTGCTTCATTATTAGTCCTTTGGGATTGTCTTAGATCATTGTATTGCTGAGAATAACCAAGTCATTCATAGTTGATCACTGTACAATATTGCTGTTACTGTGTACCATGTTCTCCTGGTTCTGTTTACTTCACTATGTATCAGTTCATGTAAGTCTTTCCAGGTTTTTCTGAAATCATTCTTCTTGTCGTTTCTCAGAGCACAATAATATTCCATTACAATCATATACCATAGCTTGTTTAGGCATTCCCCAACTGATGGGCATCTCTTTGATTTCCAGTTCTTAGTCACCTATAAATATTTTTGTACAAATAAGTCTTTTTCCCTTTTTTTTGGATGCAAGACCCACCTTATAAAAAGAGCTCAGAGATGCCACAGAAAAGTGTTTTACAAACTTTAAAATATTATATAAATGCTAGCTATGAGTAGATTTTACTTTTCTTTCTACAAGTACCTTCCAAAGGCTGAGAATAGACTATCTTGGGGTGTGGGGAGAGTAATGGAACCTGAATTCTCAGAAAGTATGTTAAGACCAGCTTATGTTATAGGGGAAAAGGAAGAAGACCCTTCCTTTTGCCCTGGGAGATAGATGTCAGGATAGATTAGAACTGGGATTTTTAACCGTTTGGGTGGGGTCACGGGCCCCTTTGGAAGTCTGGAGAAGCTTGCCTACAGATGGCTGATTATATCCATGGGCATCTTAAATCAAGAAGACTTCAATTATATGTAATCTAGTAGCAGATCTAATAACTACAGTCATTTCAATGTAGTGATGAGTATAAATGTTATTTTGAGATACCTGCAACAACTGTGATATTGTATGAAGATATCAGTAAATTCTACTGATGACAAAGTCATGGGTTCTCCTAATACTGTGGTATGTTGTCTACATTCATAATTGAAGGAAATGCTACATTTCAATTAGAGGTCAGTGAAAATAAGGATGTAATTCTCTGTCTCTGTCTCTTGAGCGTGCGTGCGCGCGCGCGCACACACACACACACACACACACACACACACACACACACACTTGAGTTTACCAATCCTCTTAAAAATGTGTCCATCAGCCAGTGGATCCCTAGAGCTACAATTTGCTTCCTACAGCCCTGCCGGCACTGTTTCTATTGGGGAGAGGGAAAGGGGATGTTGGAGGCCTAAGCCTCCAATTCTGTGCTCAGTGGTTTCCCCTCTCCCCCAGGACAGATGGGAGGCAATGTAGGAAAAGGAAAAGAACATTAGGCAAGGAGTCAGGAGATGTAGGCTGCAGTCCTGCCTCCCTTTCCTCCTAGATTAGCAAAGTCATTTCCCTTCTCTGAGTCTCAGTTTTCTTGTCTGTAAAATGGAGGGGTTGAAGTAGATGTTCTTTAAGTCTCACCAAACTCTGACAGCTTTTGACACTAAGAGGGCCTAACACAGGCCAAGGACCCTGCCCTGCCTCCTAATCAAGGCACCCTCCCATGGAGGAAGGGGGAGATTAAGGGGAAACTTTCAGGTCTAAAATCTGGTCTGATATGAGGGATTCAGAGGTTAAAATCCACCAGTCTCTGATTTCCATAAAGGTAACCACTGAGCCCATATGGCCCAGGTCAGTCACCTAGAGGAAAGAAATGAAGATTTTCTTTTAGAAACCTACTTTATAAAGGATCATAAATTTAGAGCTGCAAGCATTGGCTGCTGCCTGACCAGGGGCTTTTGATGTCAGTCCAACTGGTCCAATCATAGTATTGCATGGTTACCCATAGTGTCAGTTTTTTCATTTCCTGAGGTTAAGGTCCCAAACTAAGGCTTTCTGGACAAAAAGGCAAGAGACAGCGTCAACAAGTCCAAAGTCAACAGGAAAAAAAAATAAAAATTAAAAAAAAATCAAAACAGGGTAAGAGATTGTAAGAGATGCAGCCTTTGAAACTGTAACCACCACAGACCTTATCTGCAGAATCTACCTATGAGAGCTAAGCACTGGAGTTGGAGTTAAAATGACTAGAGTTCAAAATCCAGCTTGGCTTTTTGTTGTCTGGGTGACTTAGGTGAGTTTGGGCAACCTACTCTAGCTCTCCAGGCCTCAGGTTCCTTCTCTGTAGAAGGAGGGAATTGGACAAGATGACCGATAAGGCCCTTTCCAGTTCTTGCTAAATGATCCTTTAACAGACTATATTTACTTGGTTTTCATTCCCTGAAAGCTGGGACCACGTTCGTCTCACTTTGTAGCTCTCCCCTACTTCCCTCTCTTCTCTGGGCTAAATATAGTGTTCAGGTCATATTTCTAGATGCTCAGTGTTTATTCAATCAATTAATTAAAAAGAATTTGTTCAGCACCTACTCTATGGCAGACATTGTATTACCGGGCAGAAGCCTCAAAGACCTTACATTCTACCGCAATATATATTGGAGAAGAGACTGGCAGCTGGAGAAAATCAGTAAAGGCCTCA
This sequence comes from Pseudocheirus occidentalis, assembly GCA_028646575.1. Lineage (NCBI taxonomy): Eukaryota > Metazoa > Chordata > Mammalia > Diprotodontia > Pseudocheiridae > Pseudocheirus > Pseudocheirus occidentalis. The sequence goes on along the minus strand of CM053601.1, from coordinate 149,854,640 downwards.
AGGACAGAAAGTGGTGTTTTACCTAGAGGCTACCTATAGGGGACAGTTTGTGCAAAAGAACAGAAATGGAACTAGAGTCATGTGTAAGGAAGAGAAGAAGACCAGTTTGACTGGATTAAATTTGCCTGGAAAGGTGGGTTGGTGCCAGGTTGTGAAAGGCTTTAAATGCCCCAAGGAGAAATTTATAACATCCTAGAGGTAAGAGGGAGCCACAGGGAGTTTATTCATCAGGGAAGTGACATGGTTCAGACCTGTGCTTCAGAAATACAATTTTGATTATATGGGATAGTTAACTGGGTTGGGGAGGTAAGAGGGATATATTCTGAAACGAACAGAAGACATGAATAACACTTGAGAAAAAAAAGGAATACCATTTTGGCAGCTGTGTGGAAGATGGACTGGAGAAAGCACAGAGAAGAGAAGCAAAGAGGACAAAATTAGGAAGATGGAGCGATCGTCCCCCACGACAGGTGATACCAGGTGAGAGACTGAGTAAGGGAGTGGTGCAATTAGGGAACAGTTACAAGAGATATGGAAGTAAGTGAATAAAACTTGGCAACTGGTTGGTTATGGGGGTGTAGGGGTGGTAAGGGATGGTAGAGTGGAGAATGATTCAAAGATTGCCAGTCTGAATGGATGAGTGAATGAATGGATGCTTCCTACTGAAAATGGTTAAAAATAGGTAGCTTATTGTGGGAAGGAAATGGTGCCATAATGAGGGAGGGTTTGGTGTGTCATCAAGGACAGATTAGGCTGTTTGTATAAAAGAGCCAAGTATCCTTTGCAGTAATGCAGGAGCCTGTTCAGGCTTATTGACACCATTGTTACTTGGGCAGAAGTTGTCAGTAGCCCTGTCATTACAATTTTACAGTACCCAAGTATTTTAAATAGACATTCAAAGTAATAATTTCCACCAAGGGCAGAAAGGAGCTCTCTCCATAGTCACTACTTGGACATGAGGATCTTCAGGGGCTCCCCATTCTGCACATATCCTGGCATTTGAGGCCTTCCATCATCTAGCTGTATTTCATACTGCTCTCCTTCATGTGTTAGTCTACATTTCAGTCAGACTAGATTTCTCCCTACCTACCTCTCATTTCCCACCTTCACTCCTTTGCTCACACTCTTTCCCATGCCAAGAATAGAATCCTCCACTATCAAGCTCAGTCTCTTGAAGTCTCTCCTCAAGGTGAGATAATGAGCCACCTCATCTAGGAAGCTTCCTGGGATTCCTCACCTGTCTTGGGGCACATTGCTGAACCTCTCCTCTGAACTTATCTTTTCCTTGTTTTAGCTCCGTGAGTTCACCTGTGTCTTCTCTGTTTTTGAATCCTCAGTGCACTTAATGTTGATTTTAGGGGCATAAGGAGGGGGAGGGCCCACAGGGAAAAGGACAGCAGCATGTCTGCAATTTGTCAATTTAGTTTTCTGGAGAATTAAAGAGATTAAGTGACTTGCCGATAATTACACAGCCATTATGTGTCAGTGGCAGGATTTGGCCTTAATCCACTGAATCACTGAATTAATGATAACTGGCATTCATATGGCACTGTAATTCATTATTATTGAATTGCTAACTGACATTTATATAGCACTCAAGGCAATTTACTTACATCTTCTCTTTTGGTCCAATAGCCCTGCGAAGTAGGTAGTGCCAGCATGGTTATCCCCATTTTACAGATAAGGAGACTAAAGCAGAGTGACATGCCCTTGGCCACACAGCTAATGAGCATCAGGGTAAGAGTCTGAACTGCAGGCCTCTCCTGACACCAAGCATGGTGATCTTGCCATCGGCTTCTCACTGGCTGCCTCGGCACAACCAATGGAAGCCAACGGTAATCTGCCACTAAAAAGGTGGGTACAAAATGGGTCATTAATGGGTATTTTAAAAAATCTGTAGGAGAAAAATCAATCTGTTACTTCCTCCTTTCCACCCTCTTACCCATCTTATAGAATTTAATCCATCATCTGCTATCATTCTAGGGCAATCAGAGTTAAGTGACTTGCCAGCTAGAAAGTGTCAAGTGTCACACTGCATTTGAACTCAGGTCCTCCTGATCCCAGGGTTGGTGTTGTATCCACTGTGCCACCTAGTTGTCCCTATGGCCTCTTCTTTCAAATTATTCAGAATGAGTTTATTGGGGCTGAGTTGCCCAAGCAGGCAACCCTGGGTAGGGAGATGTTACCAAGAAAAGAGAAATTTATTTTCTATTTAACATGTTTGGCAATCGTATTGGCTTTGGGTAAACTCTGGCCATGCCAGAGACTGGTTGGTTTTCAATCTAGAGAATGACTAGGAAGCTTGATCTTAGGACAGTGCTAGGTATGGAGCCTGAGACCTTAGGTTCAAATCCTGGCTCTGTGACTTACCTTTGTGGCCAGGTAACATCTCTGGTCTTCAGTTTCCTTATCTATAAAATGCAAGGATCGATCTGTCCCAAATGGCCTGTAAGGCCCCAGCCTTACCTATGACCCCCAAACATGCAGAACACATGAAACAGGCTGTAGAGACAAGACTTCCAAAGGGTCACCAATGGGTCATTCAGCTTGCTCCTAGGCCAGAGAATATCCTGCCAGACAGACACCTTCTCGTGAAACAAGTCTGGCAAATCCTGAAACTTAAGACACCTTGCAGACCAGCTAGGAAGACGTGTTCCATATTTCTCACTGCAAATAAGAAACTGGCAACCAGGTAGTTCTGAAGCACTCATGAAGACCAGAGTTCAAGTGTGATCTCATACTAGCTGTGTGACCCTGAACAAGTCACTGAATCTGTCTGCTGGGGTTTGCTCATCTGTTAGCTGTCATTACTGTTTCTAGCTCTCTTAAGTCCTACTGGGGAGGATGGGAGGTCCTAGGGAGGTCCCTACTGCAAGGGACCGGACCGACTTGCTGCTTTCTCCTTAGCAGAGGCAAGTATGATGGCCTTCAGGCACCCATGATACACGTGGTCCCATTTCAGGTCTTTCAAACTGTAAAGTGCTATAGGAACATAAGCTGCTCCCTTATTTTTTGTTTTTATGGAGTTGAGACAGACAAGACAATGAGGTGACATGTATTTCCTTCTACTCCTACATGTTCTTAGTTTCCTCTCTCTTTATGTTGGAAGTTTTTATACTGTTTCATGGGTTGGGAGGGATAGAAGGTGGGTGGCCAATGTCCCACTGCTTTCTTCTGGAGGCTGGGAGAAACTTTCAAGAGGGTGTGGAAGGGGTCCCAATGGATGGACAAGCATGGATGGAGCCTGGGTGTGCATCACTACAGGGAACTCCCAAATCAGTAGGATTTGGAATATTTCATTCCATGAACTTAGGAAATGAGGAGTATTTGGAATGGTTGTATCTGTTATGTTATATTTTAAATGTTTATGGAGCAGTAATATCTGGGTGGTTATAAGCAGTTGTTTTTTCTGTCATAATGCTTCAGTTCTATATAATATAACTTATTATTACCACTCATCTCAATACTGTTAACTTGTCAACTTGGTATCTTAAGGCTTGCAGTCATAAAATACAGGCTCATTCTCCAGTCTCTTGCTTTATGGTCTTCCTTTCCTCTGCTCCTCTATAAGTGAGAAGTTATAAGACTCAACGATCTCTAACATTTTTAGATGCAATGATGTTAATTTCCACTGAGGCAAGACTGCTAATCATAGATGTATTAGATATAGAGAGGCATGCCGGAAATAGCACTAGCCAGGTTCCAAGGAAACTGAAGATTTTATGTATCTTCAAAGGAATTAAAAGTTCAGTGTGAAAAATACTTTTTTTCCCCAGAGATACAAAATTAGTAGAATCAGGGAAGTATTAAAAAGGTCCCAACTTTATTTGGATTTCTATTTACACGATGCTCTACTTACATAATTCTTGCATACAATAAGAACTACTTACAAAGGTGCATGGTCGAGTCATTAATAAGCATTTAATAAGCACCTAAGAGCTGGGGACACAATCAGAGCAGTCCCTTTCCTCAGGAAGCTCACATTCTAATGGGTGAGAAAACATCCAAACAACTATCTACCAACAAGATACATACAGGATAAACCCAAGGCATGATTAATGAAGTTAGATTTTTGGTTCTATGGGGCACTGTGGTATAGGGGATAGTGAGCCGGCTTCCAAGCCAGGAGGACCAGGGCTCAAGTCCCACCTCTGCTATGTAATTGGGTGACCCTGGACAAGTCACTGGACTTCTCTGTGATCCAGGCCGGTCCCAACAGGTCTCGAAACAAGTTTCATAATACTACTGACATTTTAATTTCTAACATGGCAATTATCCATAGATACTTTTTTATAAACCCAGGACCAAAAGGTCTGAGGGCTGCTCCTTTGGGCCTCTCCTAAGACTAGCTAATTGCCAGAATGGTGCTGACCAGCACTACCAAGGAGTGCCACCCAGTGGTCAAGCTGGGTGACCACACCTGTGCAATCATCCAAATCGTCAATTAATAATACAAACATGTATTATGGGCTTACTGTGGGTCAGGCTAAGCCCTGAGGATACAAGGGGCAGAAGTCAGTGCTTGCCCTCAAGTAGCTTACATTCTAATAGCTAGCACTGATATAACTGGGGATGTGTGCAAAGCCCAGTGTTATCTCATTGGATCCTGTAAAGGAGGTGCTATTGTTATCCTCATTTGACAGATGAGGAATCTGGGGCATTCAGAGGTTAAGTGACTTGCCCAAGATCATACAGCTAAGAGGCACCAGAGGTGGGGTTCAAATCCAACTCTTCCTGTTTGCAAGTCCTAAGTTTCAGGTATATAGGACACAGAATGTTCAGCAGTGATTTTTATAGACATTCGATTATTTACTCAGTGAAGGAGGATAAATTTATCTAGATAAACTGCCCAAGGGCACTTGGCCTCTTTCAAGGGTTCTGAACCAATTGTAAACATCTGTCCAGATGAAGACAGAGCAGCCACATAGGGCTGTAAGAAAGCGAGCAAGAATATCAGAGGAGAAATGAAAAACACCTTGGAGCACGGATAAAAATAGCTATGTATGAACAGGAACTTTAGTATGAAAATATTTAGAGTATACACTGCTGAGGAAGTGGAGATAGCACAGACCTGCCTCAGGATAAATGGCTCTGTCTGAGGCCCGCAGAACAGAAATGGATTCCTGGGCTCAGAATCTCAGAAGTCAAAGTGACTTGTCAGGGAAATTCATTCATGCACCAAGTAACAGTCACAGGGATGCAGAACGTCCTCCAGGATCAGCCTATTTCCTGGATTGTGACATGAGAGAGCAATCACTTCTACAGAAATACAAGATCCTGACAAGGCTGGCTTCCGGCCTGGGTGAGAAGCAGGAGCCGCTGTATCTGAACGGGAAAGGCTTTACCTCCCACTCCACTGGAAGGAGCAGTGGCTAAGTGGATTCTGGGTCATGGCCTTTTGGAAATTAAATAAATTGAAGATTCCTGGAAATTTTAAAAAGATCTAGAGATTTAGAGGGCTTTTAAAATCCAAAGGCTTAAGTGTGGCAGTACCATCACCAATAGAGCAAGACGGCTTTAAACTATCCCAAAGCCCTTTTTTTTTTGCTTTCTGGAGAGGGGGAGAGCAATTGGGGTTAAGTGACTTGCCCAAGGTTATGTGTGTGTGTGTTTGTATGCGAAGTGTCAGGCTGGATTTGAACTCCAGCCTCCTGACTCCAGGGCCAGTGCTCTATTCACTGCACCACTTAGCTGTCGCTGCCCGCCGCTCACCCCCCAGCCCCCAAGCCCTTCTGATTTACTTTTGCTTCTACTAGAATATAAGCTCCTTGAGGAAAGGCACTGGTTCATTTTAGTCTTTCTATCTCTTGTCCCTGAAAGGTAGGGATGGATAGGGTACTCGAGCCCAGGTGAGAAAACCTTGTATTCAGGCAAGCTTATTCATAGGTTGCCACCTGCACTAAGAAGTGATTTTGCCCAGGGCCACATACAGACAGTATGAGTCAAAAGCAGGCCTTGAACCTGGTTCTTTGTGGCTCCACCACCAACTCGGGTGCTACTGCTTCTCAATGGAGCCTTGGCAGAACCATGAAGGTATAAAACACTGCTAAACACTGGGATACAAACAGAAAAATTACTAGTCCCTGCCCTCAAGAACTCATTCTTATGCAAAGGCAACATATGTGGAAGCTGTTAGGGGCAGGTCTGATGGGAGGGTCCCCTGGTCCTTAGGATGCAGTGGCAGACTAAGTGGTCATACTTCTTTCTCCTATTTCTACTGATAAACTTGTCTGTTTCTGATGCTGAATCACTTGTAGGTGCTGTGGATTTTAATGGCCAAGAACCTTCTTTTCTGGGTCTCTGACAGTGGTGACTATGGGCCCTTTCAGGGCTGCTTCCTTGGCTGAGAGCATTGGGCTGGAGACAGTTTTCTCTTCTTTCTCAAATGGACCTTGTATTCTCTATCTGTGGAACGTAAGGCTTTGATGGGTGGAGGCTAAGTCCTTTGGGTCTCTGAGCCCCAGCACTAGCAGTGCCTTTCACTTAAGTACCCAGTGTGATGACAGTAGCCACTCATCCATCTCATTGAGCCCCCTTTATTTCTACTATATTGGGAGAGGGCCTTTTAATTCCAGGGTTTGAGATCAGAGGCTCTACTGGGCCAGCACATACAAGGCCTGGGAAGCAGAAATTAACTTTACAGAAACAAAAAACAAAGCCAAAGAAACGGCTCTGGGGACGGCTGTTTAGGATAATGCAAAGGGCAACTTGGATATTAGAAGACTCGGATGTAGAGCCTGGCTCTGCCACACTGGCTGTTTGATCCTATGGAAGTCTTAACTTTCCGTCTCTAGGTTTGTTTCTACATCTGCAAAATGAGACTAGCTAGGCGGCCTCTGAGATCCTTCCATCCCTGACAGGATGAGATTCAGAGAGCTGAGACTCTGGTTTTCCCTATTCCTTTTTCCCTCAAAGTAATCCGTACCCTCAATTATCACAGAAGTCAGAGCCAAGCAGCTCCACCTAGTGACCATAACTAATAAGCACTTTCATGCCTAGAAATACCCAGTACTCCTCAATGAGAGTACTTGGTAAACTGCACTTGGAATCTGAGTGATCTGAAATAATATGAGAGCCTGCCATGTTACTTACGCTCTTTTTTTTTTGGCAGGGGGAGGGGGAAGTAATCAGGGTTAGGTGACTTGCCCAGGGTCACAAAGAACTAATAAGTGTCTGAAGCTGGATTTATACTCCCATCTTCCTGACTCCAGGGCCCAGAGTTGCATTACCTAGCTGCTCCCATTACCTGTAATCTTGATACACAAGTGTTAGAAATGATCCACTGGGGCAAGTAAGTCGCTAAGTGAATAGAGAACACTGGTCCTGCAGTCAAGAGAACCCGAGTTCAAATTTGGCCTCAGACACTTGATACACTTGGTTGTGTGACCTTGGGCAAGTCACTTAACCTCAACTGCCTTGCCTTCCCCCCCTAAAAAAAATGATCCACTGTGGAAATCTGCATGTAGCTGTATGCATCCTAACATCATAAACTAAAAAAAAAAACCAAAAACTTTTCATACTATAGTGACAGCATTTAAGTACAAAATTACAAAGGTTAAGACCTACACCAGGTAAAGAGAGTATGTTCATGTTGAAACTAAAGCCTTCCATTCAGACCTCAAGAAAAGTGAAGATTTTAAACAAAGATAACAAGCTTCCCATCCAGAATGGTGCCCCGTGGGGTGCCACTGGATTCAAATCCTACATCAAACATTACTATTACTCAGCAAGCCAAATTTCACCTTCTTGGGCCTGTTTCTTCATCTATGAATGGTTCAACTGAATGACCTCACGAGTCTCTTCTGGCTCCAACATGACCCAATGCACTATAACTGAAAGAAATTTCAGCTACACAACTAATCAGACCTGCGATTTTACTTATTGTAGATACTCTGACACTAATCCCAGCTCCTCCACTTTAGAGCAGTTGTTTCTAATTTGGAGGGCAGGACACCTCTTTGATATGACCCCCCCCCCCACCTCTCTCTACATTTGTACTCTTAGTATCAAGAAAATATATGATCAATGGAACATGACACTTTCCTATTTTTGTACCTAGTCATTAACACCTACATTTATTTGAATAGTAAATACCTTCATTGAGTTAAGTTGAAACATTGACCCGAGGAGACTAGGCTGGATTGCATTTAAAAACTGTCTTAAATTGTTTCTAGCTACATCAGTCCCAATATCCTACTGGCAGTACTTCCAGAACTAATCTGGAGAACCCTCCAACAGTGCTTGCTATGTAAGTCTATGGATGCAATTTGTATTATTACAAATAGACTAAAAGGCCCATAAGCTTTCGGAAATCCCACTACTAAGACAAAAAGGCACTATACCAAAATATTTGTTAACAGCACTTTTTATGATAGCAAAGAGAAAACAAAGCAGACGCCCATCATTTGGTTAAATGGCTAAACAAACTGTGGTACGTGAAGGCACTGACTCCATTTCTAACCATAGTGCAGTAGAGGTCGAGCCCTGGACCTGGATCCACATCTAGCCTCCGACTAGCTATGTGAGCCTTGGGCAAGTCAGTTAATCTCCATCTGCCTCAGCTTTGCTCCCATTTCTAAAATGATAACTACTTATCCCTCATGGGTGCTGTGAGATCAGACGAGTCAGTATTTTTTAAACGTTTTTGCCAAATAAATTCTGGCTATTATTTCTCACATCATATGGCTGCAAGTCACTGAACATCATGGAACAGGAGCTAATCATGCCTTTCACAAGCCCTCCACACCTGAGCCTGCTGGGGGCCCAGCTCTGGTACCACTTCCATGAAACCTTCCCTATGTGGCCCCCCACATAGAAGGGATCCTGCCTACTCTAGGCCACAAAATCAGAGAAGTACCTTTGGGCCTCATCTCTTCATCTGCAAAAGAAAAGGTGCAGATGAAATGATCTCAAAAAGGTTTGTTCAGGTTTAAATCCCTTTTCCCTCTTATTTCTAATTTGGTCAAGCTTTCCTTTGATATTTATCACATTGTTAGTTTAGGACCAAGACCACACAATCTTCAGTGAAAAGCATTATAAAATATTTGATGTGGTTTTACCATACAAATTCAGCACTTACGTGGTAACTCACTGAATATCACAAGCTTGGCCCAAGGATACATAGGCAGAAACTGAACCTTGACACCCTGGACAAAGGGAATGAGACAGGGCAATACTACTGCTAAGCGTCATAAGAGGTCAAAGGCATGTAGGCACATATAAGAGCAATGGAGGCAAAGAGGGGAAAATGGATGCCAATATAGCATTCAAGTCTGATGACTGGCTAGAAATTCTACCTGGCAGATTTAAGGATTAGAGACATAGGGGCTGGCACTTGAGATCATCCAAGCCAAGACTTACATTTTAAGAACACAGAATTCAGCTCAGACACACTAATAATTAAGCAACAAATTGAAGGGAGTTGAAAAGACAGCTAGCACCGACCCTGGAGTCAGGAGAACATGAGTTCAAATCCAGCCTCAGACACTTGACACAAAAACTAGCCATGTGACTTTGGGCAAGTTACTTAACCCCAATGCCCTCCAAAAAGCAAAAAAAAAAAAAAAAAAAAGAGAGAGAGCTAGTTCTCAAGATTTCAGCAGTAACAGTCAGGCTTATCTGTGCACATTTTATTATTGCTACTGATTGCTAAGATGCTTTCATTTCGATCTCTAGTACCCAGGCAACCTGACATTTTACACAACAAAATAACACATGGTGGGTACCTTATCAGAGGTTATTTTTGGAAGGGTTAAAATAGAAAAGATTCAGTTTTTTTTTTTGTAGCAGAGATACAGATTAAGAGAGTTGGCACTATGAAACGAAGAGCTTTTGCTTAAGGAAGACCTCAATTATACTGGTTAAATCCTTCCAAAAATTTATGAAGAAACGTGGACAATAATGTCAAGACACGAAGAGATACTGAAGACAGAGAAAGTGATTCTAAGAAATCTTAAATGGGACCTGAAGAGATATAGGAATTACACTGAAAATCATAGTGCAAAGTAATAAGGGAAATCTTTGTAGACAAAGAAGGATCTAAGTTAAGGCTTCAAAGAGGTTTCTGAATGAGTAAAAGAAAAACAGTTAAGCTATATTAGCTAGGAGTAAACATGACATGAAATTCACCTCAATGGAACAATTTAAAGGAAATACGTGAAGCGACTTGCCTGAAAAACCAAAGAAGTTGCACCAAAGAGCTTCCCTGAGTTTTTGAAAGGAGAGAAAGAACAGATGCCTTTATCAGCCTATGCAGGAGAGTCAAGTGATGGGAGACTAGAACCAGACACGAGAACGTGATAACTCAAGTTTTAGAGTTTTGAGGACAGTGGTAGGAAAAAAGGGATGGATACAGGCTTGGTGACTGAAGAATGAGAAGTCAGTTATTACTTAGATCTAACAATTATTTTTCATAAAAGAAACAAAACAAGGATTCAGTTAGGTGTGACTTTTATTATTACTTTAGTACATAAACCAAAATTTATGCAACCAGAGCAGAGGCTGTGGATGATTCACTGCAAAGGAAAATAAAAAAGGCGTTACTTTTGGCCCTCCAGGCTCCCCCCACAAAAATAAACTGTGACAAGTAGCAGTATCAATCAAGATAATTAACCCTTTGAGCCCACCCAACAGTGCAGAGATCTTAGGCTCTGTAAAAACATTCCAAGGGTCAACTACTGTTGTTTCAATATACCCTAACCTTGTAAAAATATCCACAGACAATAATGATCAATACTCACTATTTCCAATTGGGTGGGAGCACTCTCTTGGTCTTGTAGTACCGAGCCAGCCGGTGAATTCGGCTCTCATTCAGAATCAGACGGAATTTAGAGTCCTTATCCTAAAAACAAAAAGCAATCAACAAAATCTCTCAAAAGGATATACAATGAAGGAATAATTGCTAAAATAATTAAATATCAATAATCTCAATGACATATATAATTATGTTGCAGAATCAAACCACAAAGTCACCTAATGCTCTCCTTATCAACATAAGCCCTGGCTTTTTCTTTATGCTGAGGTACAGCAAACTAATTATCTGTAGAAAGTTTTCAGTACAAACAAAAACAGCTGTTTCCCCTACCCCCCTACCAATGCAGGGGAGGTTTGGTAAATGCAAAGGAAAACCTAATGCTAAGGTGTTTAGACAAACTATTATAACCATGTATGCTCAGTCACCCAGTCTATTTTAGGAGATCAAATCACTTCATACAAGTTAAGGGTATGGCAGGATGAATTGAAAAGGATGAAAGTCCCTTTCCCAAAACATTTTAAGGATAAGAAATCGATTTAAATACACTAAAAATCGATGCCATTTGTCTTATGAGTCAAAAAACTGTTAATTGCCTTAATTCATCTAACCACACAGGATGACCTGTTCAGCTTTACCTTTCTGTTTCTCTCAAGATGCTTTCTAACAGCAACAGCTTTCTTGATCAAGTGATAGAGATCTTCAGGGAGATCAGGGGCAAGTCCCTTGGACTTTAGAATTCTCAAAATTTTGTTGCCAGTTACAAAGCGGACTTGTGCCACGCCATGAGAATCCCTCAGGATCACACCTGAAAATAGAAATGATATCAAATTAATCTATGAATTCAGAATAACTGAGTTTGGGCTAAAACCTATTATTTTGCAAATATATATATATATATATATATATATATGAAGTTATCAATGGATTAAACACTAGTTGAAGAATAGTGGCTTTGCCACTTTGCTACTTGTGACTTTGGCAAAACCATCTAACCTTTTTGGGCCTGTTTTCTCAACTGTAAAATGAGGGGTGTGGCAAAAATAACTTTTCCAGTACCAATTCTGTGATCCTCTAAATACCTTTTCACCTTACACAGAGATGTTGTTCATGAAATACATACACCTCAATGGGTTTAACAGTTAAGAGGCAGCAAGATATATTGATTGAAGACCCAAGGTCAAAGCATTCCTCAGGCACTGAGGAAGACTGTCCCTCTGGGCAAGTATTTCCAAAGCTCAGTTTCCACATTTGCGTGAGGAAGGTGGAGCTACAACAAAACTTCAGGTCTTACTCTAACATTACTCTGTTCTTCTCTAATTGGATTAAGGCAGTGGTTCTCAGCCTTCCTAATGCCTCGACCCCTTAATACAGTTCCTCATGTTGTGGTGACCCCCAACCATAAAATTATTTTCGTTGCTACTTCATAACTGTAATTTTGCTGCTGTTATGAATCTATCTGATATTCAGGATTTATTTTCATTGTTACAAATTGAACATGGCCCACAGGGCAAACTGACCTTTCACAGGAGACTTCCTCTGCAAAGGAAGACCATGCCTGCAATGCATTCAGGCTCACCTTCTTTTCTCAATACTTTTCCCTGAGCCATCCTCCCCTCCCCCAAAGTTACCCTCCACAGAGGAGGAAGCATCTCTGGTTTTTGCTCTTTACTCCTAGGTCCTGGCAGTTTATCTGTACGCAGTAGGCTCGGCCTGACTGTGAATAGGGTGCCAACCACAGAGTTCCAGGTCTCCAGCACCTGGTCAGTCTGAGCACCGCTGGGCTCGGTCTCAGACACTTACTGGCAATGTGACCCTGGATAGGTCGCTCTGCCGCTGCCTGTCTCGGTTTCCCCATCTGTACAATGGGGATAATAGCCCGCACCTCCCAGAGTTGTGGAGATGAGGAGGAGACCGTTATAGGGCCCCCAGTGAGGCTCACTCTTATCTCCAGTTGTTAGAAGGCCCAGGGAAGGGCGGCGTCCTTCCCCCCATCCCCCTTGGCCCGGCCGCGGGCGCTCCCGGACTCACCGATCTGGGAGGGCGTCAGGCCCTTCTTGGCCAGCTTGTAGATCTGCTCCTTCACGTCGTCCGAGGTGAGCTTCAGCCACTGCGGGCGATGGAGAGAAGAGACTTAGGGGGAGTGGGCCGAGGCACCGCCCGCCCCGCTCCCAGTCCGCCCGGCTCCAGTCCCGGCCTCGGCCCCATTCTCCCTGGCCCCAGCGGCCCCATCCTCCCCGGCCCCTGCCCCAGGCCCTCACCGTGGGCACGCTGCGGCGGTACGGCAGAGCCGACTGGGACAGGCCCTTCCTGAGGAGAAACAAACGACAGGGGGTAAGGACGGAAACGCGGCCCGATCCCTGCTCCAACCGCCCACCCCGCACTCTGCCCCGTAAGCTCTGCCCCGCTCCCCGGCCCCACGCGCCCCGGGCTGCCCGGCCGGGTACTAGCCACTCACCCGGGAGCGTGCATGCGACCCATGATGGCGACGAGCAGGTAGCAAAAGAGAGGGGAACGCAGGGAGCAGGGCAGGAAATCACTGAATCTGACGGAAGTTACGCGTTATTCCGTCACCGGAAGTGACGCTATCGTATAGCAGAGTTCTTGGAGGTGGAGCCTTGTCCCGGAGTGGGCGAGGTTTGGGGAACGAGAACTGGAACTACAAGTCCCGGCGGGCAGTTCTCTTGCGAGGCTCTCCTGCGCGTGTCCGGGCCTTCCCTGCGCTACACTTGCGGGAGCCCTTGCTAGGGTGCTCCACGTGGTCCTTAACGGCGAGAGGACTTAGGCAGGGATTCCGGCTTGGCCGAAGCTCCTCAAGGGAGACGCACTTGGGGCAGGACCCCTTCCCCACCCCTGCCGTGGGAAACCTGGTTTTGGAGCCCGGGGCGAAAGGCAGGAAGGAAGAAACCCTTATCATGTGTCAGGCAACGTGCAGAACACTTTACAAATATCTCAGTCGACCCTTACAACAACCCTAGGAGGAAGGGTTGATCTCCATTTTACATTTGAGAAAACTGAGGCAGACAGTGATCAAGTGATTTGCCCGGGATTAAGCAACTAAGTGTCTGAGGCAGGATTCAAACTCTAGATCTTCCTTGCCTGCAGGCGCAGCCCTATGACCACGGCTAACTCAACCTCCATACTATTGACTTATACTGAGTTTGCAGTCCACTAAGTCTGTAATATTTTTTACCCCACAAACTGCTTTCTGGGCATGACGACGCCATTCTGTTCTTGTGTAGCTAATCTTTAAAAATCCACTTCTATGATTTGACATTTACATGTCCGTTCAATTTCAGCATGCCTGGGGCTCCGGCAGTGTGGGAGACAGAAGACCCGACTTGACTGGCTGTGAGATAGCCCCAAAGTCCCAGCAGCAATGCGCTTGGTTCTCCAGTTACAGAAACCAGCTGCATTGTTGTACTAGAGACTTCACAGGGCCAATGAGTCCTTCAGCCCTCATTTAATGTTACCCTTCCTGAGATTCATCCCTTACTGCTGTCCAGTCATCTAGCTGCAGCTCTCCCTTAGTATCCCTCTCCACCTTCCCTAACCTCATTCTCAAGGTAGTGGTCCAACTATTAAATTCAGCTCATTGTCACAGTGAAGAGGTTTGTAAGTGCTGGATGTTGAAGAGATCTCAAATAATCCCTCCTGGGTTCTTTGGAAAAGAATTTCAATAGGACCCAAGCTATCTTTTATAAAGTTATAAAGTTTATTGATATGCTGGTTTAGTAGCTGGCAGAAGAAAGGGGAACCTGCAAAGTGCAGGGGCTATAAGGTAGAGTTATAAAGTTTTATGCTCTGCAGTGGGCAGGAAAAGGTTAAGGAGACCTGCAAAGAGTTGGGCGTTGAGGGACAGGATTTATAACCCTAAAACTGTCAGTCAAAGGCTAATTATGCTAACTAGGTGGGCAAAGGGTGGAGTAAGGGCGGAGTTGGGGAGTGGTCTAGGAGTGGTCAGTGCTTAAAGGGACATGCACTTTTCATATCAGCTGCCCCTGCGGATTTCCCATGATTCACTGGTAAATTGCTTAGGGTTTGGGAGAGGGAGGTGTGGTTTTGAGCTTGACACATCATAGGCCATGTACTGTCAAGGACTAATGACATGTTCAGTATGGCTGTTGGGAGGATAGTTTTGATTATTTCCAAGTCTGGGAACTAGACTAGGGATACATAAAGGAGGTACCATCTTGAGACAGAGTTATCTCTTTATAAAGTTGCTCAGGGCCTTTGGGTGCAGCTGGGCACTTAGAACAAAGGGGCTATGCATTTCTCTAAGGGTTTGTTTATACAAACTTTCCCAGGGCTTGTTTCTAGGCAGATTTCTAGCTAAGGGAAGACTTTCAGGCTGGGGGAAGGGGAGAAGCAGGGTTTATGCCTTTATGGCATTTTTTTACAACTTAATTACACAAGCTTGTTACAAACTGATGTTACATACATAGGTACCCAAGGATGGGGGAGATTTTTACAAACTGGGGTTACAGACAAAAGCATCCCAAACTACATCAACAGGATCATAACTCTCAAGCAGTGGTTCTCAATCTTCCTAATGCTGCGACCCTTTAATACAGTTCCTCATGTTGTGATGACCCCAAGCATAAAATTATTTTTGTTGCTACTTCATAACTATAATTTTGCTACTGGTATGAATTATAATGTAAGTATCTGATACGCAGGATGTACTTTCATTGTTACAAACTGAACATAACCCACAGGTTGAGAACCACTGCCATAAAAGTTAGAATAGCAGAGGCTTTCCCTGTCCATGTTTACAGATAAGGAAACTGAGGCCCAGGAAGGCTAAATGGCTTGCAACCTAGGAGAGATAATAAATATCATGTGGAATATGAACCTGAATCCTTCTAACCTCAAGATCAGCGTTCTTTCTGCCCTGGTTCATGCTGCTTACCAGGACACCAACTTGTTTCTTATGTTTCAGCTTGTGGTGTTATTGTGTCTTTTAATATGCTTGTTTTTCACATGTGACCCTGAGCAAGTGACCGGAGGCCTGGGACTCTACCCCTCTCCATATGGTGTACAAAAGGCAGCCCTGGATGCAAAGTGCCAGACTTGCAGAGGCCTTCATCCCGCTCTAAGTGTGCTGGTTGGGCAAATCATTCTTCACTGCTCGGATTCAAATTTCTTCACCAGTTCAATGGTGATACACTTTCTCACCTCAAAGAGATGCTGTGGGCTAGAAATCAAGGCAATGTGGCATAGTTGCAAGAGCACTGAATGTGGTTATCAGAATGTGGTTCCACTCTGTCCAAGTCCAGACTATGTATGAATTTGAGCCATATCCCAAACTCAGCAGGCTTCCCTTCCTTTGATAAATGGAAGTAATACTTTAAATATCTCACAGGATGACTGATCAGAGGGAATGAATCATATTAATGAGTAGTTAGCAACGTTTCCATCAGTACCATGGTAATGTGAAAACCTAGATCAATGGATTAGGGCTGAAAGGGACCTTAGATCAATCAACATTTATTAAGTGCTCAGGATACCAAAAGGGACAAAGGATACCCCCTAACCTCAAGATTAACTCACAATCTAAAGAGACCACTTAATCCAACTCTCTCATTTTATACAGAAAACTGAGGCGAAGGAAGGAGAAGGGGCTTTCCCAGAGTTATGTAACATTACGTAACATAAGGAGCAGAGCCAGATCTAAAGATGTTTACAATGGCAAAGCAGCAGCCCAGGCTTTAGGGTGGCCAAGGTCTGGGTTAAAACCTCCCTACTAAGTGCTTCATCATGCTGTGGAAACAGCCCTAAGGTCTCCGAGCTCATGAAAGTGCAGCCAAGGCTCTTGTGGCTGGAAAGGCTTACTGAGTCCAAGCTGAGTGACAGACCATGGATCATTGGACAATACATTTTCCCACAAAATTGTATTTAGGATTATAAGGCCTTTTTATGGGTGACCAAGAACTTTGGCCTGTATAGTTAGGAAAACCTGCCTGAGACAAGAGGGCCAGGCCAAATGGGAGGCAAAATGGAAACTGGACAGACTGCTGGACCCAGTTCAAATCCCATCTTGGATTCTTCTGACCTCTAGATCCCAATTTCCTTATCTGTAGAATGAAGGTGCTGGACTTGATAAGGCCTTTTATGATCCTTCCCAACCACTCTATGTGTGATTTTACAATCCTAGAGTTTTTCCCAGGTCGATTGTGTGGCAACAGAGGGAGTATGTTGCTGCTAGCAGGAGGACAAACTTTTCTGACAAAAATTAGACTGGAGGCGGCTAGGTGGAGCAGTGAATGGAGCACCGGCCCTGGAGTCAGGAGTACCTGAGTTCATATCTGGCCTCAGACGCTTAACACAAAAACTAGCCGTGTGACCTTGGGCAAGTCACTTAACCCCCAACTGCCCTATTAAAACAAAACAAAAATCAGACTGAAAACTTAGGAAATTCCCTATTGACAGGCATCTTTTCACACACACACACACACACACACACACACACACACACACACACACACACAAAAGCACTGTGGTCTTTTGCCAATATTTTGAGCTTGAAATTCTAGTGTTTACAAGATGACTAATGACAATCCTGGTCTTTTATTTCAGAAGTGTTTTAATACAATTATAGGACAGTTACAGAGTCACATTTAATCCACTGAATACATTTAAGGTATTAAAGGAAATAATGTACATCTTGACTATCAACACAATATAATTAAAATATTTGGTTCTTACAGTTAACATGAGACCAACTAACCCACTGTGCTGGCTATTTCGTTCATATATGCACTGTTATTGTCACAGTATGTGAGTAAATATTATAGGAACTTTAATCCACTGATTATGAAAATGGTGCTATACCTCCCTTTCCCCTATGAAATAGGAATAACCTGCAAATACCAGAAACAAACGTTTCTTTGTGAAAAATTCACAATATTAGAATTCTAAAAAGAACAGTCAATTTAAGGCAGGATACAGAAATTTCTATACAGCCCTAATCTTAAAAATAGAAAAATGAAAACTTTATTAAAGACCACACATGCATTAACATACAAATATACCTGTAGACCATATAAAGGTAATAATAAAAACTTCAGTGCAGGTCCTACATTGAGTTCTTCAGTAGAGAAAATAAGAGGTTACTGTTCTTTAAGCAAGCCAAATCATCCTCACATCTCCATCCACCAGCCAGAAGAGAATATTTTTTTTTTCTGGAGGCCTCTGAACAGCAGAGCTCTTTTTGTGTGACTAAATACAAAGTTATCAGTTGTTGTTGTATGAGTGCTTGCAAATGTCTCATTAATTAGTGTCTTGGCCAGCTTCTGTTCCCACTTGCATTCTTTTTTCATGTTTATTGTTAATCAAAGGTTTAAAACACATCTTTAGGAATTCAGTTAATTTTAACTCTCAAGAGTAGTGCAAAGAGGCTTAAGTCAGTGCTATTCCTCTCTAGTTTTTGGTGAGGGCTGATTACATTTTACAAACAAGAAAATATTACACTAAATCTATAGTAAAAAAGGGACAAAAAGGCACAATGAAAAGCTGAGAACATTGTTAGCACTTGTCCTGAATTCTAGTTAACTATACAGTACTAATCATAATATACATTTTCAGACAAGAATCAGATACCTTTTATATTGCAAAGCAATGTTTCAAAATTTCTATTTCTAGTATTTGTGCTATAAGACACTGTGCTATAATTGACTGCAAAAAAGCAGTATATATTGCTTCCAATTAATAATGAAATGTTTCACAAAAACAGTATTTTGCTTTCCTGGGGCTACATGACTCGTGGTTCTATTGATGGAATGGAATAAGTTTCAAAAGCATCAAGTGAGCAGGAAAAACAACCTAGGATCTCCTTATATTATATTTATTAAGTTACTTACAGTTATTTAAACAAATGATAAATTCTATACGAAAAAGAAAAGTTAAGTTCGGATTCTGGATCTGCTTTTTGACCACTCTATTTACTATTTATAAAGATATTTCAACATTCCAAAAGAGAGTCATCTGTAGATTCTACTTAAACAATTATTTAACAAATGGACCATTAGTGTTAGGCGCTAAATAGTTTCAAGTGTTTTTTCTTCTTCCCCCGCCCCACCTAATAATTCCCTAGGTGCCCCCCATTTACAATCTGCCTATAAATATCATCCTTTGTGCAAAACAGTGGACACATTTCACAGAAATAATTTCACTTTTGGGGTCTCTCAATCTGATTGTCCCTTTCCGATACCTGTCATTTTACAAGGAACAGAATGTAAACAATCAGTATAGCTATACTTTCCTTCATTTAAGTAAATTCTGTTTTAATCCTGTATTAAAAAAAAAATTTGTAAAAAACAAAAACAAATCAAAATGACACGTATATGTGTGGAGTCAAGTAAATCTACACATGAATGTTATTCAAAGTTATTAAGCTACAATTTCATCTCTTCCTAAGATGGTTTTGAACTCTGTTATACACATGTGAATTACAATGTTCATAACAGTGAGGAGTAAAAACATAAGGCATTTTGCCCCACATAGGTCTATGGTTCAAGGTCAGATTAGAGTCTACAAATACCTAGTTACTAATGTCTTAGACATCTAATCCTACTTTGATGATGTTTTCGTAGTGTGCAGGAATTTGGGCCACAGGTAAAAAGCTGTCCCTTGTTACAGAGGGATCAGAGTGTAGGTGCATGATGCGTAAGCTTTAATTCACTTCACTAGCCATAAGCGTTAAGTATATAGTAATGGAATGAAGGTATTTTTCCAGCACATTCAACTTTCATTCACATCAAGTTACAGAGTAACTAATAGACGTTGTATGTACCTGGTATGACTGAATGGATGTCACAACTGTATTACAAATTTAGCAAGTGGTTTTTCCATGGGAAAAGAATTAGTAGGTGCTTAATTCACAAAGTAAAGGCTTTCCTGTGTTGGTTTAGTAATTGAAAAGATATATAAAATATTTAATAATGAGCAAGTCTGGAAAAACCACCAGAAATGAGGTGCCAGGGAGGGAAGCATCTGAAGTTAAGGCACCATTATTTACAACTTCAATTGTTGGCACTCACTCTGAAAAAGGTTTTAGAGACATTGGACTCCACATGAATAATGTAAAAGCAACACTATCCATTTTCTTACTTCTTTCAACCTTTGTACTATCCAGTAGTTTTGGGTTTTTTTAAACCATGCTTTATTTATTATTTACTTTGCTGCAATGAAAAAAACAGCACTGGGTTTCTTTTGCCAAAATGATACCTTTCTCTACTTTGATGTTTTCATACATGCAATGGTGACTAGGATTGAAAAATAGCAAAAAAGAAAAAGAATACATCAAAATTTGTAGGGTGGGCAACAGAAAGGTAGGAGGCTGAACTGACACAGTACAATCAAACTAAGCCAAAATTATTACTCTTAATGGTTAAGGATAGTTGGAAAACTTCATTATCAAAAAGCACACATTTTAAGAAACTGGTAAAAAATTAAGTTTGGGGTTTGCAGCATCCCTTAGTAACTTTAAAATTATAGATGGCTCCCATAAAATTCCATCATGTTAATTTTGTGACTGCTGGTCCAACAGATGTGCTGAAGATGCAAGTTTATTTAGTGTCTTAAATTCTGTCCAAGGAGAAAAAAAAATGTAGAAAAGTTCACAAGTCAGCAGGGTTCATTCAACTCCTCTTGCTTTCAACCATCCAACAGTCACAAATATAGTGCTGCCGTCAGTTGATACCATTTAACTGTCTCTTTGCTCAAATTGAAATCTTTTAGGGGCAAAGTTATTCCACCTAAGAAAAAATTCTCCCGCAAGGATTCTGCACTGAGCACACTTAACTGAAGTTCTCGTTGTCTCAGAGTCTCTTTGCTGTATCCACTGTACACAAGCTGCAACCAAAAAGAGAGAGAGAGAGAGAAGTAAGTTTCCCCTGGGGTTCCAAGGCTGGAAATAACTGAAGAAAAGAGAAGGAATAGCACTGGAGGGGCAAAAGGCAGAGAGCAGTCATGCTTAGAATGGCTACATCTGGGTGAAAAAAGACTCTAGGTTTTGTTTTTCAATGCTTCGTTTTTCTGCTGGGATTTATAAACCATGAGATATGGGAGACTCTGCCACCCAACCGCAAACTCACCATAATTCTGCTTATAGCAAGTGTGAGTCAAAGACTTCTAATCTAGAATGTGGCCAAGTTATCATAGCTACTATGTACCTTAGAATTCTCTCCAGACAGCTATGCTATGAGTTATAAAAAAAAAAAACATCTTGACCTTGTGTGTCTTTCAGTTGAAAAACTGTAACAAAAGGGTTGCATTTAGCAGTAGTACATATGCAAATTGTGACAGAAGAAAAAACTATTACCAGCAAGTTTAACTGATATCACTAAGCAGTTATTGGGATTTTAAAGATGTTTAGAACCTTACAAATGTTTTCTCAAATGACATTTTTCCAGTTTGTTTTTCTAGTAATGCTACATACTAAATTACTTCTATTGAAGTAATTTAGTATGTAGCATTTAAAATGTAAATATCTACCAATAAAATAGTCAGTCATTCACAGGGTTTTGACTCACCATTTCATTAAATGTTGGGTTTCTAGTTTTTCGTGAAATCTTAGTTTTACGTTTGGACGTTTTATGGGCATCTGGAAGTAAATATGTTTTTACATATGGATTTGGATCTGCCCCATCTTCTGTAACCTACAAAGGAAAACACTTTATGAATCTTCTCTCCAGTGTGAAAATTCTATATATATATTCCATTCAATAAGTCTTTATTGAACTGCAGACAACGTGCTTAGGTTGTGGGTTTGTAGAGATAAACGTGCAAATAGTCCATGTCCTTGAGAATTTACCATACACACTTATTACATAAGTAAAATATACACAGAGCAAAGAGAAATAATTTTGAGAGACAAACACTAACAGCTGGTGGAAGCAGAAAAGGTCACAGGTGATACTGTGTTGAAGACAGCTAGAACACTCTGCCGGGCAGAGGGGAAGGCTGGTGTCTCTAGCCATGGGTGAGACCCTACATGAGGCACAGAAGTGGATGACAGAATATCATGAACAGGGAATGCTAAGTAGGTCAGTTTTGCAAGAATATATAAGGCACGAAGGGTGTGACAGGCTTCAAATGCCAAACAGAGGAGTCTGTCCTTTTTCTAGAGGCAGCAAAGACACTAAAGTCAAAGCAAGAGGAAGCCGATCAGGTGTACTTTTCAAATATCAATTTGGCAGATGTATGTAGGACAGACTGGAGACAGAAGATGAACGTAAAGAGAGTGATAAGGAAGCTACTGCAATAGCAGGTGACAATAAATTAAAAACACTTGGCAACTGATAAGAAACAAGAAAATTTGGAAGAGTTTTGAAGGAAGGTAATGAGAGTTTTTGGACATACTGAGTGTGAGATGCCTGCAAGACATTCTGATAGAGATGTCAAGCATGGAATCAGTTGGTAATTTGTAGCTGTAGCTCAGGAGTGATATGAGATCTAGATAACTTGCAGAGAGAACAGCATCTAGGAGGTGGTAATGGCCAGCAATGCCCCAAAGCTACAGAGAAGCTAAAAAGGATGAGGAGAAATATAATTTGACTCATCTATCAGGAGATTCCTGATGGCCTTGGAGAGGGCAGTTACAGAACAGTTGATGCAAGATTTCAGAGGTTTGGGAAGTAGAAGAAACAAGTATAGATTTCTTTTTCTAGGAGCTGACAGTGAAAGGGAGAGAGGATAACCTTGTGAAAGGTTTTTTTTTTTTAATTATAAAGGAGATCTGAGCATGTTTATAGACAAGATGTAAGGAACCAGAGCAGCGGTTCTCAACCTATGGGTTGCGACCCCTTTGGAAGTCAAATGACCCTTTCAAAGGGGTCACAAGGGTCGCCTAAGACTATCGGAAAACACATATTCTTTTAAGGGAGAGGTTTGATCATATCACCCTCCTCCTCAAAAACCTTTAGTAGTTCCCCATTTTTTCTATGATAAAATAAAGAAATCAAATGAAGATCCAAAGCCCTTTACTCAAAGGCTTCCAGCTGCTTTTCTTGCCTAATTTCATATTAATATCACCGTCAAACACACTACTTTTAAGTCAAGCATATACAATTAGCTTTTTCCTGAACTCAACTTCATGCTGTGATACATTTGGAAACATCATCCCCTTGCATGGAATGTACTTCCTTTTTATCATCTCCCAAAATTCTTATCTGCCTCAATTCTCAGTTCAGATCCTACTTAAAAGCTTTCCTTGATTGCTCCTAACTGTTAGTGCTTTCTCCCTTCCCAAATTATTTTGATTTTACTTACCTATCCAGCTAAGTGAAGATTATAAGAGTTGAACTGTAAATAAGTTCAATGTGGGGAATGACAAATGTTTGTTGATTTTAAATATGTAGCGTTATAACAAGAAAAAAACCTGAGTTTTCTTTATACTCGCTCACCAGATCTTTGATATGCATCACCATGATGAATAGAGTGCCATTTCGGTAAGAGATAGACAGTTTCACTGCTCCTCCTACTTGGCCAGAGGTAGAACTCAAGGGATTTGCATCTGAAAAAATAAGTATTTTTATCTTTATTTTACCCTTTTGCTATGAAATCAGTCCAAGTTACAATGAATGTAAATAGTTTTCTTGTTTATGTTTAAATGAAGATCAAAGGAGGTGAGATGAGAAGAGGATCATTATGTCCAGAAGTAAAAGAAACTCAAAAATGCCATCTTAGCTAACCTCTTATTATACTGATGAGAGCCCAGGAAGGTGACTGGTACTTGCCCCAATATACACAAGCTTCTGCAGGAAGCACCAGCAAAGTAGTATTGAAACACAGGTTCTCTGACTCCAGAGGCAGTGGTATTTCCATTCTATCATGTATATCAAATGCTTTGAAAACTTTTAAGTGCAACATAAGGTCAGGTATCATTATTAAATACAACACACTTCAACTCTGTGAAGATCTGTGATTTCTGGTAAGAGTCATTCTCTAACAAGAATCCATGTCAATTCCCTTCCTGAGTGAAAATAAATTTGACAGGGGAAGCTAGGTGTTACAGTGAATAACACTAGCCCTGGTATCTGGAGGACCCAAGTTCAAATCTCACCACAAACACTTAACACTGTCTAGCTGTGTAACCTTGGACAAGTCACTTAACCCCAATTGCCTGCCTTCCCCCCTCCAAAAAGACAAAAAAGAAAGAGAAAAAAGAAAATAAGTTTAATAATATGAGGAAGTAAATTAGAGATAGAGAACTGTTATTCTTAAGCGTTTATAACTGTTAGCAAATCCTCCCCACAGAAGAAACAGACTGGTTAGAGATAGTGGAGAAAAAATTCACATGTTTTAGCTATAATAAATACAGGAAGACCAGTTAAAAAAAAATCATTCTTAGGTGACAAATGTCTTTTGAAAAAGGCAATAATGATAATTATATCAAATTATACTTTACAGTCTGCAAAGGTATTTATGAAAAGCTCCATTTAATCTTTACAACAACCTTACCAAGACAATAGGCTAATGTTATTATTAACATTAATTATAAATCATTATAGCTATTTTACAGAAGAGGAAATGGCTGATTAATGGGTAAGTGACTTGCCCAAGGTCATACAGCTGTTAACTGGCAAGGCCCAGACTAGAAACCAGGTGCTCAGATTTAATCCCAGGGCTCTTTCAATGTCACTTTAATACCTTCCAAATATTATCTATAAAGAGAGAAAAAACAATTTTACCTGCAGATCTAGCAATTCCTTCAGCTTTCTCATCACGAAGTAAAGGATGGAAAAAAGTACAAACAAGATCACACTGTTTTTGAAAGGGGAAAAACAGTACCTGTTAGTTTAATAATTACTAAGCACACTGAAAATAAATGACATATCTAAGACATTTATAAAATCACCTCTGAAACATCTACTGAAGCAGTCATCAAACTCTGTAAATAACTGTTCAGTTCAATTTTTCTTTTAGCTGCTACATCTTTTATGTGAGTTCTTCCCAGAACCATCCTATTAGGAAAGCTAAAAAAGAAAATTAAAAGTTATTCTTGTGTGTGTAAATCTCTCATTTAAATGGAAGAATGTCTGCCCCTAAATTATCTTTCATCATGAAGTTTATATACAAAGTCACAATTTACAACAAATTTATTCTAGTGTGTTCAGATTCGAGAAAGCACTGTTTTTAAGCAGTGGAGATGGGAAAGTTCAAAAATGTACTTTATGACTACCAAAGGTGAATGCTTTTATCAATTGGCATACTCTTGCCACATTAAAGAAAAATGTTTTAAGAGTTTCCATAGCTAATAAAAATCACCAGGCAAAGTGACCAAACTACTCAAACATTTAACCCAAGTATACCAAAGACAGAAAGAAAGGTCCAATAATATGGTGGCAGTTAAAAACTGGCAAGAGCAGCTATGTGGTGCAGTGGATAGAGCACAAGGCCTGGAATCAGGAAGACCTGAGTTAAAATTTTGCCTCAGACACTTACTAGCTGAGCCACTTACTAGGCAAGCCATTTAACCCTGTTTGACTCAGTTTTCCTATCTCTAAAGAGGGAATTGGAGGAGGAAATGGCAAATCACTCTAGTCTAGTAGCTTGCCAAGAAAACCACAAAACAGGTCACAAATAGTCAGACATGACTAAAAAAAAACCTCAACAACAACAACTACATGCCAATTAATTGTGGAATGGCTGAACAAAATGGCATATGAATAGAATATTATTGTATAATAACAAAAAGAGTTTGGAGAAATATGGGAAAACTTATACAAAATGATATAAAATAAGCAGAGCAAGAAGTAGAGCAATAAGAACAATATATTCAGTGACTACAATGTAAAATTTTTAAAACAAAGAATTAAAAGGAAGCCAGTATTTCCAGAGATGATGTTAAGAAAAACAAAATGGGGGGCGGCTAGGTGGCACAGTGAATATAGCACTGGCCCTGGAGGCAGGAGGACCTGAGTTCAAATCTGACCCCAGACACTTAACACTTACTAGCCATGTGACCTTGGCAAGTCACTTAACCCCAAATGCCTTGTCATCCCCCCTTCAAAAAGAAAAAAAAAAAGAACCAATAAAACCTTTTTAAAGCATAAACTCCTCTGTTTGGTTTGTAAAGCCATAAACAATCTGGACCCTACCTTTCCTACTTCCTCCTTTCCAGCTCCGTTGAACATTACTCTCCTTTCTGAAATCTGAATTCCAGGCAACCAAGGCTTTCTGTTTCTCACCCATGACACATCATCTCTCCTAATTCTGTGTCTTTGCACTGGCTGATCCTGCATACCTGGAATGGACTCCTTCCTCACCTTCATGCCATCACCCTCCTCAACACAGTTAGCCATTTATATAGCATTTTAAGTTTTGCAAAAGCACTTTACAAATATCCCACTTGATCCTCACAACAATCTTGGGAAGTAGACGCTTCCCGGGTGCTATTATTATCCCCATTTTACATATGAGAAAACTGAGGCAGAGAGTGACTTTCCCGGGGTTACACAGTAAGTATCTGGAGCTCCAGAGTCTCTCGCTTTCTTTAAGATGCAACTCAAAAGAACTGAATCAAATCTATATGAATACAAGTCATTCCCCAATTGATAAATGTCCAAATATATGAACAGGCAGCTTTCAGATAAAGTTGGAGCTATGTATATTTATATGAAAAAATGCTCTAAATCACTGATTAGAAAAATGCCAATGAAAACAACACTGAGGGGTACCACATCACACCTATCAGATTGGCTAATATGACAAAACAGAAAAACGATAAATGTTGGAGAAGATGTGGGAAAATTGGAACACTAATGAAGCATAATATTTTCTCTTTTTTGTTGTTTTTGCTTTTTCTTTCTCGTGGCTTTTCCTTTTATTTGTAACACAACTAATGTGGAAATATGTTTAATATGATCATACATAGCCTGTATCAGACTGCATGCTGTCTTGGGGAAAAGTGGAAAAATTTAAAACTCAAAGTCTTATAAAAGTAAATGCTATACCCTAAAAATAATTTTTTTTTTTTAAAAAAGATGCAACTCAAAAATATTTTCTGCATGAAGCCTTTCTTGATGCTCTTAACTGGTTAAGAGAGGTTAATGCCCTCTCTCCCAAACTGTCATGAATTGACATTTGAATTTATTATATTTATGCTGTCTTTTTAATATATATTTGTCTTTTCCAATATAATGTAAGATCATCATATTAGTGAAGATTTCATTCTTTGTCCCCAGCACCATGTGCCGTACCTAGCACATGCTAGGTATTTAAATACTTATTGATTGGTCCCTCCATAAAATTTAAAATGCCCTGCCAACCATTTAAGGACCGTCACAACTTGGTGCCTTCCTAGGTTCCCAGTTAAGTTGGTCTTCTTTGTGCTCCCCAAACACAATTCTCTATTTCTCTAATTTCCTCCTCCCCCTGTTTTGTCTATTGAATCCTGCCCATTCTTTAAAAATCCAACTCAAACGGTCTTTCTACCTCATTAAACTTTCTCTGATTAACAACCTTGCCACTACTATTATAAATACTTTATTTCAATCCAAACAAATTTAATTCAGCAAATATTTTGTTGCTGTTATTTTCAGTTGTGCTTGACTCTTCATGACCCCATTTGGTGTTTTCTTGGCAAAGATCCTGGAGTAGTTTGCCATTTCCTTCACCAACTCATTTTACAGATGAGGAAACGGAGCGAAACAGACTGGGTAGGGTCACACAGCTAAAAGAGTCTGAGGCTGAATTTAAATTTAGATCTTCCTGACTCTAGGTCCTTCACTATGCCACCTAGCTACACCCAACAAATACTAGGTGTCCCCCCCTTTAAGACTTACATCTACTAGGGGATCCAAGATATAAATAAGTTAGTACAGAAGGATAAACGGGAAAGAAGAGTGCACTAACACCTGGGATAGATCAGGGAGGTAGCCCCTGAATTAAGTCTTGAATGAAGACCAGTTCTCCAAAGGTCAGATCTAAGGAGGCAAGGAAGGCATCTTGGAACAATGAATGGAGGCGTGAGATGGAATGTTATAGTTAGGAAACATGTTGTTAGTACTCCAGCTTAACTGAAACACACAATAAAAGGGGAAGATAAATATAAGATTTAAAAGGCATGTGAGAGCTTAATAAATTATAAATAAAAATTGTCCAGAACCAGAGAGCAAGTGAAAATAGAATCCATTTCCTGAAAGTCCAGAAGGAAAAGTACCAGTAATGCCATAGCCAAAATCCAGAGCTCCCATATAAAAGAAAAAAAATGCTAAAAACATGCAGAGAGAAGAAACCATAATAAGGATCACATAAGATACGGTATCCTCTACTATAAAAGGTAGAAGCTATAGGCTTACAACCAAGAAAAACTTACCGTACCAAGTTAAGTTACAAGGGAAAAATTGAACTTTAATGGCATAAAGGTCTTTCAAGCACATGAGAAGACACCCCTAACCTACCCCTTTGTAGAGGTGGGAGATCCACAGTTGTTAATACATTGCACTTGTTGTAGGACTTTCTCAATGCAATGATCAACTGCCTCTCAGAAGAACAAGAAGAGGGAGACACAGGATACTTTAGCAATGTAAGTAATTTTTTTTAAAGCAAATATTACGAAATGGAGACTTACGGTTTCTTACAGAATGTTCTTTTTGTGTATGAATATGGTCTTTTTTGGTGTAAAATTTATTTGAAAGAAAAATTTTTTAAGTAATGTGGAAGCCACATTATTGAGAGCTTTAAAAGTGCCAGTCTAAGCGTTTGTATTTTATCTTCTAGACAACAGGTAATCACTGAAGATTTATAAAAGATTAATGGCATACTGAGACCTGTGGCTTAGAAAACTATTGGCAGCTATGGAAAAGGTGGATTTGAGATGGAAGATAATAGGAACATGGAGATCAGAAAGGATCTTACTACAACAGGTCAGGGAAGAGGCAAAGAGGGCCTGAAAAGTGGTTGTGTTGATGTGACTAGACAGAAAAGTCAAGAAATGATTGCTAATTAGATGAAGAAGAGGGTGCCTATCTCTGAAATGGCCCTGAAAGTTCATGCTTTCTGTTGAAAATCTATTTATTTTGTATATGCTTGTACATACACGTATTGTTTCCCTGATCAAATGTAAACTACCCGAGGGCAGAAAATGTTTTCTTGTGTCTTCTCACTCCCATAACACAGTGCTCAAAAAAGGCACTAAACGTTTACTAATATTAACTTCGTATTATAGCCTTTTGGTGATAGGCTTCTCCTAAATGAGTTAGGCTGGTGCCTATAAGGAAGCACTCAGTCCACTGTTACTGTCCGTACCATATTCAAGTCTTTCCAATCTAGTAGAATCTATCAAAGCTCATATTCTTTCTTTCCATCCATGGTAGATTTGTAATAAATTGCTGCTGAATCAAAATGAATTGAGAACCCAGGCTTTTACCTCCATGCCATAATAAGGCTTTGGAAAAATAATGGGGAAATTATCTTTTATCAGAACTAAATTCAATGTTCAATTTATTACAGATACCTGGTAACAGTTTAATTTTTTCTGCTTCTATTTTTTGTTCCATTTAAAATTACTTATCCTATCTGAAACAGTGTTTAGTTTTCTTTTTTTGGGGGGAGTGGGGGGCAAGGAGAAAGGCAGGGCAATTGGGGTTAAGTGACTTTGTCCAAGGTCACACATAAGTATGTCAAGTGTCTGAGGCTGCATTTGAATCCAGGTCTTCCTAACTCCAGGGCCAGTGCTCTACTCCCTGTGCCACCTAGCTGCCTCTAAGTTCAGTTTAATTTTTTTTTTTAGTTTAATTTTCAAAAAATACATTTTATTGTTGACTCCTATCTTTTGATCACAGGGATTTCTGGAAAACTTTCTCCAACCCTCAGGTCCAAACTAAGCTTTCCCTCATATCCCAGGGAAAAAAATTAAACAAAAATAGCATGTTTAATTTTTTAAACTGTTCAAATCCTCTTTGGAAGTAAATGACATTGCCTAAAATAAGTAAAAATTATCATCTATTAACCTTTTTTGTCAAGTCTCTTGTTCTTGGTACCAACCCCCTTCCAAACCAAACCACATGTAATTTCCTAAATTTACTACTTTAACCATTCCAAAATATAGAAAAAACTCACCTATATTCTATTTAATTATTTTATCTAGTTGTGATCACAGGCCTCCAATAAAGCCTTAATCTACTGCCTTACCATGCATGGCATATAGGCGACTGTGGAAGTGGAGCTAACTCTATGAATACACAAACACTCTCTCTGTCTCTCTGTCAGAGCGATTCCAGTAAGCAGTGAGATGTAAAGGCATCTACTACTGGCCAACAATGCGTGTTGTCCAAGGATAAGTCCAGCTAAGTACATTGAAGTTCACCACTAGAATGTTGGCCAACTAATGACTCTTTTCTAAGGCTGTAGAAATTAATCAACCAACACATCTGTCTCATCAGTGCGCATGCACACACACACTCACATGTATGCATGCATGTATATGTATATGTGTATGTATACCTCAGGTAATCTTTATTAGTAATTTTAGTGGTATTCTTAACAGCCACTTTGACATATTTTTTCTATGAAGTCACAAATCTTTATAATTACAGGAATAGTCATAGAAAAATTATACTGAAGTGGTTGTTAAGAATACCAGTAAAATTAAAAAAAAAAAAAGAAATTGAATGATAAACTGTACACAGAAAAGGTTTAAGTTGGGCTGTTGTTGAGTCATTTCAATTGTGTCTGATTCTTTGTGATACCATTTGAGGTTTTCTTGGCAATACTGGAAGGGTTTGCCATTTCCCTCTCTAGCTCTCTATATCTTTATAGATGAGAAACAGAGACAAACAGGATTAAGTGACTTGCCCAGACTCACACAACTAGTAAGCAACTGTGGCTGGATTTTAATTCAAGTCCTCCTGACTCCAGGACTGGCACTCTATCCACTATGCCACCTGATTAAGGACAATGACTCCTCTCTAGAACCAAAGTGTTAAAAATCATTGCTTTCTGCTGACTATGGTAACAAATTACAAAAACCTATAAATAAAATAGATTTCTGAAGAATTTCATATTTTCTTTGCTTTAGATGCCTGTATCTTACTAAATTTTGCTTACATAATAAACTCTTCAATTTCATTTGATAACATTTAATAATCAATTTTTTAGTTTAAATAAAGAATGTAAATGTAGAAGGTTAAGTACATACCCTGGTAACTTCCAAAGTGGAAAAAGAATACTAAGTTTGTTGTGAAGTTCCTGAAATTCATCAAACGTCCGAAAGACAAATGAAGGCTCCATTTGTCCTTCTCTCAAAATTCGCACTACATATACCTAGAAAAGACAGTATCTCAAATTCAACATTACTATCATAACAAAGCTTTCTTCTTTCCAAACATTAAGAAAACCTAGGGCTATGCTACAGTATGCAGCAAAGTCAGGTGTGTGTAACCCAGAACACAAAAATGTTTATCTAGATATAAAAAGAAACAGATTTGAAGCTGAGTCCTTAGAAGGCATTTTGTCCAACTCCTTCAATTTCATAGATCTGCCATTTAGTAAAGCAGTGAGCTATATGGTGCTTAGTACCCAAAGACAACTGTTCTGAATTATTAAGAGTAAAAAAGTAAAAGTCATTTATTTCTAATACTCAAGGTAATAAATTAAGTAATCAGACATTGCACAGCTAAGCTGAAATTCACTATGAAACTCAACACGATAGCAGCACCTTACTTAGTGGCATCATTTTTTGGTGGGCACTTAAAAGGCCAACTATTGGGTACCTGGGGTTTTTATGGGACCTATAATTGTGTTTTAAGGGACAAAGAGCTAGTGATAAAGATTCAAGAAAACATTAAGAATACAGAAAATTTGGTTCCTTGACAATGGTTTATTCATTAACAAAATAAAGATGACTTCAAATAATTCCAAAAATATAATGGAAATGAAGGGGTCAGGAAAAGAGGTTAATAAAATATGCACACAAATCTACAAATAATTCATAACTTACATAGTGTTTATCTGGGTTGTATTTCTTATGGTATGTAAAAACAGAAACTTCTTTGATTCGACCATCTTGTTTAAAGGAATATGTTTTGGGTGAAAATGAAAGAATAGGCTCATCATTAGAAGGAAGTCCAGAAAAACGAAGCTGAGCAAGGTTATGAATGAAGAAGTTAAACTTTGTAGCAATGCTCCCCAAACTTGATTCAATCAACCTATAGAAATACCAAGAAATT
The DNA here is from genome assembly GCA_028646575.1 of Pseudocheirus occidentalis. NCBI lineage: Eukaryota > Metazoa > Chordata > Mammalia > Diprotodontia > Pseudocheiridae > Pseudocheirus > Pseudocheirus occidentalis. Next base: position 149,822,714 of record CM053601.1, on the reverse strand, counting down.
AAAAAGCAATTAATGCTGGTCTTTTGAGAAGATGACAGAAAAACAAACTAATGCATTTCAAACAAGGCTCTTGTTTTCTACCAGATATCTTTTGGTAAATAGATCAAGCCCCATTATAACAGCTCAAGAAAACAAAAAATTCAGAATAGGTGATTCTGATAATTTCTTTTCCCCCTGTGCACTAACTACTCATTTTACTAAGCCCTAAAGAACACATTTACAAAGTGTATAAGGGTATTAGGAAATAATAAATGGTTTGAAGCCACAATATTCACTCCATCTTTTTATTCACTAGTACACTAACAAGTAAAGTGAACAGGGATGAAGGCTAGTGTTATTCCTTATTTAAAAATATTTCCTACATGGATTACACAATTAGAAATGCAATGGGACTAACTCCTCTTCCAAAATTAATACAAGACAAAAACAAAGGTTCAACATACAACGAAAAATTCATAAGAATATTTGTTCTCTGTGGTAGCAAAGAATTAGAAACAAAGTAGGTACCTGTCAACTGGAACACATTGAAAGGTTAAAAAGTTGTCATATATAAGAACTGTACAACAGAAATGACAAATGCAGATTTCTTACTAATGAGCATAATATTTAATATCTATTACTTATAAAATGCTTTAAAGTTTACAAAGTACTTTACATACGTTACCTTGTTTGATTCTTACAACTCTGTGAGGTAGATGCTATTATTATCTGCTTTTACAGATGAGGAAACTGAGGTTAAGAGAGAGTGGTTTGCTTGTGGTCAAGCTAGAAAGAGTCTGAGGTAAGAGTCAGACTCACGTGATCTAGACCACCAAGTCTAGTGCTGTATGACTATACTACCTAGCTGGCGAGATTTGTATGAAATAATCCAGGGCTTCTTAAACTTTTTCCACTCACTGACCCTCCCCTTTGCCGAGTTCAGCAGTGCTGGCTGCTCGGCCTGAGGGCATCTGAGGTGCAAAGCGTATATGCTTTGTGTTCAGAACCAAGGCTGCAGTGAAGTTGCTCATGCAACACTGGGAAGCGTTGCCAGGAATGCCTCGGATCTACTATGCGTTTGATTTTTTATTTCTGGTCAGTGAGTGTTCAGAAACCTTTTACTGTTGCCAAAATTTTTCACAATTTCATACAGGGTCACAACCCATGGTTTAAGAAGCACTGAAGAGTGAAACAAAGAGAACCAATAAAACAATACTTATAAGCCCAACTAAATCAATGAAAGATCTCTAAAAGGAAGTCAAACTCTTAGTAACTGAATAACCAATTTAAGTCCCAGAGAGAAGTTCAAAAAGCATACTTTGCTCCTTTGGTCAAGTCAACAAACATTTATAAAGTACATACTATGTGCCACATACTGCACAATAAAATAGTCTCTGTTCACAGTCTGATGAGGGAGACAAGACAAAACCAATTATGTATAAACAAGATAAAGAACAGAAAAACTGGGAGTAATCTTTGAGAGTGCTAGTATTGAGGAGGTTTGGGTTGTTATTTGTCCTTCACCCTCAAAGAGGATCCTGACACCAGGAAACTGATGCCATGACATGCAAGCAAATTGTATTTAAGTGAGAGAGGGCTGGGCAAAGTCACCAGCCTCACTTTCTCCTTCAGAGCCATCAGGGTCCAGTGGTAAGGCAAAGATCAGGACAACTGGGAGACCTTGGCCTGTTTTAAGCTAAGGTCTTAGTGCCCATTTAGTGATTAAGGCTAGGTAAGAAATGAGGCCAAGAATGGCCTCTTTTACCTTAAAAAAAAAAAAAAAAAGCAATCAACCAATTTGGAAGGGGTTTTTGACCAAAACAGAAACAATTGCTATTTACATTTACTCTGAACTAATAAGGGCCCAAACAATGACCAAGTGGGGTTTGGCTTGGGACTTACTGTTGACCAATCAATGAGAACCAGAGTAATTTGGGTTTAAGGCATGGTCCTTATGGAAAAAAAAATCTAGCCCATAAACCCCAAGGTATCTTACAAAGCTTCAAGGATGTTTGGAAAAGTATTATTGAAGAAGGTGGGACTTGAGCTGCGAGTTGGAAGAAAGCCAGTAAAGTCAGGGGCAGAGTTAAGAAGGGAGAATTTCAAGCATGGAGAACAGTCAGTGAAAGGGTATGAAGTCACGATGGAGCGTCAGTGTCACTCAATCATACAGTCTGTGGAAGAGAATAAAGAAAGGTAAGAAGGGTTCAGGTTATGAAAGGCTTCAAAAGCCAGAATGCTTTATGTTTAGAATATAAAGGTTATAGGGAGTGGCTGGAGATTCAGAACAAGGAGAGGGGATGTGGTTGGACCTAGGCTTTCAGAACATCAAGCTGGAGGATGAAGTGGAGTAGGGACAGGCTTGAGACCTTTGATAAGAGAACTGCTAGAATACTTGGGCTCAATATTGTATATGCTGTCAGACAAGGGTAACTTTCTTGAGTGCTTTGGCCTAAAAGATTTTGTTACAAGGAAGGCTTCAATCTGGAAAGTATTGGGGCAGGGGGAGTAGGTGGGGAGATTTCTAGAAATGACTAGGATGTTAAAACTAAAGGTGTCAATAAACTTTTTAACAATTAATAAAACAAACTGCTGAAAACAGATTAAAGTGAATTGAAGGGATGAGTTAAGCCTCATTCACATCTGACAGTGAAATACTTTAATTAGGTAACCAATCAAAGGTCAAAAGTAATTGTGATAGGAAAAAAGATAATTTCTGATCAAGAAGGTGGGGCAGGTAGGCAGCATGTGTCTGTAGGAAGAGGTAGAAACCAGGAGAAAAGTGTAGAAAAGAGAATAACAAAGACAAACTTTGTCTACTTTCCAATTTTGCCTAGGGTGAGTCATAGAAAATAACTCTTGATATCTAAAGTAGGATAATAGGATTACTTTGGCCTAAAGTAAGAGAAGTTGAAGTTTGTAATCTTAAGTCACCTCAGAGAGACAATATATCCACAAAAATCCTCCACTTCCCTGTGTTCTTATAGGTTACTGCCAATATAAGTGCTGACAGGTCTTTCCAAATAAGAAACGTTTTGAGTCAAAGTCTGATGAACTGTAGTCATAGAACTACAGAATTTCATAGTTGGAAAGAACCTCACCTAGTTTAACTGAGGCCTAACAAATCTCTTCCTATTCCCAGCAAGGGAACAACCAACATAGAAGACCTAAAGGTTCTACACTTTGGAACCAAGAAGCACTAGTCTATTCCCCCTTTATATAACAAATCTTCCAATATTTGAAGACAGTTATTCTGTGTCTTTTTCTCCAGCAGGCTAGATATCTTCAGTTCTTTTAACTGATCCGGAGGCTGTTTCACCATCCTGGCCACTTTCCTTGGGATACTTTCCAGTTTATCAATGACATTCCTTAATGAGTTCCCCAGAATGATGGTATTTGACCAGATCATTCTAGACACCCTCTTATGCAGCCTAAGATCACATTAGCTTTTGAGGGTATACAGCTGATTCATACTGAGCTTACAGTTCACCAAAACTAAAAAGTCTATTTCATAGAGACTATCATCTAGTTATAACTTCCCATCTGGTACTCGTGTTTCTTCTCTTTTTTTTAACTTTAGTGTATTACTTTATATCCCAATGAAATTCCAATTGATTAGATTCAGCTAAATATTCTAGCTAGTTAAGATCTTTTCTGATCCTGATTCGGTCAGTCAATGCATAAGCTGCTCCTCCCAGCTTTGTGTCACCTGCAGATTTTAGTAAGAACATCATACAGGTTGTTGTCCAGCATGATAGGCCAAAGACAAACCCCCTCTAAGGGTGGAGCAATCCACAGGATAATCTATTTTTTGGTTGTAGCAAACAATGAAGACTTTCTACTGAAGTGGAGAAAGTGTAGTAACCTGCATCAAGGGAAGGAGTACCCAACACCAATACAATTACAGATGCCTTCAATATGTAAGTGATATTAAGCGTTAGAATGTATTGCCTTCAGCAAAGAGATATGTTTCTGAAAAGTAATTTGTCAAATTTTTATAAACAGAATCAAAATTTTATTTATCCTTTGGTTTCTGAAATTTAAAGGATAAACAGGTTACAGAGTCATAGGCTTAGTACTGAAATGGATCTCAGAGATCATTTAGTATAATCCCTTAGTTTTATGTAACAGTAAATTGAGGTTCCCCAAAGTTCTATAACTTATTCAGAGTGAAACAGGTAATAAGTGACAGAGCCTAGATGCTTTCTCTTTTACAAATAAACATCTTCCAGTGCTCCTATTATCTGTAAATAAGGCCTTCATTTTATTTGGTTTGTTCAAACTAAGGAACACCACTTATAAAATCAATCAAAGCATTGGTTTTTGGCTCTTTCCCTATTGCTTAAGTAGCTCATGCTTTTTTTTTTTTAAATGTATTTTTAAAAGTTATTTCATACCTTGTAAAGAAAATAGTAGCTTCTGCATCTGTAGTTTGGGGCTGAAGAGCATCTCTGACATATTTCAAGTCCTGAATGCTTGTAAGTTCTGGTAACCCTGAAGGAATCATCTATAGAAGAAAAATAAAAAAAGTTTGAGCTAAATGTTGAATTAATTTTAAATAAAAAAAATCCAAACTGCAAAGTCATTTGGAATAAACAACATAAATGGATTACAGTTTCATAAGGACTGTTTTTAGGTTTTGTTATAAAGTGAGACCTTGTATAACATTTTAGTCCAACCCTGTTTTACAAATGAAGGAACAAAGGTCAAGAGAAATTAAGCAACTTGACCAAGATAAGAACCAGAGAAGAAATTCAATTCTTTTTACTCATATCATTTTTAGTCAATCTATAATATGTTTGGCAATGGGCCAGCACTAGAGTCAGAAGATCTCAGTTCAATTCTAGCTTATGACAAAGACTAGCTGTGTGTCCATGGGCAAGTCACCTAACTTCACTGTCCCAGGCAACTTTCTAAGACTATAGTTTAGGGACTGGCTGCTGACTAGCATCTGTGGAGGCTGTTTTCATAGGTAGACAGTGCCCTACACCTATGATACCATAGGTCCCACTATCCCCTGCTCCCCAATTCCTGCCTTAAAGTAAGGACACATTTATGATTTTTCTCAAATTTTATACCCAAATCACAAATCTTGTATTTAAGAAGCAGAAAAGTTACCAGTGAAAGGAGGTTAAGGAAGAGGCTTGTTTGTTTTCTTATCAAGTTATAGGCCTGGCAACAGAGGTCCACAAACAACTGGAAACGAATGGTAGGTTTTTCACCCCCGTTAATGACATATGCCATATCTGAGGTTAGCACAAAAGGAGCCCGATCCCTGTTTTTCAAAATAGCAAAAGATAAAGAAAACATGTTTAGAAGAATGTCCAAATAATTATAAAAACGCTATTACTTATCAAGATGAAATTGAACCATTAACTTCAACACTAAGGTAGGGAGCTTGCTGTTAGGCTCAAGATCAAGCAGTTTTGATTATAGTTCTCTATATTAGTAATTCCTAAATTAAGTGCACAATTGACTGAAATAAGTTATTTACTTTGATAAATCAATGCTCTTATCTCACAAAGGGAATCACAATTCAAGAGCCTTTTTTGAGTCTATATTATAGATATTTATAGAGCTACACATAGATATAACCACAGGTTCACAGAAATTTGCACAATGCAAACTAGATTCTGTTTTTACAAAGTATTAAACAGCATAGTACAATTAAAAAACTAATTATCAAACAGGGAAAGTAGAAAGCTTATTTATTCAGGTTTAATCAGAAATTATTTACCCAGGATCTTTTAAAACTAGTCATTTATTCTGATTTAGTAGAATCTACAAAGTACTTATGCCAAAAATGAACCACCAAGTATCAAGAATAGTAGCAAGTTTGGGTGATAATTTTTAAATAACAGAAACATGTTCACATTCTAAAATTCTTATTTAGCTGAACAAACCTTTTAAAACTACCAAACATTTGTGCATGGCCCAAAAACTTTCCAAAGTCAATGTGAAACATATGTCCTGTACTTCGTAGCATTATATTGTCATTGTGCCGATCACAGATACCTAATACGTATGTGGCTACACAGCATCCAGCACACGAATAGATGAAATTCTCAGATGCCTATAATAAGAAAAATTGTAGTTACTGTCAACTAAGAAAAAAACTACATGATTTTGTTGCTGAAGCATCTTTGAAAAAAAAATTCACCTATGTTAAAAAAAACACAGCATGTTCCTCAAGGTACCATATCACATAATGCACAAGTTAATGTATAGGCACATAGTACTATTTTTAATCTACTTGTAACTGAATCTTCCTCAACCCAATTCCTACTGCTAATTAGCAGGCATATTTCTAGCCCTGAAAATAGTTGATCTCTGACATCAGATGTTTTTCTGTTCACTGGCAATTGTTCATGCCGTAAGATAGGGTAACAGTGTTGTCCTTTGAGTGCACTGTTCAAGAACTGTGGCAATTTTCATGCCAATTACCTGGCATGAAGAAGATATTCTGAGTTTTTCTGCTTTTTTGGAAATCCGGTTTCCCTATCTTGCACAGGCTAGAAATTTAGTGGTCACTCACTGGTCTAATTCCAATATATCACCATTCATGGAAACTTTAGCCTGCTCCACTTTCCAAACCTGTGCCAGTTCTCTGCCTTTCTTTAGGCAGTGTGGTGGTCCTCTCCTTCCTGGGGGTTCACCACACTGAGACTGGACGTAAATGTGGACACCTAATTGGCTTTAGTCCTACTGTAGCAGAAAATTCCAAACTCAAGCAATCCAGAAGCCTTAACTCCATCAACAGGTGCCATCACATCTGGCAAAAGGCACATCTGGATTCAGAAAAATTCAGGTCAAACTATACATCAGCTTAATTTATATCCCACAACATATAACAATAAGATCGGCTTTCTTTATTACAGAACTTACCTGTCATTTGTAGTCACTGTGGAACAAGTTTCTTAATATCATAAAACCACACAAATGTCAGTTCAATCTGTCCTAAGTAGTCATGTATTATTTACATTTTACAAAAAGGGAAATAAGGACAAAGAGGTGTGCGATTTAATTCGTTTTATAAAATTATTTATCTTTAGTTTTTTTCTCTTGCCACTGAATCTTTAGTCTACATCTAGGACTCACTGTATATTTAAGATGCCAAACTGACCTTAATCTGGATGGCACATAAAATCCTCAAGTACACAAGAGGGTGCTTATATTAATTCTATTTTATGGTGACGAGCAACTTACTGAAAGCCACAGAGAAATCAAAAGTAGGAAAGAGTCTCTGCTTTCCATTACAATGTGGAAAACCACATCAAAAAGCAGAAGTATTTTTTAAAAGTCACTTTTTAAAAAGGTTGGAAAGACCTGCAATTATCAACTGCAATCACTAGGTGGCACTCCTGTGTTAATGAGGCAAAATGCTGACAGCTTACTAGAGGTAGGGAAAACAGAGCTACAGAAATTGACCAAAAGGACAATATGTAAGTAAAATGCTGCTTTTTAAGGCACCATCAAATGGGTAGATAAGCAAAGTCTGAAGGAATAAAAATTAAGGATTACCAGTATTATAATTTTAAAGCTTTCTTATTCTCACACAATGTAGAATACACACCATTAAAGTCACTCTTCATAATAAAAATCAAATGATTAAAGATTTAGAGAGGGAGAGGACTTTAGGAGGTCAAATCCAACACTTTTACTATATAATCACATATCATAAAGGATAAAAAGTAGGACAGCAACAACATTTCCCTGATTACTATTTATTCACTTTTGGTGATTAACAATTTTAAAATGATTAATTTCTAGTAGAAATGTTCAGAATTAAGATAAATGTTCATTACCTTTTCATATTCTTCTTCAGAGGGATTATACTTTCTGAGCCATTCTGCAAGTGGTTTATCTTTAAAGGATCCTGTTACTCCATATTCTACTTGGATTTTCCTGAGTGTATCTGAAGCAGGTACAAGCTCCACCATACCTTCATTTAGTGACAACAAGTTGTTAATAGAGATGAAATGTCTAAACAGGGAACCTTATCCAACACATATTTACTAAAAGTGCCTTCTTCATGCAGAACACTGCTAGGACAAAGTTCAGCTAAGACTTCTTAATCTCATGGAACTATGGTTTAGTACAGGGGTGGGGAGCCTGCAACCTCTAGGTCCTCAAGTGCAGCTCTTTGACTAAGTCCAAACTCCATCGAACAAATCCCCTAAATAAAAGCATTTGTTCTGTAAAACTTGGACTGAGGCTGTGCTCAAGGACCTAGAAGGCCACATGTGGCTTTGAAGTCGCAAGCTCCCCGCCCTTGATTTAGTACATGAGTACTTTCAGTAAAAGAGATAACTGAGACATATAGTATTATACAAGTATGTTAGATAGTTCTAAAACAATGCTACAAAAGGTAGAGGAAAAAAGGCATTAGGGATTGAGGGAACCAGGAAAGGAGTCATAGAATTTGAGTTGGGTTTTAAAGGACAGATAAGAATTTGGCAAGAAAAAGAGTATTCCAATAATAAGGGATGTTGGGAGCAAAGGCATGGAGGCAAGAGCACACACAGTATGTTTAAGTCTAGCAGAATCAGAATGCACAGAAAGGGATAATACAAGATAAGGCTAAAAAAAAGGCAGAGGCACCATATTGTAGAGGGTCTTGAAGGAAAAAGGTTTTAATTTTACTCAGGAACAAATAACTCTGTTAAATGTTTTTAAGCAGTTTTTAAGATCTAAAACTAGATCTATAAAGGAGAAAGATTATTCTGGCAGTGGTATTAAAAGAAGGACTGGTAGAGAAAGAAAACAAAAGGAGGAACACCTTGTAGGAAGATAAAACAGTAGCCCCAGGGCAGGTGAGAATTGGTGGTAATGGGAATAGATAGGATGGAATGTAGGGAAAAAGTTGTAGAGGTGAAACAGACAGGCCTTGGTAACCAATGGGATATGAAAAACAGAGAGAAGGGGACAGCTCCCAATGTTACAAACTTCAGAAAGGGGGTGAAAGTAGTGTCAGACAGAAATCAGTAAGTGTGGACAAAAAGAGGAAAAGCCGATTTGGGGGGAAACCTCAAGTTTGAAGACCTATGAGGATGTCCACATAGAAATTTCCAGAAAATAACTGGAGACATACGTCTGGAGCTCAGAAGACAAGGTTATGGCTGGAGTTACAGATTTGGAAGTCATCTAGTTAGAGGGGGAAACTGAAATCACAGGACTCAAAGGAGAAGAGAATACTAAATCCAAACCTATGAGAAACAAGAAGCTGGTAAAAGGATGAAGAACCAAGAAAGAGAACAGTAAAGTGGTTGAAGGAAAACAGGACTGTGGTAAGACTGTGATATCTTTGAAGAACTGAGAGTATCCAGTAGGAGGCGACATTTAAACAATGACAAAAACTAGCATATTATACATATTGGTTTGTAGCTATTATTTCCAGATAATGGAATTAACTTTTGTTGTGTTTTTGTTATTCATGCAATCTTTTGCAGCCATTATAGTGAAATTGGAGATACTGAAAATCTATCAGTTGGATTGCCCATGATAACTGCCTAAAGATAACTATTTCACTGGGGAAATCTTGATCTTCCAATCAAGCACCTTTTATTCAATTTCAGAGCATTGCTTCAATACCTCCAAAGACTGAAGTTTCCATGTATACATCCCAGGCATTTTATTGAAACCTTGCAGTTGGTCCCTCAAGACCTTAGAGAAACCAGGACTCGGGAACTGAGTCCACTAAGGTCTGGAATGTTTGACCTCTGGTAAAACTATTCTGATTAGTGAGTACAAATTCACATAGCTCACTATATTTAGCTGGACTCAGATTACTAGACTATGCTTCCAGCTGTCCAGCAACTCCACCTTGTTGCTATTTTGCCCTAGGGATACATACATATATACATATACAAACATATGCATATATGCCATCCCCCAACTTCATGCTCTACACACTGTAATCAAAGCCACACTAACACTCTTTAGAAAGGGAATCATTTGACTCTCTTATAGCCCCACTCACCATCCCTGTAACTTGCCAGTCTACAACATCCTTTCCTGGTCACTTTTCCCTTATATGTATTATAATATAAGCTCCTTGAGGGCAGGACTGTCTCAATACTGTTTATATCCTCCATGCTTAGGTATATTAAAAAAATCTTAATAATAATATAATAAAATAATAAGCACTGCTTTTCATTTGTTCAACTGAATTTAATGACATGTGTACTTCCTCCACAATGCTTTTTAATATAATTGACAGGCAAAGTGTTATATATATTTGGCCATGATATCACTGTTATCAGTGAAAATTAGGCAAACAAGGGAGGGAAACTTATGGCAGTTGTGATTTCGTGGGAGGGAGGGGCAAGCATTTTAAAATGTGTTTTCTGTTTTCCAAAGTAAAATGTTCAATTCCATATAATACTATCTTACTTCCTAAAAGTCTAGTACTTCATTCTTCAAAATTCAGCTTTATTACCCTCTCCCTCCACTTCCTATTCACTTAGATGAACACATCCACCAGCATCTTGAATGCTATTTCCTCTTGACTCCTTAAGGAACTTGGCATAGTAATCACATCCCTCTTTGTAGCCTTTTTTCAATAGTTAGAGGCAGTTACTCTTCAAATCCAAGACTAACAAAACTCACTATTTTTGTAAACCTGACCCCTCTTTCAATTTCTCTATTACTGCTTGGTGTAGTGGATACAGAACCGGACAGGGTGTTAGATGACCCAAGCTTGACTCCCACACTTCAGTCACTTAACTCTCTTAATCTGTTTTTCCTTATCTGTCAAATGGGGATAACCGCACCTCAGAACAGTTGTTCTGAGAATTAAATAAGATATTCTATGTAAAGCACTTGGTAAAAGTTGAAGTATTATGCAAGTCTTACATGTCTTAAATATTTTATCTCCTAGCAGCTAGAAGGCACTGTGGATACAATGCTGGGTCTGGTTCAGGAAGACTCATTTTCCTGAGTTCAAATCTGGCCTCAGACACTTAGCAGCAGTGTAACTCTGAGCAAGTTACTTAACCATATTTGCGCAGTTTCCTCACCTATAAAACAAGCTATAGAAGGAAATGGCAGACCACGCCAGTATTTTTACCAAGAAAACTCCAAATGGAGTCACGAGGAGTCAGGCACTACTAAAATGACTCAACTACAATAATTTCCTAGTAGAAGATAAGCTCCTTTTAAGGGCAGGGACTCTTTCTTTTGACTTTATGTCCCTGGACATAGTAGGAGCTTAATAAATGCATGCTGAAGTGAATTTAAATCTCTACATTACCACTGCCTCCTTGTCATTTGACTTTAAGTATGCTAAGGTCCTTCCCAGTCCTTGACCCTTATAATCTATCCAACCACAGTCCTATCTCTTCCTTACTCTTCATTATTAGACTTCTTGAAAAAGGCATTTTTTTTAACATTGTTTCTTTCCTCACTATTCACTTAGTTCTCCACTCCTCAGAAATAGTGCTTTCCTCTCGTGCTTGTGAAACTGCTCTCCAAAATCAACAATAACCTCCCAATTACGAAATCCAACGATGGATTTTAGTCGTCCTCCTCCCTCTCCACTTACAAGCTTACACGGCCACCATCATCTTTCAGCGGTCATCACCTCTCACAGGACAATGGCAGTATCTTCCAAATTGGTGTGCCTGCCTCAAGATGCTCCCCTTTTAAATATATTCCTCATAGAGCTGCCAAAGTCATTTCTACAATAGTTCTGACAATGTCACTCCCTGCTTAATGAACTCCAGAGGTTCTTCATTACCTTCCAGGATCAAAGAGAAACTCCCCTTGTCATTTAAAGCCTTCTGCAACATTGCTCTAGCCTATCTTTCCAGCATTATCACGTCCCTTTCATTCATTCTATGATCCAGTAAGAATATCTTCCTGGATATTTCTCATACAACATTACACCCTCTCATCTTCATGCCTTTGCACAGAGTATCCTGCACCTCCTAGTGTATGTATGCACTCTCTCCTCATTTCTGCCCCTGGGTCTGACTATCATCTCTATGCAGGTAACTTGCAGATCTACATGTACATCCAGTCCCAGTCTTTCTCTCAAACTTGGGTCCTACAACACCAACTGCTTATTGGATATTTAAAGTGCCAGAGACAGCTTAACTTTAACATACCTTAAATTGAATTCATTACCTTTCTCTAACACTCTTCCAGATTCTTTCCTCTTCCGAACTTCTCTTTCCGTAGAAAGCTTCAGGTTTGCAATCTTGGCATTATCCTTAACTCCTTACGATCACTTACCCCACAAATCCAATCAGTTGCCAAATGTTTCCATTTTCACTTTTACAATATTTCTCACATTTGACTCCTTCCCTCCACTCACACAGTTAAGCTTCAGGCTCTTATCTCCCTCTAGAGATAGGTTCCTAACTGTTCTCCCGACTTCTGTCTCTCATCACTACAATCTATCCTACATTTTACATACCACAATGCCTGGCATGTAGTATAGGCACTTAATAAACGTTAATTGACTTAGTGACATTGCTTCCAAAATAATTTTCCTTACGCACAGATCTTCTATGTGACTCTTATACTTAACCAATTCAAATTGCTTTCTATTGCCTCTGAAATAAAATATAAACTCCTCTTTAGTTTCTAAAGTCCTACACAACCTGATCCCACCCTACTCATCCATTTCAGTGGACATGATTCCCTCTCAGTCAATATGTGGTCCAGCCAAACTGACCATCTCTCTCACAATACTGCACACCTGGCCCCACACCTCTGCACTGGCCATCCACCTGAAATGTACTCTGCCCTAACCTCCACCTTGGAGTCTTGTCTTTTTTTTCACAATGCTGCTCAGACACGATGTACTATATGAAGCCTTTTGTGATCCTCCCAGATCCTAGAGCCCTCCCTCCTACAGTGCCTTATATTTAAAGATTGTGTGTGTGTGTGTGCATGTGCACGCACATGCATATACACACATGTGTATTTCTATTTTTTAGTTTTATATTTATCATGTATAAGCAAAGAACTGATTTGAATGTAATCTCATTGTATGTAGAGATATGCTGTTGGGTTTGGGGGTGGTTTTTTGGGTACTTGTATTCCTAGAATCTAGCAGTTCCTGAAACATAGTAGGCACTTAATGAATACTTGGTAATGGCTTAGAATTAGAATTCAGAATCCCTAATTTCTTTCAAAGCCTAGTGCAAAGAGCCACCTTAAAAGGTGATTCCTTTCCTGATCTCTTTAGCTGCTTGTTTCTCCCTCCCAAAACTACCCTATATTTATGCTTGCATACATTTCATATTTACATGCACATATACTCATTATCTTTCCTGATGGAATTTAATCTCCTTTAGAGTAGGAACTGTTTAAGTTTTGCCCTTTTATTCCCAGAGTCTAGTATAGTACCTAGAGAGCAGATGGCATTTAATAAATGCTCTTTTTTGATATACTGACTATTCCTTCTTATGAAAATACAGTTAACTTCCAAGAAAAAAGTCTTTGGATTCTTTATTAACCTTTTTGTGTCTAACTTTCTTATTTGGCTGGGTCCTCAAACTCTATCTACCCCCAACTGTGGATGTTCCCTAGTTCAATTTTACAAATTATTTAATAAATAAGTACCTATTATGTTAAGTGATACTTAAAATCAAGAACAAATATTGTATATAATGGAAAAAATTAAAGGCATTTCCAAGAAAACCAGGGATAAAGCAACGAAGGTGCACATTATCACCTTGGACAGGAGGCGAAGGAAGGGTAAGGGAAAAGTCAATCAGTTACCATATATATATTTTAATCTCTCCATCATCTCTCACACGTATGCCCTTCTCACTAATTCCACTATTACTACTCTTCTATAGGTTTCACATGTCTGCTTTTCAGGACTATTCTAAATAGCCTTCTAACAGTTCTCTCCTACCTCAAATCTATCCTTCGTTATGCTGTAAGAATAATGTTTCTTATGAGGGGTGGCGAGATGGCACAGGAACAGAGCACTCATCCTGGAGTCAGGAGGACATGAGTTCAAATCTAGCCTCAGACACTTAATATTTACTAGCTGTGTGGCCTTGGGCAAGTCATTTAAACCCGAATTGTCCTGCCTTCCCCCCTCCAAAAAGAAATACAAAAGAAAAAAAAGATTTTAGGGGCAGCTAGGTGGTGCAGTAAACAGAGCACCAGCCCTGGAGTCAGGAGGACCTGAGTTCAAATCCGACCCCAGACACTTAACACTTACTAGTCGTGTGACCTTGGGGCAAGTCACTTAACCCCAACTGCAGTTCCAAAAAGCAAAAATAAAAAAAGTTTCTCATGTATAGATATGATTAGAATATGTCTCTGTTAAAAAAAAAAACCAATGATTCCCTATTATCTTCCAAATAAAGTTCAGTTCTGGTATTTTAAGCTCTTTACAATGTGACACTATCCTATTTTTCCAGCTTTATTTCACATATATATAGTCCATACATTCAAGACTCCAACCAAATTGGACAATTCTCTGTTCCTTTCTAAATAAATACTATGGGTGGATCCCACTGTGCCTTGGCAGGAAATGTTTCTTGTTAGCCCTACCATTTTCTCTTTTATTCTGAATTCCTACACTCATCCTTTAAAATGAAAATCAAATTCTACCACCTCCAAAAAGTATTCAGTACTTTATCTCATTCCCCTCCCCAAGCAAACCACAATGTTCCCCTCCCACCCACACTTTACTATAGTAACCTGTGTTAGAGGCAGCTAGGTGGCTCACTGGATAGAATACTGGGTCTGAAGTCAAAAAGACTGAGTTCAAATACATCCTCAGAGACTTACTAGCTGTGTGACCCTGGGCAAGTCACTTAATCTCTGTTTATCTTAATCTACTGGAGAAGGAAACAGCAAATCACTTCAGTATATTTGCCAAGAAAACCCCATGACAAGCACTGGAGTGCTATGCTCCAGAGGGTCACAAAGAGTCAGACACAACAGCACAATAACAGCAGTGTAGTGATGCATTACAGCTACTTGTGTTTACCTACTACATTCCTTGAAAGAAGAAAATAAATCTCAACTAGACTATGATTTAGCCTAGCAAATGTCTAACATAAGCAGGTACTTTAAATGACTTGTATTTATTATTGTATTATCCATATGTTAATTTCAGCTAGATGCTTACATAACCCTGTGAGATAGATGATGTGTTATGTTCATGTTCAAGAGAATAAGAGACTTATCAAAGCAAAGAATAAATCCATTTTACAAATTTCCATATTCTGGAGACATGAGAAGAAAAAGAACATAGTACAAAAGAAAGAATGAAGAGAAAGATAGGAAAAGTATCCAGACACTATGGTATCAGAATACACAACAATGGATAGTTTCTAGAATTAAAAGGTTGTCAACAACATCTAGTGTTAACATGGAGAATAAGAACACAAAATGCAGCTGGATTTGGTAACTAGGACCTATAAGAGTATAATGTCTGCAGTGGGAGGTATGGAAAGATAGACTTATTGGGCTTAAAAAAAATGTACAGATAAGGAAGTGATGTTGGTAGGTATAGATAAATCAATTCAAGAAATGTGGTATTAAAAAGAAAAAGAAGTAATTTAGCTATAGATGGAAGCAGGGTCAAACTGGAGAACTTACAAGACAGAGGAAAGGTGCATTTTTGAGGACAGAACAGAGTAAACAAAAAGGAAAAGTTTCAGTATGCTACAAGAAGAGAAGTATGCTTAAAGTTCCAGGGTCAGATGCTCTAGGAACTAGAACAGAAACAGATTTTATTGTGTGGAAAAATAGATTAGTAATTAAAAATTTAAGCAATAAAAAAGAAATAAGGTTTGCCCATGATGTATAAAGATTGATAAAAATGGATACTGTGTCTTTTGTACAGACCAAATGTCAAAAATTAATTTAACTTGTAAATAAAAAAGCAATTAAGCACAAAACTCATTTATTCACTACATTTCAGCAAGCTAAACATGTTCCTACTAAGACAGTTTTTAGTGAAGAGATTATACTGTTTTATATTTCTTTGTGTAAAAGAAATTGAATATAAAGAACAGAAAACTAATAAATAAGATAAACTAATGAGATCTTGATGTGGACATACAGAAATGGGAAAACTGGATACCAGATACAAACTAGTAATTTCACCTCTATCTTTGCCTGTTGAAAGACACTTGAAAATGACCATTCTCAGATCCAGTCCCTCCTTTAGCCAGATCTTATCCATAATCTTTATCATTTGTAAAGCCAACATATCTTGCCGCAGATCTTCACCAACCTTAAAATGAAAAGAAATAAAAGGACCACTCTTTTAGACACTTTAATAGCCTACACTCTTTAAAAGCTGAGAGAAGTTCACTTAGAAGTTTTTTAAAAAACAATTAAGCTTCAGGATTTTAACAATTATTCCAAGGGTAATGAAGGAAAGAAAAAAAAGAGGCCAGAAATTTCTTTTTCTATAGGACTTAGCATATAAGTAGCATAATCTAGATTTGACCATCCTGACAAATAATGTAGATAATTCTTTACCTATTTCAATCTATAGTTTCCTTAACAATTTTTTATATGTGAAAACAAATGAAAATTCACAAAAGCATTCATCTTTGAAGCTACTTCTAGAGGAGAAAGGAAAGAATAAGAGGCCCAGAGTAGGCAGAACTTTGAGCAAGACTGACAGGAGAGACAGAACAAAAGTGTTTTTCTTTACTTTTTGCTCTTTATTAATGATTGATTCTTCTGTTGAAATCTAAAATTTGGGGGTGAGAATTTTTTCATTTTTGTTGACAATTACTGTTGATTAATTTCAAAACTCATTTAAAAAAATTAAGTGCTTGATTCTTAAAGTAAAAGACAGGAAAACCAGTAGGTCTACTCATAGGATCATATAAGAATTACTTATGGATAAATAAAAGATATGCTCTCTTGCAATGAATGTGATAAGATTAAAAAAGAAATTAAGTGGACAACATGGGAGAATAGAGCTATGGCTTCATATATGGGTGAGGTAGCAGTAATGGGTAAAGCCTACAATCAAAGTTCAAGTATTATTTTTTTTAACGTAATAAATTTTGTTTTCTTGTTTACATCGTTCATTTTCATGAGATTTTTGAGTTACAAATTTTCTCCCCATCTTTCCCCTACCCCAACCCCAAAACAGCGATCCCACTGTGGAGTCCCTCCCCTGGTCTGCTCTCTAACTTTCTGGTAGGGCATGGAGGGTCTCCCTATCCCAGCCCCTGTATATCTTGATTCCTAGTTGCAGGTATTGCAGAGCTTTAAATTCTAGGTTCTTTTGGTTCCTCCCTTGTCACCCACTCCCCTGGAAGGACAACCAATTCAATACAGGTTGTGTAGGTGTGATTATACAGGACATCTTCATAGTGGACATATTGTGACAGTGATCATATGTCCCTCCTTCCTATCCCTCCCTGTCCCTTTACTGAAGTGTGAGCATCCAACATCCCTCCCCCAGACCCTGCCCTCCCTTCTGTCATCCTTCCTCTCATCCCCATGCCCCCTACTCTCTTATGTGACATGATGCCCAGTTTAGAGTTTATGCCATTTCTTCCCTAAGCCAGATTCGATGAGAGTAAATGAAAGTAAAGTTCTAACAGTTATCCCTTGCCTCTTCCACACCGGATGATTAACCCCATTTTGTCTCTCCCTGTCTCCTCACATTCTAGTCCTTTCCCACATCAGAATTTCACCTTTTAAAGTATCACCCCTTCGTATTCAATTGATCCTATGCCCTCTATATATATGCACACACTCAGATATGTATTCATATGCATATATAGCCTCCTATATAGACATATATGTGAGTGTACATATATATCCATTTGTATTCCCTTCACCTATCCTCATACTAAGAAAAGTTTCATAAGTTACTATTATCATTTTTCCATATTGGCATGTAAATAATTTAAATTTGATAAGTTCCTTATGACTTCTTTCCCATGTTTACCTTCTCATGCTTCTTGTGTTTGATTGTCAAATTTTCTGTTCAGTTCTGGTTTTTTCAGCAAGAATGCTTGAAAGTCCTCCACCTCATTGAATGACCATATTTTCCCCTGGAATAATAAGCTCAATTTT
>CM053601.1:149792535-149804605 GCA_028646575.1 Pseudocheirus occidentalis | reverse complement strand
GATCAAGCATCATTTTTATACAAATGTGTAAGGTATTTCCCTATTCCTGAGTATATACTATTTTATAACATATAGATAACCTCCTGAGTAACTAAACTTTTCTAATTAAAATTACTAAAATACCTATGCTTGGTGTAGTGCAAAATACACTGGATTAGATGCCCAAAGATTTTTGCCCTTGAGAAAATTAATTTCTGGACTTCAATTTCCTCATCTTTAAATGAGGATGTTGAACTAGATGACCTTTAAGTACTTATTTAGCTCTAAATCTATGACAATTTATGACAAGAAAGGCTTCTATAAAGTACTCTGGTGGATACTTAAATGTGTAATAGGAAAAAATTATAAATAGATGGCCTAAATTATTATGCAAACTTGGGCAAGATCTTTCTGCACCTCAAGGTCGTCACCTGAAAGAGTTTGAATTAAAGATTTGAACTTGTCTTCAAAACCTCTTCTAGTTCTAATTCTACAATCCTCCTTATGACTTCTGATGTTGAACAGCTGTTGTTCGTACATTTTTCCAAGGAGAAGGTCTTCTTCTGTTGCAGAAGGTCTTCCTCTTATTTTAACATCTTAAGACCTATCCGCTTATTCTCATTCTTGATATACGACCACATCCTCAAGAATTTCTCATTACTTTGTGTACTACCGTGCAGGAGTCAATGGACCTTGGCTGAAGTCAATTAAAGTTTACCATCCATCTTTCTACTGCTTTGGGTTATTTGCAATTTTAGCTCTTACAAGATTATGGTTTTGATGATTTAAAGTTATGTCCACCTAACATTTTTTTTTCTTTTTGCCAGGATCAAGCAATATCTCTTGCACAAAATCTAAACAAAAGAAGAATTCCCTACCAATGGAAAGACTGTTCAAGTGTTCCTGTTCACAGTTCATATTGTAAGGAACAAATATCACAAATACTGCAAAACCTACTTAATGAAATCAACAACTGCATAAAAAGATCAATCTAATAATTCATATAAGAAAAATTAAATGGAAGACAAATAAGCTTCTGTCTCAGTTGTGCAGTGAGGTTGTTAAATTCTCCCCGTGGTCACAGAAATTTATATAACTTTAAAGTTACATTTTTTAATAAAAAAAATCTCCCTTTTATTCTCTCCTATCTCTGTGCTAATAGAAAAAAAATCTATTACAAACATACAGTCAAAAAAACACATTGTGTCAGCTATGGCAAAAAAAAAATAGGTATGTCTGATTTTGCATTCTAAGAGGAAGAGTTGTGTAATGTTTGTTTCATCATCCTCTGGAATCATGTTTGGTCATTACACTGATAAGAGCTAATTCCTTCAAAGTTGCTTGCCTTTAAAATATTGTTGCTACTGTATAAATTGTTCCCTTGATTTTGTTCACTTTATTCTGTATCAGTTCACACAAGTCTCCCAGCTTTCTCTGAAACCATTCTCCTGACATTTCTTATAGTGCAACAGAATTCCATGACATTTACAGATAATTTGTTCAGCTATTCCCCAAATTGTTGGGCATTGTCAGATTCTCGTTCTTTGCCACCTCAAAAAGAGATAAAAATATTTTTATATATTCTTATGAGTTTGTATTGCTTAGGATTAATCACTCACTTAATCTAGCCTCCCTTTAAATATGCCTTTCCCTTTTCCTCCTCTTTTCCTACTGAATTAAATTTATTTCTGTATTCAGTTCTGTGGGTGTATTCCTCCTTCCTTCAACCAATTCAAATAATTGAAGCTTAAGACTCAGGCATTCTCCCCTGCTTCCTCTTCTATTTGTGCAAATGTAATACTTATTTACAGTGATTATGAGATAATTTTCTCTAACCTTGGTGTAGGTACCAAAAGGCTTCAGATGTTGCTAGATGTTCCTATTCTTTACCAAAAAAAACCCCATTTCTCTTCTTCTCTCTTTCCATTCTTCTCTTAAGATCAAGGCATAACAGAATCACTCCCAAGCCTTGTGTGATTAGTCTCCTTTTATGACCCCCATGATGATTAGAAGGTTCAAAGTAGATCCATGTATCACCCATTGGAATGTAAGTAGTTTATTCTTGCTTGGTACTTTGTCATCATTAGTGTTAACCTTTCTGTGCTGCTCTTAATCCAGGTACTTGTACTTCAAAGTGTTTCTGCTGCCCTGGTCTTTTCATCAGGCATGTTTGCAAGTCTTCTACTTCATTAAAGCTCAATTTTTTCTCCATACAGCATTACAGCTGGTTTTGCTGGGTGAAATTTTCTGGCTGTATGCCTATATCTTAGCATATTCCAAGTTCTCCACTCCTTTTTGGGGACTGCTGTTCTATCACGGGTGACTCTGATGGTGGCTCCTCAGTACTTGAATTCTTTCTCTGGCTGATTGCTGTCATTTTTCCTTGACCTGGAAGCTCCGGATTTTGGCTAAAATGTTGCTGGTAGTTTTAGTTGGAGATTCTTTTAGGAGGAGATTGGTAGATTTATAAATCCCACTCTGTCCTCTGGTTCTAAGAGATGTGTACAATTTTATTTTAAGATTTCTTGCAATTGTGTCATTATCACCTGGGTTTGTGTCTGTAGCTTCCCTGATGCCATGCTAGCTCTTTACTGCTGGATTCTCTTTTTTTTACCCATTCTTCCAGCAAACTTCAAACCTGACATGAGGTCTGGATTCTGTGCACTTCTGGAGGGAAGCTTTAGCCTTGGTTTTATTCTGTTTTCTATGGGTACTGGGTTTTATGTTATGCTAGGATTTCAGACCAACTCTTCAGTGTTCCCAAAGTGGTCTAATCTGAGGCAAAATTGGACTGCTGCCTTTGTGGTCTGAATTCTACAAATTCCGGATTTGAGTTTAGATCTGAACAACGGTAAATGCCACTATACTCAGCTCCTTTCAGCCATCTGGGAAATGCCATTGCTTCAAACTAACAGAACTGTAGGCTTCCCTTTGGTCTTTGATTTCTGTCCTAAATTATCTCTCTTCAGGCTTTAGATGCGGCCAGATGTTAGAAATGAGCCCCTATTCTGTACATGGGGTATAAGCCACAGCACTATTGTATGCTTCTATATATCCTTCAACATTTTTCTTAGTACACAGGCTAAAACCTGAAACTACTTCTTACCCTGAAATTGCACTCCTGATTGCAGGTTCCTTCCTCAGTTCTTCTTGGATCAGTGACTTGGAATCATGCACTTAGTGACAAAGCTGCCATTTGGTACCTGTTCCTACACTCTGCCACCTTATGGATTTGACACCTCATAATGCCAGGGCACAAAGCCTCTACCTGGATATTGGAAAACCACACAAAGCCCCATGCATCTAGTCAAACTCTTTCTCCAGTGTCCGCAAAACTCTTTCCTTATGCCAACTTAGAATGGAAAAATGAGTCACTTTAACTTTCCTTCTATTTCCTCATCAGAGTTGTCTTGGATGTATTTTCTGGATCTATGTAAAGGAGTTACCCTAAGGGAGGGGAGGCTCTGTTCTACTTCCCACTACTCCACCATTTTGGTTTTTCTGCCTTGAACCTTAAATGATTTTAATAAGAGTTATAGGAAAAACCTGGAAGAAAGTGTTCAAAGGATAAAATATTTTGTTGGAATGTATAAATAGTGAGATTATATATTCTTTAACTCTCACAGTCAGTAACGTGACCATAAAGCAGCAGTCTTCTACAGATAGTCTGCGAAGTCTGATGGTTTCCTTTGCAAGTTTCTATGAAGGATATCCTCAAGATATGCACTGATTAGTTTCATAAAGATGTGAGATAAAGTAAACTGGAACTTACTACTGAATTCTCAGTTGTGTTCCCTGTAGTAACCCCCTCTTCCCAAAAAAGCTATTTCATTATCATTTTTACTCTTCTGGAATATTTCTGTCTTTGAGAAATCTTGGAAATTAATTTTTGAGTGCCTTTAAAATGTATTACTGTCAGCATGTATTTGTTCTATTGATATATGATCAGGACTCTATATATACATACATACACATATATGCAGACACATATAAAATTATTAGTGTGTTTGTGTGTGTAGCGGTGGGGAGGGAGAGAAGGGGGAAGAGAGAGAGAGAGAGAGAGAGAGAGAGAGAGAGAGAGAGAGAGAGAGAGAGAGAGAGACAAAGAAAGAGAGAAAGGGAGAGCCTTGACCTGTTTTCCCTCCTCAATGGATTAACATGGTTAAAAGTTTTTTACCTAGGCAATTCAATTTACTAAGTCATATACTTCTACAAAATTCAAGGTGGAAAATAAAAGTATTCCAACTATTAAAAAAATTATCAGTTCAAGTCAAAAGGAAATGTATTTGGAGAAAGCACAGGTTACAAAACATATCTTCTATCCTTTAAAATTTTTCTTTGTTAATGTTATTACCTCAATCTCTCTTAATGAAAAATTAGATCACAGATATCATTATGATTCATCTTACAACTGCTTTCCTTCTGTATTACTAGCTAGAGCCTTGTCTTATCTAAAAGCCATGAGGATTAAATAGTGTCTTCTTCCTTCTCTAGTTAGTTGCTACTATTCTTACCCTCTTACATTTCTGTCTCCTTCATTAGTACTTTTACCAGATTGGGAATTATGAATTCAATGACAATATATGTGTACATGAAAAAGAAAAATTCCTTTTCCACAGAGAACAACCAAGCCTATTCCTACTATGCTTTAGTTCTTTACTAGATAATCTGTGGACTATCAGGGCTAAATTATGACTCTCTCTTACACTGGCAAACATTCTATCAGAAGCATCACTGTGGCTTCCATTGTCCTTTCTGAGGATGTTTCTGGTTATGTGGATCTCTGTCCTACACCATGCAAGAGAGGCTCTGGGTCATGTAATTTCAAAGGCAAAGTTATTTTATACTTTCTAATATGCAGTGCTTTCCAAAGTAGAAGTCATAGATTTAGTAATTCTAAAAAAATACAATCTATTTTAACGAAAATCATCAAATCACCATTTAGGATACTGTTGATTCTAATACATTTCATGTAAGTAACAAATACTTTTCCATAAATACTCAGTCATGGCCTATGGATTAGCCTCCATCTTCCCATGATTACAATAGGGCTGGAGCCTAGAGTGTTCTCTTAAAGGACAGCCACCTCTGGGGAGTTCTCTTCATTTCTTTTGCTCTTACATGACCGGGTCTACAAATGAGTAGAAACCTTAGTCAAGGAGCAATGAAGATATGAGATATATAGAAAATGAGGTAGCTCATAGAAGGGGCAGATCCCAAAGACACTGTTAATACAAATAATATTTCTCTCCAGTATAAGATTTCAAAATAACTAAGAAGAAAGAAAATATAAATGAGGCTAATAAATCTATGATACACTAAGTGAATTACATTTAAGAAGTGGTTAGGAAAATATAACTATGAAAATAAAACACTCATTTCCTCAGTTTTCTCCTAGAAACAAGAAAATCTCACCTTGAACATGACATTGATTTCTTCCCCTAAAGGATCAGAATTCACCATTGTGACTTTCAAAGGAACTGCATTAGAACTGAAGAAGGAACATGTCTGCAAATGTAACATGCATTAAATATGAGAAGATTAATACAGGAATGGGTATAACATCACTAGGCATTTTCCCTTTACTACTCTCTTTAGTCACAGCACCAGTGAAAGTTAATTAATAGAAGTTATTTGTTGTTTCTCTTTTGTTCTCCAAGAGGACCATGACAGAATGGAGGTGATGATATGATCTGTGAGTGAGAGATTTAAGTGAGGCAGGGCTGTGCAAAGTCACCAGCCTCATTTTCGTCTCCTGAGCCATCTGGGTCCAGTGGCAAGAGATGGATCAGGACCACTAGAGATGGCCCTGGATACAGTAGGAGACCCTGGCCTTTTTAGGGTGAGGTCTTTAACATGTCTCAGTTTAACTGAGGCAATGCCCATTCAGTGATAAGGTTATGTGATTTAAAAAGGAGGCAGAGAAAGGCCTGGTTAACTGGTTAAAAACAAAACAAAACAAAAACCAATGGGAAGGGGTAAATCCTCAGGATTTCCAGCCAAAAACAGAAACAATTCCTAGTTGCCAATCAGGGTCGAAACAATGACTATGTGGGGCTTGGCCTGGAACCCATTGTTGGTCAAACAGAGTCAGAGTAATTTGGGTTTAAGGTTTGGTCCTTACGGAAAAAAAATCAAGCCCATAAACCCTAAGATTATCTTGCCAGGTTTCAGCAATCAAAGTTTACATTCCTTTGGGCAGAGCACCTGCAGGTAAGGGTATGATGGAGAGAAAGCAGAGCTTTTAGCATGAAACTCCTCACATAAACTCAGTCACTTACTGTGTAACCAGTAGGTCTGTGACAATCTTTTTTTTTTTTTTTAAATCCAGAGTTAATTTAAAAAACAAAAACAAAAAAGCAAACTGAAAAAAATCCTCAAGGTAACAAAATTTTTTTTTTAATGAAACTCTTTATACAACTCAGACATTCATTACTAGATTTCAACATTGTATAGTTACCATGTTAAATCAAATTGGTACAGGTATCATATTAAATTCTGTACTCTAGGGGCAGCTAGGTAGCACAGTGAATAGAGCACTGGCTCTAGAGTCAGGAGGACCTGAGTTCAAATCCAGCCTCAGACACTTAACACAAAACTAGCCATGTGACCTTGGGCAAGTCACTTAACCCCAATTGCTGTACCTTATCTACCCCCTCCAAAAAGAAAAAAAAAAGGGGGGGGGAGAATACTGTACTCTAAAAGCAATTAGAAGTTTCAAATAGGCAAATTTAGGTTTAATTAAATAAAAACTAAAAATTATAGTTACCTAAAAGTAGAACAAATAGCCATGAATGGTAGTGGGCTTTGTTCACTGGAGGTCTTCCTACAAAGGCAGGCTATCAATCAATCAACCAATCATAAACATTCATTAAGTATTAGTATATCCCAGGTACCATGGTAAGTGCTGGAGTAGTAGACTAACCTATGCACTTGTTGGGTTATCTGGTGGAGGAGATTCTCATTTAGGTAAGTATCGAACTAAGAGACACTAAGGTCCCCTCCTTAAGAGTCTATGAATAATTTATGATTTTGGGTGTTTTCATAAATTATACTGCAGACACATAAGGTCATAAAACAATATTACAATGTTCACACAAGTATGAGGAAGACACCTTTCTTGCCCTCTTGGATTTTCATGTTATATACAATGTTTAACGTAACTAGAAGCAGAGTTTCTAAACTAAGAAATTAAATATTCTGACAATAAATAGAAACGGAATTATTTCATGCATATCTGTTCTTTTTAACAAACCTCACACAACTTAAAAGTACACTTTAATGGATTCATTGTTTTGTTTTATTCTCACAGATGACTGGATATTCACATCATTATTAGGTCTTTTTCAAATAATTCTGCAGTTGGTTTTGAGTGACTTTAAATGGTTCACTAAGTTTCAGCAGGGTCTATATGATCATTAACAAATAGATATGATGAAACATATATAGGAATTTTACTATATCTGGGTTAAAAGTTATCCATGTAATTATCAGCTACATTGTCATACCTCTACCTGTCCACTGACTTCTTTATGCTGTCTGAAAATGAGATGCCAAAATAAATGCATATTACATCATACCTTAATATTCAGTTCTTTT
This sequence comes from Pseudocheirus occidentalis, assembly GCA_028646575.1. NCBI lineage: Eukaryota > Metazoa > Chordata > Mammalia > Diprotodontia > Pseudocheiridae > Pseudocheirus > Pseudocheirus occidentalis. The sequence continues at coordinate 149,797,027 of CM053601.1, read as the reverse complement.
GCCACAAGACTTGGATTGAGAGGGAGACGACATTTATTTCTTAAGAAAAAGGACTGTACACGTTCCATGCTCCTTTGGAGGACAACCTATAAAAAAAGACATATATCTAAATGTATGTGAAATAATCAGGTTGGTTCTTTAACACCTTTTAATTGATAATATATGAAAATGATTGATTTTTGTTATATAATTGCCTAAGGCATGATTCTTTATTTCTGAACTTAATTAGTTAAGCAATTCAGCTATCCTGTAATGAGTTAAGTTTAGAAATACAGTTCTCTATGTTCATCAATATTCTATTCTTGTGTCAAAGAAAATCTGTTACCCTTGAAGAATGCAGGTAGACACCAGAGAGTCTGGTCTAGTGTCTTTATACCACCAACCTATCCTTCAAGGATATCTGGTTTGTTATCCAAAGAAGTCAGCCCTGCTATCTCTAACCCTGCAGGTGGACTCAAATAATGAACATTTCTTAGTCACAGGAGGGAAGGAACGAATTTTTGCTAGTCTCTCATTCCCAGCACCTTAGCTCTGTAACCAATCATATGATTTCAGCATTTATGATACTGACCTCTTTTAACCAATCGTAATTTGTTCCCTAGTCTGCACTTCTTTAAAAACTAAAAGGGGCAGCCATTTGTCACCTCTGGGTCTTATCTTTGCTGAGGAAGCTAAGATCCTATTTACTGACAAATTTGCACTTTACTAAGAAACTGATTATGCTCAGAACTTTGTGTCTCATTTTACCTTATTGTGACCATGTAAAGTGAAGGTACAGTTTTAGGAGAAAAAGAAAGCTATGAAAGTAGAGAGCTACCTAAAGAAATAATGTAAGAGAAGAGAATTAGATTTCCTGGAATATGAATGAAGAGCTTCTAAGCAAGACTGCAAAGTATATACTGAGGACTAATAAGGATGTATTTGTTTCAAGAATTTAAACTCAAAATGAAGGGGAGAAAAAGACAGGTGTAGAATCTGTCAAAAGCTCTAAGTATGACACAGAAAGACTAGCTGAGGAGTGTTCAGTAATGCACTGGAGAAAATAACTTAGAAGAATAACAGAAATTATATTTGTCTACATACGTCAATATGCCAAAGACAGATCCAAAACAAAATTAATCTGAGTCATTAATTTAATGAACTAAATTAGAGACCCATTGTTATCATTAAACCTGATAATCAAAGGTTCATAACTAGAATAGAAAAAAATGAAAGGAATATCTTGTTAAGAGGGAATATATTAGTTGAAAGGGTGTATAGGAAATTTGCATTATGTCAAAAGGAAAGCTGTAAAGATATATACCTGCAGGAAAATCCATGAACCTGAGGGGATGGTGGGGGGATAAGGCATGGTAAAGAATATTTACGTGAGGAATAAAGTAAAGAGAAAGAAGTAATGTTTCCCCTTGCTTTTATAAGACTGCCTCCAATTCTTAGAAAAATTCACAGATCTCTTACAAAAATACAGTTTGTGAACACTTGAAAAAAAGGTACTATCACAAGAAGGCAGCATGACTTTACTAAGAAACAACTTATTCAGATTGATCTCATTTTCCTATCTGATACTAGTTTAGTAGATGAGGAAAATGCCACACATACGATATAAAGATGTGAGGAAAGTCTTCCATGATATCCTTGTGGACAAAATAGAAAAATGCTACTAATCAGATAAATTTAGAACTTGTTTAAAATCTATACCCGGGGGTGGCTAGGTGGTGCAGTGAATAGAGCACCGGCCCTGGAGTCAGAAGGACCTGAGTTCAAATCCAGCCTCAGACACTTAACACAAAAACTAGCCGTGTGACCTTGGACAAATCACTTAACCCCAACTGCCCTCCAAAAAACCAAACCAAACCAAAACAAAACAAAACAAAATCCATACCCCAAGGGTCTGGATTAATAGATTAATGTCAAACTAGAAAGAAGAATCTTTGGTGGAAATGCCGTGAGGATCTGTTTTTACTCCTCTTCTGTTCCTCACTTGATATCAATAACTTGGACAAAAGCACCGAGGTAATGAGTATAGATGGGTAAAATGAAGCTGCAAAAAATAGTTAATACTTTGGATGACAGAATTAGAATCTAAAAAGATCTTGATGGGCTAAAATAATGAATTAAATTTATTGTAATGAAATCTAAAAGATAAAGTCATAGACCTAAGCTCAAAAAGTTAATTAGACAAATTCAGAATGAGTAGGATTTGGCAAGAAAGCTATTAAAATGGAAAAGACAAACTCTTCAGCGGTTCAATGGACTGCAAACTCAATGAGTCAACAATATGAGCCAAAAGTTAATGTGATCTTAGATGATGTTAACAGAAAAATATGTCCTCAACAAGAGTTAATAATTCCAATGTGTTCTGTGCAGGTCAGTTTAAACCTCTAATTCAGCCCTGGATCTTGCCTTTTCTCTATCTTTTTTTTCCTTTTTGAAAAACATATTTAATTGATACTTTTTTTTTTGAGGGGCAATTAGGGTTAAGTGACTTGCCAACGTCACACAGCTAGTGAATGTGTCAAGTGTATGAGGCCGGATTTGAACTCAGGTCCTCCTGACTCCAAGGCCAGGGCTCTATTCACTATGCCACCTAGACACCCTTTGATTGATACGTCTTGTCTTCCTATCACACACCAATAAAAGGTACTCTTCCCATCCCCCATGCGTACCACACATTTAAGAAAAATTAATTCAACAAAACCATCCAATATAGTGACCCTTCCTGACAACACAAACAATATTCTGATTGATAATCTATTTAATATAGATCTATAATCTATAATTCTGATCTATAATCTCAGTAGACCTGTCTACTGAGAAGACACTTGTATGTTTCATTATCTCTACTTCAGGAGCACAATTTGTTTTTTATGTGCTCAGTCTAGCTTGTTTTTAGTAGTGTTTTAATTCATATTACTGTAATCACTGTGTATATTGTTCTTTTGATCAGTTTCTTTCACTCTTTCATTTCTTATATATTTTCCTGTTTCTTGGAATTACTCATATTTGTCATTTCTTACTACACAATTATTTTATTATATTCATATATCCTAGTTTTTTTCAGACATTCATTCTGCATTCAATGGATACAAGGTACATACATTTTTTTTTAACTTCGTTTTAGTTTTAATTCTGCTGGTCCTTATTTTACTGTCCTACCATATCCTTTGTTGCCTCATCATCCATCCTGGTCCTCTAATCGTTAATACTGCCCAAGGTTCAGGCCTGGCCTTTCCCTTTCCCTCTATAATCTAACTGTAGAGAACCTATTAGTTCCTAAAAATTTATTATCTCTACACAAATGACACACAAATCTACATATCTAACCCCAGTTGGACATTCCAAATTGATTCCCCCAGAGACTTCTAAAACTCAACATGTCCAAAATTGAACTCATTATCTTTCCTCTTAAACCCAAACTGCTTCCCGACTTTCATATTTTGATTGAAAATACTACCACTCTTCTACTCTCCCTGGTTCATAACTCGGGCATTACCCTTAACTGCTGGTTCTCCTTCACCTTAATGTCAAATGAGTTGCCAAGTCTTACCATTTACAACAACATTTATCACATCTGATTCCTTCTTTCTACTCATGCCAACCACCTTTAGTTCAGGCCCTCATCAATTTCTTACCTGGACAGCAATAAAGCGCCCAACTGATCTTTTGAACTTGTTCTCTTACCACTCCAGAACATTTTAAACATCTCTGCCAAAGAAACTTTCCTTAAATACAGATTTGGCTGTAGGACACCCCTACTCAACTAACTCCAATGACATTCTTTTAAAATATTTATATACACACATGTGCCTTTAAACTTGTGTAGGAGAATGAATTTTCAAGGACGTTGACAGGACTGAATTCAAGATATCAAAGAGATTCAAATCGAAGCCAAGTGAGGAATGGTTGAAGAAGCTGGGGAGTCAGCCTAGAAAAGGAAAACTTAGGGGGAGATATGATCACAGTCTTGAAATATTTTAATGGGGGGGCGGAGCCAAGATGGCGGCGTAGAAGCAGCAAAGCACCGCAGCTCCCACACAAACACGCTAAAAAACTCATAAAATGGGACGCTAAACAGATTTTCAAGCTCCAAAACTCTCCCCAAGACAGAAAGCACTACAGGCAGCGCAGCAGGCGTTGCTCTTCCCAGCAGTCTGGGAGCCTTGGCTGAAACCCCATCCGGCTCAGGCCCTGGGGCATCGGGCGGGCGCGGCTGCAGGAGAGCAGATCTGCTGCACTGGAGGCAGAGTTACCACATTTATCAGGCCAGAAGACAAAAAGGCCAAGAGAAAGGTCAGTGGATTTTGCTAACTGGGGAGGAGAAGAGCGGGTCCGGCCAAACTGCTCCCAGGGCAAGGAGGCAGTGGGAGGCGGCTGTACCAGCAGGACTGTCTGAGAGCCGCTGCGGCGCAGATAGCAGGGGGGCTGACGCGACCCATCGAGGCCAAGGGCTCTTGCGTTGAGCGGCCTGGATCTGGATCGGGGTCTTGAGTGG
>CM053601.1:149779857-149792035 GCA_028646575.1 Pseudocheirus occidentalis | reverse complement strand
AAATAACTGAGCATTTGTGTATATGTGTATATAGAGGGTATAGGATGAACTGAATACGAAGGGATGATACTTTAAAAGGCAAATTCTGAGTTGGGAGAGGACTAGAATGAGAGAACACAGGGAGAGACAAAATGGGGTTAATCATCCCATATAGAAGAGGCATCCAAGGGATAACTGTTACAACTTTACTCTCAATTACTCTCACTGAATTTGGCTTAGGGAAGGAATGACATAAACTCTAAAATGAGCATCATGCCACACAGGAGAGTAGGGGACATGGGGATGAGAGGCGGGATGACGGAGGGGAGGGCAGGTTCTAGGAATGCTGGAAGGATATTGGAAGCACACACTTCAGTAAAGGGAGAGGGACAGGGTAGAGAACAGAACAAGGGGGGGAGTCGTAGGAAGGAGGGACATATGATCACTGTCATAATATGTCCACTATGAAGATGTCCTGTGCAATTACACATGCACAGCTTGTATTGAATTGCTTGTCCTTCCAGTGGGGATGGGTGACAAAGGAGGGACCGAAAGAACCTAGAATTTAAAGCTCTGCAATACCTGCAACTAGGAATCAAGGTATACAGGGGCTGGGGTAGGGAGACCCTCCCTGCCCTACCAGAAAGTTAGAGGACAGATTGGGGGAGGGGCTACACAGTGGAATTGCTGGTTTGGGGTTGGGGTAGAGGAAAAGACAGGAAGAAAATATGTAATTCAAAAATCTCATGGAAATGACTGATGTAAACAAGAAAACAAATAAAAAATTCATTAAAAAAAAAAGACTAGAAACCCCCCAAAAAGAATATGATTAAATGGAGTAGAAGTTGTTCAACAATAGAATGTGTTGGTGAAAGAAGTAAAAAACTCTTTTCCTACAGATATTGAATAATATAATATTTGTCCAGAATTCTTTATGTAGGTCACCCAAGTTCAGGTTCTGACCACCTCTTACCTAGATTTCCAATAGCTTCCTAATTAATCTCCTAATTTCTAGTCTCTGCCTCCTCTAATACCATAATGATTATTCCTAAAACACACATTTGAGCATTTTACTCTTCTACCAAACATTTGTCAGCAGATCTCTACTGCTTCTATGACTCCTCAGTCTGGTATTTACATCTGTTCAAAATATGATTCATCACTTTTAAAATACTATTTCATATTATTCCTATTCATTGTGAACTTTTCCAGGCAAACCAGCCAATCAAGTCATTCTCCAACTTTGCCAGGACGGCTGATTCATTTCTGGAGCAGACTTCACCTCTTAGAAAATTTCTAAGTTTCTAAGCACAGCTAGGCTTCTATCATCTTCATCATCTTCTACTTCTATTACTACTACCAACAACAATAACTAGCATTTACAGACAGCTTACTACGTGCTAGGTACTGTGCTAAGTGTTTTAGAATTCTTATTATCTCATGTGATCCTCATGACAACCCTGTATTTACTTAGCTGTGTTGTATCTCTCCATAAAATTGAAGCACTTCAGTGGCAGAGGCTATTTAATTTTTATCTTTGTATTTCCAGCACCTTGCACATAAAAGTCATTTAATAAATGTTTGCTGAATTGAGGAGTACAGTAGTCCTGTACTACTATCCTATCACAACATCTTCCCATAACACACAGAAAGCACCAATACTGCCCCAATTTTCACCAATGGATGAACAGGTACAAACCTGCCGAGCAGATCCGCTAGCCTGTCGGACTTTCTCTGCCACTCCTCCTAAAAGCTGTACAAGTTTTGTCTGCTTTAAGAGCTCTTCTCTTAGCCCCTTTCCTCCAATTGACAGGAAGGCTCCCAGGATGTGCTCGTATCGAACACCAAACTGTGCATCATATAGGGCATCTTTCAGCAGCCTGTTAAAGTAAGTACTGCATCAAATCATCTCAAAAATTTAATGAAATTTTCAAAAGCAAATTAAGAAGACACATTTTTCATATTCAGAATTTTTTAACCTTGTAATAAACTCATTATGCAACCACATTGCATTAAAAAGCCTTTAAAAATTACTTCAGTGCTATAATATGCCATGCATTCCTGTAATTTTTCAGTTTAATACAATAGCACTTTTGTTCTTCAATACCAAGTTTTTGAATATAGTAAATTAAAACTAAAGATTGTTCAAAAAGGTAAATTCTCTAATATACCATTAGTGTGACTTCACAAAAATTAAAATAGTTTGTGAAATTGAATTCTTACCAATATAAATAGTGTGCTATGCGAATATTTCCCAAAGCTCGGGACAAGAGGAATCTCACTAATGAACTGTCCAGATAAATTTCATATTTTAAAGCCTGTGGGGAAAGAAAAAGAACTACTAAAAATTATATTTGCCTACAAAGGAAAGAGACAAGGCCTAGACTTGTGATTTTATTAATACATGGCACTCTTATATAAGAATTGCAATCTCAGGAAGAGACAGAATGGGGTCGATTATCTCACATAAAGGAGGTAGGAGAAGTCTGTTACAATGGAGGGGAAGAGCAGGAAGTTCAAAGGGAATGAGTCAATCTTACTCTTACTGGATTTGGCTTAAGAAGGGAATAGATACACACTCAATTGGCTATCTTATCCTACAGGAAAGTAGGGGGGAAGGGGATAAGAATGGGGATGATAGAATGTAGGGCAGGATTGGTGGAGAGGGTAGTTAGAAGCAAACATTTTTGAAAAGGGACAGGGTCAAAGGAGAAAACAGAATAAATGGGGATGGGACAGGATGGAAGGGAATATAGTTAGTCACAATATAACTACTACAGAAATGTTTTGCATAACTATACATGTATAACCTATATTGAATAGATTTTGCTCCCAGTTGGGGTGGGTAAGGAGGGGAGAAAGGAGAGAATCTGAAACTCAAAGTTTTAAAAACAAATGTTAAAAAAAACTGTTTTTACATGCAACAGGGAAATAAAATATACAGCAATGGGGTACTGAAATCCATCTTGCCCTACAAGAAAATTGGGGGGGGAGGATGAGATGGGAGGAGATATAAGAGAGGGTAGACTGGGGGAAGGGATATTCAATATGCTTGCCATCTTGGGGTGGAGGGTAGGAGAGAGAGAGGGAGAAAATTTGTAACTCAAAATCTAGTGAGGGAAAAAAAATCTAGTGGAAATGAATGTTGAAAACTAAAAATAAAAAAATTTTTAAAAAAAAATCGTGCTCTTTCAATGCAAGTCAAGCCAATTGAGTGTGTATCTATCCTCTAGAAGTTGCAATCTTAGAGAGTTGCTTAGAGCACTGAGAGTGGGGAGCATGCTCAGAGTCACGCACACAGTATGTTTCAGAGACAGGATTTGAATTCAGGTCGTCCTGGGTACCAAGGTAGTTTTGTATCGACTATGCCATAATGCCTCTTATAGGAAAGAAGAAATGAAAATGTATTACACTCCTACTGTGCACACTATGTACCTTAGAACAAATTTTAGAGACTTTAAGAAACACTGCCTATTATGCCATTTTGAAGTAAGAAATATAACTAAGCTCACTTGAACGAACTGTGGGAGGAAATCAGTTAGTTCATCATCACTAATTGCCTCAATCCAGTTTACAGCCAAGGCCCGCACTTCCTGATCGGCAAATCTGGAAAAATAAGAAAGAATATGTTGGGCTTCAATTTACTGCTGGAAGAAATATACCTATACAAAAATATTTTGTACTCAGGTAGCATGCTATCTGTGTGTGTGTGTGTGTGTGTGTGTGTGTGTGTGTGTGTGTTCCTTTTCTGGAAGGAAATTTTATCAAGTCACACAGATCTTGTTAACTGAAAATGTTAGCATTCCCAGAAATAGTTTAAGCACTTATCATCAAATATTTGTTCCATAATACTTAACTTAAAATTTCTATTAAGGTTATATGCAAAATACCCGAAAATACCCCAAATATATCTCCAATATAATTTCCTTTGAGAAATTTCTATAGTGCTTTGTAACAGATGGGTGATTAAAAACTCTTTTCAAACAAGCCATAGTTTAACTGCTTATGTCTTCGCTTTTATTAAAAAAAAACAAAACAACCCACTTATTAATTCAACTATTTTAAATGAATGCAACAATCTTTGAAAACCTGGATAAATAGTATAAAGCAGCATCAAGGAAAAAGATTATTTGTTTGCACTAAGGTAAAAAGTACTTTCACATAAAAATATAACACCTCTTTCAAAAATTAATAAAAATACTAATTAAATAAATTCTCATATCTTAACTTACTTTGAATCTAGGAGTTCCAGGGCATTCAGTGGAGACAATGGTGGCCACTGCTGAAGTAACGAGTATGTTTTAGAAAGATTTGCCCATTTCCAATTTGGGGCACTTGATAGTATTTTTGGAAGGCAGCTTGGGTGCTTAAGGCAATAATAACGCTTCTCCCACAAAAAGGCTTTGTCTTCTTTAGAAAGTCTATATAGAAAAAAATCAAATTCTAAGTGTTACAATAGTGACACGCATCCCAAAGGCTGCAAAATCAAAAGAAATAACCCTATAGCAGTTACCTAATGATTGAGATGCTATACTAACTGTAGTGTGTGGAAGGGGAACTGGATTTGGTGTTGGACAACCTGGGTTTCAGTTGTACTTCTGACACAAGGGGTATCTTTATATCTAAAATAGGGATAATAATACTGAAATATGCTAGCTCATCAGAATCAAATTTAAAAATAAATAAAATCTTCTGTAAGTCTTAAAAGCTACATAAATATGAGTTGTTTTCAAAAAGTAACAAAAGCAATGACAGGAAAACATCAATTTGCCATAAATAGGAGAGAATCAAAATCTAACCTTCAAGGAAAATCTTACTTAAGAAAACAATTTGAAAGAAATGGCATTTTGTCACATTCAAGTACATAAAGAATGACTTTTGATAAAGAAAGAAGTCATCTTGTCATTTTATAGGAAAATCACTAGCCTTGGAGTTGGTAGAGCTCTGATTCTGAATTTTGCCTCTACTGATTATTCTCTAGGCAGCAAGAAGGATAGAGCACCGAATCTGGAGTCAGAAAGACCCAAATTCAAATCTGGCTTCAGATACTAGCTGTGTGAACCTGGGCAAGTCACTTAACCCTGTTTGCCTCAGTTTTCTCAACTGAAAAATGAACTAGAGAAGAATATGGCAAACCACTCCAGTATCTTTGTCAAGAAAACCCCAAACAGAGTCACAAAGAGCCAGACATGACTGAAGTAACGGAACAACAACAAAATTATTCCCTGGGTGAGATGAGATAGGTCCCTCACTTTTGGAAACTAAAGCTTCTTGTAAAATAAGATAATGGGAACTGATGATCTCTAAGGCCCCTACCAGCTCTAGTACTATGAAAACTAGCTATATATAGTATTGGATTATAATATATGCTTGAAATCAAATAGTAACTTATGAAATAGATTAAACATTTTCCTTTACTGATTATTACAACATCCACTTGTTTAGTAACACCCATCTCTTCTGCTGCCACATATAAATAGTACCAAGGTAAGATAAATAAATCAATAAGCACCTATTATGTATCATGTACGGGGGACGTGATGCCAAAATTAAAGTAGTCTCAGCCCTAAAGGAACTCACCCTCTAACGTGAGGAGGAAACAGCATGCAATTTAAATACCAGGTAACTTTGGAGAAAGGAAGGCAAGTACTTTTTAATCTAGCTTTCAATGTCATCTATCACTCAATGGAAATTGCTTTCTCCAAAGTTAATTGAGAAATCAATTCTTATAATTTTTAACCTATTTGTGGCACCTGCCCACTCCTCTCCTTTCAGGAGGATATTATGACATTATGTTCTCCTGATTTTCCTGTCTAAACAAGCCTTCTCGTTCTCTCTGCTAGTTCATTAGTCACACTGCATGCCCTCATTGTGAGGGCTCCTCAATGGTCAGTTCTAAAGTTCTAAATACTCTTCTCTCTGTACCTACATCAACTCCTATGGGCTGAACTATCTTTTCTATGCAGATGATTCTCTCCAGGGGCTGAGAATTTCTGGCCTGGATGCCACATGTGGCCCTCTAGGTCCTCAAGTGTGGCTCTTTAACAGAATCCATACTTGACAGAACAAATCCTTTAATAATTTGCTTATTCCCTTATTTGCTCTTTGAAATTCCATTGTACCCATCCTGCTTATATAACCAAAATCTACTTAATGTAGCTAAAAACTAATGGTCAGCGCTCACTCACTTTTGTTTATACAGTGATAATTATAAGGTCATCCCTATCTCTCCATCCTGAGTATATGATTAGCAGCACCACCTAATCAGTGGGTTCTCAGACTGTTTTTGTTATACTAACTTGTAGTGAACTCCTCTGTATATATTCTATGTGTTCATTTTCTATTTAGTATAGATTTTTTGCATGTATTTGTTGCTTCCCCCATCAAGAATGCAGAGTGTTTGGGAATAGGTTTTATTTTATTCTTTGCACTATATTCTCACTCACTAGTACTGTGCTTAGCACATAGTAGGGTGCTTCAGAAATACTTGATTGACTAATAAATGCTGAAGAAGAACAAGGTGGCAGAAATTAGTCCAGCTTTGATAGAATGTGAGCATATGAAGGGAAAGAGCATGATACAAGGCTGGCAAACTAGGTGGGACATAGATGGAGGGGGTCATGAATGCAAGGATGAGGGTCTTACATTTTATTTGGCATTTTGTAGGCAATAGGGAGCCACTGCTTCCCACTGGGTAATGGAATGACACGGTCAGAACAGGAAGATCATTCAAAGAATAATCTGACACATAGGAAATGGAAGAGGCTGAAAACAGCAAGGTCTATTATCTAAAGACCTTAAAATAGTTTGTTACATTTAACTTAGAAAGTGTTATAAAACTATATCAAGCACACTGTAAACATCATTAAATTTAAAAATTTATTGTACAATTGGATTTTATATCACCTGAGTTACACATCTTATAAGGTATCAAGGCATCAAATGCTTAAAATAAATGAAAAGAAACCTACCCAAATGAAGAATCTCTGGAAAGGATGGCAAGAAGTCTTCCTCTCGTATCTTTTTCCAGGGTTTCTAAGCACTGCTGCTGTACAATGCTACCATTAACTTGAGGTGTTGTATAAATGATATCAAATGTAGGGGAAGGAAAGTCAACCTTAATAAATTAAACAAAAGTCAACCTTCAGTTTTTGAATTGCAAATGAAACTATAGATACTGACTTTCTTAAAAAAAAATACTTATTGGTATCTTTTGCTTTCAAAATGCCTAAATTTCCTCTTGTATCATTCTCTTCCCCACTCCCAGGGAATTATTCCATATAACAAGAAAAAAATCAGCAAAACTGACTGACACGTTGAAAAAAATTATATACTCCACCAGAGGAACAGAGAAAAATATTATCTATCTCTTTCCAAATTGATAATGCAACAGCTTACTAACCCTAACTAAGAAAACCAACCCTTTTAATTAGCTAAAACCAAAATCAAATTAAGACTGCAGCTGAAGTCCTTCCTTTTATCTCCTTATTATTGCAGAAGTACCCCTGGGTCATGATAACAGAGTACAAGCTCTGGCAGATAACAAGCATACAAAAAAAGCTTTCAGTATATAGGCTTGAGTACTCTATGTCTGTTGTCTAAGTACAGCCCTAAGTAAACGCAGAAAGGCTGATCACCAAAGGACTGTCCACTAGGTAGGAATGTTTTCAGCCATATCAGTTCAGTAAGATGGATGGCGAAGGCATCAAGGATTAGATGTGCATTAGGGGTCTAGTCACAATGATGAAACCTGAAGAAAGCTATTGAATTAAGCTTTCTTGCTGCATGATGTTCTTCAATATAGTTCGTATGTGAAATATGAATACTGTTTTTGTTGGTATTTCTCATTAGGATATAGTGCATGAGATAGAGACTCAGGTACATTATTCATAAAAACGTTTACCAAAATTGTCAAAAAAAAAATTAAATCAGCACTTATATAAAACCTAATATTTTCATTAAGACTAAGTCTAAAAAGAATGTCTTTTTATTAAGAATTAATGCTAGTTAATGCCTACACTATAGAGACATTTGCTTGATAAGCAGTATTATTTCATATTAGTACTAGAGCAAAAAAGTAGGCCAAAAAAAAAAAATCAAACCCCATTACCTGTAACACTATTCTTTCTATCACATGTCCTTTTTTGTGGGTTATCCCAGGTACAGGTTGTATAGGAGATGTAGCCCAAAGATAGAGAAGCTTAGTTCCACAAGTTAAGAACCTAAAAGTTAAGCAAATAGAAGTGGTATGAAAAGAACAGATGGCAAAAAAAAAAATCACATAAAAATTTATCATACACAGAAAAACATTATTTTGAATCCTAAATGATATTCTATTTACTCACTAATCTGAAGAATGGAAGAATAGTGATACCTTCAATATTAATGGATAAATCTGGAAGAAAGGTAGGTTTAGTGGATGAGAAGAGAAGATAATGAGCTCAGTTTTAGATGTAAGTTTGAGATATCTATAGGAAATTCAATCTAAAACCTGGTGATATAAGAGTAGAACTCAGAAGTAGAAAGAACTTTGTGGTACAACCACAGTGAGTGGGTGTCTCACAGAGATGATATAGCAAAGCAGACTGAAAAGGAACAGTCACATAGGTAGCAAGTAGAACTAAGGCAGAACAGTTTGACAAAAATCCAGAGAGGGAAGAATATACAAGAGGTGTTTGCTAACAAAGCAAAATGCTAAACCGAGGTCAAGAAGCATGAGGATGGAGAAAAGGCCATTAGTTCTTTTGCAATAGAGATGGAGGAAAAGAAAATAGATTTTTGTTCATTAAAAAGGAGATCACTGGTGACTTTGAAGAAAACAGTTTCAATGGAATAATAAGGGCTGAAAATAATTTTCTCAAAGAGTTTTGACTGAGGAACAGAAGAAAAATAATAGACAGATAACTAGTAGGGACAGCAGGATTCAGTGGGCGTTTTTTTTTAAAGATAGGGGAGTTTGGATATGCTTCTAGGCAGAAGGAACTAGCAGAAAGTGACTGAAGATGCATGAGAAGAAAAGGAAGATAGTGAGGTTTATCTGCTGGAGAAGAAGGACAGAGAGCACATAAAGAGAAGTTGGCATGAATGAGAAGGGTCACCTTATCATTGTAGGAGGAGATACTAACATGTATGAAGTTAGAGGGTTGTGAAGTGATGAGAGGAGAAAAGGGGGCTCTTATTGGATAGTTTCAATTTTATTAGACAGAGGAAGGCTTCCAAGAGTACTCTGTGGAAGATTCATGGAAATAAAAAACACAAATTACAAAGAATTAGGAGCGGTATACGATGTAGCACCCACACTGTGGTGGTGGAATTCTGGTGTTTTTCAATTATATATGATTCAGTGACCTCATTTTGGGTTTTCTTGGCAAAGATACTAGAGTGTTTGCCATCTCCTTGTCCAACTCATTTTAGGGATGAGGGAACTGAGGCAAACATGGTTAAGCGATTTGCCCAAAGTCACACAGCTATAAAGAGTTTGAGATATGAACTCAGGAAGATGAGTCTCCCTAATTCCAGAGCTGGCCCCTCTATCCGCTTTATGCCACCTAACTTAGCTGCCAGTATCCACACTGATGAAATAAAAAATGCATCTAAATAACTCAAAATATTCAAAAATATTTTGATGGGTAAGAAAGTTAAGTAGCGCATTCTATACTTTTTTTTAAAAAAAGATACTGGTATAATGAATATTATAAAAAGGCTCCTGTAGATAAACACATGCTTTTGCTTGTAAAGATTTATGATAATACTGTAAACAGGATTGTTTATGTTTATTCATATAGCTTCCTCAAGCCTGAGTGAGGCATGTGTGAAGTGCACCCTAATGCTGCTGTGGTCAGGAGCACCCTTCTCCACATCAGGCTACCAAGGTTATCAGAATGCTTCATCAAACACAATCAGTAATCTTTCAAATGTTTTAGTACAAACCATCTATTTATCTCCAATTACCCAAATCAAGGCTCCAGAGCCTTAGAACCCCTGCTACTCACAAACACAGGAAGTTAAAAGAAAGAAATTTTGGTATTTTCTCTTCAAAAAGAAGAGAATTTTTAGCTAGCATGTCACTAAGACCAGCTACTTAAGGCACAGAGGGGCTGTAATCTGTGTTCCATAAAATACTATATGAAATAATATACACAATTAAATAATCCTTAAATTATTATATTAGTGCCCATAAACATTATTATAAATGACTGATATCTGCACAGATTATGACAAATCCTACTCACAAAGACCACAACTAAGAGGAATACAAAGAAGTCTGTTAGATATTACCCAAGTTGGGAATAATTACAGTTCAATTAACACTTACCGCTTAAAGTCAAAAAGAGGTAAAGAAACTTTGCCTAAAATCTCAGGTCCCTTTCGCTGTTTATTAGAGTCTGGGGAATTTCCACTGTTTTGATTTAAAATTCCAAAAAGAGTAAGATGAAGAACTGATTCCAGTGGTAACTGAGAGATCTGAATGGGGAAAATGATTCTGTGAGGGAAAAAATGGTCAGTTAACAGAAATAATTAATTAGAAGTCAAATGAATAGATTTAACCCTTCAGAGAAATTACTATAGTGAAAAATACTAATTTCTGAAAACTGTCTTCAATTTTGCAGAATTTTAAATGAGATAATCTGTATATTATTTAACTCTACAACAAATATGCAAAATACCTAAAGTAGTCAACCCTTTCAGAATTATTAAACACCTGTTATTCAATCAGGAATAAAGGCAAGATAACTTCAAGCCACATTATAAAAACAACAGTCACCAAAAGTATATGGTACAGGTTAAAACAAAGTAGACAGATCAGTGGAACAGACTACACAGCTGCAACTCGAAAAGAATAGGTCAATGTTTGATATACCAAAATAAATTTCAGAAGACATCCCCACTAAATTTATAGGAAATACTGGAAAAAGTAAAATGTAGTTTGGCAGAAATTGTGTTTACATCAGCACATCTTACATCACATACACCATAATAAGCTTCAGGGGATATCAAAAGATAACACCATAAAAAAAAAAATCAGAATATAACAGAGTACCATTTAAAATGATGTAAAGGAAATACATCCATAACCAAATAAGGACTGGAAGCAATCATAAAAGATAAAGTAGAAAATTTGATTATATAAAATGAAAACAATTTCTCATGACCAAAATCAGTGAAATAAGAATAAAAAAAGAAACCACTGAAAAGGGGGAATCCTTGTCTCAAGTATCAGTGGTAAAAATCAGATATACAAGATAGAAGGAACTGACACAAACTAGCGAAAAGCCTTCCCCAATAAGGGGGAAAGATATGAAAAGTTTTCAAAAGAAAAACTGCAAAGTTGTGGTGATCATATGAAATTAAACACCAAATCACTAATAAGAGAAATGCAAATTAAAACTCTTGAGGTTTTGCCTCATAGCATTCAAACTGGGAAAGATGACAAAAAACAAAATCAGTCAATGCTGGAAAGGTTATAAGAAGACAGGCACACAAGAGTACTGTTAGTGGAGCTATGACTTGATCCAGTTGTTCTGAAAAACAATTTAGAATTATACAAGGAAAAATTACTAAATTGCCCAAAACTTTTGACCTAGTGATGGCATTACTGGACATTTACCTCAATGAAGTCAAAGATAGAATTAAAAATTCAACAAACAAACAAACAAACAAAAAACAATTTTTAAAAAACCCAACAGTACACTGTAATAAGAAAGAACTGTAAACAAAATGGATACCCTCCACTAGGGAATGGTTGAACAAATTACATACATCAAATGGAAAATTGTTGTGTAATAATAAATAGCAAATATGAAGAAATCGGAGATGTATGTGCAGATATGTAGGAACTAAGGAAGAATCAAAAACAAAAAGAATATATACAATGACTATAGTAATGTACTGTTTGATAAGCTCAACGACCCAAAAACTGCTGGGAAAACTGGAATACAGTGCGGCAGAAAGTGGGCACAGACCATCACCTAACGCCGCACACCAGAGTCAGGTCTAAATGGGTGCACGATCTAGGGATAAAGGCTGATGCTGCAAATAATCTGGGAAGCAAGGAACAGTTTACCTGTCAGATTTATGGAGTAGGGAAGACTTTATGACCAAAGAAGAGTTGGAGAGCATTATAAAATGCAAAATGGATGATCTTGATTACATCAAATTGAAAAGTTTCTGTACAAACAAAGCCCATGTAACCAAGATT
>CM053601.1:149765088-149779757 GCA_028646575.1 Pseudocheirus occidentalis | reverse complement strand
ATTTTCAGAGGTAGAAATTAAAGACATCTTTAAGCATATGGAAAAATGCTCTAAATCACTATTGATTAGAGAAATGCAAATCAAAACAACTTTGAGGTACAACATCTCAACAGTCAGACTGGTTAAGATGACAAAACAGGAAAATGACAAGTGCTGGAGAGGATGCGGAAAAATTGGAACTGTAATGCATTGTTGTTGGAGCTGTGAACTGATACGACCATTCTGGAGGGCAATCTGGAACTATGCCCAAAGGGCTATAAATAATTGCATACTCTTTGACCCAGTAATACCACTTCTGGGGTTGTATCCCAAAGAGGTCACTGAAGTGGGAAAAGGACCTATTATGTACAAAAATATTTACTGCAGCTCTCCTTGTGGTGGCCAAAAAAAAAAAATACAACTGGAAATTCAGGGGATGCCCATCAATTGGGGAATGGCTGAGCAAGTTGAGGTATATTGATGTAATGGAATACTACTGTGCTATAAGAAATGGGAAGGAGATAAGACTTCATAATTACCTGGAGAGGCTTATACAAACTGATGCTAAGTGAGAAGAGCAGAACCAGGAAAAATTTGTACAGTCACAGACACATCATATGTGTGATGACCAACCTTGATAAACTGGACTCTTCTCAGCAATGCACAGTTAAAAAACAACTCTATAAGTCTCAGGACAGGAGATATCTACATTCAGAGAAAGATCTAGAAAGACCAGAGGTTAAATGGACATTGAAGCAACATGTTTGGTTCTCTTTCTTTTTTCCCATTGTTCACTCCATACTATACAACCAGATTATTGTACAATGTGAAAGTGTTTGCAGATCCTATACATGATTGTATGCCACCATGCTGGGGAGAGAGGGGGAAAGAAGGGGAGAAAATCTGAAACTCAAGTGATTCTGTAAACTGAATCTCGTAAACTAAAAGTAAATAAACAAGCCAATAAAAAAAAGAATACATACAAAGATTACACTAAAAAGGAGAATTCTTAAGTCATTATAATAACCAATTTTTATTTCCTAAGAAGAGATAATCAATGGTGCTTCTTTTTGTTCTCTCAAAAGAGTGCAAAATAATATATATATTATCAAATATACTTGCTGTTTTAATTTTTTTGTTTCTTATAAGAGAGGACTCAATTCCCAGGATGGTGGGTGAGGCCTATATTTAGAAATTAAATTTTTATGAGGTAACAGGGAAAGGCATCAACAAAACTTTTGAAGTTAATTTTTAAGTGCAGAAACTGATAGAATATTGATAATTTTCACTCTCGATTTTGTCTGTAATGGTAACTCACCTAACCTCAAAGACAGTTCTAGACCATAAAGCTGTTCAAATTATGATAATTTAGAAAGCAAACTCACTTAGTGAGGCAGAGATATGTAAATGTAAAACTTTTTGATTTATCAGCAAAAGTAGAGAACAGAAGTTTAAGAAGCTCAACAACATTAAAAATGAAACCTTAAAATAAACTGTACTATAAATGTTAAAAATTCCAATGAATTTTATAAACAATACCAAAGTCTCCCCTTTTAAAAATTATATTTAGCATCTCTCAGCAAATATTGAGATGAACAAAGAAAAATGCTAATTATGATATATGTAATTACAGTCTTCTACTATTTTCAGATTATAAATGTTTACATATTAAAAATAACAGGGCAGGAGGTGCCAGGATAGAGTGCAAAGCCTAGAACCAGGAATACTCATCATCTCAGATACTTCCTAGCTGCGTGATCCTGGACAAGTCACTTAACTGTTTGCCTCAGTTTCCTCATCTGCAAAATGAGCTGGAGAAGGAAACAGCAAACCATTCCAATATCTTTGCCAAGAAATCCCAAATGGGGTCACAAGGAACGAGACATGACTAAACAATGTCAAAAATAATGTGTGTGGTGAGTGGAGGAAAAAAATAACATATGAAAAGGTACTGTTTCCAAATTGACAAGGTACTTCTTCCTATGACTTTGTCCACAGACCACAAGATGACCACGTAGGCCTGCATGGAGTCTGAGAAGATTATAGATCACTGCATCCAACTCATCCATGCTTACCTGAATAGTGTTTTCTGAAGTGAAGGAACCTAAGTTCAAATAAGTTTTGCTGTATATTTTCACCAGATCACTAAAGCTGCAATTCTTTTGAAAACTGTCCACATCCTGTGACCCATTTATCTATTGAGGAATGGCACTCCATCACCTATATTTACCTTTATTCCCTATATCTGGATATCAGATTTTTATCAGTGATAATTGAGACAAGAATTCTTCTCTACACAGTATCTTTTCTTTTTATTCAGTAGACACATTTTGTTCATAAGAATTTTTTTTATTTCTGTATAATCAAAAGATACCCTTTTATGCCTTAGGTTGTAGCAATATAATGTTCTTTTGGTTTTACTTTTTAAAATCTACATTAATGTCATATTTGCAATTGCACTTTAAGAGGTCATCTAGTCCAATAACTAAATCCAACACATTACTAAATAAATTTTAATTGAAAACTAACTTCATTTCCTAAAAAAAAAAAAAAAAAAAGTTGAAACAAACCCTTGCCACAAAGAAAAGGTTACTCTGTTACTTTAAGGGGGAAAGGGATTTCTTAACCTGGGATCCATAAACTTGTATCTGTAATATTTTAATATTTTAATAACTGTTCATATGACTGGTTTTCTTTGCAATCCTACATGCTTTATTTTACTCATTAAAAAAAAAATTCTGAGAAGGGCTGCATAGGCTTCACCAAACTACCAAAGAGGTCCATGAAACAAACATTAAGAACCCTTGCTTCAAAGAAATATGCACAAAAATGTAAAACATACAACTACTAAAAGACAGTCAATTTGGAAATTTTACTTACAGTTCATCCCATTTAATCAGATAGAAGAAATTCTTATATGTGCCAACTTTCTTCGACTGAATAGGCTTAAAAAGATCCTTCCCATTGTGAGTGAGGGAACAAATTAAATGATACTTTTCATAACTAGAAAGAGAAAATTAAATTAGAAATTTATCTAAATGGCTCATAATTCCAAATATCACTTATATTTTTCTGGCAAAAGTAACTGCTTTCTGGAGTTTACATAGGCAAAAGTTCATTAAAGTTAGTCCCAAGTTATTTGTAATTCATGGCAATTCAGCTAAAATTTAGCAATTAAACTTGTGAAGAGTTAGCTAATAAAAGTGGTAGAAGTCTACTTAATCTACTACAGAGTCAAAAAATTGTCTAGGATGAAGTGATCTTACCAGATCCTGGATAGGGAAATGGCCTGTGTTAATTCTTTAGTGTGAGTTAATGTCTAGAACTCAACTGATCAATTTGCAAACAATATCCAGAGACTTGGGTTTAACACAGTTTTAGTTCCCTTGTCTGATCCATGAATTTTTCCTTGACTTTTAAATATAAGAGTAGTTTAGCATTAAGAAATATGTTTTCTTTTTTTTTAAATTTATTTTCTTATTTACATCACTCATTTCCACGAGATTTTGCATTACAAATTTTCTCCCCTATCTCTCTGTTTTCAAACCAACTATTAAAGCACGGTTTATTAAAGTACTGATTTTTTTTTTTAAAGTTTAGAAAGGCACACTGAAATTCAGTATTATACTATTGAACTACGGGGATTACTTACTTTGCTACCCAATTAGGTGAAATTCCATGTGCAGCAAATATTGTAAACTGTAGTTGTTCTGTTGTAGTCCATGCTTCCTTAGTGGTCCTATGACTCTGTCCACACTCTACAGAACCACTACATGAGCTTGCATGGAGTCGGAGGAGATCATAGATGGCTGCAGTTAACTGGTCCATGCTTACTTGAACTGGATTTTCTAAAGTTAGGGAACCTAAGTTAAAACAAACTTGTAATATATTTTATTGGAAACAACAAAGGAAAACTTACCAAAACTTAAAGAACTTTAAAAAAATTTACCCCTACTTGAACTCTTGCTTATTATGTCACCTCTGGATAAGGAAGTCACCTAGAAAATGGGATTAAATAGTGAGAGGAAAACCAGTCAAGACAGCAAATAATCACTTTACTTCTGAAAAAAATTTTAATTTGAATATCACATATTAACTCAATTCTCTAGAACCTTAAGGTTTATGATACATTTTTCTAAAAACAACAAAGTAATGGTAAGTATCACAGGTATTACCACCCTCATTTGATAGATAAGGAAACCAAGGCTCTAAGAGGTTAAGTGATTCACCCACTGTCAAACAGCTAGTAAGCATCTAAGTATTCAAACTTAGATCCCCTAACTCCAAGTTCAAGCTTGCCTATTCCTCCTGTTGGATAGTGCATCTAGAGGCATGAGAAAAGGTAAATCTAGTAGCACGGATGATGATCTATCCTATCTACTCACCAAACCATATGGTCTCTCAAATACACATAATTGAGGCCATACCAAAGAATTTTATTTCCTTATAGGGAAAACTAAAGAAAATAGAGATATGTAATTACTTTGAGATGTATTAAGGAAATAATGTACTAAAAGACACAAAACATAAAACTGGAATACCTAAGAACAAATGAGGTATATATTTAAGTGCAATAAAAACTAAGCATTCTAAATCACACTTTCACTTAGCCTCTATTGACATCAAACTTTATTTTTTTATTCAATGAATATATAAAAATTAGAAATTACTATACCAATCTTTTATGATCTGTTCCACTATTGCAACAAAACAGTTTAAAAATGAACTTGCTCTTCCTGCCTTTCAAAAGACA
Organism: Pseudocheirus occidentalis; assembly: GCA_028646575.1. Lineage (NCBI taxonomy): Eukaryota > Metazoa > Chordata > Mammalia > Diprotodontia > Pseudocheiridae > Pseudocheirus > Pseudocheirus occidentalis. The sequence goes on along the minus strand of CM053601.1, from coordinate 149,775,025 downwards.
ACATTCTTTAATAAGTGTCTCACTTATATTCCCAATTTGTTCACTGACTCACAATACAAGATTTTATGTTCTGTTGTGGTAGTTCCCAGAGATATCAGCAGTACTTCTTTGAGTAATGAAGAAAACTAACTTCTTAAAGAAACTGAAGATCTTCTTTGTATGCAAACTTAACATTCATTTTACCCTAATATCAGAAAAGTGAATTCTACTGCTATCTTACATATAAATGCTTTAATCCTAGTCCAGTAGGCAATAGCATTAGCCTTTTTCCTCAAGGAAAACTAAAACTATAAACAAGCCACATTTTTACAACTCAAACCCTTCCCTGTAACTGAAATGAGCTGCTCTTTTATTCCTTCTCTGTCACACTGCATCTTAGTGAAATAGTGGTTCTACTGTTAACCAATGGCCTTTCTCCTTTCCACGTTCCTTGCAAACACAGAAATACGGGTCCCACCAAGACAACAATAACTCACTGGCAACCCTCAATGTTACTAGATGCACCTTTTCTCATGCCCCAGAAGTACTATTCAACAGGAGGAATGGGCACACTTCTTGTATTGTCATTCCCTCAAACCCTAAACACCGAAAACCACTCCTCCTTGGTATTTTACTTTATCAAAGTATATGACAACAACCAGATCCTGATGGCCCAAGGTCATTCTGCTTACTTTCTCAATTAGTTCAGAACTTGGCCCCAAATCACCTTTCCATCCCAAACCCTGTCCTTATTCTTGGGGACTTCAACTGACATGCTCTGTCCCCTCAAACACCTGTACTTAACAGTTCTCAATGCCTCTAGTTCCTAGCCTCAAAGCCTCCACCTCAGCCACATGCAGCAATGGTCACAGCTTTCATCTCATCACACACATATCCCAGCTCCATAATCCGTAACTACAAAACTCACCTAAACATGACCTTGTCTTCTTCCATCTCCCCCTTAACTTCACCCCTCCTAAACCAATTCTCTCACTACAACCTTTCATCACTCCATCTCCTTTTTTTCCCAAGGTTTCATTTTTCTACTTCCAAAATTGTCATTCTATTGTTGGCCAGTTCAATTTCATATTGCTCTCTATCCACAGACACTTGCTAGATGTATGACAATTACTTAACCTCTTTTAGCTTCAGTTTCCTCATCTGTAAAATGGGGGTCATAACTGGTACAGTAAGTATATTTATTTTCCTTTTTGGAGGGCAACTGGGGTTAAGGGACTTGCCCAAGGTCACACAGCCAGTAAGTGTTGAGTGTTTCCGCCCAGATTTGAACTCAGGTCCTCCTTACTCCAGGGCCAGTGCTCTATTCACTGCATCACCTAGCCGCCCCCTATAATGAATATCTTAAAATGCTGTTTTAAGGATCAAATGAGATAACACAGGTAACATACTTTGTAAGCCTTAAAGTACTATGTAAATGCAAACTATTGTTAGTTATTATTGAATCCTATTGTCTTATTGCTTAATCAGACCTTTCTAAACACAACTTTGAATTATTCCTACAATTCACTTCCTCTCCTTCGGCAGAATGTCTTTGGAGAAAGTCTGACAACCATGAAGACTGGTTAGTTCCACTTCAGATTTGCTGTTCACTCTCAGGTAGATCTACATGTTATATATCAATGCTTTTACTCTTCTCTAGTTCACTGGACTGCACTGCCTAAGTCCTCTTCTCCCTTCAAGCCATGTACACTAACCTTCCTTCTTAGATAAAGATTTCACCTGAACTTTGTTCACTAAATTGAAGTTATCATAAGCTCCTTTTCTTCCCCAATTCCACACTTCAAAACAGTGCAATATCCTCCATTTGTTCCAGTATTAGAAAATGAAATGCCCCTTTGCTCTGTCAATGCTACCTCTTGTAATTGTGTCCTTGATCCCACTCTCTCCACCCTTTCCAGGAGAAATGTCCTGTTCAATTATCCCCTTTCTCTCTAAATATCATCCTCTCAACTACTAGGTCCCTTTCCTGTGGTCTACAAATATGTCTAGCTCTTCGAATCCTTAAAAAACTCTATAGCTGATCCCACAAACTATCATCTTCTATCTCTCCTCCTCTTCACAGTCAAATTCCTAGAGAAAGCTATCTATCCTCATGTTCTCTGTTGTCTTACCTCCTGCTTATTTCTCTACAACTTGTAATCAGTTTTCAGTCTATACCACTCAACATAAAACCACTCTTCAATGTCATCCATGATGCTAAATTAATTTTAATTGTTTTATTAAATTCAATTGACTTTTTTCTCTACTATATCCCAGAAACATTTTTATTCTGGAAGCTCACTCTAAGCTTGGAATTCATATAATGGAAGTACTCTCTGCCCCTAATGCATTCTCTTATTCAACTGCCTTCTATTTTTCTCTCCACATTAGAATGTAAGCTCTTTAAGGGCAGGAACCATCTTTCTTTCTGAATTTGTATTCTCAGCACTTACTATAGTGTCTAGCATAGAGTGAGCATTTAACAGGTGTTCCTCAACTGACTGACTCTCAGTGTTTAACATTCCTGCTCTCAGTGCAGCATCAAGCACTGTATCAGACACTGGATACCCTACTTCTTAGATTTAGAGGACAGTGCAATGTTGTGGATTTCATCTCCCTTGTCTGACTGATTCTTCTCAGTGTCTTTAGCAGCATATTCTGTGTGTGTGTCTCTCTCTCAATGATTTCACCAACTCTCATGGATTCAACTACCATCTCTATCTGAATCCCAGATCTAAATATTTAGCCCTATTCTTTCTCCTGAGTTCCAGTCTCATATCTTCAATTGTCCATGCGGTCTCTCTACTTGGATGTCTCAAAGACATCTAAAATTCAACATGTCCAAAAGAGAACTCAGTATCCTTCCCATATCTCCCCCTCTCCAAGGCCACTACTATTCTTCCAGTCACTAAAATTCACAACCAAAGAATTATCTTTGACTTTGTTCTTCTGCACCATCCTCCCACTCAATCAGCTGCCAAGTTTTGTCAGTTCTAACTCCACAATGACTGTTATATCCCTTTCTCACCACTCACATTACCCTAGTTCAACCCCCACCACTTTTTGCCTGAACTCCTACGAAAACCCCCTAAGGCATTTTCTGAGAAGCTCCAATAACTCTCTATTGCTTCTAGGATAAAACACAAACTCCTCTGTCATTTAAACCACTTTACACAATGAATCTAGCCTACTTTCCCAGAATAATTAGACATTTTTCCCCTCTAACTCTACCATCTTCTAATCAAACCAGCACAATTGCTTGTTCTGCCCCATATAGACACTGTACTTTTACACAAACTGTCCCCCCAGGATTGAACATTCTTTCTCCTCACTTTTGTTTTTTGAAAACCCTACTTTCTCTTTAAGGCTCCAAGCTCAATTTCTACCTCTTTCAAGAGGTGTTTCCCAATTCTTCCAGTTATTAGTACTACTCCTGCCCAAATCACTTCATATTCATTTTGTGTACAGCTTATATTATCTGTGAACACGTATCCTTCGGTAGAATATAAGTTCTTTGCCATCTATTTTTTGTATTTGTATTCCCAGTGCCTAGCACAGTGTCTGACACATAACAGGTACTTAATAATATTTTCTGGTTGACTGTTTTTAAACTAAGAAACTCATCAAGTGTTGGAACTAAAAAGACTAAACTTTACCTATCAGCTGCTCCAACTTCTACATTAGTAAATAAAGAAATTGAGATGGAGAAATTTCTAGGTTTGCCAAAGGTATGTTACACAGCTTAGCCAATGGCAAAGCCGAAACTAAATTTGAAGCATTGCGGACACTTCCCTCTAAGTCTCCAACAGGATTCTTTGTCTATTCATTTTCAATGACTTTTCTTTTTTCTTCTCTTATAACCACAGTTAGTCAATATACTTTTCTCACTTTGCAATATTTTATAAGTATTTCTAAATATCTTTATATTTTTCAAAAGTGCTAGTTTTAATTACATGTTTGTTTTCCTTTACATGAATGTACTTCAATATATTTAAGCCACTTCACTATAACTGGTTACTTAAATTGCTTCCATTTTTTTTTTTTACACATAGTTCTACTATGGAAATCTCTGAAGAAATAATTTTTGGTTTTGATAATGTTTTCAGTACACATTTCCAACAAAGGAAATAATAAGTTGGGGGGCTAGGTGGCGCAGTGAATAGAGCACTAGCCCTGGAGTCAGGAGGACCTGAGTTCAAATCTGACCTCAGACACAACACAAAACTAGCTGTGTGACCTTGGGCAAGTCACTTAACCCCAATTGCCCCCCCCCAAAAAAAGCAAAAGTAGGTGGAAAAGAAAAAGACCAATAAATTATTAGATCCAAAAGAGCTGGATCACATTATTTAAAAAAAAAAAAAGTTAATTATGCCTAAAGTTTGATTCAAGAGCCACCTAAAATACCTACCTATATAACATATGCAAGTGAAGGTAGATTATGAGAACCATCTCCACTCCCTCTCTTGCCAAATCGGTTTTTGCTAAATACAAGGGCATGCTTCTACAAACTCTCGGAGCCCAAGACAATGTTAAAGTCACATGTGAGAGTTCCTAGATTGGTATCCTACTCAGTTTCACTCCCCGGGTATCCTCACTGGTGCCTGGGCTCATTAGTCTCCTTCTACGAACCTCCTCAATACCTCCCCTAACACTGTCAATACCCTCCAACATCATTATCATGACCATTCACCCCAGTATTCCCTTCAGGGAGACAATATTTTAGACTCTTGGCAATACCTTACACTCTAGAACATGAAAAGCAAGATCACTGCCTAGAAAAGATTACCATACAATAACCTTAATAGATGAGGTCCTCTATTGGGATTTTAACAAGCTTAAAATAAAATAATAAAATTTTGCCTAGCAGAAAGCATGCTATCTTAGTTTGAGGGCAGGTATGTATTTCATCCACAGAAGTAAAACAGAATATAAAAATTACCAAGAGATACTCACCTCATCACTTTTGCTCCTTGGAAGATTAACTGCTCTTTTTAGTTTCTTTACAGATTCTGTAATGGCTAGGGTCTCTACACCATCTAAAGTACTACAGATTTTTCTTACTGTTCTGATTATCTGATCTACTGCTCTATGTTGGTTCTGAAAAAAAAAGGTGAAAGATACCAAAGTGAAAAATTTTAAAGAATTTCAGATATGAAGTCACAACTTAGCATTTTAAAGGACTGAGGATAAACAGACTCACTTTGGTGTTACAAAAATTAAAAAGGCTTATAAGAATTAAAAAACATCTGCCCTTTTTTTTGTTTTAGAATTTCTGAGTTTATAGTAAGCCATACTGTAAATCTGTGTTTGCAGTGCTTTTCGCTGTACCAAAATAGGAAAAAAGGCCTGACAAATTCCTATTGTGCCACTAGATACTGTTTAAATGAAAAATTTATTATTGTCCCTAGAACATGGATTTGAGGCTTAATTCTGTCACTAGCATTGTAAGCTTGAGCAGGTTAGCCAATTTCTTCTAATCTCAGTTTTCTCATCTGTAAAATGAAGGTAATACTTTACACTATACCAGTTTTGTACAGAGGATCAAATGATAAAAATGTAAATGAAGAAATAAAGCATTTTGCAGTCATAAGACATTATGTGAGCTTATTAGGTGCAATAAAAATAAAGTTAATAAAAAGTAGAAGCTAGTTTTTATGCTAATTTTGGAATAAGACACTCTTACAGGATTGTTTTTGTGGTTCAGTTGTTTCAGTCATTTTCAATGCTTTGTGATTCCATTTGGTGTTTTCCTGGCAAAGATAGTGGAGTAGTCTATCCACTTCACCACCTGAATGCCCTCAAAGAGGAATAGTTCGATTTTGGGGGGATAATAAAAGTAAAATTGATTTTTTTTCTCTTTTGTTTCAACATAAATTGATAATTAAAACGTCATTCATAAAGGTTTAAGTAAATTTTGTCACACATGAATATAAAGCTTGGATGTGGACATAAAAAAACTGTGAGTTTTGGAGCACTGACTTCTGGAACTAGACATTTGAACTATTTGTCGATTTTTTTTAAACCTTTAAAGTTTTCCCTTGAATACTTGGATTATAAGTAACAACCTTTTAAGATAACTTAGCATCCAATAACATGCAAATAGAATATTGCTATAAAATCAGTTCATAAAAGCAAGAATTTAAAAGCCTCCACTCCTTCAATTACATAATGCACTTAAAAGCAGTATTATAGAATGGGCTGAAACTTACTGGAAAGATATCTCTTACCTCCATTTAAAAAAAAAAAAAACCAGACCATTCTTATACGGAACTTTTAGGGAGGAAAGTCCTTCTACAAAGGCAAGTCAGTACCAATTTTGGAATTTCACCCTTAGAGAGTTGCCTGGGACATTTGGAGTTTAAGTGACTTATGCTAGGTGACAGTCAGTATATCTGTGCCAGAAGAACTTGAACCCAGGTCTTCTTGACTCCAAGTCTGTCTCCATTTACTACAACTTACTGCCTCTGTAGTATCTTTAAAAAAATGTATGTTTTTCTGAAGAGGCTTATACAAACTGATGCTAAGTGAGAAGAGCAGAACCAGGAAAAATTTGTACACAATCACAAATACATCGTATGTGTGATGACCAACGTTGATAAACTGGACTCTTCTCAGCAACGCAGTTATAAAATGACTCTACAAGTTTCAGGATGGAAGGAGATATCTACAGTCTTTCTCTAGAAAGAACAGAGTTTAAATGGAGACTGAAGCAAACTACATGCTAATGTTCTTTTCCATGTCTGGTGTTCTTTCTTTTTTCCCCATTGTTCACTCCACTGGTTACAACCCTTCTATACAACCAGACTAATGTCCAATGTGAAAGCATTTGCAGCTCCTATACTTGATTGTATGCCACCTTGGGGGGAGGGTGGGTGAAGAGGGAGGGAGAAAGTTTGAAACTCAAGGGACTGTAGAACTGAATCTTGTAAACTAAAAGTAAGTAAATAAATCTATTTTAAAAATTTATGTTGTTTTCATCTTCAAAGCTACTGTATTAACTTTTAAGGGATTTAAAAAAAATATGTAGACTCAGAGAAGATAAGACTAGCATTACTTATTGTTAATTAGATAGAAATTAAAGGTTTCCAATAATTATTCTATCACTCTTTGGAATAGATTCTTCTCTGAAATAAAGCCAAATTGAGAGAAATATTCCTATCTTGATGTCATGAAAGTTTGGTAATAAGTATTTAATTTACAATATTTGGCATAAAAGGAAAATGGTCACCAAACGTAAAGACTTGGGTATCTAGAATAAACTACCTTGTAAAACATTTCATAAACTTTTAAGATTGTTTAATTTCAAATCAAAACCATTTTATCTGAAAATACTATCAAGAATCTAGGAACCAATAAGCCAAAAATATAAAATAAAACTTACTTCATTTTGAAAAGCAATCTCCACTTGGTTATGATACGTATCTAGAAGTTCTTCAACAGAATGTCTGAAATAAAGAATAACTACTATGGTTGAAGGAGATGATAAACATCAGTGGTTTATTCAACAAAATACATTTCCTTAAACATGTTTGAATGCTTACAAAGTAAACCTTAAATACCATACCTTGTCATGACTTCTTTAAATGGGTTTTCTATATGGTGGAGATATTTGCTTAAATCTGTAGGTGTTTTATCATCTTCTGCCTAAACACAAAAATGTGCTTATTAATGGCTAACACCTTTATTATTTTGATTGCCAGACCAACTATGGGTCCTCCCCAAGACTCTGTCTTTGGCATTCTTTTCCTTCTACACTCTCTTTGGGTAACCTAATGAGTTCCCATGGATTTAATTATCATCTACCAACTATATGGAAGACTCACAAATCTACATATTCAGTCCCAGACTTTTTCTCAAGCTTTGGTCCCACTATACCACCAACTGGCAGGTAAATAAGATAGTGGATAGAATACTGGGCCTGGAATAAAGACTTACGTTTAAATATAGTCTCAAATACTTAATAGCTGCATGACCCTTGGCAAGTCACTTAACCTATGTTTGCTTCAGTTTCCCAATCTGTAAAATGGAGATAATAATAGCACCTACCTCCAACAGTTGTGAAGATCAAATGAGATCATTGTAAAGCACTTATAGCTTTACAGGTGACGCAGTCAGTATATATGACATATAGTAACCACTATATAAATTATAATGATGATATATTTCAAACTAGATGTCCCCAAAACACCTTATCTTCAACTCATCTCCTTCCTTAATTTTCCCCTCTTCCAAATTTACCTATTCCTATTAAAGGTACCAACCACTGTCCAGTTTTTTCACTGGTTTGTAATCTTGGCATTATTCTCCTCTGCTCACGATCCTTTACATGCCATAAATCTAATCTAACGTGCCAAATCTTGTCATTTCTATCTTTATGACTTCTCCCACAAGTGACCCCCTCTCTCCATTCATATAATTGGTTACCACTTTACTTCAAGCCCTCATTCCAACAGTCTCCTCGCTGGTCTCCCTGCTTCAAATCTCCCATTGCTCTTATCCATCCTACACAATGCTTCCAAAGTAATTTTCCTTCTATACAGAAAAAACCATGCAACTCTCCTAACTCAAGCAACTTCAGAGGCTTCCTATTACTTCCAAAATAAAATATAATTCCTCTGTTTAGTGTTTAAACCCCTATACAACCTGGTGCCAAGCTACCTGTCCAACCCATTGGATGTTATCCTCTTTTCTGTACTCTGCTATACTGGCCTCTTACAACAGTGGCCTGCCCCCCATACCTGAAATGCACTCCTTCCTTCCCTCAACCCATAGAGTGATCAGGCACCACACTCTGCATGAAGCCTTTCCTAATCCCAACTAATGGTCTGCTCCCTCCAAATTCCCTTTTATTTAACTACTTTGTGTGTGTGTATATATATAATTATTCATTTTATGTTTATGCTGTACCTATCTGTATATGTATGCATATATACATTGCATGTGTGTGCACGTATGTATGTGGTGTGTGTGTGTGAGAGAGAGAGAGAGAGAGAGAAAGAGAGAGAGAGAAAGAGAGAGAGAGTGTGTGAGAGAGAGAGACAGAGACAGAGAGACAGAGAAAGACAGAGATACATAAGCCCATTCCAAGTAGTAACGGTTTCTTTTTTTTTTTGGACTTGTGTTCCTAGCACCTGGCACTTAGTAGATAGATCTAAGTAACAATATTATAAACTGTTTGCCTTATTGCGTTTTATTCTCTTTTAACACCAGAAGAGTAATCAAATTAGAATATTAGCTTCTAATATATGATGCCAAATTGGAAAAAATTAGAAGAGCTTTTAATTATCAAAGTCCTTCTCTCTCATACCAACAGACTAGGCCCCTTTTTTTTTTCTTTTTCCCCAACTCTCAGTTCTTGTTCTTTTTACCCCAAGGTACAAAATACAGCTAGTACTTTTTTTCTTTCACTTTAATTCTCAAATCCTGTGCCTAAGAATTCTTGTAGATTAACATGATTTCCCAGAAATAATATTATTGGGACAAAAGTTAGTATAATTTCATTATCCCCCAACTTCAATGCTGGAGTTTTCAAAAATGCTGTTCTTATGAACCATTACTGAATAATCAATCCAATAAGTAGTTTTGAAAGCAATTTAAATTTTTTAAAAAATTCAACCAAAAGCAAATATGCTGTATACTCACTGTTCGAGCCAGATCTTGGCACATTGCATCAAAGGTCAAGAGCTGCAGTTTAATTTCTGTGTCCCATTTTCGAGAATTCTGAATATATTCATGACTTCCAAGACAATGGTTACTGTTAAAAGAACAATCATTTATCAATATTCTTTTTTTTTTTTTGCTTTCACACCACAGTTTATTTTGACAGTGAAGGTTTTTTTTTTAATTTAGTTTTTATTTGTTTTCTTGTTTACATTATTCATTTTCATTACATTTTTTGAATTACACATTTTCTCCCCGTCTTGCTCCTGCCCCAACCCCATAACAGCAATCCCACTGT
>CM053601.1:149714197-149764588 GCA_028646575.1 Pseudocheirus occidentalis | reverse complement strand
ATTATAATACGTTACTTGGTTCCAGAATTATACTAAATAATACGAGGGTCTGTAAATGCACGTTTTCGCTGCAAGATAGCGTCGAGTAGCTGGTAGCCAATGTCCAGAATGGTTCGGAGTGCAAAGGGTTAAGAGATCTAATAGTAAGTATTGATAACTCCTTTTGTCTCTGTGAACTAAGCTTTGTTTATTACACTGTTTCCTTCACATAGCATTCGTTAGATATGATTATTGCTTTTAAGTGTATCAGAAATTCAACACCTTGTTAAATAAATTGACCACTAAAAGAATAGGAAATTGTGAACATCCCTATTTTTATCACATTGAATTTGTCATTAGCAAGTCAAGTAGCCTGACTCACAGAAATAAACATTATAATGATATTTCATTTACATAGTATTTTATCTGTAAATAAAGAGCAATAATCATTTTTTAAAAATCAGATAATGAGGAAGATGAAAAACATACCAGTTGCTGGTAGTAGTGTTCTATGCCTTTCTCAGAAAAAAAAACAACCCCCAAACCCTTCAAATTATTTATTTTTATCATTTAAAAAAATTTAAAGTTCCAAATTCTCTCCTTTTCTCCTTGACCTGTTGAAAAGGTAAGAAATGGGAACATGTGAAATCATGCAAAGTATTTCCATACTAACTGTGTTAGAAAAAATTAAAAGCCAGAAAAATAAAGAAAATGAAAAAAATTATGCTTCAGTATGCCCTCAAACTCCATCAGTTCTCTTTCTGGAGTTGCATAGCATTTTTTGCCTTAAGTCCTTCAGAATTATCTTTGATCATTGTATTGATCAGAGTAGCTGAGTCTTTCACAGTTGATTATCTTTAAAACATTGCTGTTATCGTATACAATGTTTTCCTGATTCTGCTCACTGTACTTTGCATGAGTTCATGTAAGTCTTCCCAGGTTTTTCTGAAACCGTACTGGCTTGTCATTTCTTAAAGCACAATCAAATACCACAGCTTGTTCGGCTATTCCTCTGTTGACTGGCATCCCCTTAATTTCCAGCTCTTTGCCACCACTAAAAAAGCTGCTATAAATATTTTTGTATACATAGGTCCTTTTCTTTTTCCTTTTTTAAAAAAATATCTCTTTGGGATACAGACCTAGTAGTGGTATTGCCAAGTCAAAGGATACGAGCCCTTTGTTCCATAGTTCCATAGGCCATTCCAAGTTGTTCTGCAGGATGGTTGGACTAGTTCACAACTCCAACAATACGTTAATATCCCAGTTTTTCTACTTCCTCTCCAGTATTTATCATTTTCCTTTTCTGCCATATTAGGCACTCTTATAGATATGAAGTAGTACCTTAGAATTGTTTTAATTTGCATTTCTCTCATCAGTAATGATTTAGAACATTTTTTCATATGACTATAAATAACTCTGATTTCTTCTGAAAACTGCCTGGTCATATCCTTTGAACATGTGTCAATTGGAGAATGGCCCTTATTTATGTTTTTGACTCAGTTCCTTGTATATTTGAGAAATGAAGCCTTTATCAGAGAAACTTATTACAAATTTTCCCACCCCAAGTTTCCTGCTTTCCTTCTAATCTTGGCTGCAGTGGTTTTGTTTGTGCAAAACTATTTTAATTTAATATAATCAAAATTATCCATTTTATTTTCTGTAATGCTCTCTAATTCTTGTTAGGTCATAAATTATTCTTTTATCCATAGATTTGACAGGTAAAATTTTCATGCTTCACTAATTTGCTTATGATAATTACCGTCTGAATCTCATCTTGGTATATAGTGTGAGATGGTAGTCTGTACCTAGTGTTAGCCAGATGGCCTCTAGTTTTCCCAGCAATTTTTGTCAAATTATAAGTTCTTTGCCTAAAAGCTTAGTTAGATCTTTGGGTTTATCATACAATAGTTTTCTATAGTCATTTACTTCTGTTTTGTAAACATAATATATTCCACTGTCACACCATTCTTAGGTAGTACCAGATTATTTTCATATTTTGTGTTTTGTAGTACAGTTTGAGATCTGGTATTGTTAAGCCACTTTCCTTCACATTTTTCTTTATTATTTCCCTCGATATTCTTGGCCTTTGGTTCTTCCAGTTCTTCTAGCTGTATAAAATAATTTTTTGGCAGTTTGATTGGTATGGTACTGAATAAATAATTTAGGTAGAATTGTCATTTTTATTATATTGGCATTTTTATTTGTATAAAAAGTGTTTTTGTAATGGTGTTCATATAGTTATTGCATTTGTCTTAACAGGCATTTTATATTATCTACAGTTATTTTATCTGTTCCTGCTGGATTTTGTTGGTAATAATATAGAAATGCTGATGATTTATGTGGTTTATTTTATATACTGAAAATTTGCTAAAATTAATTGCTTCAGATAGTTTTTTAATTGATTCTTTAGATAATGTCAAATATGCTGATGTTTTTCCTAATATTAAAGTAACTCTGAATTCCTGATATAAATCTCGCCTGGTCATAGGGTGTAATCTTTGTGATATACAGCTGTCATTTCCTTGATGGTATTTTGCTTAAAATTTATGCAACAATACTCATTAGGGAAACTGGCCTGTAGTTTTCTTTTTCAGTTTTTGCTCTTCATGATTTAGGTATCAGCATCATGTTTGTTTCATAAAAGGAATTTGCTAGGCCTCCTTCTTCACCCATTTTCCCAAATAGTTTATATATGGTATTGGAATTAATTGTTCTTTAAATGTTTGGTACAATCTGATCATGTACCCATTTGGTCCTGGGAATTTTTTTAAATTAGGGAAGCTCTTTTATGGTTATTCAGTTTCTTTTTCTATGATAGGATTATTTAAGTATTCTGTTTCCTCTTCTGTTAATCTGGAAATTTATATTTTGGTAAATGTTCTTCCATTTCATTTGATTGTCAGGTCTGTCGGCATTTAATTGAACAAAAATTAATAATTTCGTCTTTAATGATGGTTCATTTACCCTTTTCATTTTTGATACTGGTAATTTGGTTTTCTTTCCCATTTGGTTTTCCAGGTAGCCAGTGTTTTGTTTTATTGTTTTTTTTCTTCATAAAATGAGCTGCTAATTTTACTTATTCAGTGGTAGTTTTTTTTTTAACTGCCAATTTTATTGATTTCTCCTTTGATTTTTCAGATTTTGCATTTTGGTGATTAATTGGGGGTTTTAAATTTGTTTTTTTTTCTTCTTTTTTTATTAATTAATTTTTAGTTTTTGACGTTTAACTTACACAAAATTTTGAGTTCCAGATTTTCTCCCTATCTCTCCCCTTTCCTCATCACAAGATGGAGTGCATTCTGATTACTACTTCAATCAATCTGCCCTCCCTTCTATCACACCTCACCCCCTTTCTCTTATCCCCTTCTCTTCTGTTTTCCTGTAGGACAAGGTAGGTTTCTATACCCCATTACCTGTATATTTTACTTCCCAGTTGCCTGTGAAAACAATTTTTAGCATTCATTTTTTTTTGGAGGGCAGTTGGGGTTGTGACTTGCCCAAGGTCACACGGCTGGTTTTTTGTGTTAAGTGTCTGAGGCTGGATTTGAACTCAGGTACTCCTGACTCCAGGGCCGGTGCTCTATTCACTGCGCCACCTAGCCGCCCCTATAGCATTCATTTTTAAAACCTCTTGTGTTCCAAATTCTCTCTTCCCTCCCTCCCCACCCACTGTAGTTGAAAAGGCAAGCAGTTCAATATAGGTTATACATGTGTAGTCATGCAAAGCACTTTCATAATAGTTATGTTGTGAAAGACTAACTATATTTTCCCCCTCCTATCCTGCCCCCATTTATTCTGTTGTCTCCTTTAACTCTGTCCCTTCTCAAAAGTGTTTGCTTCTGATTACTCCCTCTCCCCATTTGCCCTCCCTTCTATCATCCCCTCCTCTTTTATCTCCTTCCCCCGTACTTTCCTGTAGGGCAAGATAGATTTTCATACCCAATTGAGTGTGTATGTTATTCCTTCTTTAGGCCAAATCTGATGAGAGTAAGGTTCACTCATTCCCTCTCACCTCTTTCTTCCCCTCCACTATAAAAAAGTTTTTCTTACCCCTTTTATATGAGATAATTGACATCGTTCTACCTCTCCCTTTTTTCTAGTACATTCCTCTTTCCTTAATTTTATTTTCTTTTAGATCTCATCTCTTCATATTCAGCTCATCCTATGGCAGCCTCCCACCCTCTTCCCCTGCCACCCCCCTAATATATTTTCTCTCCAATTGCCTTAACAATGAGAAAGGTCTCATGAGTTACTAATATCTTTCCATGTAGGAATGAAACAATTAAACTTTAATAAGCACCTTATGATTTCCCTTTACTATTTACCTTTTTATGCTTCTCTTGAGTCTCATATTTGAAAGTCAAATTTTCTATTCAGTTCTGGTCTTTTCATCAAGAATGTTGAAAGTCCTCTAATTTCATTGGATGTCTGTTTTTTCCCCTCAAGGATAATACTCAGTTTTTCTGGGTAGGTGATTCTTGGTTTTAATCCTAGCTCCTTTGAGTATAACATTTCTGGGACTTTTCATTTTGCGGTTTCTTTCAGAAAATGAAGGGCGAATTCTTTCAGTTTTTATTTTGTCTTCTGGTTCTAGAATATCAAGACAGTTTCCTTAATGATTTCTTGAAGTATGATGTGTGGCTTTCAGGTAGTTCAATTATTCTTAAATTATCTCTTCTGGATCTATTTTCCAGGTCAGTTGTTTTCCCAGTAAGACATTTCACATTTTCTTTTTTTTTTCATTCTTTTGATTTTTATTTTACTGTTTCTTAATGTCTCATGGAGTCATTATCTTCCAGTTGCCAAATTCTAATTTTTAAGTAATCATTTTTTTAAGTAAGTTTTTGTACCTCTTTTTGCTTTTTAATTTTGACCAATTCTACTTTTTAAGGAGTTCTTTCTCTTCAGTGAATTTTTGTGCTTCTTTTGACATTTGGCCAGTTTTGTTTTTTAAGGTGGTGTTTTCTTAAGTATTTTTTTGTGTACCTCTTTTACCAAGCTCTTGACTTTTTTCATAATTTCTTATTTCACTCTCATTTCTTTTTCCAATTTTCCTCTACCTGTGTTATTTGATTTTAAAAATTATTTTCTTCCAGTTATTCTTGTTAAGCTTGTATCCAATTCATACTTTTTTTTCCTTTGAGGCTTTGATGGTAGCTACTTTGACACTGTTGTCTTCTTTTGAATTTGTTATATGATCTTCCCTGTTACCATAGTAGCTTTTTGTTCAAGTTCTTGTTGTTTGCTCATTTTTCCAGCCTATTTCTTGAGTTTAACTTTATATTAAAATTGGGCACTGCTTTCAGGGTAGAGAGAGAACCATCCTAAGCTTCTGGTTTTTTGTGTTGCTGTTTTCCAAGCTAGTTTGGAGCTCTTTTAAGGTTTTGGTGCTTCCCAGGTGGTATGATACAAGGATCATAACCCTCTGGCCACTGTTCTTCTGGCTTGTATTCTTGTCTTTACCCAGGAATGGACCTTGTCTCCTCTGAGGTGTAAATGCTAATGCTCCTCTTGGCACTGGAACCAAGCCCTGCTCTCCTGCAGCTGCAAGTGCTAGTCTCTATTCTGCTTTAGAATTGAGACCAAGGCTCTTGGTCACTTATGAGTGACCCAAAGCACTCTTCTCCATCCTGTAACTGTGACCAGAGCCCCTAATCCTCTGTCACTATAAGTGTTAATGCTCTTCTTCACCCTTTAACTGTGACCTGGAAGTATGAATAGACAGTACAGCAGGGTTCTGCATTTAGTGCCAACAAAGGGTCTCCTGTAACCTCTTTTTGATTTCTGACTGCCTTATCCTTTTTGGGACTGAGAGCTCTGGAAGCTGCTGCTCCTGTTGCTGTCACAGTGCTGGTGTTGCTTCCCCATGTGTTATGTTCTAAGTCAACCCCAAACTTGGTGTCACAGATCTCTCTTGCCAGCCTCGTAAATTGTCTTAGACTGGAAAAATGTCTTGTCCTGGACTTTTGTTTACTCTGCCATTTCTGAATTTGTTTTAAAATTGTTTGGGGGGGAATGTTGGGTGAGTTTAGCTAATTTGCTGCTTCTTCTATACCAGTGGTTCTCAACCTTCCTAATACCACGACCCTTTAATACTCCTATGTGAGAATATTTGCATGTGGGTGGACCCTCCTGGAGACAGATAAGAGGAGTGGTGTCTTAGGCCACCCCTGTGAAAGGGTCATTCAACCCCCAAAGGGGTCACAACCCACAGGTTGAGAACCGCTGTCTTTACCATCGTGGTTCTGCCCTCAGTTTATGCCTTTGTATATTAGTGAGGGAGTTTTTTTAGGTGTCAGAATGATTATTACCCTGCTTTTTGATAAGATGACTTCGCTGTATTACAATACCTTAACAGCTTCTGAGTCAATTTTCATAAAAGTTAGCAGTTTTCTCTTTTAGTGAAGTGGTAAAGCAGTCTGTTAACATCTGCTTAGAGTTTTGCTGGCTACTAGTAAACCAGGAAGTTCAGTTCAGGGTTTTACAAATGATTTATAAACCTAATCTATACCTAAGGCTTCTTTTTCCTGTTTACCAGAGACACACTCAGATTGTAAACTTTATAACAGAAGTAATTTTTGTTTAAAGTCAGGGCTTTCTGCCCAGGCTTCTCTCCTTTGAACTTATTTCCCCCTCCCGACCCCCCCCCCCCCCAAGAATGTCTTATATGGTGGCAGGTTGTTTTTGGCACCAGTGTCTTCTAGTTAAACTTGAACACTGAAGAATTTTTTTCTTTTTGTAACTTGAAAAATGCTAAGCATTTATTTCTAGAAAATTTTGGAACTGACTTTGTTTTTACTTTTCAGTTGTTTATTTCTGTATGAAATTGTAACATACCTATCTTTACAGCCATATGTTCTTGGGCTCTGTGCAAAAACCTTACTTGAATGCATCCTTGTATTGTGTAGTAAAGTGTAGTAGACCATAAGCTCTGGCAGTTGTGCTGAACTGGAGAACTTTTGAGTATAATCCCAACAACAGACCACCTTCAACTATCTGAGTACATGTTTGCCACTAGGGGTTTTTTGGTAGCCCATGCAACAAATAGATACAAAATATGGAAATTCTCTCTTTTTTTAATGCAGCCCTTTGCTGTTTCTGCAATTATGTCTGGTAAAATAGGAAGCAGAATATAAAAAATACTTGCAGTTTTTAGATTGATTTGCACACATTAATTTATTGGTTTAAAGTAAGATTCATCTTTGTTTGACAACCAACAATTAAATCGTTATTTGAGGAACTGATTTATATGCATGTTGAATTTTTTTTTAATAAATAAAGCCTGTTGACATAACAAATATATAGCTAGATGTAAAAATGATTAATGGGTTGTGTTTGGAAAGAAAAGTAAAGGAATTTGTAGAGTTGACTTCATTATTCATGTAAAATACAAAGAACTGTTAAGTAAACCAAACTCCCTTAAGATAAGAACATTCTCATTCATTATCTGTTCCAAAGGATGAAGAACTAGAGAAATTCTACAAAGAACTTGACAGGATCCTCCAAACCAAGTCATCATATCTTAATACTTGGTGACTTTAGCATGAAAGTGGTCACAGAGAAGGACCAGTTAAAAAGTTGGTAGGCTAGTTTGGAATTTTAAAAAATAAAAGACCAAAGGCTTGTTGTAGATTAGATTAATCAGAACCTCATGCTTATATATCATGAATGCATTCTTTAAGTAGAGTTAGAGAATTTTGGGCTTGGCTTTCAGGACTTTGGGTCTGAGAAAGAAAAAGACACAAGTTTACCTCATTTTGGGAAGGGTGCCAAAGATGTTAGCTGTTTGTTGGGAATATTAAAGGATATCATCTGGAGGAAGTAGTCAATGACTGTATTGAGATTGTAGTCTGGGTCTATTTGAATGAGATTACAAAGTGCAAGTCAGTTTAGGCTAGTCTGAGTAGGAGCTTTGGAACTTGGCATGAGAGCAGACAGAATGAGGAGAGAAAATGCATGGATTCATTGGGATAGGCATTTTTTGTCAAGTTACCATTGTGGGCTTCTGAGTTCCCACTTGGGTTCTATTTCAGTGTGCCACTGAATTTTGGAATTGGAAATCCAACTGCTCAAATTGCTACTATAACATAGTACTATAACTTAATAAATGGTACTGTAATTTGCTCCTGTAACATACTAAAGTGATCGTCTAGTATATATTCAAGGACCATTCCATCACCTTCCAAAAGTGCCCATTGTACTTTTGGACAGCTCTAATTACTAATACGTTGTTCCTCTTCTTCAAACAAGACATTCCATCTCCAGATTCCAGGTATTTTAACTGACTGTCCCTATGCCTAGAATGCTTTACCTCCTGGTGTCCTTCAAGTCCTCACTAAAATCTCATTTCTTTGGGAATCCCAGTCCCTCTTAATTCTAGTGTCTTTCTTCTATTCATTATTTGTTTATATGTTGCTTCCCACATAAGACTGTGAGCTGACTGTGAGTTCTTTCAGTACAGGGACTCTTTTACCTTTCTTTGTATCCCTTGTGCTTAGAACAATCCCTGGCACATTGTAGGTATTTAAGATTAACTGACAGACTGAAGGTCTATCATGTGCTAAGGCATTAGATTTATGATGTTTCCAAAGGGCAGAACAAGAAGTAGTGCATGGAAGTTACAAAGATGCAAATTTAAGTTAGGTGTCAGAAAAATCTTATGGGGGCAAGTCTTGGTCTTTAAGGAGGGATGTGATATAGCCAACAATGACGGAATCTGTCCAAATATATACAGAAGAAATCTGCTAGAGATAACTTTGGTTTTTTTGTATCTTTTGAAAATGGTTGTTTCATATATGAGTACTTCTGATGAAAACATGAGAAGGGAGGAGAGGCCTTTTTTTTAATTGGTACAACATTATTCATAGTCAACAGTTGACTAAAAGATTCTCATAGGTTCTCAAAGTGCCCCCTCAAAGTACTGCCCCCCCGGAGGTCCCTGGGATGATGGGGGAGGCAGTAGTAACATCATTTGTAATGGGTGGCCTTGAATAAAAATAGGGGCTAACCTAACCTAAGGGAGGGAGCTCTAGGTATTTTTTTTTAAGTGAGCAGTAGACCAAAAAAGTTTGGGAAGCTGGTTTATAAGATATAGGATCCCACTGTTTTTGTTTGTATAGTTATACAGAAAAATTTTTTCCCACTTAATGCAAGCAATTTTTAAAGCTCTCCAACAAGGTATTTCTCAAACATATGCTAAACTAATGACTAACTAATAACTAATTTTAGCCATTATCAGGCTAAAATTTATATAGCACTTTCCATATTCCAGGTACTAAACTAAGCTCTTTACAGAAATTTGATCCTTATTTGCTCCTCACACAACTCTGGTGGGTAAGTGCCATTGTTATTTCCATTTTACGGGAAAGGAAACTGAGGCAAACAGGTTAAGTGACTTTCCCAGAGTCACATAGGCAGTTAGTGTCTGAGCTGGATTTGAACTCAGTTCTTCCTAATTCTAGGCCCAATACTCTGTCTACTATACTATCTAATTCAGTTTTATTTTCAGTTCCAAATTTTCTCCTTCCCATTTCCACTTCCTGTTCAGAAAGTAAAAAAAGCAAAACAAAAAGTAAAATTCAGCAAAGCAAATAGTTAAGTAAAGCAATTTCTCCTATTAACCACCACAACAAAAATTTCTCAGTTTGCATTCTATCACTTCTCTTTCTGAAGATGGATAGTTTGTTTCATCATGAATCCCCCTGAATCGGTCTTTGTGTTCATTAGAGTTCTTAAATCTTTCAAAGTTGTTTGTCTTTATATCATTGTTATTGTATAAATTATTCTCCTGCTTCTTTCTGCCCACTTTATTCTGTAGCAGTTCATGTAAGTTTTTCCAGGTTTCTCTGAAACTATACCTATCATCATTTCTTATAGTACAGTAGTATCCTGTCATCTAACCTTACTTGTTCAGTCATTCCCCAATTTGATGGGCAAACCCCTCAATTTCCAGTTTTTTTGCCACCATGAAAAGAGCTGTTATGAATATTTTTTAACATATGGGTTGTTTTCTCTTTCTTTCATCTCTTTGGAAAATAGACCAAGTAACAATATCATTTGGTAGAATATTGAACAATTTAGTATCTTTTTTGTCATAGTTCCATATTGTTCCCCATTACAATGGGATCAGTTCACAGGTTCACTGATTGTGTATTAATGTACTTGTTTTTGTGTAGGTCTTCCAGCATTTGTCATTTTCTCTTTTTTTGTCAGCTTTGTCAACCTGATGGGTATGAGATAGTACCTCAGAGGTGTTTTAATTTGTTTTTGTCTAATTATTAGTTATTTAGAATATTTTTTTCCCATCTGGCTATTGATGTCTTGTATTTCTTCCTTTGAAAATTGCCTGTTACATATCCTTTGACTGGGCCTAGAGTCAGGGAGTCAAATCCAGCCTCAGATACTTACTAGCTGTATGACCCTTGACAAATCATTTAACTGCTATTTGCATCAGTTTCCTTATCTGTAAAGTGGGGATAATAATAGCATTTATCTTACAAGGTTGTTGAGATACTTGTGAAGCATTTAGTGCCTGGCACATAGTAAGAGTTATATAAATTATTGTTGTTGTTGTTATGTGCCAGGCATTCAGAGGTGCTGCCAGTTTCAGAGTTTCTGGATTTTTAGTCAGGTATTTCTCTTCATGAGCAATACAAAAGCTATGTGAATCAGTATAAATGGGGAGGATAGTATAAATGAGTGGAGGATAGTTCTTATCTGTTGTGATTCTGTTTTCTTATGATAGAGAAATATTGTTGCATTTGTTGCGACTTCTTGTTCCAAGGGACTTAGTTTATGTGATAAGTTTAAATAAGTTGAATTTTAAAATAATATGCCATTAAAAGAGATATATGAAAATATTGCAGTTCTCTTTAAAAGATCAGCAAGGAATATATGTGTCTTTGTTCTGTCTGTAAATATTGTTATTAGCAGATTATATAACAGTATTGCAAATTGTGTAGTAATTTAATATTCCCTTTCACATTTATTAAAAACTAAGTAATTATGTATGCTTATAAAGCATTGTATGCCCTATGGAGACATACTTCTAAATAAATATAAAATATTGCATTTGTCCATATAAATAGGTTTACTTTTATTCCCATTTTCCATAACAAAGTATATTGTAACTGCTTGGAATACTAGAAAGCAATCTTGCAGAAACTATGTATATCAAGCAGAAGCTACTTGCAGAAACCAGTATCTTCCACCATATACCAAGGTAACAACATCCAAATGAATATATAACTTAGACGTAAAGGGTGATGTCATATACACATAGGAGAACAAGGAAGAAATTACCTTTAAAATCTATGGATAGTGAAACAGTTCCTGACCAAATAAGGAACAGAAAGGATCGCAAAAGTTAAATTGGACAATTTTGATTATATCTAATTCTTAAAGTTTTTGAACAAACAAAAACAATTTAGCTGAAACTAGAAAGAAAGCAGGTAGCTAGGGGGAAAAATTTTAGAAGCAAATTTCTTTCCTAAAGGTTTCTCTCATTCTCTACTGATGAGATGGAACACTTTTTTCCCTGGGACTAGGAAATATATGGTATCCCCAAAGTCTTTAGTGTAGGTTTAAGTTTTAATAGCTTAATAAGTTCTAGTAGCTTAAAAATGGACTAAGACTTTTAGGATACCCCAAAATTAAAGATCAGTTAAGGTTCTGAATCAAAATTTTAAAATAAGAGCTGTTTCCTAATTGATAAATAGCCTAAAAATGTGAATAAGCAGTTTTCTTTTTAAATAAGTTTTTATTGGTGTCTTCTGTTTCTTTACATTATCATAGTTTGCCCCAGTATCCTTCTGTCTCCCCCATCTTAGAGAACTATATGATATATAACAAATAGTAATAAGGAGGAAAATATGAGAACAATTGATTGATATGTTGAAAAAGTCCGAATACATGTGCAATGTGCAACACTTGTGGAACTGTTCCCTCTGCAAAAGTATGGGTTTAAGGGCATCCTCTCATATCTCTTCATTCTAATCATGCTTGATCCTTATTGTGTTATTCCATTCCATTCCATTTTAGTTTAGTTTTTTTTTTTCCCTTGGTGTATGGTTCTTTCTGTTTATATCAATGTCATTATTCTGTGTACTATTTTCTTGGCCTTGTTCCCATTACACAGATAACACATGAGAGGCCCTGTAGTTTTTGAGACTCCAGCCTCTTACAAGTTTAGACAGACAGACACTGACACCTACAGAAAGGTTAATAATCAGCTTTGTTCTAGTCTAGTCTTCTCAGAAGGGTTGCTGATAATGGGAGCACCAGCTCCTATAGGATTCCCTAATTACTGTTCTCACAGGGACCAGCGAGAATGGGGAGGAACTATCCCTACATCTCAGTGGGGTCAGTTGAAACAGACACACCTTGTGCATTCCCCTAAATCCCCTCAGCCTTCATGGGGGCTGGTCAAGGCACACCCATATGGGTTACCTGTGGTTTTCCAAATCAGCAACCAATGCCCACTTGCTTTATAGGGCAACAGACAAAGAAGGCATCTTGCCAACATTAAGCTCACAGGTTAACTTTAGCAATATCGTCATTCTGTGCAAGCATAGTAAATATCAGTTATGTCATTTCACACATGGTGCAGCCTCAGTAGGACTGTCAGTCACTATGATTCTAGGAATGATTATCTAGGATCCTTGGGGCTATTCTGGGAGTTTTCTAACACTTGGAAACTAGATGTTGCCATGGCCATGGATCCTAAGAAATTGAACTCTAAAAGGATAACAAAATCCTCCTCATTTAAACTTCCCTTTCTCTGCTTCAGTTCTTATAGATCTTTCGATGCTTCTCTTCTCTGTTTATCACATATGTTATTTCTTAAGAGTACATACCATTACATTCATGTGCCACAATTTGTTTGGTCGTTCCCCAGTCAATAGGTATCTTCTTGTTTCCAGTTCTTTGCTATTTCAAAATTGCTGTTCTAAATATTTTGGTATATATGATGGCTTCCTTAGAGAATATGCCTAGTAATAGACTCTATTTCAAAGGGCATAGATGTTTTAGTTATTTTAATTGCATAACTCCAAATTGCTTTCCAAAATGGTTGCACATTTCACAGCTCCACTAACAGGTTATTAGTTTGCTTATCGTTCCACAGGGCAGGTAGATGGCACAGTGGATAAAGTGCCAGGTCCGAAGTCAGGAAGACTCATCTTCCTGAGTTCAAATCTGGCCTCAGACACTCACTAACTGTGATCTTGGGCAGGTCACCTAAAGTAGAGGCTGCTTAACTCAGTAGCCTAAGGGCCAGCCTTAGGCAGTGTACAGCAGCTGAACTTTATTGTATTGTAGCATCCTCCTTAAATACCCTAGAGCCCTAGAGGTAGCATGATTCTCAGGTGCATTGGAGGGAAACTGACCAATGGAGGAGTAGATTGATCAGTGGAGGAGGAGCTGAGCCACCTGTTTCAGCTGCCACTCTTCAGGTGAGTAATTTCTCCAGAAACCTCTCTGTGAGCTTAGTAAACTGAGCTGTGACCCTCAGCACCACAGGTCCTTTTTGACTCACACTGATCCCTGCAACTTAATCCTATTTATCTCAATTATTCAGCTATAAAATGAGCTGCAGAAGGAAATGGCAAACCACTCCAGTATCTTTGCCAAGAAAATCCCAAATGGAATAATGAAGAGTCAGACACAACTGAATAGCCAGTATAATCATTCCACATCCTGGTCGGTATTGACTATTGACATTTTTGGTCTTCTTTGCCCAGTGTGAAGTGAAACTTCAGGTTTGTTTTGCTTTGCATTTCTCTTCTTAGTGATTTTTGGAGCATTCTTTCCATATGGTTGTAAATATTTTGCAGTTATTTTCTGGAGGGTTCTTTGTTCATCTCCTTTGACTGCTTTATCTATTGGAAGAGATGATTTTAAAGGAAGAAATCCAAGCTGTCAGTAGCTATGTGGAAAAAAAAAGTGCTCCATCTTAGCAGTAGAGAAATTATTAGACTTGTAGAAAGTTATAGAAAAGCAATTGAAGTTCTACCTCGCATCCATCAGATAAGTAAAGTTAATAAAAAAGGGAAATGACAAATATTGGAGGGACTGTTGGAAAATAGACCCTTTAAAGCACTATCGGTGGTCCTGTGAATTGTTCCAGCAATTCAGGAAAGAAATTTGAAGCCATGACCCCTAAATTATTAAATTATATATATCCTTTTTGGAAGAAGAACATTGATAATTTGTATTCTGTTTTTACTTATCTACCAGAAACAATTTTATTTAACTTATCATTTATTTATATTTAAACATTTCTAGCTTGGGGGAAGAGATGTCCAAATTGACAGTTTCCCAAGCTTTCAACATGACTTTGCCATCTTGAATGAGGAAATGATAACAGTATGTGAAAATACAGTTCAGATTAACATTTCTAGACATCCTCCTGGAATAAACAAAGGAATCTCCTCTTTTCCATTTAGTTATATTTGGTTATCACTCTCAATATAGTTTTCTAAGAAAAACCTTTTTGGTTCTTTATCACCCACCTTTCTAAAAGTCTTTTCTAAGGATTTTTGGAAAGCTTTTTAGAGAGAAATATTTTCTTTAACATTTCTAAGAGATTAAAAGAAGTTTTCATATGCTTTAATGTAGTAATTCTACTGTTAGTCTTCTACCCCAAAGAAAAAAGGAGCTGTATGCCCAAGACTGTTCATAGCAGTTCTTTTTGTAATAGCAAGGGACTGGAAACTAAGGGGATGTTCATAAATCAGGGAATGGTTGGAGAAAGAAATGACAACGAATTTAATACTAACTCTGAGAGAAACCTGGGAAGATGTTTGAACTGATGCAAGGTGAAATAAGCAGAACCAAGAGAACAATTTATAAAATAACAGCATCGTAATGCAGAGAATTTTGAAAGATACTGATCATTGCAGTGACCAGTCATGATTTCAGAGGACTGATGATGAAGCATGCTTTTGTTGTTGTTTGGTAGTTTCAGTCAGATCAGACTCTTTATGACCCTATTTGCTCTTTTCTTGGCAAAGATACTGGAGTGGTTTGCCATTTCCTTCTCCAGCTCATTTTACAGAAGAGGAAACTGAGGCAAACAGGGTGAAGTGATTTGCCCAGGGTCACATAGGTAGTAAATGTCTGAGGCTATATTTGAACTCAGATCTTCCTAACTCCAGGCCCAGCAGTCTATCTGCTATGCCACCTAACTGGCCTAATGAAATATGCTACCTACCTTCTAATAGAGAGACAGACAGTGGACTTAGGATGTAATGATATTGTGTTTGTATATATGTGTATGCACATATGATATGCATATCTGTATATGTGTGTATGCATATGCAAACATATATTTACATGTATATGATATAACTAATATTGGAACTTGTTGCTTGGCTATGCATATTTGTTATAAGGACTTAATTTTTAAAAAAATTTTCCAGTGCTTAGCAGAACACCTGGCATATACTTAATAAATGCTTGTTGACATGACTTTTTTTCAATGGGGAAGAAGATAAAATAGTTTTTTGTCGTGATAAAGCTTCCCAAGGACTAAAAGTAGTTGCATGATGGCATTCATTGTACTTGGATTTTATATTATGGTATTTATTTATATCGTATTTATTTAGGAAATTATAAATTGGAGTTGATTTACTGTCACTACATATTTATACTCTTAAATAAGTTTTCCCTTTCTTGTGACTATCTTGTATTCTAAGACAATACAATGTCAATATTTTGGCATCTGTTTCACAATCTTTTTCTCCCAGATTTGAATTTAAGATAATGGGGAGGGTGTATGTGTGATTTTAATTCTTTTTGTTTACTCTAGAACAGTGGTTCTCAACCTTCCTAATGCCACAACTCTTTAATACTCTACTCATATGTGGGCAGCGGACCCACCTGGAGACGGATAGAGGAGCAGTGTCTCAGTTCTTAAGACCATAGGAAATACATTTTTTTCCAATGTCTTATGCGACCCCTGTGACCCCCGTGAAAACGATGTTTGACCCCCAAGTGTTTGTGACCCACAGGTTGAGAATCTCTGGTCTAAAAGTTAAACTGGATATTGTCAGTTATCCCCTTCTGAAGGGTTTTAAAAGTGGCTACATTCTTGAGTTCTCTTTACTGGGTTACTTTAATGTTGGAAAAATGTTGTCAGATGACATATAGTCCTTATTAAAAAACGAATTACATTCACTTTGTTTCAGGTTAGGTTGAGAGTTCTGATATTTATTTTGAATGAACATGTACGAAATATTACTTCCTGATAAATATTTGTCTTCAAATGAAGTTTTATTTTCTTGAAAAGTAATGCACAGACCAAAAATAGTTGAAGCTCAACATTAGACCTTCCTGTGTATTTGTGCATATACTTAAATTCTGTTACCAGGTGGGAATTATGTGTTTGAAATCTTGTTAGAAATTGTACCAGGAGAGTTAATATTAAAATTTAATAGCTGATAATTTTATTGTTTGCCTTCCAATAGCTAGGGATATTTCTTCATGCATCACTTGGTTCACTAAAGAAGCAGCTAAATTAGGGTTGGAGAGAAGTACGATATAACAAACAATTATAGCATAATAGATTTTAAATCCTAGTTTTGTTACTTTTCCTGTGGATTAGTTAAGATTCAGTGGAGCTACTCAGAGAAAGACCATTCATTTCTTTGTAGTGAAACAAGCTCATCAGAATTCTGGTGTTTCTTTTTCACAGTAACTTTATAGTGTTTGAATTTGGTAACCAAAAGTATACTTTAACTAACATAATGTTAACAGAAGGAGAATTTACTTTTAGTTCTTTTACTCTTTGAAAAATCTTCAGTTATAAAACATCTGATGCCAGAAGAAAAAAAAAGCTGGCATTTATATTGTGACTTAAATTTTGAAAAGCACTTTGCAGAGTCTCATGAACAAGCCTGTGAGGTATGTACTGTAACTATTCTCATTTTACAAATAAGAAAACAGAGATTCAGGGAAATTAAGAAACTTGACCATGATTCTAGGACTATGGAACTATTATTATTAAGGGATTTGACTGATTCTAGTAAGTGTCAGAGGCAGGGATAGGATATAAATTTTTCTGATTCTAGGTAGCACCCTACATATTACAACGTTGTGACTCATTAATACATCACCTGGTCTTGATAATCTTGATCATATTTCAAGGTTTTTTAGTACTGCTTTTTTTTTTTTTAGGAATTACACTATGATTGTTAATGAATTTGGGGTGCTTCCCTTTATCTTCTCTACACATTGAGGTAGCCAGATGGCACAGGGGATAGAACATTAAGCTTGGAATTAAGACGCCTCCATGTAGTCTGTAATTCAGTGACAAGAGACTTCTTTGTTATGCCTCATATGCAACGCTCCTATATCTTAACTGAGCATTTCCACTGATTGTCTCCAGTGCCTCGAACACTGCCCCTCCTCACCTCTGGTTCCTGGCTTCCTTGAAGTCTCAGCTAAAGTCTTACCCACAAGAAATCTTTACCAGTCTTTTCTTATTTTTAAGGACTTCCCTCTGAGACAGTCCCCAGTTGTTATACCTCTGGTTTGTAAATAGTTGGTTTTTTGCATGTTTTTCACTTTATTAAACACTGAGTTCCTTGAGAAGCAGGAATTTGATTTTTGCCTTTCTTTTTATCTACAGAGCTTAGCACTATGCCTGGCATGTGGTAGGAACTTAATAGAGTGCTTGTTCATCTTAGGTTCGATTTTTAGGCTATTGCAGTCATGATTAGTCATTGCATTGGTCAGCTTAAGTCTTTCAGAGTTGGAAAACTTTTATTTTTTAGAGTGCAAAAATGTAAACACTGATTTTTAGATCTTTGAGGAACAAGAGTAAGTTCTAGAATACTGAAAGAAAGAAAGGTGCTGTCTTTTGGTGGCATCTATTCTGTCATGAGGATCATTTGCATCCTGAGCACATTTTTCACAAAAAGAAATATAGCTTCACTTTTCAAAATAACTTTAAAGTTGGCTTTAAAACACCCTGGTTTTGTGTTGATTTCCAATGTGAAATAGGGGGTGTGTTTCCCTGGAAAACATTCCCTGATAGATGGAGTTCAAATGTTTGCTTAGGAATGGCTGTAGATAACTATCCCTTAGCAGTAATATGACAAGTGATACCATTCCCTTTGTAGCCTTTTTTTCCCCTGAATTTGGTAATTTTATTACTGTACTTTAACTGTGAAGACAACTTTTTTGTGTCCTAGGCCCTTTTGTTAGTTTGGTGAAGTCTTATCAAAATAATGCTTTCAGCTGCATAAAATTAAATACATAGGTTACAAATTAAGCCAATTATATTAAAATAGCTATCATAATATAAAAACAAAAACAAATTCATGGAACCTAAGTTAAGGATCCAGATGGGATTTATTTCATTGTGGATGTGAAGGGAGAATTCTTGTTCCATGAACTTTGCTCCTAACTTCCCTTTTTTGTCAAGGTACTTGTAATACCTATAATGTGTTATTTTGCCTTTAGGGCCACTATCTCCTCAAAAACAATTAAGGCTGAAGATATGGACACTTTCAAATCAGTTTACTTCCTGTTTTGTAAGTTAAATGTTTTGTGCTGTTGATTCAGATTAAGGAGTATTTATGATTTCAAACTTCTTCACCAAATCTTGCATCAAATCAATCAGTTAATCAATAGACATTTATTAAGAGCCTACTATGTGCCAAGTACTGTACTAGTAGTTGCTAGGAATATAAAGACAGAAATTGAAATAGACCTTGAACTCCAGGACCTCGCATTATCCTGTGGAGTCAACAATATCTACATAAAATCTATGTAAATGCAGATATATACAAAGTGAGTGTGTGTGTGGGGGGGGGGTGAGACTCCTTGCATGCCAGGCAGCTCTGCTGTTGGAAGTCTCACTATGAGTCCAAGAAAGATGGGAAGAGTAGGAGGGGAAGGGGAGAAGGGAAGTGGTGATAGAAGGGAGGGTAGTTGGAGGAGGGGGTAGTCAGAAGCAAACACTTTTAAGGAGGGACAGGGTAAAAGCAGAGAGAATAGAAATGGTGGGGAATAAAATGGAAGCAATAGAAATTGTGAAAAAATTTTGAAGCAAGTTTCTCTGATAAAGATCTCATTTCTCAAACATGTTGAGAACTGAGTCAAATTTATAAAAATAAGAGTGATTCTCCAGTTGATAAATGATCGAAAGATATGATTGGTTTTCAGGTAAAGCTATCTGTAGCCATATAAAAATATTCTAACTCAATGTTCATTGGAGAAATGCAAATCAAAACAAATCTGAATTACTAACTCATGCTTATTAGATTGGCTAATAGGACAGAAAAGATGAATGACAGATATTGGAGGAGATGTGGGGAAAAATGAATGGAGTTGTGAACGATTCAAGTATTCTGTAGGGTAATTTAGAACTATGCCCAAAGGGATATAAAACCGTGCATTTCCTTTAACCTAACAATACCACTACTAGGTCTGTATCTTAAAAGAGATAAAAAGAAAAAGGACAACAATATCTATAGCAGTTCTTTTCTGGTGGCAAAGAATTAGAAATTGAGAAGAGGCTGAATAAGTTGTGGTAAATGATTATGATGGAATACTATTGTATTGTAAGAAATGATGAGCAAGATGCTTTCAGAAAAACCTGGAAAGACATGGATGGGCTGATACAAAGTGAAGTGTGCAGTGTGCAAAGTAACAGCAATATTATAAGATGATCAGCTGTGAATGACTTAGCTGTTCTCAGCAATACAGCAATCCAAGACAACTCTGAAGG
This sequence comes from Pseudocheirus occidentalis, assembly GCA_028646575.1. NCBI lineage: Eukaryota > Metazoa > Chordata > Mammalia > Diprotodontia > Pseudocheiridae > Pseudocheirus > Pseudocheirus occidentalis. The sequence continues at coordinate 149,744,874 of CM053601.1, read as the reverse complement.
ATTTATGATGAAAAATGCTATCTGTTCCTGGAGAAAGAACTGATGGTGTCTGAATACAGATTAAAGCACACTATTTTTTTACTTTATTTTTCTTGAAGGTTTTTTTGGTCTCTGTTTTCTTTAACAGCATGACTATTGTGGATATGTTTTGCATACATGTATAATCTATATTGAATTTCTTGCCTTCTCAATGAGGGGGGTGGGAACAGAGGATGGGAGAGAATTTGGAACTCAGATTTTAAAATTGAGTGTTAAAAATTGTTTTTACATGAAACTGGGGGAAAATAAAATACCGAATAATTTTTTAAAAAGAAAAAAAAAAGATAGGAAGAGGCAGCCAGGGAAGATCCCTGTGGAGAAGGTGGTAGCTGAACACTAGGGAGTCCCTATACAAATAGTTCTGATGGACCGTTCTGCATACACAGGGAAGGAAGGAGAAAGACAGGAAGAGTCTACACCCTTTGGAAGGAGGGATCCCTGCATATGGTTCAAGGACAGACTGGGGCAAGAGGAGGAATATTCTGGGCTGGAGCCAGCCACCTGGTGGCTTGGCTGAAATAGAGAGGAAGAAGGGAGGTGAGGCAGACTTGGACACAGATGAGCTTGGGACTGGCGTGTAGTATCTATGTGTGGGGAAGACATTCATAGGGACCAGGGTGCCTGTTGATGGGCAGAGTGGGACAGAGGTCTTCTCTCTTAAGTGACGGTTGGTCCCAAGCCAAGCAGTTTCTCTTTGTACCTCCCTTCTGCTTTCAGTTGGAGTGTTTTTTAGGGGGGTGGGAGTGGGGTGGGAAGTAGGAGGCCATGGAACATAGTACTGTATAGTAAAGTTCACATAGGAGTTTTTTCAAAACTTATTTTTTTTTTCAGAATTCTTTACCTAAAGTCTAAAAGTGAGAGTTTTCCGTACTCATTTTAGCCAGATCTCTTTCTGACTGGTTGTCTCTCTGCTGTCCTGTGGTATAGAAATATTCCTCCACCTGTTACCCTGCATATTATCCCTGTCTCTGATAACCCAAAGCTAGGCTTAGCCTGCTTCCTAATTTGATAGTTTACCATTACAACCCTGCTTTTCCGGCCTTTTCCCAATTCCTTCAAATGAGTATCACATGCAGCAGTTGCTTTCTTTAGACACTTTGGACCTCTATGCTTTTGCCTTGACTTTCTAATTTTCACACACCATCAGACACATAGTTAAGTGAGACTGTGGAGATTTTGGTTTTATTGTCCCATAGTTTCAGTTCTGTCTGCCTGGTATCTCTAGCATCTGTTCCCTCCTTTTCTCACTCTCACCTAGATTGCTGCATTACAGATTTCCCTATCTTTAGTCTTATGGTGCTCCATCCATGTTGCTACTGCTTACAAATTAATCAGTCCTAATGAATACTTTTAATTAATTGTGTTTCAGCTCAAATGAAGGAAAAAAGGAAAGAGTAAAAAACATTGATTAGCTGCTTAATATGTTCTGGTAGTGTGCTGAGCACTAGGAATACAATATAAAAGTGAGATCGTTCCTGTCCTTAAGGAGCTTCTAATTGGGAAGCCAACCACTGGGGATAGATGGCTAGGGAAAGGAGATGATTGTCAAGAAGATTGCCTGAGTAATGAATGAGAATGAATGCCATTCTTTTTGTCCTAGAATAGGGTAAGGCATGGGGTGGGGAACCTTTGGCCACAAGAACATGACCATCTACTAGGTCTTCAAGTTTGACCCTTTGACTGAATCCAAACTTCACCAAGCAAATCCCCTTAATAAAAGGATTTGTTCTGTAAAACTTGGACTCAGTCAGCCGAACCCAAGGACTTAGTAGACCACATGTGGCCTTGAGGTTGTAGGTCCCCACTCTTGGGGTAAGGTAACATAATCTACAATAAATGAAATACTTTATTTTTATATTTAAATATAATGCAAAATTATTAAATGAATTTTAAGAACCTAATTGAAATTTTTTTCTCCTTCTGTACAGGTGCATCTGGTTTATTCCTCAGGACCTACAAGACAGACTTGTTTAGAAGAAAATAGGTTTGCCCTTTTAAATGGACATCCTTTGTACAGCATGGCTCAGATATCCAGTAACAATGGGTTTAAGCAATGTTCATCCTCACCTTTGGGGCCAGGAAAAACTAAAGATGTGGACAGAGAAGAAGCATTACAGATGGAAGCCGAGGCTCTAGCAAAACTGCAAAAGGACAAACAAGTAGTTAAAAATCAGAGAGGTTTTGAATTGTTAAGCAACACTGCTCAAAAGTCACAAGAAATTCATAAGGACTTTGATCTGATGGTGTTTCCTGAGTCAGATTCACCCAAAAGCTCTATAGACATTGATATTGAAAAGCTTACTCATGCTGAATTTGAGAAACTACTGCTGGATAACAGCTTTGAGTCTAGTAAAGCACCAGCAATGCCAGTTACTCCTGTCTTGAGCCCTTCCTTTTCAACACAGTTTTATCTACAGCCCACTATTCAGAGAGGACAATGGCCACCTGGATTACCTGGGCCTTCCACTTGCACTTTACCTTCTATTTATCCCTCATCTTACTGTAAACAGGCTGGTGCATTCCAAAATGGTTTCAGTCCAAGCATGTCTAGATTTCCATCTACAGAACCTATTTATTTAAGTCTTCCAAGACAATCCCAGTACATTTCATACCCTTTGACACCTACCAGCGCCTTTCATCCACAAGGAAGTTTACCCATCCATCGTCCAGCAGTCAGTCCTGAAATGGCAAAATTGTTTGACAAAATAGCTAGCACTTCAGAATTTTTAAAAAACGGTAAAGCAAGAACAGATTTGGAGATAAGTAATACAAAAACTACTGTTAGTAATCTACAAGGGTCCCCAAAGTCTGATGATATTAGTAAATTTGACTGGCTAGACTTAGATCCTTTAAGTAAACCTAAAGTAGATAATGTGGAGGTGTTGGACCATGTAGAAGAGAAAAATGCTTCAGTTTTAACAGCAGAGGATCCTTGGGATGCTGTGCTTCTTGAAAAGAGACCACCAACAGGTTGTCATCCTGAAAAAAAAGTGAATGGAAAATCCCTTTTGGGGTCAACAGTAACAAGAAGTCATTCTTTAAATATTAGATCAACTCAGCTCACAAAAGTCCAAGGCCAAGTATCTCAGGTATAGTACTTTCAAACTAACTTCAAAATAGAGTATTTTAAAGATGAGTTCATTTTAAATAAATTTCATGGCCTAAAAGTAATAGAATTACTGAAAAATCCAGGCCAGAAAACCTTTGACTTTCAGGATTTTGAACAAATAAAATAAAATTAAAAAAAAAAAGCTCATTTACTCTTGAATGCTAATAATAATGTTTTCTGCAGTTAATATATAAATTGGTGTCTATAATTTCTTAAATTCCTTCTAAACTAATTATAACCAGGGATGTCAGTAAGTGGCTTTTCAACAATTACGACTGAATCTTCATGACTTGAGACTTAATCCTCTCCCTTCTTTCTTAAAAAATGGATTCCAAGGTGACACTAGTAATATATTAGAGACTGTACTATGGTGGATTCTGTTAGATTCACAAGTATTTGTCTCTCATTTTAGTTATAAGAACTATTTAGTTAATATTTTAGCTGGATGTTAACAGACTGTTATTCCTCTGCCTCTTTGCATTTTGCATATTCACTAACAGAGTTGAACTGCCTTACCTCTTGATATTTAACTGAACAGCAATGAAAACTGCAGCCGTTGCTAATGTGCCCAGCAAAAAAATGAAAGTAGATAATTTGTTGTGCATAAGGCAAATTTTAATAGACTTATGGAAAAGGAAAAGAAGATCCAAAATAGAATCAGGTAAATAATGCATTAGAAAATAGTATTATGAGGGAAGCACTAGATTTGGTATTAGAAAACATTAATTTCTATCCTGGTAACCTGTAGGGACCATGGATAAGTTATTTAGCCTCTCTGGGCCAGTTTTCTTATCGATAAAGTGAGGAGGTTGGACTAGATAAGGGTGCTGACACCCTGTGATGGATGATCAATCACTCAAAGAGACAGGGCTAATTTCATTCTCCTTGAGATAGCCAATCATGTGTATAGACTCTTACCACAACAACCACATTTACTTTGTTAAGCTTGATTTAATTCTACACAAAATTGTGCATGAGTCTGAGTGTCTTTCACATTCCCTTTTCTGTTTAGTCAATCAGTAAACATGTATAAAATGCAAAATTCATTTGATACCTGTTGCTCTCCCCACCCTTTCTTTTAGCTTTGTGTCTTTCTTCTCACATACTCCAGTTATGAGGAATAGCAAGTTTCTTCCTCCTTTCCTCTCTTCAAACCCTCAGAACAGAACAAATCTACCCTAGGTTTTCTGTTTTCCTTATTTAACTCCCTCAGTGTCTTTTGAAGATACTAAGGTTCTAAGGAGACACATGTTTCTTCTGCTCATATTAGAATGTTATATAGCTATACTATCAGGCAACTTTTAATTGCTCACATACATTTGATTTTTTGGACACATATTTATAGTTCTGTTAGATTCTTACATTTATAGTCTGTTAGACTCATGTATATGAGTCTGTTATTTTTATATATTTATATTTATATGTAATATATTTATGTATAAGAGTGTTAGACTTATATTTATAGTTCAGAGTTTCTACTTAGGTCTGCTTTTTTTTTCCTTAGAAAGACTTGAAAATCTTCATTAGAAGTCCATTTTTTTTCTTTGTAGAATTATATTTAGCTTTTCATGGTAAGTTATTCTTGGTCATAAGCTTATCTCTTTTGTGTTTTGGAATATGTGTTCCAAGACCACTTTCATTTCTTTTAGAAGGTGCTGAGTTTTTATGTGATTCTCTGTTTCCTCTGAATTGATTTCTTTCTGGCTGTTTGCCAGATGCTTTTTTTTTTTTTTTTTATGCTCTCTTCTCTCTTTGATATTCTGTTTGACGTTTCTGGAATTTTTCCTTTTGGAGTTTCTTTCTGAAGATGAACATTGGTTTATTTACCCTCTGATTCTGATAGACCTGGGTAGTTTTCATTTATTATTTCTTGAAATATATTGCATAGACTGCTTTTTTCCACCCATTACAGTGTTCAAAGAATATAGTGACTCTTAAATTATCTTTTCTTGACCTGTTTCCCTGGTCAGTTGTTTTGATTTTAGCTATTTCAAATTTTCTTTTTTTTTTTTTTCAGTCATTTGGCTTTCTCTTCTAATATTTCTTGCTATTTCATGGAGTTAGTTATTTCTGTTTGGTTTGTTCTGTTTTTCAGGGAGTCTGTTACTTGGGTGAAGTCTATTACTTTATGTTCTAAGCTGTTTATTTTCCTTCCAGTTCTTCCAGAGCTTTCATTTCTCTCCCTTTTTAGAAATCTGCTCCTTACTTTCTTCTAGGTATTAATATAACGCTTGTGGGAAATGAATTAATTTTTTTCCTTTCTGAATCATTGCTTCTAGTTACAGTAAATCTCTTTGTGGGGGAAATCCTTAGATCTACAGATCTTAGATCTTTTTTATATTGATCAATATTTTATTTATTATCTCTCCAGCTTCACATGAGTTGGGGCTTTGTGGCGGGGGCAATTTCCACTGGCTGCTGTGCTGTTGGGTGGTAGATCTCCCCTTGAGTTATTGATGTACCTTCCTTCTCCCAGTTTTAGGCCCCCCTGGATCTTTGAGGTTAAGAACACTGGATCTTCACGGCCCTCTGATGTCTTAGGACAAGAGAGTTATCTGGGCTATTCTGGTCTGAACACTGCAGTAACTCTGTTACTCTGTAACTCTGGTTACATTGACTCTCTCCATGGTTTCCAAGCCCATCTTGGGGCTTTTTGGGGGACCTCTTTTTTCCTGCCTCCTGATGAAGCTTTGTATGCTAGAGGTATCTCTGATCCCTTGCTATTTATATAGTCAGGGGGATCCCTTGCTATTTATATAATCGGGGAGGGGGGCTTGGCTTGTTTGCCTTGTGGAAACCCCTTTTCCTTATTCATTCATTCATTTGTTCATTCAGTCATTCATTCACTCACTCATTTGTTCATTTACTTGTTTTCAGCATTCAATTCTACAAGTTTTAAGCTTTTTCTGCTGCTCTCCTTCCCTGCACAAGATGGTCTGCAATCTGATATAGACTACATATACATTCCTATAGACTACATATACATTCCTATTAAACATAATATCACATTAGTCATGTTGTACAGAAGAATTATAAAAATGGGAGAAACCATGAGAAAATAAACAAAACAAAAAAGAAAATAGTCTACTTCACTCTATATTCAGACTCCATAGGTCTTTTTCAGGATGTGGGTAGCATTTTCCATCATGAGTCTTTTGGAACTATTTTAGGGCCTTGCATTGCTGAGAAGGGCTAAGTCTATCAAAATCAGTCATCACAGACTGTGGCTGTTACTGTGTACAGTGTTCTCCTGGTTCTGCTCACTTTACTCAGTATTAGTTCATATAAATCTTTCCAGGTTTTTCTGAAGTCCATCTGTTCCCCTTTTCCTATAGTCCATGGGCTTCTAGCTGATTTTGGTAGGAAGGAGGAGGGAGACCCTTACTGCAGTTTCTTGTTGGATTTCTTTATTATTATTCTGTCTGGTGCATACTTTAGATTGTATTGAACTATATCCATGGGCACTGAGTGGTCTGCCTCTTGTTCTAACAACCATGTTGACTGAAAGTTCAGAGATGGTAATTGAACCCATGAGAACTAATGGGATCACCAAATGAAATAGTATATTGAGAAAAGAAAAAGAAAGAAGGGCCCAGGACAGAGACTTGGGCACATAGTAGTTAATGGGCATTGCCAGCAAAGGGCATTGAAAAGGAGTAGTTGGACTGATAGAGAAGCAGCATAGAGGAGTGATAGAAAAGCCTAGAGAGGAATGAGAGAATATCCAGAAGTTGGGGCAGCTAGGTGGCACAGTGAATCCACCAGCCCTGGAGTCAGGAGGACCTGAGTTCAGAATCCAGCCCCAGATACTTAACACTTACTAGCTGTGTGACTTTTGGCAAGTTCCTTAACTTCAACTGCCCTCCAAAGAATAAAAAAGCAAAAAAAAAAGAGAATATCCAGGAGAAGGTGATGAGTAATATCAAATGTTGTAGTAAGCTAGAGGAGGGTGAGGAGTTAGAAAATTCCCGATTTGGAAATTAAGAAATCATTGGTAATTTTGGAGAGGGCAGTTTGAATTGAATGATGAAACTGGAGTGTTGTGGGTTCAGAAGAGAGCAAGAGGAGAGGAAGTGGAGTTACCAATATTAGATGGCTTAAAAAATTTTTTTATTGTTAATTAACTTTGTTTATTTTTAGTTTACATCATTCATTTCCACAAGATTTCAAGTTCGAAATTTTCTCCCTGTCTTTCCCCTACCCACCACCCAAAAACAGTGATCCCACTGTATACCCTCTCCCCCAGTCTACTCTCTCTTCGATCCTCCCCCATCACCCCTCTGACTTTCTGGTAGGGCAAGATGGATCTTCCTATCCCAGTGCCTGTATATCTTATTTCCCAGTTGCATGTAAATAATAATTATATCTATATAAACATTTAATTTTGAAACTTTAAATTCTAGATTCTTTCCTTTCTTCCCTTGTCACCCAGTACCACTGGAAAGACAAGCAATTCAATACAGGCTGTGTATGTTTAGTTATGCAAAACATCTCCACAGTGGACATATTGTAAAAGACTGACTATATTTCCCTCCTTCCTGTCCCGCTCCCGCCCCTTCTCTTCTCTACTTTGTCCCTGCCCCTTTATAGAAATGTGTGCTTCTAACAACCCTCCCCCCCTCCCCCTACTCTGCATCATCCCTTTTCTCATCTCTATCCCCCCCCTACTTTCTTGTATGGCAACATACGCAATTTAGAGTGTATGTCATTAGGGCAGCTAGGTGGCTCAGTGAATAGAGCACTGGTTCTGGAGTCAGGAGGACCTGCGTTCAAATGCGACCTCAGATACTTAACACAAAACTAGCCGTGTGACCTTGGAAAAGTCACTTAACCCCACCTGCTCTCCAAAAAAAAAAATAGACTGTATGTCATTCTCTCCCATTCTCTTGCCTTCCTGTTCTTCCCCTCCATTGTGGCAGTTATCCTTTGCCTCTTCTATATGAGATAATTAATCCCATTCTCTCTCCCTGTCTCAACCCTCCTCTCCCACCCTGTGTCTGTGCATATCTGTTCACATACACACACACACACTCACACTCACATATGTATTTATGCACATATATGCCCTGCTATATAAACGTGTGTGTATACACACACATACATACACACATACACATTTATATTCCCTTCAACTATCCTCATACTGAGAAAAGTTTCCTAAGTTACAATTATTGTAGGCATGTAAATAGTTCAGCTTTGATAAGTTCCTTATGATTTCTTTTCCCTGTTTACCTTCTCATGCTTCTTGTATTTGAATGTCAAACTTTTTATTCAGCTCTGGTTTTTTTTTTTCATCAAGAATGCTTGAAAGGCCTCTATTTCATTGAATTTCACTTTTTCCCCCTGAAGAGTTATACTCAGTTTTATTGGGTGGGTGATTCTTGATTTTAATCTTACCTCCTTTGCCCTCTGGAATTTCATCTAACAAGCTTTCTGATCCTTTTATGTAGAAGAAGCTAAATCTTTTGTTATCCTGATTGTGGCTCCATAATACTTGAATTGTTTTTTTTTCTGGCTGCTTGCAGTATTTTTTTCCTTGATCCTAGGAGCTTTGGAATTTGGCTGGGAGTTTTCATTTAGGGATCTCAATTCAGGAGGTGATCAGTGGAGTCTTTCAATGTCTATTTTACCCTCTTATTCTAGAACTGTAATGTTAATAAAATAGGAAGATCTTCCCCATGCATTACTAGGCCTAATCCATAGAACCTGTGGCCATATGGAGCCTGTGTCACATTGACCTCATTGTGGGAGGAGCTTGCTGCAGGAGGAGAGACAGAGAGAGCAGGCACAGAGCATCAGAACAAAGCAAAGTAGGGAGAGAAACAAGCTGTGTGTGGGGAGGAGTTGGCCCAGAAGAGCAGAGAGAGAGAAGCAAGTGTGAGTGGGCAGAGGGAGGAATTTGCCTAGGTGAATTTGTTTTTTTGGAAGGCCTGACAGAAAGAAGGCTCAAATATCAGGGCAGTTTTCCTTGAGAATTTCTTGAAAAGTACATTTCTGCAAAAGCTTCCTTCCCTATCTCTTTTAATTAGATCGATTTTCGCTTTTTCTGTGTCTGAGATCATGTGTGCTACCTCTACTTCTTTGCTGCATCTGAAGCATAATAGTGTCTGCTCCAGCCCCTTACCTTTACTTTGTGTGCATCCATCTGCTTCAGATGTGTTTCTTGTAAACAACACATTGTAGGATTCTGGTTTTTAATCTATTCTGCTATCTACTTCCATTTTATGGATGAGTTGATCCCATTCGCATTTATAATTATAATTAACTCTATATTTTCCTGCATACTGTTTCCCCCTTCTTTGTCCCCCTCCTCTCTCTTACCCCCATCCTTTCCTTCCTCACAAGTATTTTACTTCTGATCACTGCCTTCCCTAATATGCCCTCCCTTGTATTGGTCCCTCCTTCTCCTTCTATTATCTCCATCTCTTTTTACTTTATTATGAGATGAAATAGATTTCTATATCCAACTGAATGTGTATGTTATTCCATCCTTTTTGAGTCAGTTTTGATGAGAGTAAGAATTAAACTTAGCTTGCCACCCTTCCATCTTTCCCACCATCATAATAGCTCTTTTATGTGAGATAATTTACCCAGTTCAATCTTCCCCCTCCTTCTTCCAGCACAATTTTCTTTCTCAGTCTTTTGTTTTAGGGGATATCATCCTGTCAGTCACCTTACAGTCACACCCTCTGTCTATATATACTCCTAATTGTTCTTAGAGTAATAAAATTTGTAAAGAGTTTCAAATATTACCTTGCCATATGGAAATATGAATAGTTACATCTTATTGAATTTCTTATATTTTTTTCTTTCTTGTTTGTTTCCTACCTTTTTATGTTTCCCTTGATTCTTATATTTGGAGGTCATTTTTTTTATTCAACTTTGGATTTAATTAGGAATGCTTGAAGGTTCTGTTTTATTAAATGTGTGTTTTTTCCCTGAAAGATTATTGTCAGTTTTTGTGGGTACATGATTCTTGGTTATAATTCTAACTCCTTTGTCTTCTGGTCTATCATATTCCAAGCTCCCTGGTTCTTTAATGTGGAAGCTTCCAAATCCTGTATAATCCTCACTATAGCTCCACAATATTTGAATTGTTTCTTTTTGGCTGCTTGCAGTACATTTTCCTTGATCGTGAGTTCTGGAATATGGCTTGGAGTTTTCATTTTGGGATTTCTTTCAGATAGTGATTGGTAGATTCTTTAGTTTTTCCCTCTAGTTCTGATTGATCAGGACAATTTTCTTTGATAATTTCTTAAAAGATATTGTCCAGGCCTCTGTTTGGTTTTGTTTTGTTTGATCATGGCTTTCAGGTAGTCCCATAAATCTTATATTATCTCTCTTGGATCTGTTTTTTAGGTCAGTTGTTTTTCCAATTAGGAATTTCACATTTTTTTCTTTTTACTTATTTGAGTTTATTGTATCTTGATGCCTCATAGAACCATTAGGTTCCACTTGCTTAATTCTAATTTTTCCATTTTTTATTTTTATTTTTTGTTCTTTTTTTTTGAGGGCAGTTGGGGTTAAGTGACTTGTCCAAGGTCACACAGCTAGTTTTTTTTGTGTTAAGTATCTGAGGCTGGATTTGAACTCAGGTACTCCTGACTCCAGGGCTGGTGCTCTATTCACTGCGCCACCTAGCCGCCCCTTAATTCTAATTTTTAAAGAATTATTTTCTTCAATGAGCTTATGTACTTCATTCTTCATTTGGCCAGTTCTATTCTTTAGGAAGCTATTTTCCTTGGTAAATTTTTATATATCCTTTCCCATGCTATTAATTCTTTTTTCATTATTCTCTTGCATTACTTTCATTTTTGTCCAATTTTTTTTCTCCTTCTCTAATTTGCTTTTTAAAATCCTTTTTAAACTTACCTAGTTCTTTTTGGTCCTGAGACCAAATTACTTTTTTGTTTGAAACTTCATATGTAGCCATTTTTACATTATTAACTTCTTCTAAGTTTATGCCTTGATCCTCCCTGTCACCATAGTAACTTTCTACACTCAAGATGTTTTTGTTTGTTTTTGCTGGTTTTTTCCTTTTTTGTGACTTGGTGTTTTAATGTGAGAGTTGGGCTTGTGTTATCCCAAGCTTTTTGTGCTGGGGCTTACTGTTTTACTGCTGGCTTTTGCTGGACTTCAAGGACTTAGCTGCTTGCTTTCACTAGAGGATAGACTTCCCTTCTGTCTTGTACTGGGGGGTGGGGCCTCCTGTTGGCCTCCCCTGTGGTTAGTTGCTTATCTGCCCCAGGTGTAGACCTCTGCTGCTGCATTGCTGTGGAAACAGGGTCTGTCTACTGGCAGGCCCCCAGAGGTGGGGGGTCTCAGTGCTGGCCAACACTGGGGCAGGGATTCACCATTGTCTGCAGTGGGAGCAGAGACTTTGACTTGCTGTGTGTGGGCAGGAGGGGGGGGATGGAGTGGACAGGCTTCCTGAGCTTGACAGACTGCTCACTTGACTATGTGGCTGCTGGTTTGCAGGAGGGCGCAGGCTTGGAGCCTTGCTGCAGGTTCCCTGCTGTGAGGCTGACTGCTGTAGCTCCCCCTCTTGGACCTCATCCCAGTGAGACATACTTTTCCTGCCATGCTGGTAAACTGCTTCCCTGCTCCTAGAGCAATTTAGAGTTGGTTTTCTAGTTGTTTGGAGGGGAATTTGGGAGATCTTCAGAGGGTTCCTTCCTTACTCCATCTTGACCCTGGAAGTCAGGGAATTTTCTTAAAGCCTGTAGCCATATAGGGGAAGAGAGATGTACAACTAGAGCTATTAGGAACGGTGGGATTAAATAAATTTTAGGGTTTGTTTGTTTTTTTTTAAGATGGTGGAGACTTGGAAATATTGATAGGCAATAAGGAAGGCTTTATCTGATAAGGAGAGATTGGAGATAAGAGAAATTATTAATTGCAGATATCATCATATATCTTTGTCTTCAAACTGGTCCATTTTCTAAACTTCCTTATAAATTGTCAAGGGCACCATCATACTTAAAGTATTCATTGTTATCATTGATTCTTTCTCTCTCATAACATCTGCATTTCCAATTGATGGCCACATTTTATGTAATCAAATATCTCTTACATGTGTCCTTTTCTGTCTAATCAAGACACCACCCTAGTTCAGGTCCTCATCAACTCTTGCCTGAATTATTGAAGCATGTGCCTTATTTGTCTCACTGCTTGAAGTATCTTCTTCTAGTGTCTTCATCTAATCCATCCTCCACACAGATGCCAGAGTGATTTTACCAAAGTATGAGGTTAATCATTTCACTCTCCTACTCAGTAGAGTCCAGTGACTCCCCATTAACACTAGAGTAGGATCGAGTACTATTTCATCTTCATCTCATTTTCTTTTTATTTTAATTTTGTCTAAGTTTTATAATATATATGATTATCAGTATAGTACCGCATGCATATGATTTATAAATTTGCAAATATTGACACTGGAAGTGAATGCTCAAAATTTTTTTTACTAATGGAAATAAAATTTGGAAGGCACTTGATTATATGACCCATCTTTTTTCTTTCTTTCCAATAGGCCTACTAAATTGGTACCTTATGGGAATATCATGAACTTAGTACAGGTTATTCCAAAAGTCTTAGTACAGTTTTAAGCTGTTAAAGCTTAATTAAAGCTACTAAAGCTTAAAACTAAAGAGTTTTTGGAACACTTTGTATGCTAGTAGTTTTAAATAGTCCTGGTTCCAAGTACTGAGCTGTCTCTTCTAAATAGTGGCAGCTGCCAAATCTTTGATGATCTTGACAATGACTCCTTGGTACTTGAGCTCTTTTTGGTTTTTATTTTTAATTTCTTTTATCCTGAACTTAAGAAATAAAACAATAAATAAGCATTTCCATAACAAAGCAGAATAGAAAAACAGTTGTGCCTGAAAATGGAGATTCATTATGTACAACTTGCTATTACTTTCAAATATACCATAGTTATTAAGTAACTTTCTTTCCTCTCCCCACCCCCCCAAACTTTGAGATGGCTACCATTAGACACCAATCTGTGTGTGTGTGTGTGTCTGTGTGTGTGTGTGTGTTATTTTTCTGAATCCAAACAGCATCTTCTTTCATAAGGTCTTTGCAGTTAATTTGAGTGTTTATAATAGTCAGAATGCCTCGGTCCCTCAAAGTTGTTCTTAAAAGAATACTGCTGTTAGCATATAAAGTGTTCTCTTGGTGCTAATCATTTTGCTCTTCATTATTTCATGGTGATCTCTCCATCTTTTTTCTAAAATTACTGAACTCATCATTTCTTTTAGCAGAGTAATATTCCTTCATGAATACTTGTCACCACAAAGAGAGCGGCTATAAATACTTTAGAACATATAGGTTATTTTCCTCTTAATCATCTTGAGAAACAGACGTAATAGTGGTATTGCTGGGTCAAAGGGTAATAACTCTTTGGCATAATTACAAATCTCCAAAATGGTTGGGTCAGCTCACAGATCCACCAACAATGAATTTAAATTCCCAGTTTTTCCATATCCTCTCCAACATTTGTCACTTTTCCCTTCTTTCATTTTAGCCAATCTGTTAGGTGTAAAATGTATCTCAAGGTTTTGTTTTGATTTGTATTCCTCTAATCAAAAATGATTTAGAGAATTTTTTTATTATGACTATAAATTGTTTTGATTTCTTCATTTGAAAACTGCTTGTTCATAACCTTTGAGCATTTAAAACCTTTATCTGAGGAACTTTCTGTAATTTTTTTTCTTGTTTTCTGCTTTCCTTCTGATCTTGGTTACATTTGTTTTATTTGTACAAAACCTTTTTAATTTAATATAATCAAAACTATCCAGTTTGTACTCATATTGCTCTCTTTCTCTTGTTTATTCATAAATTGTTTGCCTATCCGTAAGTCTGATAGGTAACATGTTCCATGTTCTTCAACTTTTCTTGTAATATCTCTCTTTATATCTAGGTCATGTGTCCTTTTTGACCTTATTTTAGTAAATGGTGTAAGATAGTTCTGCCATACTGCTTTCTAGCTTTCCCAACAATTTTTTACCAAATACTGAATTCTTATCCCCCAAATGTAAATTTTTACACTTGTCAAACACAAGGTTACTGTAATCATTCACTGCTGTAAATTGTATGTCTAGTCTGTTTCACTGATTTGCCTTTCTTTTTCTTGGCCAGTACCAGATAGTTTTAATAATTTAATAATTTAAATATATTTTAATAATAATTTAATAATAATAATTTTAACAATTAATAATAAATAATAATTTAATACCTAATCCAGGAAACAAAGAAAATTATTGACTAGTTTGATGAATGAGTATGGATATAAAAATGCTAAATGGAATACTAGCTAAAAGTTCACAACAAGGGATTTATACGAGGAATCAGCAATGATTGAATATAAGGAAAACTATTAACATAATTATATCAATAATAAAAGTAACAAAAGTCACATGATTATATCAGTAAATGCAGAAAAGGCTTTTTGATAGAATATCATCCCTATCAAAAACACTTGAAAAAGTATAGATTTAAATGGATTTTTCCTTAAACTAATAAGACATTTATCTAAAATCATCTGCAAACATTTATAATTGGGATAAGCTAGATCCTTCCCAGCAAGATCAGGTGTGAAACAAGTTTGCCAATTGTTACAGCTATTATTCAATATTATATTGGTAATCCTAGCAGTAGCCATGAGAGAAGAAAAAGAAATAGATGGAATGAGAATAGAAAATGAGAAAATAAAACTATGTCTTTCTACAGATGATATGAAAACTTGGAAAATCCCAAAGACTCGACTAAAAATTTAGTTGAAACAGTTGATAATTTTAGCAAAGTAGCAGGATATAAAGTAAACCCATATTAGCATTTCTATATATCACAAACAGAAACCTGCAAGAAGAAATAGTGATGCCCCATTTAAAATATATCTAGACAGTATAAAGTACTTGGGAGTACAATTGCCAAAATGAATCTGGGAACTATATGAACAAAATTATGAGAAAGTTTTGATATAAATAAAATCATGTTTAAATAATTATAAAATATTAACTGTTCACGGGTGGGCAGGGCCAATATAATAAAAATGGCAATCTTACCAAAACTAATTTATATATTCAATGCCATCCTAATTAAATTACCAAAACTATTTTACTGAGTTAGAAAAAGTAATAACAGAATTCATTTGGAAGAACAAAAGGTCAAGAATATGAAAGGTACTAATGAACAAATGTAAAGGAAGAAAGTTTAGGGAACCACAGATTTATGAGAGATATTAGAGAATAAAATTTCGCTGCATAGCACTTTCTGCTCCTTTGTTCTATCAGTGGGGGGAAAAAACTTTCAAGTTCATTTCCTGGTTGGGATTTTTGTGCTTTGTGTTGAAAGCTCAACCAAAAGGAGTGTTTTTCTTCTTGCTCAGCAGGCTTACTTCCTGTTTCCTTGTTTAAAAGAATTTTTTTAATAATCATCTAAATTCTTTAGTCAGAAATCCGTTCTGGCCCAACCTAGTAATGGATAAATTGTAATGGACAAAGTACTAATGTAAAGAGCTTATTCTGGCAAATCACTTGTATCTGTGTTTAATATGAAAATCAGAAACATTATCATAATGGTCCAAATTATTGTCTTAAAAAGCTTTGAGAAATTTTTGTGAATGTTGAATATTTGTAGAAGTTAATTATCAAAATTTTAAGAGTTGGCAGAGGATATTTTATTTATTAATTTGAAATAAATTTACTTAAGTTAGGTATTGTTGTTGGTTCCTGGGGATACTAAGATCTAAAAATCTCACATTAGTGCTGATCTTCAAGCAGCTTAACTTCTACCAAGGAAGAAAATGGTTCCCATTTTTAAAGCATGTTGTGATTTACAGTGGGTTTCAACAATTCCGTGAGGTGGTAATACATGTATTATTATCCCATTTTATAGATGAAAAGAGATTATCTGTAGTTACATATAGTGCATGAGTGTCAGAATTGGAGTCTAGGTCTTATTGGACTTCAGGTAGAGCACTCCTATAGTATTCCACGCTTGCTTAATTTTGACTCTTATTTCTGTAGCATTTTAAGGTTTGCAGATTACTCTCCTTTTAATAACCCTATAAGTGGTTATCCCCATTTTAATAAGGAAACTTAAGTATCATGCCCAGAGGCATATACAGCTGAGAAATATCTGTCTAGGTTAGGATTTCAACCTCGTTCTCCATTGTAACACATAACCTCTTTTATATTGGAACAAAACTAACTTTCCATTCCTATTTGTTTAATTGTTTAATACCATATTGCCATTTATTTTACCATTTATTACAATATATTTACCATATATTACCATTTACCATTTATTATTTATTATACCATTGTTTAATACCATATTCCTACATGTTCCTAAGTAATATGAATAGAGACTCTCTGTTTTAAATAATAACTAATGCATTTATGACTAGTTTCTTGAAACCCAGGTTATGTTCTCTGTGATTATTTAAATGACATGGTCTGGACTTGTTAATGTTTCCTTTTCCTACATATCTTCATAAATGTTTTAGAATGTGTTACATGAATTTCCCTAACTTGTCCCAGTTGACCAGCATTTCTGTAAATACATTAAATCCTTTTTGGAGGGAGGTAGAGATTTTTTTTTTTCTTCTTGAACTTTTGATCATAGTGGGAGAAATAAGTAAGACTTAGAACTGAAAGAGACCTTCTAGATTTCTAGTCCAGGCTCTTCAATTATCTGAATTGAGATCTGAGCCTAGGTGTTCCTTGCAGTATACCACACAAAAGATCATGTGAATGAACAGTATACATTTACTGTTGATAGGTGGACCACTTGATGTTAGCTATCTAGGTTCTGTTAATACTTTGATGAATGAATGAATGACGTGTCTTTCTGCCCGTGTCAGATTGACCTCACAATGTTTCTGGAGGGAATTATGAAAATCTGATTATGTTTTTATGAAGCCAGCTTCAAAGGAGTACTAATTATACTATGAGAAAGAAGAAAATTCAAGATATTTTTCAAAGGTAAAGGAAACCTAGTACAATTATACAAAAAGATAGAGTGATGACTAGTTGGTCAAGTAAAAAACTCTTTTACACTCAGCATTATTCCTTTTAACTTCATTTCCCTACTCCTACCAACTTCTTAAAATAGGTTGTTTAAAGAAAAGATGGTTTTATAAAATAATAATAATTGCCAACATTTATGGAGTACTTTAAGGTTTGCTAAGCATTTTACATTTGTTATTTTGTTTAACCTCACAACAATCCCATGAGGGAAAATTAAGCACCTACTGTGTGCCAAGTGCTGTATTAAGTGACTTACACATATTATCTCATCTGATTGAGAGGTTCAGAACTTGCCCAGGGTCACACATCTAGTGTCAGTATCAACAACGCAGTATTCACAATGCCTACAGTAACTATAAATATGCCGATATGGTTATTAATAACAAAATGTGACAGGCTCTTTACATGGGTAATATAGCTAGGACATTTATTCAAATACCAGAGAACTGAGTCCCAAAACCAGAAAGTCAAAGCCATCACAATAGGTGTGGATTTGGCACATGTAGTTAATGAAGTAAACACCTGTATTCTCAGGCCTTCAAAACAGAACAGGCTACCTCAGGCAAAGATCCTCCTCTCCTCACTCACAGCAACTGCTCAGCATCCATGCAACTTGCTCCCAGCAGCTCCAGCCCCCCCACAGGTTCCTGTGCCCAGCAGTCCTTAGCAGAAATTCTGGCTGGCTCAAAAAAACAAACAAACAAAAAACAAAACCCGAGATCGTGCCACAGCTACTGTTTCTAGTCACCCAACTGACTCTAGGTTGGCTCTGGCTTCCTCTTGCTCCACCCCTTCTTGTTACATCAGCAAGTTCAAGGGGCATGGAAGATCTTCAAATCTTTGGACACAGTGTCCAAACCTGAATTCAAACTTGGGTCTTTCCAAGTCCACAACTCTGCGTACTAATTGACTGTAACACTACTACCACTTATAGTTTGTGCATTTTTGATTCTTGTATGTTACTACTTTGTGCTTATAAAATATTTCATAATCTCTTCTACTCAAGGCCTATTTTGATACTTCCTTTTGATATGGAGATGATCCTGATTTTTATTTTTGAAAACTGCCAGAAGAATATAAGCTTTCATGGTATGAACAAGTTGGTTAGGCTTGCAGTACAAAGGACTAGGCTAGCTAAGTTTGAAGAGCGTCTGTTATTAGGTGATAAATATGTTGACAGGATTATAGTCTGCATAGGTGAAGTTGCTATAAAACAACAAAGTGATAAAAATTGTAAGGTCTTTTTCAAGAAGGGGATAGCAAACAACTTGTGTATTACCTGTCAGTAGACTTCGTTTTTTAAAAGAAATATCCCTAGGTGCAGCTAGGTAGCGCAGTGAATAGAGGACTGACCCTGGAGTCAAGAGGACCTGAGTTCAGATGTGGTCTCAGACACTTAATACTCACTAGCTGTGTGACCTTCGGCAAATCACTTTACCCCAATTGCTCTGCCTTCTCTACCTCCAAAAAGCAACCAAAAAAATATATATCCTTTAGAAAATTATGTGATTGATACATTCAGCAAATTAAAATATTAAGTACCCACCTAAGAAACTGTGTGGGAACTCAAGTTGCATAAACCTGATACCCTGCTGTCAAGGAGTTTACATTTTGGCAGGGAATATGAGATGTGTAAAAAATAATAGTAGTACAAAGCAGCAATTAGTGTAGGTGAGGTAGTATGATTTAGATTATAGATGTCAAACACTCAAGCCTACCACACTCCCAAGGACTGCCAGATTAAAATGTAGTTTCTATCAGATTTAAACACACACAAGGGGTGGCTAGATGGTACAGTAAATAGGGCTCTGGCCCTGGAGTCAGGAGGACCTGAGTTCAAATGTGGCCTCAGACACTTGACACACTAGCTGTCTAACTTTGGGCAAGTCACTTAACCCCCAGTTGCCCTCCCCCCCAAAAAAAGATTTAAACGTACACACACCTCACACACTCACACACTTGCTCACACGGGTATGCATATATGTATTTCTAAATCAGTATGTGGTAACAGGAGTCCTTATGTATGGTTTCATGGCCCCATTTCTGTTTAACCCCTGATACCACTGATATAGGAGATAGAAAGTTGACCTTGGAGTTAAGATATGAGTTTAAGCCCTCCTTTAATGATACTGTGCAAGTAACTTCCCAATGCTTGAGGCAACTCTTTTTAGATTAGGATTTGCCAGACAGTGTTGATATGCTTTGGTAGAGGGAATTTCTTCACTGGGAGTTCCCCTATATCAATAAAAGCATAGGTCCCTTCTCCCCCACCCCAAAACTCTAAATGCCACATGTTTAGTTCAAAGTACTATTCAGGAAAGGGAGTAATGATTTCTGAATCTGGTGATGATGAAATCTTAAGGAATATAAAAATGGATATGAGCCTTGAATGTTGGGTGAACAAAGAAAGAAAATGTGACATGTTAAATTTGGTCACATCAACCAGATTGCCTGGAGCCTGCAAAGCTTGATTTGGGAAGAACCAGATTAAAGTGTAATTGGGAAATATTTAACAAAATAATAAAAATAAAATAGGACATAGCTAATGTTAACATATGGTTTTCTAAGTAAATATGCATCCTGAAAGGATCTTTATGTACAGTTCATTTGCATCCCCTTTCCCCATCCCCACCTCCATTTCACTTTGATCCAGTATCTTAGATTGTAGAGGTTTTCCTGTTCATAGCTCTTGCTACTATGTCCCATAAGGTTCTCCCCTTCCACTCAGTCTTTTTGCAAAGTACTGTTCCCTTTTCCTCCTTTTGACTGGATTCAGCCTCCACCTTCCCCATCCTCACCTCAGTGGGAAGCATCCCAGAGCTCTACTCTAACTCTCAGGCCCACCCAGCTTCCTTCCCAGTGGTTGTGAATAAGTGTCTGCAATTCTCAGCCCTTCCACCCCCACTCTCCTTTGCAGGGCAGCCCTAGGTTCTTGTTTTGTTTTGTTTTGGGGGGTTTTTTGGAGGGCAGTTGGGGTTAAGTGACTTGCCCAAGGTCACGTGGCTAGTTTTTGTGTCAAATGTCTGAGGTTACATTTGAACTCGGGTCCTCCTGACTTCAGGGCCAGTGCTGTATTCACTGTACCACCTAGCCCAGCCCTAGGTTCTTAAAATTGATTGGATGAACAAGAAATCACCAATTGGTCTTTCTGGTAAACTGGAGAATCATCAGTCCTTACTGTTTGCCCAAAAGTTCCTAATCCCCAGTCCTTGCTATGGGTCTAGAGATTGTAGGGTAAGGATCAGTAAGGATCGCCAAGCTTTCCCATCTACCCTGAAAGGTAAGCCATATATCTGTATTGTTTCTTGCAATTCCTACAGTAAGAGCTCTTGGTGAGTTAGAACTTCCTTTTCTATTTGTGTCTATTTGTATCCACAGTGCCAGGCACATAGTATACATTTAATAAATGCTTTTTTATGGATTTATTCATTAGTAGTAGGATAAAAAAACTAGAAGAGAATGTTGGGTCAGTAATGATGAACTTTGAACTCCAGACTAAGGATCTTAGACTTGGTAGAAATATATATCTTTTTAGGATTAGAACCACTTAGAAACTTTGTCTAGAGAAATTACACTGAATTTTCAATATAACATACCATATAAATTATTTTATGTTATGATTGAAATCCGGTGCTTTTCTTTAAGGTTATATTAACAATTTATAATATTTTCATTTGAAAAAAGTTTCCTAGTGTTAGTTTAAAAGAAAACATCAAATTTAAATTGGGGTCAATTCAGATAGCATGAAGTTTGTGTTGTGGTTGTACCTGGGTGCTGAATTCATCTAAATATTTGTTGGAAAAAAAAGTTTTTCCCCCAATGTAAATTTTTAGTTCAGAAATGTAATTTAATTTATAGCGTCTGTCAAAATATTTATATCCAGAGTGTCCCAAAAGTTATGGTGCACTTTAAAGCTTTAATTTTTTGTTGTTTAGTAGTTGTAATGGTAATGGAATTTGAAGAGCTCCTTGTATTGGCAAGTTAGTTTTCGGTTAAGTGTTAAGACCTAGAGCTTGTGAATCCCACAGTGGGATAGACTTGTTGATGTGAGGAGAGGGGGCTGAACAGGGAGGAGCTGGTGCTGTGTATCTAAAAAAAGCCCAAGCTGAGAGAGGCCAGAAGAACTTCTGGGAGCAGCATCATGGAGGCCGACAGAGAGAAAATTGCCAGGAACAAGAATGCTGAGAGGGGGAGAGAACTGCCAGGAGTCAGAGTTGCAGAGAGAGAAAAAGAACTGCCAGTTGGAGCTGCCCAGGACTTCTGAGGGCTACCCAGAGCTACCTAGGACTTCTGAGGGCCACCCGGAGCTGCTGAGAACTGAGGAGGCATGATTGTGCTGGTATTTTGTCTGTATGTTTTGATGTTACTTTGTCAGATTCTTTTGTTGATATAGAGACCTCAGACCTTGTTGTTGGGTCTAGGTTGATTTCACAGGTAGAAAGTGAATTGATGAGGATGTGGCAGTGTGGATGAATGTTATTGTGGCTTTGTTAAGTTTTGTCTTCCCAGGAACAGAAACTATGGGAAGAGCAACTATGGAGGCAGAGAATCTGCCTTGGGTCAAGATGAAAAGACCTCTCCTTGGGTGCTTAATGCTGACTGATATAGCAACCTAGTTGTGGCCTAGGGGTGGATGGCCTTTGTGCTTTGTGATTGACTAAATGAATATTCTTTTAATGAATGTACCTTTTAAGACTTTTTGATGGAGGAGATTAAGACACATCCACCTAGGGGTGGACTTTGTGGTTAACTAATGAATGCACCTTGTTTAAAAGACAACTTTAACCTTTGTATTTTGTGATTGAATTGAGGACCTAACTAAATGATTGACTTACTAAGTTAGTGTTGTTTAAAACTGTGTGACCATTTTGATGAAAACTACCGGCCATTTTAGTGTTAAGTTGTTGAGTTGTGACGTGGTGAGTGCTATATTTTCTGTGAATGTTTTGCTTTAATTTACTGTTGAAATAAATGGAGAGATCACTATGCTTGTACTCAGAACCTTGAAGGTTGTTCACAGCAGCAGTCTTCTGGGAAGCTGCTTTTGCTTGGTGTTATGGTTGTTCAGTCATGTCTGACTCTTCATGACCCCCTGGACCATAGAATGCCAGGCCCTTTCTATCTTCCACTATCTTCTGAAGTCTGTTTAAACTCATTTAAACTCATAAACTTCATTGCTTCCATGATGGTATCTATCTCATTCTCTACCTTCATTTTTCCCCTTTTGCCTTCAGTCTTTCTCAGCTCCAGAGTTTTTCCAGTGAATACTTTCTTCTTATTATGTGGCCAAAATATTTAAGCTTTAGTTTCAGTATTTATCCTTCCAATAAATAGTCTGAATAAATTTCTTGGAGTATTGACTGACTTGGTTTCTTTGCTATCCAGGGGACTCTCAAAAGTCTTCTCTAGCACCATAGTTTGAAAGTCTATATGGACCTTTCTTAGCAAGGTGATGTCTGGTTTTTAGTACGCTGTTCAGATTGCCATAGCTTTCCTTCCAAGGAGCAATATCTTTTAATTTTATGGTTTTTAGTCACCATCTGCAGTGATCTTTGAGCCCAAGAATATAAAAACTTATACTGCTTCCATTTCTTCTCACTCTGTTTTCCAAGAAGTGATGGAACCAGTGGCTATCAAGCTTTTTTAGGGTGCTTTAAATTTTTTTTAATGCATTTTATGCTATTAAAACATAAAAACTATGAACTTCACATTATATACTGATTTCTAAAGCATACTTTTACATAAAGAACTAACCATTTGATGAATGTTCTAAGTGTTTTACCCCCTAAATTTTGGGCATAAACTGAATATTCTACTCTAAATGATTTAATTGTATTTTCTCTGAAGGCAGAGTAATTCTTTTATTCCATGCCAACTATTAACATTTCCAAAGTGTTTATTAACATCCTTCAATAAGATTTTGGATGGAATGACTTCTTGTAATCTGTGCTTGCTGATAATTAGAATCCTAGAATATGAGAACTAGAAGGGATTTTAGAGGCCTCCCCTTTGTCCAGTCTCCTCATTGTGTAGGTGAGGAACCTGAGACTCAGCTTAAATAATTATTCTGTATGACATAGCTAGTTAAGTAAAATAGAAATGGAATTGCTAACACATATTCCTAGACCAGTACTTTTTCTGCTATACAGTACTGTTTAGTTGGCATTCCTTTATTCAGAATTTACTGAATCAGAAAACCCATATATTAGAGACTTTAAAATTGCCTCTATATTTATTTCTCTTAAATAAACCTGAAAAAAAAACTATCTCTATATCTGCCTCATGCTAGAAGTACAGGGGCTGCTTAGGGACTTTGTAGTGCTGTGAATAATGGAGCTTTGATGCTCCATTTCTGACCTAGGCAGCTGGATGATCTCTGATCCCTAGAACTCACCCTAGTGATTTTGAAATTTAATTGGGACCCTCAGGTGATAATGCTCACCACAGCTCAGAACTCCTAAGCTCACAATATCCAAAAGCCTCAGCCCCCAGAACAGGGATTTTAGATATGCTACACCATGTCCAATTAAAAAAAAATTCATAAAATTTGAATACTACTGCTATGAATAGTTTATTTACTTTTTAAAAATGTTACTATTAAAATAAAAGCATTTTTTTCCAATTACAGAAAGACATTGGGACCAGTAGTTTGTCAGCTGGAAGTTCTCTTTTACAAGAAGTCGGAATCCAGAATGAGGAAGTGGCAGCTTTTTGTAAAACCATTTCAAAGTAAGAAAATTTTCTTTTTAAGCTAGTAATTTATATTTTATTGAGTTGGTTTAAGAAACATTTAACTTTATGAAAACCAGTGACTGCAGTTGTTTGTTATTGTTTGTTGATTTTAAGAAATAATGTGACTCAGACTAAAATGTAACCTTAAAGTTTTACTTTTTCTTTTTTTTTTTTTTTTTTTTTAAAGTTTTTCTTCAGAAAAAAACCTTTACAAATAGTACAAGACTCCAGGGCAGGCATGACTTTAGACATTACTTTCTTTAGTAATTACTTGAGTATTAACAGAGTATTAAAAAGCAACTCTGAATATGTGTGTGTGTAAAGCCAGGAAGGTTTTCATGACCTTTATTTTACATTTATTTTTTCTGAATAAATGGGTAGCCCCCTTCATGGCGAGAGTATGGAGACTTAGACAAAGGCGTTTTGTTCTGCTTCCATTAGAATTTCCC
This sequence comes from Pseudocheirus occidentalis, assembly GCA_028646575.1. NCBI lineage: Eukaryota > Metazoa > Chordata > Mammalia > Diprotodontia > Pseudocheiridae > Pseudocheirus > Pseudocheirus occidentalis. Next base: position 149,720,512 of record CM053601.1, on the reverse strand, counting down.
ATCTTGTTCTCCATTGGCTAGGTGCAACCTCCTGAACTGCCCACATCATGCTCCCCTCAAATGAGATGTCCCTCTTCCTGAGTGTTAGTCCTTGATGTGTTCCCTCCTCCCAAACATGGGCTAACATGAGTTGCGTGTTTGAATAATGAGACTGACTCTATTCAGGGTGTGTAAGTTACTATGCATGAGGCTAGTTACACATGCATATTAGTAAGAAGTCGGTGACCATTGCTCGAACCCGGTTGGTTGGAGCTGGTTTCAACCTGGGACCCGTTCAAGAGGAACTTACAGATTTCTTCCAGCTGTATGATTGGATAGGGTTGCTCTGCCCTTCCCTTGCCCTGTCCTGATTGATCCCTTCCTGCATGTCCTGTGTAACATTGTCTTTGCAACATCCATTATTGCTGTACAATCTGTGGAAACCGAACTATTAGCATTTCTCACATGTGGATGTTACTAAGGCCCAAACAAACAATTACTACTTCCTTTCCAGGATCTAAAAATATTCTTTCTTAAAGATAACATTATACTAATTGTGAAAAATCCTAGAACACTATCATTATCAGCAACAGTAATAACAATATTAACTAGCATTTAGCACTTTAAGATTTGCAAAGCACTTTATAAACATTACCTCATTTTATACTCACAACAACCTTGGGAAGTAAGTGCTGTTATCAGTCCCATTTTACAAATGATGAAACCAAAGTAAACAGGTAAGTGATGGTCTTCCTGACTACTGGTTTAGGGCTCTATCCACTGTGCCACCTAGCTGCTTATAAAACCCTTTTAGTAGAATTTACTTTAATGCAAAAGATAACTGCTCTAATACCCTACAAAGTGGATGAAAAATGCATATTACCACTCACCCCTGAGTGCTTTAACCTGTTGAATTACTCCTTGTTTACATCTTTGTTCAACTACTACAGATGCATAATGGACCAGCCCCAAAATTGAATAGTAAGAGATTTGATCTGAATCACCGTTGGGATATAGTGCATTCATAGCCTTTAATGATCAGAAACTCACATACTGCTACAAAGCTTATGTCTTTAATCTTAATAATTTCCTAGTGAAACTGCATTACAGTGAATCATGTTCCTCTGTGGTATCAGAGGAATTAAAAGGGCAGTCATGGGTGTAAGTAGACAGAAATAACTTGTATGCAAAAAAAAAAAAAAAGGAATGAAAAGATATCATAGAGTCTAGATACCTAATATTTGACCTGCCTGATATTTTAAGCAATTTTTTACCTAGCCAGTAGACATTACATTTTTGTTATTATATGAGCTGATTGTTACCTGGCACCATTAATAGGCTTATATAAATTAGTACTTATCACTTGAGATAAATATGATTAGTTTTATACTTAAATGTATGTTAATTGAGTAAAATTTGAAATTAAAAAAAATTAGTTTTCTGATCATGTGGTTTGCTTTTGAAAACTTGTCTTTTGTGCCCCTCATAGAGGATATATATGAGTACACAAGGCAGTGAGTCAGTCAGATACTGAGAGTGAAGCAAGACTGAAGAGTGGTCAGACTGGTAGAAAGAAAACCATGAAAGAGCAGTGTCATAGAAACCCAGGGAGAGTATCCAGCAAAAGAGGGTTATAAACAGTATCAAAGGCTGCAGTGGGGTCAAGAGTTATGAGGATTGAGAAAAGACTTTGGATTTGGCTATCAAGATCATTGGCAACTTTCGAGAGAACAGTTTTCACTTGAATGTAAGATCAGAAGCCAGACTGCAGACAGTTTTGAAGATTGAGAGGAAAGGAAATGGCAACACTGATTGTAGATGTAATTTAGTCATGAAGGGTGGTAGCTGTCATGGATAGTTGGATCAAGTAAAGGTTTGTTTATTTAATTTATTTTTTAAAATTGATTAGTTTATTTACTTTTAATTTACATGATTCATTTCCACAATCCTTTGAGTTTAAAATTTTCTCCCTTCCCCCCATGACTTGCAGTCAAGTATAGGATCTGCAAATACTTTCACATTGGACACTAGTCTGGTTGTAAAGAAGGGTTATAATCAATGGAGTGAACAATGGGAAAGAAGAAACAAAACCAAATATGGAAAAGAACGCTAGCATGTAGTTTGCTTCAGTCTCCATTTAAACTCTGTTCTTTCTAGATCTTTCTCTGAATGTAGACATCTTCCATCCTAAGATTTTTAGAGACGTCTTATAACTGCGTTGCTGAGAAGAGTCCAGTTTATCAAAGTTGGTCATCATACATACAGTGTGTCTATGATTGTGTACAGATTTCTCCTGGTTCTGCTCTTCTCACTCAGCATCAGTTTATGTAAATCTCTCCGAGTTATTATGAAGTCCATCTGCTCCTCATTTCTTATAGCACAATAGTATTCCATTACATTCGTATACCACAACTTGTTCAGCCATTCCCCAATTAATGAGCATCTCCTTGATTTCTAGTTCTTTGCCACCACAAGTAGAGCTGCTATAAATATTTTTGTACATATAGGTCCTCTTCCCACTTCTATGACAAGCCATGCTTTTTAATATCATTTTTAAAAGAGAGGAAAAAGTTGTTTAGTAAAATCAACCAACATATCAACCAAATCTGATAATATGCCACAACTGTCATTACCCACTTCTTTGAAGTAGGGAGAAATACATTTTCTCAGCTCTTCTCTTTGACCAAGTTGTTCTTTATAATTAAACAGTAGTCAATTTCATTTTCTTTCCATTTATCTTGTAGTCATTCTGTGTATTATTTTCATTTTAAACATTATATTGATTTGTTTTGATTTTTACGTCACCTTCATTTTCACATTTCTCTCACTCTAATCCTTTCCCCAGAGAGTCATCCTTTGTGGGAAGGGAAGTAAGGAATAAGCATTTATCTGGTACCTACTGTGTTCCAGGCGCTGTGGCAAGTGCTTTTTACAAATCTCGTTTGATCCTCACATCCACCTTGAAAGGTAGTTGTGGGGCGGCTAGGTGGCGCAGTGAATAGAGCACCGGCCCTGGAGTCAGGAGTACCTGAGTTCAAATCCGGCCTCAGACACTTAACACAAAAAAACTAGCCGTGTGACCTTGGGCAAGTCACTTAACCCCAACTGCCCTCCAAAAAAAAAAAGCAAAAAAAAAAAAAAAAAAAGAAAGGTAGTTGCTGTTGCTATCTCCGTCTTACAGTTAAGGAAACTGAGGCAAACAACTTAAGTGACTTGCTCAGGGTCACATAGCTAATAAGTATCTGAGAGAAAATTTGAATTCAGGTTTTTCTGACTCCGGGCTCAGTATTCTGTCAACTGAACCACCAGCTGCTTTTAACAGTGTCTTGTAACTTAAAAGAAAAAGAAAGGGAGTGAAATCAGTTTGTCAAAATTAAGCAGCACATTAACTGAGTTTGATAGTACATGAATTCTGTATTTCACATCTATTAGTTTGCCTCTGCAGAAAAATGAATTGGAAGGTATATTTTCTTCTTTGTTCTTTGTGACCAGGCTTGATCATTATAATTATCTAGTGTCCCCTTTCATTTCATTGCTCTTCCTACTTAAATTATTCTAGTTATCATTGAGATTATTTTCCTGGCATTGTTTACTTTATGTTGCACCAGTTTATATAAATCTTTTTATAATTCTCTGAATTCAATATAGTTATTTTTTGTGATATAGTAACAATTCCATTTTATATTTATGCACTTAAGGGTGTGCTGACTCTCTTTAAAAAAGGTGGGAGTGACTTTGAAGTTTAATCTGCATTATTAACATTTTTCTCTATACATTTTTTCTCCTTAAACCGAGAGAATCAACTAAACAGGAAATCAAGGTCTCATTTCTAGAGTTTAATGATATCTGAGGAGTAAATTTTCTCATTAACAATCAGCTCCAGCATATCTGCTTCAACCACATTTTGTTTAGTCATTCTGTAACTGAACTGTTTTCAGGTCTTACATACCACAGAAAAGACTTATATGAATATTTTATTGTATATGGAATTTTTTTGGTCTTTGACCACTTTGAGGTACATGTTTATCAGGGCTGTCTTTGGGTCAAAAGGTGACCTTTGTTTTTCTTAAGTTACCTTTTTCCGCCCTGTTAAAGCACAATCCAGATTGCTTTCCAGAATGATTAGACCGATTTAAAACTCCACTAATAGTATATCAGTGTGCTTTTTTTTTTTAATGCTACTCCAGTATTCCCATCTTTTGTCATTTTTGCAAGTCTAAAACACCAAATGCAGACTGGTAGAGCAGCATGTCATAGGACAGTATTGCTTTGATTTCTCTTATTATGATTCAATCAGTCTTTCTATAGTTCATATCCATAGACTTTTTATACACTGGGAAATGGCTTTTGATCTTAACATAATTGTGTCATCTACTTTAATACTATATCATTGATATTGGTTTCATTTTACTTAAGAAAATGATAGCTTTTTTTTTTTTTTTGCTTTTTGGAGGGCAGTTGGGGTTAAGTGACTTGCCCGAAGTCACACGGCTAGTAAATGTGTGAAGCATGTCAGGCCAGATTTGAACTCAGGTCCACCTAACTACAGGGCCAGTGCTCTATTCACTGTACCACCTAGCCGCCCGGAGAATGACAGATTTTTAAATTGTCAAGTATATTTTTAAAACTAATTTTAAAAATTAATGTTAAAACTATTTCTTGGTATTTTGCCTTTATGACTATATTTTATTATGTTTTGCCTCATTTTGTAGCTATTGCTTAAAGCCATATATATTAATAGATGTCAAGAATTGAATCCTAAAGCATTTTAAAATCATGAAATAAAAAAGTCTTATTTCCCATCAGAATTGCCTAAACTTTGATTATTACTACAAAATATTGGTGCCATCTGATTTTCTAAAGTTTATTCTAATTGATCCTTTTTAAGTTTTATTTACTATTTTTTTATGTTACATTCATTTTCAGAGATGTCTTGGTATCTCCCCATTCCCTACCCCCCAAACAAAACCAGCAAAAAATCTAGCCTTTACTTTGTAGCATAAAAAACAACTGAACAAAACTAATGCACATATAAATAAGTCTGGCAGCATACATACTAGTATGCACTTTTAGTTTTTTGTCTCTCCAGCAAAGGGGGAGAGGTTTGTTTTCTTCACTGGGACTATTTTTTTTATTATTTTTTTTTTCAGTCAGTCAAAAATCTGCATTCTTATACTCCAACTGCAACTTCTCCCACACCTATTGAGTATGAAAGAAAAATAAAACTTGAAAAATTATGTATAGTAAAGCTAAACAAAATTTTATATTAGCCATATCCAAAAAAAATTTATCTCATTTTATACTCTGAGGCCTTCATTTTTCTTTCAGGAGGTAGATTAACTCATGTTTCATCTGAGTCATATGGAATCATGTTTGGTCATTATACCAGTACGAGTCCCTAATTCAGCCAATCAATAATCACATATTACCTTTCCTTTAATTGTCCCTCCCTCTTTCCCCTTGTCCATCTTATTTCTGTGATGAGTGAAAGATATTTCCTTACCAAACTGTGTGTATGTGTATATATTCCTTCTTCCTTAAGATCAAGAAGAAATAACAGCACTTAACCCAGGCTTTAACTAATTGGTTCAGAGGGGACATATTCACTATTTCCTCATATTTGAATATACATAGATTATCCTTGTTTAGTCCCTTAACATTTATCTTTTTATGTTGCTCTTAATACCTCTGTTTGAACTTTAAAGTTTCACAGCAGCTCTTGTATTTTTATCAGGAATTCTTAGAAGTCCTTTATTTCATTAAAAATTCATTTTCTCCACCACCACCACCCCTCCACCCCCACCCCCCGTAGCATTTTATCCTGTTTTCCTGGGTAAGTTGTTCTTGGCTACAAGCCTATTTCCTTTGCCTTCTGTAACATCATATTCCAAGCTCTCAGCTCCTTTTTAGTGATGACTACAAAATCATGTGTTAATCTTTTTTATTTGGGGCAGCTAGGTGGTGCAGTGAATAGAGCACTGGCCCTGGAATCAGGAGTACCTGAGTTCAAATCTGGCCTCAGACACTTAGCACAAAAACTAGCCGTGTGACCTTGGGCAAGTCACTTAACCCCAACTGCCCTCCAAAAAAGCAAAAAAAAATTTATTTATTTTTTTTTTAAAGGATTTTTCTTTTTCTTATTTTTTTTCTATTGACTTATTTATTTACTTTTAGTTTACAAGATTCAGTTCCACAGTCCCTTGAGTTTCAAATTTTCTCCCCTTCCTTCACCCCCTCCCCACCCCCGTGGTGGTGTGCAATCATGTATAGGATCTGCAAATACTTTCACATTGTACAATAATCTGGTTGTATAGAAGGGTTGTGACCAGTGGAGTA
>CM053601.1:149686284-149704262 GCA_028646575.1 Pseudocheirus occidentalis | reverse complement strand
TTTGCCATTTCCTTCTCTGGCTCATTTTACAAGTGAGGAAACTGAGGCAAATAGGGTTAAGTGACTTGCTCAGTATCTAAGGCCACATTTGAAGCTGTGAAGATTATTCTTCCTGATTCTAAGCCCAGTGTTCTATCTACTGCACCACCTAGCTGTTATTGTAATAGAAAGACAGAGTTATAGTATAGAGTATTTCTGAGTCCATTCTCTTTCCACTCTTTATAAGTCCCAGGAAGATTTTTGCTGCAAAATTTTTTTATACACATGCCTACATGCTCTTGTGGCTCAGTCTTTTAAAGTACTAAGAAAGCTTGGAAGAAAATTGATGTAATCCACTGGGGAGGAATGGGGAGTTAAATGACAAGTCAAATATAAAGACTTACCTCACTTTACATGATTTGTGGGTTTTTCATATGTAAATCAAATGACGTCGAAATTTATTTTAAATTTGATGGAATAGCATGTCATTTAGGTTAGTTCTTTAGGATGGCTACTTTTACAAATGGTAATATTTGCACGGTACTTTATAAAGCTCTTTCTTTACAGTATCCCTGGAAGGAATCTTAACATTATTTTTAATTTTAGTTTTTATTGCAATTTTACAAATGAAGAAACTGAATTTCAGAGACTGACTTTCTTACATAGTGCTGGAGTGTACCAGAGCTGGTACCCAAACTGGGGTCTCCTGACCTTCTATCCAGTGCCCATTTTCTATAGTATTCTGCTCTGTGTGAACATTCTTTTTATAAAGAGAATACTTCAAAGATCCATTATTTCATTATTGTGGATTCTCCATTCTCCTAGAAGATTACAGTCCAACACCTTTACCACTCTTTTAGTGAGAATAATTATTACCATCTTAGTGGACAGTCTTCCTGACTTGTTAAGGCCTAAACTATTTATCCCCTAGGGTGCAACACACTGGTGATGATCCTTGGGCAATAGGCCATTCAGCTAATGCTGAAAGATTTTACAATTTGGTAAGACTTATTAGAGTTTACATTGTACTACATACATAGCTTTTGAAAATTCAGAGTTTCCTCTATTCCACAGTCAGGCATTGAAGGAAGGTAAATTTGAGTGGAGAGTAAATAAAAAATCACATCCTACTTTGTTTGAAAATATGGATTTCATAAATAATTTGCTTAAAGTAGTGGCATGGTTGTAACTGTATTTCTCCCTGTCAATTCCAAATATATTTGACTCCAAGGCAGGAGTTCTTGACCTGGGGTCCATGAGCATTTTTTTCATATTCTGATCACTTTATTTTATATAATTTGTTTCTTTTGCAATCCTATGTATTTTATGCCTTTAAAATATTGTTCTGAACAAGGGTGTATTGGTATCACCAGGCTGCCAAAGGGACCCCCCCAAAAAGGTTAAGAATTCCTGCTCTACAGATTGGGGGTGGGGCTTTACAGTGGGATGGCTGTGTTGGGGTTGTGGGTAGGGGAAAGTGGGAGAAAATTTGTAACTCAAAATCTCGTGGAAATGAATGATGTAAACAAAAATAAAATAAAATAATTTTTTTAAAAAAAGAATTCCTGCTCTAGAGAGAGAGAGATCCATGTTTTTAATTACAGTGTCTGAATCAGAGCTATATTAATGAAAGATACGGAGACTGAACTTAAAAGTAATGGGATTAAAAATTCAGTGGTAAAGAAATTTTAAAGGGAAGCTTATTTAAGAAACTGAAGGGCCAATAGTAATAAACATCCAGTGATGAAACCAGCCATTAGGAACAATCACACCACAAATATATGTAGAATGTCCACTGTGCATCATACTGTGCTAGTCGCATGGATGTCATAGTTCACCAAATAAAAGATATGTCTCCTACCCTTAAGGAAGTCACATTCCTGATATCTTGAAAACACACCCATAAAACAACAGTTATCAAGCTCTCTTTTTAGCTTTAAACCAGTCACTCAAAACAAAGTGATGGATGAGCTGTAAGGACCCCTTCAACTCCAACAGTCCATAATTCAACAAAGAAACACACAAATCCAGTGGTGGCATTTTGCTCTTTGTATACCGTGTTATAGTGCTAGGTGTATGAATCCACACAATGTCAGAAGAACCAGAAGAAGGGTTATCCAGCATGTTGGATGAACTCCTTATGGAGAATCTATAGAGTAGATGGTCAGCAAGAATGGGTTTATACCTTCACTATATGGGAGAGTACCCATATCAATGGAATAACAAATCCATTTAAGTAAGTATCATTATTTGGGCAGACGGTGTATTTCAGTTTTTGTCTTTAGATTCCTCCACAGCCATAGTGGCATTTAATAAAAGCTGATGATTGATTTGTATTGATCAGACTGAAGTTCAAATCCTGTGTGACCCTGGGCAAGTTACTTAACTGCCATTTGCTTCAGTTTCCTCATCTATAAAATGAGGAGAATAATAACACCCACCTCCCAGGGTTGTTGTGAGAATCAAATGAAATAAAAATTGTAAAGTGCTTAACATGGTATCTGGCACATAGAAAGTGTTTATAAATATTATTATTATTTACATATAAATAATATATAATCTCAATACAACATGTAAATGTTATATGATATATTAATATTATTATCTAAAAGATTATCATTATTATTATCTTAAACAGAAAGATCTCACTGATTAGGGACAATTTTTTTATTCACCTTTGTCTCTGGTCCCACATCCCTTCCCTCCTGTGCCTTGAACCAGATCTGGTACCTTATAAGTACTCAATAATACTTGTTCAATTGCCCCACCAACTTATTAAGAAAAAATAATGTAATATCTTTAAAAATCAATTTATGGAGATTTCAGCTTTATTTTATGAATGTTTCATCTTTGTTGGTATGGAAAAGAGAGAGAACTGTATTGAAAGACAGAAAGTATAAACAGGAAACCTTTGAAATTTAGAAGCTATTCTCTCTTTTTTAAGAGAAAGTATCTTTACATAAAACCAAAATGACTATAATTTTGCTTCTTTGTAAAACCAGTAGTAACATGCCTCCTCCTGCTGGATGTAAGTGTGTGTGAGTGTGTGTGAGTGTGTGTTGAGTGTGTGTGAGTGTGTGTGTGTGTGTGTGTGTGTGTGTGAGAGTGAGAGAGAGAGAGAGAGAGAGAGAGAGATCTTAAGCAATAAGAAAAACAAAAGGAATGTTTAAAATAGCATCTGATACTTTTATAAAAGTCCTGATCAACAGATCACATATAATCAGATCAGCAGCTTAAAACTCTGAACATCATAGCATCTCTATTATGACTGGGTAAGTAACAATTAGAGTTATCTTAGGTATTTGGAAGGAGGGGTGTGGCCTAGTTCTGAGCCCTGGGAGTTGGAGCCTAACAACAACCCTATTCTGAAAATCCCATTCTAACAACAACCAGACTATGTGGCCTCTGGCAAGTACTTAACTTCCTGCTTTGGATTTCTCTGTCCCTAGTGTAAGTATACCTCTGACTGTATAAATGCAGTGTACTGTTGGAAAGCAAGAATAAAAAAAAATGCCTCTTGAAGAAAAATTAGTCACTAGAGTTATATTAAGTCCCTCTTTTCAAGGAATGTAGAACCATAAAACCTGAAAGTTCTATAAGCAATCTTAGATGCCATTTCTTCTAATCTTCTACCCAATGAATATCTCCTGTTTGATCTTTGGTCATCCAACTGCTACTTGAATACTTATAGTGTTTAGGAGTTTACTAGCTCACAAGGTAACTCAATTCCATTTTTGGATAGTTTTAATTCTTAGAAAGATTTTTGACAGTTAAATCATAATTTGCTGCACTGAAACTTACCCCCTTTCATCTGAGTTTTGCTATCTTGATCTTCTCAGAATATGTATATTCTCTTTTCTACATGATTCCACTAAAAATATTTGCATTATGTAGTTATGCATAGCTAAGGTCTTTTTTAAATGACTAAATATCTGTAGTTTCTTCAACTCTTTCTCATAAAATTATAGCTTCCACACATTCACCCTACTTATCTTCTGGTTAGGCTAAAATTTGTTAATGTCCCTGTTAAAATGTGGCTAACTAGAGGTGAATAAAATATTTCAGATGTAGCCGGGCAAAGCAAAGTCAGTGAGACTATTATCTCCTGGATCAGTGACACCATATTTTTATTACTGTGCCTAAGATTGCATTAGTTTTTTTGACTGACATGTTGCACAATCTTGGCTCAATTTTGAGCTTGTAGTCAGCTAAAAAACCCTGTTCTTTTTCAAAGGAGCTACTATGAAGCAAGGGGCTGCTAGGTGTCAAAGTAGACAGAGGAGTTAGAAAGACTCACCTTCCTGAGTTGAAATTGAGCCTCACACACTTACTAGCTGTGAAGAGGATGCCCAAAGAGGGTTAGGGCTGCCTGAGACCCCAAAATACCAACATGCCGGGTCCTGCTGAAAGAATTCCACTCGAGTCTTCTCAGCCAAGGAAAAAGTAAAGTTTATTGAAAGTTCACTTGTATTGGACACAGAACAAGTCTGTGCTAGAAAATTCTTTGGCGCTCTCACACAGAGCAAGTCTGTGCCAAGCTATCTCATGGTGCTCTCACACAGATGGAGGGGAGATGGGGTCTTATATACAGAGGAATCTAGGGGTGGTTCAGAGGAGGAGCCTGGGGAGGCCTACACCTCATCAGCTCTGTGACCCTGGGCAAGTCACTTAGCCCTGTTTGCCTTAGTTCCTCATGTAAAATGAATTGGAGAAGGAAATGGCAAACCACTCCAGTAGCTTTGCCAAGAAAACCCCAAATGAGGTCACAAAGAATAGGACCTGACAGAAACCACAAACTATGAAGCAAGATCCCTCCACGTCCTATACTTGTACAACTGATTTTTCTCTGATTTTTAAAAACTGATGTATAGGGAGAGAAAGGAGCAAACATTTATTAAGCACATTCAGGGTGCCAGACATTCTGCTAAGCACTTGATAAATATAATCTCATTTAATCTTCACACTTTTTGGACTAGCAGAGGCTGCTGGTATTTAATAAATGCTTATTGACTTGACTTGTTGACTACTGAACTGCTTCATCTTTTCAACAAGACCTTTGGAATCTTGATTTCAACATCCAGCATGCTATGTGTTCTTCTCACTGTTATGTCGACTATAAATTTAGCATGCATTTTATATGTGTCTTCATTCACGCCCAGGACCAAAATGTTCAGATATTTTATCAATAGTCTTTGAATATGTTTCTCCAACCAGCTAGGAATCCAGCTAGGAACAGTAATATCCAGGTCACACTTGTTTATCTTGACCCCAATACACCATGAGAGACTTTGCCAAATGCCTTATTAAAATCTAGATATGTAATGTCTCTGGCATTCTCCTCATCTGCTAGTCTTCCAACTAGGACACACTTGAAAGGGTTAGAGAACAGTAAAAGGTGGCATGTAATCATGTATTACAGGTTTTGGTATGGATTGTAAATACAGTAGAGATTCAGATATGGGCAAGGTCTGCTGGAGCCTTCTCCATGGGTTATTAAATTTTCAGTGTGAACGTTTTTGCTTTCAGAACTGCCAAAGGCTCCCAATCAGGGCTTGATTTATTGTTTTGTTGATTGTCTAGACTTTTCAAGTGATCCCATTCCATTCCATCTCCTCTGTCATCCCTTCTCTATCACTTGCTTTCAGTTTCTCTCTCTGGCTCCTTTCCTGCTGAGATATGGCCATGTGTCTCTCCCCTATCTTGAAAAAACCCTCATTTGATCCTTTCATCATGGTACTAGAAAGGTTAGCTTTAGCAATAAGATAAAAAAAGAAATTGAAGGAATTAGGTCAGGCAAAGAAGAAGCTAAGTGATCCTTTCATCCCTGCTATCATCTCATCTCTTCCGTCCTTTATAGCTAAAATTCTTGAAAAGGCCATCTACAATAGTTGCCTCTACTTTATTTTTTTTTTTCAGTCATCAATAATGTTTTTATTTCAGGTGCAGCTGCAACTACATAGAACAATGAATTTTTTTTTCTAGAGGAGTTTCATTCAGGTTCGCTTCGTTACACAGGGAAGAATTCCACAAGCATTTTAAACAAAATAATAAATCCAGACATCTCTAGTAACTTTTAAAGACAGGTCTGCTTTCAATTTAGATTACAATCTAATGTTAAAAAAGTAGACTAAATTGCAATATGTATTAAAGGTTCATTTTATGCTTCTTGTAAAATGAATATGCATTAATCAAAAATTCTAGTATTAGACCAGAAACAAGTCAAGAACTGTGCATCATAGGGCTTTAAAACACAGTATTTATCAGATTACACTCTACATACATGTTGTGAATCTTCAGGGCCCGTAAGTTCTTTTAGACACTATTTCAATCATATTTTGGATTCTTTACCATGACAAGTTTTTAAGTAGCAACATACAGATCATTACTGCTAGACACACAATGCAATGTTTCCATTTACTCTAATTCTTTCTATGTATTTTAAAGTACTTTCTAAAATTACATTATATGCATGCCTGCTCATCTTGCTGTCTGGTTCACTGGCCAAGGGCTTGGCTAAATTTATACTGTAGCAGTTTATGCATCTAAACTACAATTTCTTAGGAGCCCAACAGTTCATCTTAAACTAAAATAAAGCACTTCTCTGAATTGAGGTTCATTTTAGATGTAAAGATACTAGTGTACTTAAGCATCTTGCATTTGTTGAAAATACTTTTTAAAGAGGATCATAAGAAGCAGGAAAAAAATTACTTTATATAAACTCCAAGGGCAAGGCATTTAATCCTGCAGTGCTTTTCGTAAAGTTATCTTGTCCCTAAAACCATTACAAATATGTTTTAGCCTTTGGTCAGTATAGCATAAGCATAAAGAGAACAAACCAAACACTTTCTTAACAGTAACTTCAGCCATCAGTCAATGCAAAAGATAAACAACAAACACTATGCGTATAATAGAATTGGCCTACTATTCCAAATAAACCACAGACTTGTATTGGGAACTTACCTTATTCATTATCTTCTATGACAGCATTAACTGTGAAGGTGCCTGGCTCCGAGGCAGACTCACACTTCAGAACACCTTTTGTGCTTTCATTACTAACAGGTGAACTGCTGGATAGGGAAACTAAGCCAGAATCTTGACTGCTCGGTGGTGAGAACACGCTTGCTTTTGCTTCAGAATAAGAGGAGCTGTCTTCAAAAGCAAAGATCTGCGACACACTCTGGCTCAGGTACGAGGTAGCAGGATAGTAAGAATGCATCCTGTACTGGGATCCCATAGCATGATGATTCTCAGTGTTCTTCATCTGCCACTGGTTTCCTGATTGGCCAGACACATAAGTTGCTGGTAGGCTCCGGAGGCTGTTTTTCACTGGGGATCCCTAGTTGCCTCTACTTTCTCTCCTCTCACTCTCTTCTTAATCCATTTCCCTCTCACCTTACCATTCTACCAAAATTGCTTTCTCTACAATTTCTAATTATCTCTTAGTTGCCAGATCCAATGACCTTTTTTTCAGTCTTCATACTCTGTATACGTCTCTGCTGCCTTTGACACTGCTGATCGTACTCTCCTCCTTGATACTTCTAGGTCTTTAGGACACCACTCTCTCCTGGATCTCCTCCTATCTGACTGCTTCTTCTGGATCTCCTTTGCTGGATCCTCCTCCAGATCCTACCCTCTAAGCAGAGGTGTCCTTCAGGGTTCTCTCCTGGGTCCTTTTCTCTCTATATACTACTTCACTTAGTGATCTCGTTGGTTCTCATGGATTTAATTTCCATCTTTATGCCAATGATTCTCAAGTCTACCTTTCCTGCCCCAATCTCTCTCAGCTGACCTCCACTCTTTTTTTTTCTTTTTCCTTTTTGGAGGGGGAAGGCAGGACAATTGGGGTTAAGTGACTTGCTCAAGGTCACATGGCTAGTGTTAAGTGTCTGAGGCCAGATTTGAATGCAGGTCCTCCTGATGCCAGGGCAGGCTCTCTATTCACTGTGCCACCTAGCCGCCCCAACCTCCAGTCTTGTATCTTTGTTTGTCTTTCCTCCATCTCTGACTGGATATCCATATACATCTTAAACTCAACATGTCCAAAAGAGAATTAATTATCTTTCCCCCTAAACCCTCCTCCCCATGACCACACCTTCCCTATTATTGTAGAGGGCAGCTCAATCCTTCCAGTCTCTCTGGCTCACAACCTAGAAGTAATCCTGGATTCTTCACTCTCTCTTACCCCCATGCCCATGTCCAAGTAATTGCCAAAGCCTATGGATTTCACCTTTACAACATCTCTTGAATTCACCCTCTTCTCTCCTCTGACACTACATCCATTCTAGTAGATGCCCTAATCACCTCACACTTGGACTACTGAAGAGCCTTGCTGGTTGGACTTCTTCCCTAAATTCTCTTCCCACTCCAATCCATTCTGCATTCAGCCACTAAAGTGATTTTCCTAAAACATAGGTCTCATCATGTGTGTCCCTGTCCTGCTCCCCTTTCCCCAATTGGTAGCTAGCTTCCTGTTGCCTCCAGGAGCAAATGCAATATGCTCTGTTAGACATGTAAAGCCCTTCATAACCTAGCTTACTCCTAACTTTCCAGTCTTCTTTTTTTTTAATTATTCTTTTATTTATTTATTTTTAGTTTTCAGCATTCATTTCCACAAGATTTCTCCTTGTCTTTCCCCCACCCCGACCCCAAGATAGTTAGCCTACTGAATACCCCTTCCCCAATCTGATATTCTGCCCCATCCTCTACCCCAACTTTCCATTCTTGTAATACCTTACTGCTGCTGTTCAGTTGTTTCAGCCTTGTCCAGCTCTTCATGGCTCCAGTTGGTGTTTTCTTGACAAAGACACTGAAGCAGTGTGTCATTTCCTTCTCCAGCTCATTTTAGAAATGAAGAAACTGAAGGAAACAATGTTAAATGATTTACCCAGGGTCACACAGCTAAGTATCTGAGGTGGATTTGAACTCATAAAGGTGAGTCTTCCTGATTCCAAGCCTTGTGTTTTATCCACCAAACCACGTAGCTGCACTCTAACAAAGTGCCCCACCCTCCCTCTCAGCTCAGAGCATTTTCTCTGGCTGTCCCCCATGCCTGGGACACTCTCCATCCTCCAGTCAGACTACTGACTTCTCTGGTTTCCTTGAAGTCTCCACTGCAATGCCACCTTCCTCTACCCCTCTTCATTCTAGTGTCTACCTTCTGCTATTTCCCATTTATCTGGGACATATTTATTTGTTTGCATTTTGTTACCCCCATTAGACTAAGCTCCTTGAGACAGGGACTGTGTTTAACTTCTTTTTTGTATACCCCAGTGCTTAGCACAGTGCCTGACACATAGTAAGTAATTAATGTTTAGTGAATGAATAAATGAGAGAAAGTGATGAAAAATCTTAATAATCAGATTAAATTTTAAAATGTCTCATAGGCACATTTTTCCTTGGAAAGCTATTTGTTAACCATTAACTATCCCACCTCTGTAAATAAGTGAGGATACTGAAGGTCAGCTTATTGAGAGGTTTCTGCAAGGAAGTGAGACTTTAGTTGGTCCCTGAAGAATTATGAGAGGTTGATTTGTTAAAGAAGTATGGAGAACATTCTAGGTTTGGAAAAAGGAGTATGAGGAAAGGAATTGGATGCAGGAATGAGCATCCTGACCATGAAGACTCCAGGGCAAAGGGTTCCATTTGGTGAGTGAATTTAGGAAAGACTAGAAAGACAGGGTAATGATAATAATAATTACACATACACATACGCACATGCACACACACACACACACATACATACACACAAGTACCTGAAAGATGGATAATGTAGAAAACCCTTTTCCAACTCTAAAAATGTGATTGATGAAACAAGCTAAAGGAAATTAATATGGATTCTTGAACTAGATGGTCACTTACAGTTAGCCATATGTCTAGGCCCGAGAAACAATATGGAACTGACCAATTATAGATAATGTTGCTATCTGAGAAATAACTTCTTTTTTCTTATTCTCTAAACCATACTCTTAGATTCAGCGACATTGCCTTCCTGGCTGTTCCGTGAACAAGACGCTCTCTCTCTCAGCTCAGAGTATTCTCTCTGGCTGTCCCCCATGCCTGGGACACTCTCCATCCTCTGGTCAGACTACTGACTTCTCTGGTTCCTTTGAAGTCCCCACTGCAATGCCACCTTCCCCTACCCCTCTTCATTCTAATGCCTTCCCTTCTAATTATTTCCTATTTATCCTGCACATAGTTTAGTTTGTATATATTTGTTTTCATGTTGTCTCCCCATTAGATTTGAGGACTGGGACCAGTTTTTGTCTTTTTTCCCCATTCCCAGCGCTTCACACAGTGCCTGGCACATGGCAGGCTCTTAATAAATGTTTACTGATTAATGACTCATGTTAATATTATAGAACTTTACAACTTACAATACAGTTTCTTCACAATAGGACGGTGACGTAGGTAATTCAAAGGGCATTATTTCCATTTTATTTTTGAGGAAAGGTTGAATGACTTTGGTTAAAAACAATTTGACAACTTTAATTCTTACGTCTCTATTTTGTATATATGACAATTCCAAATAGCCACAGGTCTGAATTTCCCAGATGTTTGGATGCCCAGCCACAGAAGTCATTTAGATCAGTAAATTCTGACATCTTGCTTTTTAAGTTGATAATAAGTAATGATTAGTATAGACACGGAGCCTCAGATTTCAAATAAGTTCCATATAACAATTTATCAATATTTATGTCATGAAAAAATCAGTATCATTTTCCCCACATGTTTGAGAGAACGTGTGGTGTAGTAGAATGAGTGCTAGACTTGGAGTCATGAGATCTGGATTCAACTCTAGCTTCAGATACTTAATGGGAATGTCACCTCAGCTCTCTATGCCTCAGTTTCCTCATCTGTAAAATGGGAACAATAACAGCTCCTACCTTGTCGTTGTTTATCCTTCATTCTTGAAGAGAATCAATGACATTAGGAGGGTGATGTCTTGATTTGCAAGTGAATTGGATTTAAGTGAGGCAGAGCTGTGCAAAGTCATCAGCTTTACTCTCTCCTCCAGTCATCAGAGTCCAGTGGCAAGATATAGGTCAAGACTATTGGTTGATGATTCCAGATGCAGTGGGAGACCTTGGTCTTTTTAAGCAAAGGTCTTTCCCAGGTGTCAGTGTGACTGAGGCAATAAGAATTGAGTCAAAAAATGGATTAGTTTGCCTTCATAATCAACATGGGAGGGGAAGACCCTCAGAGTTTCAGACCAGAACAGAAACAATTGCTATTTACATTTCTACTCCTATCTATTAGGTTTGAGAGGAGCAAATGAGATAACAGGTAAAAATGACTTTTCAAATTGTAAAGTGCTGTTTAAATGTGAGCCATTCTTTTAAGGACACACAGACACACGGAAGTTTAATAAATTGCCCTTTACTACATTCCCTAACCTGGGTTAGAATTTACTTTTATCTCGTGCACATATTTCAAGTTCACAAAGGAAAAGCACATACAACAAAACAAAAAGTCAGGTCTTCCACCTGCTGGGAGCATAGGATTGTGTCCTTTGGCTGGCCCTGTGTTAAAAAAGAGAAATTTTTTCAAAGTCAAAGGAGAAGCCTCATGTTTTCTGAAGTGGGTGGGAATTTAGCTTAGATAATTTCTGAAATGTTACTGGCAGTAAACTCTGAGAGAAAGGAAATATGTCACTTATAAATAAATATCCAACTATAAAAATCAGAAATATTTCTTCCAAAAACAAATTGTGGCTAAATAAAATCTCTTACTCAGAAACAAGGGCTGTGATTTTTTTTTCTATGATTCAGTCACCATTGACAAAAATGAAAAGTTTCCTTACGTTTACAATCTTTTATAATGGATGTCATTTTATACTCCTTTCTCTTCCAGTGGTGAATATTGGCCAGTCTACTTTGATGCTAAGGAAAGTGTATTAAAAAGAAAGAGGAACACCATTTTCATATTTATTTGATAATAATATATATAATCACAGATTATTTCATAATCTGTCAATGAACATTGATAGAATTTAACCTAGGTCTGGTACTAGCTTTCTACCCTCACTCCCCACCAGTGGAATAATTATAGGTATGCAAATGTGGCTCAAGTCTTCTACTAATAGACAAGGAATCATCAAGCAAATAGCAAAGCTTTTAATTAGAAGAGAGTAGCAAAATCAATTAACAAGGAAAAATTCCCCTATACCAAAAGATATATAATCTCCCATAGATTTCCTGCCACCAACGGGAAAGGAAACATTCCCTGGACAACTTACAATATATCCTGGCTAGAATACTTTTCATGGCTCTGTTTCTCCAGCAACTAACTGTATCTTATTACTTCTCCTCTCTACCCCTGTAACTGCCATGCCTTTTTGCTTCAGAAGCTGGCTCTTATCCTTAGGTCCTCCGATGTTTCAGCATCTTTGTCCTTAAAAGGAATATGAAACTGTCCATGGTTAGGGCTATTTCTGCTCGTGTGTTAATCAGAACTACAGCTTCACACATCAGTACAAGAAGACATCCTTCAGGTCAAGGGCTTTCTTTTCTCTTCATTTCCCAGCCTGGCTTGATGCAATATGTACTTGAAATGAGTAAATCCTTTCTTTAATTTCATCATTTCCATGACAGCTAGCACCAGAAGCATGTATATTGTCCTGGATTTTTGACATGCTTCTAGAAGGCATTTAGTACCACTATAGTTGGTTATCTTTGTCTGGAATTCTTGCCGCTATATCCAGATCACTGTCCTCTTTATAGTAGAAATGTCACTTACCACAAAAAATGGAATGGGTAAAGCATATTTAAAAAGTTGTAGGAATTAGAACTAAAAGGGAAGAGATCTTCTAATCCACCCTCTTCAAAGAGAAGATAGCTGGAGAGAGAGGAAGTAACCTCTCAAAGCTCACACAAGATTTAAACAAAAGTTCTGTGTCTCTAGATCCCCTTCCCTTTTTATTTTAACCAATAAGCTCAGTTCCTCAATTCTTAGTTTACCTTTGTTAGAAACACGAGTTTGACTTCTAGATTCAAAGCACAAAGTTCAAAAAGTTAAGAGATTGTTCCTGGACGTAGGGAAGCAAGAAAGGCTGCATGGAAGAGACATATTTGAACTTGTACTTGAGCAATGGATAAAAATTTAGTAACTCAAGGCACAAAGTACTTCTGGGCAGAGCCAGTGTTAACCCTGGGCTCAAGGGTTAACACCATCAAATGGCAAATGGAAGCCTCAGGGCAGGCTAGGAACTCTAGTGTTACAAAGGTGTCCTGGGAAACTCACAACACATTGTAGCTTCACCTGCTGGGCTCAACACCTGTAATAGGGTACCGAACTCAGCATTCTACAGCAATAAGAGGTTGGGAATTCAATGGGGAGAAAGGAGAGATCAATGTGAGCTAAAAGGGTCAGTGAAGACTTCATGATACTTGAATTATGAGTAGAGTTATGCTTTTGTTTCAGGTACTTTAACACTAAACTCTCATACAAAGAGTAGAAAAAATTACAATACAGGAAAACCTACATAAGAATATAAAAACTCTGAGCAAAGTGAACTATATCTTTTATAGAGCACCTTCTAAATCTATTTTGTCCACTCCAAAATAATAATTTCTTACAGGAAAATAATGCTTTCTTCAGTAATCAGCAAAATGATTTGTTACTGGTTAAAAAACAGAGAGGTTGATCAGTAGAACAAATAAGATACACAACATACAGAAGCAAATTAACCCAGTAGTCTAATGTTTGAAAATCTCAAAGACCCAAACTGTTGTTCTTAGAACTCAATATCTGGCAAAAACTACTGGGAAAACTGGAAAGCGATCTGGAAGAATCTAGGTATAGGTGAACACCTCACACCATAAGGTCCAAGATAAGCTCTAAGTATATAAATGACTTAGACATAAAGAGTAACATCATAAATTTGAGGAGCAAGGGAGAAATTGCCTTTCAGATCTGTGAATAGAGCAGTTCTTAATCAACAAAGGACAGAGAACATCCCAGAAAAAAAATGGACAATTTTGATTGCAAAAAAAATTTTTTTTTTTGCAGAAACAAAACAAATGCAGATAAAATTAGAAGGGAAGCAAATAACTTGAAAAACATCTTAGCGGCAACTTATCTGATAAGGATCCCTTTTCCAGAACATATAAGGAACTGATTCATATTCATTTCATATTCATAAGGATAAGAACAATTTCCTAATTGATAGATGGTCAAAATCATAAACAGGCAGTTTTTTGCAAAAAAAAAAAAAAACCAAAAAAAACCCTATCAGGGTGGCTATGTGGCACAGTGAATAGAGCACCAGTCCTGGAGTCAGGAGGACCTGAGTTCAAATCCAGCTTCAGACACTTAATATAAAAACTAGCCAAGTAACCTTGGGCAAGTCACTTAACCCCAATTGCCCTCTAAAAAAAGGCCAAAAAAAAAATAACCCATCAATAACCCTATTAAAAGATGCTCCAAATCACAAATAATCAGAGTGATTCAAACTAAAGCTACTCAGAGGTTCTGCCTCACATCCATTAAATTGGCACAGTTGATCAAAAAAGGAAAATTACAAGTGTAGAAGGGATTTCAGGCACATTAATTCAGTGTTAGTAGAATAGTAGATTGCTTTAGCTATTCTCAGTTGGTTTTTTTTTTTTAGGCAATTAGTGTTAAGTGACTTGCATAGGGTCACACAGCTAATACGTGTCTGAGGCCAGATATGAACTCAGGTCCTCCTGACTCTATGGCTGGTGCTCTATCCATTGTGCCACCTAGATATCCCTGGGGTCTAGCCATTCTGAAAAGAAATTCGGAACCATGCCCCCAAGTTACTAAATTGTACATATACTAGAACTATAGCCCCCAAAGACTCTTTTTTTTATAGTGTCAAAGAACTGCAAACTAAGGAGTGCCCACCAACTGGGGAATGACTGAGCAAATTATGGTATATGAATGTAATGGAATACTATTGGGCCATAAGAAATTACCAAAGTGGGGCAGCTAGGTGGCGCAGTGAGCGGACTTCATTGGCCCTGAAGTCAGGAGGTCCTGAGTTCAAATCCAACCCCAGACACTTAACAGTTACGATGTGACCTTGGGCAAGTCACTTAACCCCAACTGCCCTTCCCTTCCGCCTCCAAAAAAACAAGAGAAATGACCAAAGTGATGGTTTCACAGAACTCTGGTAAGGCCTACATGAACTGATGCAGAGTATAGTGAGCAGAACCAAGAGAACAATTTACACAATAGTAACAAAGAAGCTTGAAAGACTTAAGACCTCCGATCAATGCAATGAGCATAGACCCACCTCTTGACCGAGATGTGATAGACTCAAGGTACAGATGGAGACTTGTAGTTTTGGACATGGAAGATAAAACAGACTCTTAAATGAAAAAATTAAATAAAATTTAAAACAACAACAACAAAAAAAGATAATGCTTTATGGTTTTTGTTTTTGAGACTTTGTAGCTCTGTCTTTCCCCTCTCTACTGCTGATCAGCATAGAAGCTCTGGTCTGCTCAGTTTTCCCAACCTGGCCCAGTATTTTCCTCCTTAGGCAGCCTGGTGGCTTTCCCTTCCCTGGGAGCTCACCATATTCCAGGCTTAGTGGGAACATTTGATAGGCTTTATCCCTTTTGTTGTTCAGAAGGCCAGAATTTAAATGATCCCCCAGTCTGATTAGCTGGGACTATTGGCATATGCCCCCAGGACTTCTCTGCCTTTGTGGCTCTCAAAGCATTATCACAACCACAACGTTATCATGTTCAGTCTTTACCATGACCCTTTTAGGGGAGAAGGACAGAAGAAGTGGGCATTTAGAAAGCTTAGATTTGGATTTGCTGTGGAAAGTGTACTGGATTTGGGGTAAAAAACAACAACAAACTAGTTCATGCAATCAACCAACATTTATTAAGCCCAGTGTGTGCCAGGCACTGCATTATTAAGTTCTAAGCTTGTTCTCCCTGTGAGCCAGATGTTGTACTAAGCACTTTACAGTTATTATCTCATTTGAGCCTCACAACAACTCTGGGAAGGAGGTGCTATTATTATCCCCATTTTACCGATGAGGAAACTGAAGCAAACAAGTTGGTTTGTCCACAACTAGTAAGGGTCTGAGGCTAGATCTGAACTCAGATCTTCCTAATTTCCAGATGGGCTTTCTTCCCACTGTGACACCTAGCTGATATGATAAAATTAATCAGTCTCTCATTTAACATGCAACACTTACCATAGTTTAGGGAAGTCACATGTGATAAAGGCAAAAGAACAAAAGGTTCAGATGGAATATTCTAAGAAAGTCTGATGATCAGATGAGATCATATATGTGAAAGGGCTTTGAAAATTGCCAAGTACCATACAAATGAAAGATATTGGAGTATTATCAAATTCTGGTTCTACTTCAATACCAGCTCCTTTGTTAAGTCACTTGGTCTCAGTGGATATCAGATTCTTCAGCTCTAAATTGAAGGATTTGGATTGGAAGGTTTCCAAGGTTTCTTTCTGTCTCCAAATCCATGATGCTATAATCTACTGACCACTATCATCAACAAATTTTTATTGTCTGTTGTATAAAGAGTAGATTTAAAGATTCGTCCTAAAGGAATTAGTCTAGCCACAGGTGACTCTCTAGGCTCCAGGTTCCCCACCCCGGCGTAGGCATTATAACTTGCCCCTCTCTTTATAACTTGTCAGTTGGTTGGTTGTTGCCCTTTGTTCTTGGAGAGGACCAAAATGACATCACTATGCCAAAGTTAAGTTTCAGTGTGTCTGATTGTGGCTGATTAGACCAATACAAGCTCAGAATGCTCTACCACAGGTTGGGCACAAATTGTCCATGTGAACATTTGTAGTGGATTCTCCAAATTTGCACATCCTGTGTTTCCTATGAGCTGCTTCAATTCTTTTCCTTATAGAACACAGCACCTTCTCTGATGTGGGCCTCCCATTCTGAGTGGTTCTGTGCCAGTGTCTCCCATGTCACTCAATCATTTCCAAAGTTTTTTGAGAGAGACTTTATGAGTGTCCTCATATAGCTTCTTATGACCACCATGTGAATGCTTGCCCTGTGTGAGTTCTCCATAAAACACTCTTTTTGGCAAGCATACATTTTGAACTTGAACAATGTGGCCAACCCATAGGAGTTGAGCTCTCTGAAGCAGAGTTTGAATACTCGGCAGTTTAGTTGATTAAGGACATCAGTGTCCGGTACCTTATCTTGCCAGGTGATCTTCAGAATCTTCCTAAGACAATTCAAATGGAAGAAATTCAATTTCCTGGCATGGTGCTGGTAAACTGTCCAGGTTTCACAGGCATACAACTATGAGGTCAGCACAAATCATTAGTTTCGATCAACCTCATTATCAATGTGTACATCCCTGGAAAATAAACTACCAAGGTAATGAACTTATCCACAGAATTCAAAACTTCTCCATTTGTTGTAACTGATGGTTCCGTGTATGGATGGTGTGGTGGTGACTGATAGAGCACCTGTATTTTCTTGGTGTTAATTGTTAGGCCAAAATTAGCACAACCTATATTTTGTTGCATCTCAGCTTCAGAGGCTGCATTGAGCGCACAATCATCTGCAAACAGAAAATTATGCACTAATGCTCCCTCCACTTTGGTCTTGACTTGTTGCCTTTTCAAATTGAAGAATTTACCATCAGTATGGTAGCTGACCTTGATGCTGTGCTCATCCTCATTGAAAGCATTTGACAACGTGGCTGAAAATATTATGCTAAAAAGCATGGGAGCAAGTACACAGCCTTGTTTCATTCCATTGGTGACTGGGAAGGCACAAGAACATTGTCCATTATCTAGAACCCAGGCAAGCATGCCATCATGGCAACCAAATTTTGACATAACTTTCCATAAGCCCTTACAACTAGCAATATCAAAGGCATTGGTCAGATCTACAAATGTTGTGTACAGACCTCTGTTCTGCTCCTGGCATTTCTCCTGGAGTTGTCAGGCAGCAAACACCATATTGATTGTTCCTCAGCAATGACTAAGAGAGAGAAGTCCGCTCTCCCCGCTCTTCCCCCCGGGGG
>CM053601.1:149641899-149685784 GCA_028646575.1 Pseudocheirus occidentalis | reverse complement strand
TGCTGGAAAGCTAGAGAGGTGTTGGAGGAGGGCATAAAAGGGAACAGATTGTGGGAGGGGTCTTACAGTGTGATCAATGTTCTGGGCTGGGGGGTAGGGACAAAAAGGGGAGAAAATTTGTAACTCAAAACCTTGTGGAAATGAATGATGTAACCAAGAAAATAAATTAAAATTTAAAAAATAAATAAATAAATAAATTCTTTTCCTAAAAAAAAAAAAAAAAAAAAAATGAATGTTGAAAACTTTTTTTACATGTAATTGGAAAAAAATACCATTAACTGGGGAGGGAAAGAAAATAATGCATTCTTCTCACCTGTGGGAATATAATTTCTTAATATAAGAATTCCTTGAGTTCAAAAGTTAATTCAACCATTAATTCTCCCTGAAATAATCTGATTTACTACATACTTTACAAGCAAATGTGAAATATCTGTCTCAAATATGACTATGTATATTTACAGGTGCACATGAAACATTCCCAAGAAATGTCTCTAATCAAGGAAAGGTGTGTCATAATATCGGTTCTATGGGGAATTAAAACTCAGCTCCACCTTCACCCTGGTTTTATCAACCTCTGCTGTCTTCCAGGCCTGCACTACACTGGGCACTGCAGTTTTCAAGGCAGATCATGGCTGCCTTTCACAGAGAAGTTCACAAATGAACAGTCCCTTATTATAATTCAAACAGCAGTAGGCACAGGAATATTATTCCAACTCTAGTACTGCTGTTTCAGTTTGAAAAAATGACACAGGTCTGCTACTCTCCCACTGTGATTAAGACTAATCAGACTCTCCACAGAGTTCCATTTCTAGTGGAGTTCACAATTTCAGAGAAATTGAGAATTTTCAGAAGCAAATAACAAAAGTGATTCAAAGTTCAAGCAAAGCTCAAGGAGAGAGACCTTAAGGAAAGGTTCAACCTTATGGAACTATCCAAACTCAAAGCAATTTAATATTTTGAAGGGTTCTTATACAAAAAGAACAAGCCATCATCACCAAAAAAATATTTACTGAATAAGGAACTATGCTGTTTTACCCAATAAGGCTTCCCTGTCTAAAAGGAAACAGCTAATTTTACAGCAGAAGACACCCAGTCTAAAGGAAAAATTTTCAGACAGTGAAGACTGTTGGAATAATCAGGGTTAGAGTTCATTTATCCAATCTTCATCCTTCTTGGCGTCTCTGCAGACTCTGACACTGTTCATTACACTCCTCCTAGATATTCTGTCCTCTCTAGAAAACCTAGATGCTGCTCTATCCTGGTTCTCCTCCTATCTGTGCGACCCTTTTCAGTTTCCTTTGGAAGAACTTCATTCAGATCATCCTTGTAACTTGTGAAGTATTCCCCAAGGCTCTGTCCTGCCCCCCCCTTTCTTCTTCTTTACCATCTCACTTGGTCATCTCATCTATTTCCATGGATTCACTTCTAATCTCTATGAAGATGATTCTTCAGATTTATCAAGTGCTAACCTCTCTCTTGACCTGGATCCAGTCTCCAATCTCCAGTCACCTATTGGATATCACAAACCAGCTGTCCCACAGACATCTCAAACTCAACAGGGTCCAAAATGAATTCATTAGATTCCCCCCCCCCAACACTGCCCCCTTCCCAACTTCCCTAATACTGTCCAGGATACCTCCACCCTCCCAGTAACCCAGGCTTACAACCTAAATGTCATACTTCACTCATTCACCATTCAACTCTTCACTCACTCACCCTACACATCTAATCTTTTGCCAAATTCTGTTGCTTCTACCTTCATAACATCTCTTGTATATCTCCCCATCTCTCCACTCACACAGCTGCCACTCTGGTAACACGTCCCATCATCTCCCATGTGGACGGGTTGCTATTTCTGCCCCAAATCTTCCCCAGTCCAAGCGTCCAATAAGCTGGCCAACTGATTTTCCTAAAGCACAGGTCCGACCATGTCACTACCATCAGCATAACCAGCAGCCCTATTCAATCAACTCTATCGGCTCCCTATTACCTCCAGGATCAAAGATAAAGTCCTTCCTAACTTGTACCCCCCTTCCAGTCTTCTGACATTTACTTGCCTCCATGCACTCTAAGACCCATCCTTCTCTTTGTCTCTTGGAAACAACACTTCTCCCATATCTTTTTACTGGCTGCCTCCCTCCTCAGCTCTGCCTTCAAGTCTCAGTTCAAATTCTACTCACTGCAGGAAGCCTTTCCCCACCTCTCTCAATGTGAGGACCTTCCATCTCAGGCTGTCTCCAATTTACTCTGCATTTATTTTGCTTGTACACAGTAATTTACCAGTTTCCTCTCCCATTAGAATGCAAGTTCCTTGAGGTTAGGAGCAGTTTTTGCCTTCTTTTTTATACCCAGCACTTCTCAGATTCTGACACATGACAAAGAGCTTAATAAATGCTTGCTTACATGATCTGATTTGGAACAGTGAGGAAATTGAGGGGATTAGGACAGCAAGTGGTAAATTAATTAAGTAAACCACACTGACTTCATCTTGTGACTGATTGTAGAGCTAGCTAGCTCAGGTCCCTGCCTGTTTATTTATACGTCTAGTTCACTTTCAGTCCTGTGAGAAAAGTTCATTTAATTGTGAGACCAGAGTGAAATCCTTATGGCATTGTTTGAACCTAGTGCTGCATGGCTGGCAAATGGGACCACCTCTACCTGCTATTTAGAGATCCTTAACCAAGGACTTACATTACGCTGACCAAAGTGATACGTTCAGGGCAAACCTTTGTGTTCTCAGGTATTGCCTCTCTCACCAACATTAACAGGTTACCAGAAGGTCAGTCAATAAACATTTATTAAGTGGATACTACGTGCCCCGGACTGTGCTAAGTGTCAGGGATACAAAAAAAGGTAAAAGACAGTTCCTGCTCTCATGACAACTACTTCTTACAACTATACTCACTTTTCTCCTCCCAGTGTAAGCTCTCCAAACTTCACAGCCTCTGAGTCAGGCCTTGGTCTCTCAGGGCAGTCATTACCTAACCTAACTGATACCCAGGTACCCATGAGAGATCTTATGTAGGTGCCAAGGGAAAGTCTATTTCCCTAACACACCCATCCTCCCTCTCCTAAATCACCTCACAGCTGCAGCAGGCCCCCCTACACTCACCTGGAGAGTAATGCAGTAAGAGCCCTGCCTCACTTTCAGTTTCAGTAAACTGGCAACTCACCTAACTCACCTGGGTAGAGGGAGTTACAGGGGATAGACAAATGCAATTTCATTATGTTATTTTTCCTCTCAAACCTGCACCTCTTCCACCCCTTCCTTATTGTTATGGAGGCCATCAGGTTCAAATCTTGATGTCACTTCTGACCCCCTCATTTCCATCCCTACCCTTATCTTATTAATTGCCAAATATGATGATTTTTATCTCTTCAGTGGAAGGGAAGGATGGGGGCAGAAGGGCAGAGATGCTGAAGAGGTGGGAGCAAGAAAAAGCTACTAAATAGAAATTAAAACACCTACACTTTACCTCCTTCTCTCTGAATTCTTATATTCCTTCAAAGCTCATCTGCAACTGCACCTCTTTTGTGAAGACTTTATGAACAGATCTGTTATTGATGCTTCTGCCTTCCCTCAAATTTTATTTTGGTTTAACTACATTCCTCCCTTCTTCCTTCCTCCAATAGAATATAAACTTTTAGAGATAAGGAACTGCCTCATTTTCAGCTTAGTATCCACATCTCCTTGCAAACAGTAAGTGTTTAACAAATGCATATCTAATTGAATAGATTTTTATGTAAGCATATCAATGCTAACCGAGTTTTCATTTAAAGAAACTCTATAAAATGTACTTTGGTGAATAAAATTTCTTTTAGAAATTTTCTATTTTAAAAAAAATTTCATATTTTCTCTTCAATAGTTAACTTTCACGTTTTTCCAGATGAATAGAAAAATGCACACATCTTACTCTTTGAAACTACATTTCATTTGTTAATATTGCATTTAAATGAATTTCATTTAGTATTATTACTAGTTTGTGATTTTTCTTCAAGAAAAAAAATTGCGATTACTTACGCGGCTGGAATTTTAATTCTCCACCTGGCCCTGCTGGAGGCGCTCCTTGTTGTAATTTCTTTTGTTCCATTTGTTGTACCACCTGGCAAATGAAAAAAGCAAGAGCTAAATGTATGCCCGGGCTAAGAAATTTTTTCACTAGTGAAGACATCCACCTCTTTCCCTCCTTGGAGGAAGTCCAAGGGCTGACCTGCTGATATTCATGTTTCTGGGCCTGGAGCTGGTCATGCTGACGCTGGAGCTCTTCCCTTTGCTTCTGGAGATCTTCTGCCTTCTGCTTGAGCTTGTGTTCTTGTTCGTAGATATGGTTTTCAAATTCTTTCAGCTCTTCTTCTGTGAAAAGCTGCTGCTGATCCAGTGTCTATTAAGGAAAAAATAGCCACAGGCTGAGGAAAAGTCTGAGTTTTCTAGCAGAAAAATGGACACCAACATGAGATGGAGCACCAGAGGGGAGTACTACGTTCCTTGCATGGTGACCACTGTCACAGAAAGAAGCCCCCCCATGCATTGAGCAAGCAAGACTTCAGAAAAGTGAGGCTGCAGCATGCTTCCTGCCAAGCAGGGGCAAAATGAGACCCACTGCCAGACCAGGCAATGTGTCTGCTTCTTTTGCTTGACTATTATTTGGTACAAGGGAGAACTTCCATTTGGGCTAGCAAGGGGAAAGAAGGAGAAAAGGATGGAAGGAAGGGACGAGCATAGGAAGGGGAAGAGGAGGGCAAGGGAAGAAAAGGAGGAAAGAGAAGGGAAGGGAAAAAGAAGGGGGAAAAAGGAACCTTAGTGAAATATTAAGACATGTCTATGAGAGAAGGAATTTCAGAAGGGGACAAATATAAGCAGAGCAGATTTGTCACTATTGTATTACACTTAATATGTACTTTTTAAAACTCTACATAAACAAAGGTCATAGTTTTAGATACAATACTATTTTCTGTTCTTTATGTACTGAAATGTTTTTGTTTAAATTCATTATTAAGAAAGGAAAATTTTTTTTAAAGGTGGTAACAATTTGAGGTCCCTTCTAGCTTTTAAAGTTTTGCAATTTTATCACTGTAATTGTATTTTGAGGGGTAAGACAGAGTGGATTAAGAATCAGCATTGGAGTAAAGGAAGCCTTAGGTTCAAACCTTGCTGCTGACACCTACATACCAGCTCTATGAGTCTGGCCAAATCACTGAACTGTCCAATGGCCTATAGAGCTCTAAGACCAAAAGTTACAGAGGGATTAAAGAAGCACATTAGAAAATCAGCACACTGAGGCAGGATTCTCTTGCTTTGCCCTGCTTGGATCTAGGTCGCAGTCTTGGGTGGTAGTCCTACAGTGAGGAGAGCTGGTAGAAAAAACTTAATGAGGCTATGGAGAGGCAGTCCTCCTCACAATTCTGAAGCAGGTGCCTAGAAGCAGCTCCGACAATACCTGTGCAAAACCCCAAAAATTTGGGACACAGAACTCTCCACTCTGGAAAAAGAGTCCTACTGTGGTAAAGAGCTCAAAAGTTAAATATTTGGTTGGGAAGATGAGCAAACAGAGGAAGAGAAATCAGACTATGAAATTTTTTTTTGGTAACAAAGAGGATCAAAACATAGAACCAAAAGAAGACGACAAAGTCAAAACTCCTGCAGCAAAAGCCTCCAAGAAAAATATGAATTGGTTGCAGGCCATGGAGGAGCTCAAGAAGGATTTTGAAAATCTACTAAGAGAAGTAGAGGAAAAATTAGAAAGAGAAATGAGACTGTTGCAAGAAAATCATGAAAAATGAGTCAACAGCTTGCTAAAGGACACCCAAAAAAATATTGAAGAAAATAACATCTTAAAAAAATAGACTAATTCAAATGGCAAAATAGGTTCAAAAAAACCAATGAGGAGAATGCCTTAAAAAACCAAATTTGCCAGAAGGAAAATGAACTTCAAAAACTCACTAAAAAGAATAATTTCTTCAAAATTAGATTGGAGCAACTGGAAGCTAATGACTTTAGGAGAAATCAAGATATTATAAAAGAGAACCAAAAGGATGAAAAAAAAAATAGAAGGCAAGGTGAAATATCTCATTGAAAAAACCACTGACCTGGAAAATAGATCCAGGAGAGATCATTTAAAAATTATTGAACTACCTGAAACCCATGGTCAAAAAAAGAGCCTAGACATAATCCTTCAAGAAATTCTCAAGGAAAATTGCCCTGGTATTTGAGAACCAGAGGGTAAAACAGAAATTGAAAGAATTCACCAATCACCTCTTAAAAAAGATCCCAAAAAGAAAACTCCTAAGAATATTATAGCCAAATTGCAGAGTTCCTAGATCAAGGAGAAAATATTACAAGCTGTCAGGAAGAAAAAATTTGAGTATTGTCGAAATACAATCAGGATAACACAAGATCTAGTAGCTTCTACATTAAGGGATCAAAAGGCTTGGAATATGATATTCCGGAGGTCAAAGGAGCTAGGATTAAATCAAGAATCACGTACCCAGCAAAACTGAGTATAATACTTCAGGGGAAAATATAGACACTCAATGAAACAAAGGACTTTCAAACATACTTGATGAAAAGACCAGAGCTGAACAGAAAATCTGACTTTCAAATACAAGAATCAAGAGAAGCATGAAAAGGTAAACAGGAAAGAAAAATTGTAAGGAACTTATTAAAGTTGAACTGTTTATATTCCTACATGGACAGACAATATTTGTAACTCATGAACAGACAATATTTGTAACTCATGAGACTTTTCTCAATATGATAACTGAAGGGAATATAAATGTGTGCATATATATGTATGTATAGGTGGATGGGTGTGTATATATAAATGTGTATGTGTGTGTATGTGTATACATGTATACACAGACAGAGGGCACAGGGTGAGTTGAATATGAAGGGATGATATCTAAAAAAAAATTAAGAGGTGAGAGAAAAAAATATTGGGAGAAGGAGAAAGGGTGAGAGAGAGAATAGGATAAATTATCTCACATAAAAGAGGCAAGAGAAAGCTATTACAATGGAGGGGAAGAGCAGGGAGGTAAAAGGGAATGGGTCAACCTTACTCTCACTGGGTTTGGTTTGAGGAGGGAATAACATACATACTCAACTGGGTATCTTACCCTACAGGAAAGTGCAGGGGAAAGGGATAAGGTGGAGCAGGGGGAAGGCACCAGGGGATGATAGAAGGGAGAATAGATTGGGGAAAGGGGTAGTCAGAAGCAAACACTTTTGAAAAGGGACAGGGTCAAAGGAGAAAATAGAATAAATGGAGGGGTGGGACAGGATGGAGGGAAATATAGTTAGTCTTTTACAACATGACTGCTATGGAAATGTTTTGCATAATTACACATGTATAACCTATATTGAACTGCTTATCTTCTCAGTGGGGGCAGGTTAGGAGGGAAGAAGGAAGAGAATTTGGAACTCAAAATTTTAAAAATAAATGTTAAAAATCTGTTGTTACAAGTAACCAGAAAATAAGATATACAAGCAATGGGGTATAGAAATCCAACTTGCCCTACAAGAAAGTAAGGGAGAACCGGAGGTAAGTGAAGGGATAGGAGGGGATATCTGAGAGGGAACATTGTGGGAAGGAGTAATCAGTATGCTTGCCATCTTGGGTGGGGGTAGGGGAGAGATCAGGAGAAATTTGGAACTCAAAATCTTGTAGAAATGAATGTTGAAAACTAAAAATAAATTAATTAATTCTGGGGAAAAAAGATGTAATGAAGCTTACCTTCTCATTTTCATTATTAATAGCAAAATAATTTCAAGTAGAAAAAAAATTTTTGTAATTAAAAAAAAAAAAAAGCAGAGGGAGTTTCCAGATTAGGAATTCTTCACAGTGATGAAATCACTGCTCCTGATTAGGGAACAATAGCAGTAACCCTTCCTAACAACATCCTAAAGCTCACTAGAGGGCATCAGAAGGAGATGATGGTCTGTTATCTTCCCTCACCCATTCTTCTTCACTTTTTAAATGAAGCCTCTGAGGTCAAAGAATCAACCTCTCAAATATTATCAAAACTATCTGAATTGATAAATGTATACCTTTACTCAATATCAGAGGCAGCTAGGTGTAAAAATAGATAGAATACCATGCCTGGAGCCAGGAAGACCTGAGTTCAAATTTGATCTCAGACACTTAACAAGTTATGTGACCTTGGGGCAAGCCACTTAACCTCTGCTTAACTCCATGTCCTCATCTGTAAAATGGGAATAATAGTACCTACCTCCCAGGGTGGTTATAAGGATAAAATAATATTTGTAAAGCGATTTGCAAACCTTAAAGCACTATATCAATGCTAGCTCTTGTTGCTATTATGATGTCTGGAAAATGACAAATTCTGTGTTGGCACAGTCCAGCATCTCTTTAAATGTATGTATGCTGATCTTCCCTTGGAGTACATAAAGTAGAAATTCTACCAGTTCACAAAAAATTGGTCTTCTATAAAAAGTCATTAAGTATCTAAATATAATACAAAAGATAAAGAGAGATATCAGCAAACATCTTGATGAACTGAAGAAAACATGATATAAGTCCATGTAAAACAGACATTACCTCCCAGCTGTCTGGCTCCAAGAATTCTTTTTTCTCAGTAGCTTTTAGAAACTCTTCCAAAGTTACTAATCGGTCCTTGTTAGTATCAACCTGATTAGAGGAAAAGAGAAATGTAATATTAACTTCCCTCTACCATTTAGCTATCAGCCACTCTTTTCAGAGACCTCGTCAAGAGCTTTTGTATCGCTAGCTCCAGTCCTTTATAACTTCTTATTGGGGACACTATAACAGTCTCTTGTCTTCTTCCCTCAAGGTGATCCCTTCTCCCATTCATCCTTCACACCTCTGCCCAATTATCTTCCTAACATATCCCTCTAATCAATGCCATAAAATGCCGAACTCTGAGTCTGGAAGATCTGAGTTAGAATTTTGCCTCAGACTCTTACTGAAATCATAGGAACCTTAACTTTTTTTTTTAAGCTGGATTTGAATGCAGACGTCTTGACTCCAGGCCGTCCGCTTCATCCAGTGTGCCACCCAGCTGCCTCTGTCTCAATGGGGAAGAAAATCTTTCTAACACTAAGGCTAGCTTTTTTTTCTTAACAATGCCTCTTTATTAGTTAAAAATATTGTTCTGGAGAGTTACAGAATCAGTTAACAAGCAAATTTAAGTGCTTACTATTGCAAGGCACTGGAATAATAATTCTAATAGTTAGCTCTCATGAAGAGCTTTAGGGTTTGGATAATCTTTTACATATACTATTTCATTAGATCCTTATAACAGCCCTGTGTAACCCAGGTTTTCACAAGCCTAATGTGAACATCAAGCACTCAAGGAGAGCCAAGAGTCGTTCTATCCTCCAACAAAAAGTCTTCTGCAAATGCTCAGGCTTGAAATCCAGGTCAGAGGCTATTATTATCCCCATTTTACAGATGAGGGAACTGAGGCTGGAAACTCAATTTTTCAGAGCTTCCATAGCCTTACCTATAAAATGGAGATGATATTTGTACTACCAACCTCACAGGATTTCTAATGCTTTGCACATCTCAAAACGCTACATAAACATGTTGTCAGTCTCATTTTCCCATTCAAAAACATTTAGTGGCTCCCTTTAACCTAGGAATAAAGTATAAAGTTCCATTCCAGATTCTCTACATTTCCAGTCTTATGTCAGTCTTTTTCCATTAGAACATTAGGTTTTAGACAAACTGGACTCCTCCATCCTGATTTTCATCCTCTTTTTATCCATTCCTTTCCTCATGTGGTTCCCCCAAATCTGACATGAAAAATGCTCTCTTTGTCCCCAAAACTCTTCATCTCTCATCTCTTTTGCTGAAATTATTTCCTTCCTTCATGTCCCAACTCAACTGTCATCTGGTCCATGAAATCTTCCTTGACTGTTGTCCCTTTCCCCAGTTAAAAAAATGATCATTCCTCTTCTACATACTTCTGATAGCACTTTATCTAGAATCTCTCCTTTGTACTTAACTCAATCTACCATATATTAAGCTATTGGTGGATAGTTCATTTTACTCCATTAACTATGGGTTCCTTGAGGGCAGGCATGTGTCATACCTACATTTCTATCCTTAGTATCAAGCACTTATTCTGATACGTTGGTGGTGTGATGGAGAAAATGGTGAATTTAGTTTCAGAGGACCTGCATTCATGTCCTAGCTTTGGTTACTGGCATAAACTGAGAAAAATCATTGCAGCTCTATGAAGCTTCAGTTCTTTCCTCTAGAAGGTTGGTTTAGATCAGTGGCTCTCAACCTTCCTAAAGCCTCGACCCTTTAATACACGTATGTGGGCATATCTGCATGCGGGCAGACCCGCCTGGAGACGGATAGAGGAGCGGTGTATCAGTTCTCTGAAATATGTGTTTTCTGATGGTCTTAGGCAACCCGTGAAAGGGTCATTCAACCCCCAAAGGGGTCACGACCCACAAGTTGAAAACCACTGGTCTAGATAATCTGAGAGTCCTTCCAGGCTCTGTCATACTGAAGTATCAGTGACTTCATTGATGTGAACACTCTTTTCACTAACAGATGGCAACACCACCATACCTTAAGTAAACTATTTAAGTGAGTTGCAGTGCTATAAAAACTCATCAGCTCACAGTCAGTCTCTGATGACAAGAGCCCCTCTCTGTATTTTGCCAGGTTTGCTCTCCAACAAACAGACACACAACTGGCCACTTTGACCTACCCTAATTACAAGCTGCCAAGAGCTTCCAGAGGTTGTGTTCTTTTGACTTATCTTACTTGAACCCAAGGTTACTCTTCATACCATGGTGAAGCACTACAGCAGGACTTCAGCGGAAGCCTTGCAGATAGCAGGAATTTAACAAATATACTGAATGTGTTATGATATTAAAAATAAGATTTAAATGAAATAAATGAGACTTAATGGCAACATTCCTCTTTCCAAGATGATATCAAAACATTAATACCTACTCTTTAGACCTGATCATTCAACCTAAGATGATACACTACCAACTAATCTATATCTTTTATATCTACAGCATTCCTTGATCTACCACTCTAATAACCTTTCCTATTAAAAAGGAAAGATAGTTAGCATGGCCTGACCTTTTCTTGATGCCATTATCATAGTCATTAGTGATCGCTGCTTTTTGTTTCTAAATGTTCATTATGTGTTTAATGATACATTCTAGATTTTATTAGGAAAAGAAGAAAACCACTTAGGACTTCTGCTGTTTCTACTCTCTTTTCCCCTGTTCAAAAACTGTAATGTTTGTTCATGAACTGTTGAGAAGAAAAAGTTCCAGGATAGCTTTTTTTCCCCATTATCTGCCATAGTTTTATTTTATTTTTTAAAATCTTATTTAATATTTTATTTTTTCCCAATTAGATGTAAAAACAATTCTAACATCATTTTTTTTTCAAATTTTGAGGTACAAATTCTCTCCCTTCTCTGCCCTTCTCCATCGAGAAGGCAAGCAATTTGACACAAGTTACACATGTGTAGTCATATAGCTTCTTGTTTTAAGAGATATTTTTGTAATCCTTAGCTTGTTTCACCAACAACAGTCTATTCTGAGAATTTCTGACATAATTCTTATTGGACCATGCATTGCTTTTGTGTTCACAGAGTATTAGATTTAGAGAAAAACAAAACTGATTGAAATAGATTGAAATTTGTTTCATATGCATTCATTACTCCATATCATGGTAGAATTTGTTCCAAGTACCAAGAACTTGGAAATTTGCTGCCAGCAAGACATTTTCATTCAATATTCACAGCCATCTCAATAGTCAAAATTGTAAACCATACCTCATTCATAACATGTTCCCTCATCCTTAGCCTTTCTTCTTCCATTTCTACCATGTCGTCTTCTTCATTTTTAGGGTCATATACTTTCTCTAACTAAAAAGAGGTTGAAAAAATCAGTATGAAAGTAGATGCAAAGTGAAATAAGCAGAACAAAGAGAACAGTATAAATAACAAGTATAGTGACATAAATGAAAGAACCTCTAAAAGTAAATTAATTGAATCAATACAAGGGGGAAATAAAGGTGCTGAGAGAAAACAAAGCACAGTTCTCTCATGGCAAGGAGGTGGAAAATTACAAGAAGGGAATGTTTTGTCTTCATTGTGTTTCTTTGTCATAGGGGAGAGTTAGGAAATAATTATTGTAAAGACAAAAAGTGTCAATAAAACATTGTATAATAAGAAAAAGCCCACAAAAAGAGCAGTAAGAAGAAAAAGAGAAAACAATGAATAATAAATCAAATCAAAAGGTTCCATTTTTACCTCTTTGGTAAACAAGGCTTCTAATTCTTGCTCATCCAAGAAACCATCGCTATTGACATCTAAAGTTTAAAAGTAACAAGTGCAAAATTGTTTTTAATAAACTAGAAATCTTTAAAAATACAGTAGCTTTATAAAGATTTTGAGAAGGCAAGTTCTGACATTCAGTCTAAACAGGACAACTTCTCATTTTCAACTAAACCAAATTTCTTTCTTTTACAAAGAATGAGACCCCCAGATAAGTCTGAGTCAGACAATAGAATGTCTACTCATAATTAAGAACAAAATAATTCTAAATAACTCATCTTTCAAAATATTTTTTAAAAACTGAGTACATGGGCAAATTTCTCTTTCTAAGCTCTGGTAGTAAAAATAATATTTAGTGTTCAGTGTTTTTCAAATAATTATAAGCATGTAAATCCATAGAATTATTCTGCGTTTATAGAAAAGGAAACAATCTGAGTTAAGTCACATGAGGATTTACCACCAGGCACAAAACCAAAAGTTACTGACTTCCAATATTCTATATCAACATTCAGCAATAAAGACTATTCATTTAGTAAAATATGGGGGAAAAAACTGTAAAATTTTCAAAGTGACAATAAGATTCAATAAAAGGCTGGGGGTGAAATATATGTACAATGGCAGTGGTGTCAAATTCAAATATAAATGGGGCCACTAATCCATGCATAAGGCCTCATATTGGCTTAGTTTTAAATTGTAATATTATCTTTTATTGTATTTTTACTTAATTTGTTAAATATTTTCTAATTATATTTTAACCTGGTTCAGGCTGTTCTTAGGAGTGTTGTGGATTGTGTGTTTGACACCTTGATATAGAGCAATTTAGTTTTCGACTTTTGCAAAAAAGGTTACGCAAATTTAATATTGATATTAAATTTGTTACCATGCAATTTAAAAAATGTCTTCGGGTCAAAGTCACTAGGATCCAGTCCATCTGTCTCCTCCCATACCTCTTTTAATTGGTCTTTACTTCCCTACAAAATAAATTTTTAAAAATTAATGAGAAAATCAAGTATCAATCTTAACTATGTTGGTGTTGTAAGAGATTCATAGTATTAAAAATAATTCATATATAAGTATTATTAAGTACTATTAATGAGTAAGTAATCCTTATTTCCTTGACAGCAAATCTTGGCTATTTTATAAGGTAGATCAAAGGTTTTCCCTTAGCTAATGTTCATAAAGTAACAGTCCTTACAGGGTGGTTAACTTTTGGATGATCTCCATGTTTCTTCTTCATTTCCTCAAATTTAGATTCTTCTTCGTGCCTTTTTTCTTCATTCAATGTTTTCAAATATTCTCGCCTTTCATGCTCCTTCATCATTTCATATTTTTTAAATTCTTCATGGCGAGTCTTATCATAGTTTTCTAAATCACTTGTAGCCTAGATAAGTAAGATATTTTAAAACTGAAAGTCTACTAGAAATACAACTGAAATTACTGAATAAAATTTAACCTCAAAAATCTTACAAACTTAATATCAGTAAAATAGAAAGATAAATAGTAAAATAGTAAACAATACTAAAACAGTAAGTTAAATTTATCATGCTTTGTTTTCTACTTTTCTAATTTTATTTTTAGATATTACCAGCCTTTATTATGCAGTCATTTGAAGCAAACGAAAAAAAGTTCAACTATAGGGAATATCCATGTAAATAAATCATACCTAAAATGCTCAAGATGATAAAGACTAGGAGGCAAAGCTAAAACATGATTACTACCATCATGATAGCTAGCGTTTATAAAGCACTTTAGGATTTAAAAAATGTATTCTATTTATTATTTCATGTAATGGAAAATCCCAAGCCCAGTGTCATTATTATTCAGTCTGGAGTCTTCTCTTTGTCTGGGTCTGCAACTTTTGTTTAATTCAAATCCTATAAGTTTGCAGCTTCATCTCCTTTTGAGAAAGTACTGCATCTTTTTTCTAAGTACTAAAAACTACCATTTTCATCAACAACAACAAAAATAATTACTATAGGGTTCAGACAATGCCACTGAAAAATAACATTAGAAAATTAAATAAAGATATAAAAAAACTGGGCAGAGCCATACTAAGGAACCAAATTCTAAAACCAACAGGTTAGAATACCTAGTGTGATAACTCCATGCAAGGAAATGATGTATTTGTGCTATTGAAACATGAAGCTCCATTACTGTGCAAGGTACCACAAAGACACTAAAAAATGTAGTGGCCTGACTCTGAGTTCCCTGCCAAATAAAAAGACCTCAGTATAATGAGACAGACAAGACTTTCTTTAGCACAGCGTACTCACAGCTCGAATTAACATATCTAAGTCTGTTGGTTCAAACTTGTCAGGATTCTGGTGATTTAGGTGCTCAAATTGTTTCAGAAGAGTTTGATAATCTATGCCCGTGTCTGAAAGGAAATGAAACAAATGTTTTTGGAGGTTGTTATTTTAAAACAAAAAACACAACCGATCTCATCTCAATTGTACACCTTTAAAACAAAACTGTTCTATCTGCAGTGCCTCCATATGCAAAGACCTTGCTGGCTTCAGCATGCCATATGAAATATGATTTCCTCACTCTCTGAGTATAGTCAATCTCCATGCAAACCTTTGCTGATACTTCCAAAACAATCAAACTGAATCACTAGAACTCTGGCACAAGAAGGATGATTTGACTTTTTTTTAATCAAATAAAAAGATAATGCCTTGCTCTAGTTCTTATACTTTTGTGGGGGGAGGGGAATCAGTCATTCAGGATTATTTTGTTCTTAATTATTAGTAGACATTGTATTGTTGAACTTAGGCTATTTGAGGATCTATTCTTTGGAGATAGAAGAAACTTGATTTCAGCTGAAGAACAGAACTTGTCCCATTTAGGCTACATGTCAGCATGTCAATTCCTTTTGTTCTTCAGAAACAAAGGAACATTTCAAAGTATAAATGTTACAGACCAAATCAAAAGTCCCAGTGCTTCTTGATTTAATCTGAGGTCTCTGGAAAACGTGGCATTTTGCTCATAATAATGAAGTATATCTTCCTATCAGTTTACTAATGATTACTAAAATATTTATAAAGGGAAAAAATACAAGTGTTCTGATTAAGGAAGATAGGATGTGCTTCTATCTGCTACAAAAAAACAGGCGCTACAATTCATAGCAATATGACATTGATTTTTAAAAAGAATTCTTAAAAAAGAGAGGAAGTTTCTTTCCTAGAAGCTAGTCTGCTATATGAGAGTGAAGGTACAATGTGTGAACAAATTCTTATCTGTCCTACATAGTCCCATTTATAAAACATTTCTAATTTTTTGCACAGTTACACTGCTATCCCAGAGAAAGACAATACTTTTTTTTTTGGTCAGTCGATAAGTATTAATACTAAGCACCTACAATGTTCTGGGCACTGTGCTAAGCACTAAGGATGCCAAAAACAGAGTCCCTGCCCTCAAGGAGCCCCCAATCTAGGAAAAATGAGAAAAAAATAATAAAGGAAAGACAATAGAATTAAGAGGATTTGAGAGAGGCTTCTTGTACCTGGTGGAATTTTAGTTGGGATGCCAAGGGAAATCAGTAGGTAAAAGAGAGAGAGCATTCCAGGTATGACAGAGAGCTAGAGAAAATGCCCGGAATTAAGAGATAAAAGTGTTTTATTCATGGAACAGCAAGGAGACTCTTGTCATTGGATCAAGAAGGAAGGTATATAAGACTGGAAAGGCAGGAGAAGACTAGTTTATAAAGCATTCTGAACCCTAAACAGAAGATTTTACATATGATCCTAGGGTAATAAGGAGCTACTGGAGATTACTGAGTAACATAGTCAGACCTGTGCTTTCAGAAAATCACTTTAGTGACTGGATGGAAGATGAATTGAAGCAGAGACAAACTCACCAACAGACTCTGCAACAGTCCATGTGTGAGATGATGAAGGCCTGTACCAAGATGGCAGTAGTGCCAGAGGAGAGAAGGGGGCATATTCAAGAGATATTGCAAAGTTAAAATCTATGAGCCTTGGTAAACAATGCTGAATATGGGAGGCAAGAAACAGTAAGGAGTCGAAGATGGCACCTAGGTTTTAAGCCTGAGGGAGACTGGTAAAAGGGGGAGGGGGGGGAAGGGAAAAGCATTAGGGGAAAAGATAATGAGTTCAGTTTTAGACATGTTTAGTTTAAGATAATGCCTAAGTGCAAAGTGTTCCCTTAAAAGAGATTTGATGATCTTTGTTCAAAATTTAAAAAGCAGAATAATCTTCAAGCCAGATATCTTGGCACCTATATTCTTAATCTTCGAAATGCTTTGGCATTTCCAACATTTTTCCCCCATAAAATCATAATGTATATTCACATTAAAATGTTGCTCCTTTATTTAAATTTTACTTAAAATTTATTTTAACTAAAATTCTGGCTTTTCATTCTAGCTAGTATAAATGTGTACATGGTGGAGGGTTTTTAAAGTAAATTTTATTCTTTTACATCGTAGTCATTTTCTGACTGATATATTCCCCCTCTTACTGAACCCTCCCTTATAGCAATGAGAATTACTGGTCCAATGACCTCCACAAAATTGCACTGGGTACCATGACCACACATGCAGCCTTCTGTACCCACTGCTGACCACCTCTCTCCTCAGTCTCACAGTCTATTCTTCAGTACCAAGGTTAGCCACTAACATTCATTTGAGTTCACCTGTCTTTTTAGGGTTGTTTTCTGACTTTCACATTATTGTAATCACTGTACTGTTCTACTGGTTGTATCAGCACTTAAGTATTTTACCTTCAGTTATTTATAGTATCTTTACTTCCCTTTCAAACAGGATTCTTTCTTATTTAAAAATAGTTTAATTTGACTTTTTCTCTCCAATACCCAAGTACAGCATTTACTTCTAGAACTTCTGG
Organism: Pseudocheirus occidentalis; assembly: GCA_028646575.1. Lineage (NCBI taxonomy): Eukaryota > Metazoa > Chordata > Mammalia > Diprotodontia > Pseudocheiridae > Pseudocheirus > Pseudocheirus occidentalis. The sequence continues at coordinate 149,668,628 of CM053601.1, read as the reverse complement.
CAGACCTGTGGGTCATGATCCCTTTGGGGGTCGAATGGGGTCACCTAGGACCATAGGAAAACACATATTTCCGATGGTCTTAGGAACCAAGACACTGCTCCTCTATCCATCTCCAGGTGGGTCCGCCCATATGCAGATACGTCCACATACGCGTATTAAAGGATCTTGGCATTAGGAAGCTTGAGAACCACTGGTCTAGAATGATAGATGAGAACACCACAGAAGTGCATCAGCACTAAAAATATATGATACATGAACAACAGGAATGTTTTGTATGCTTGTATGTATGTATTAAAATTTTAAATGTTAGAGTTAATATTTAACAATATAGTATTAAATATATTGATATATTGTAAACAGGTCATATGATACATTATGTTACACAGCAAATATAATCATTAAAGGTTACTGGCTAAAACAAATCTCCACTCAAGTTCCGCTTGGACACTTCATCATGGTGATGAAGTAACCTGAGGTTCTTCCAGCTATTACAGATGTTATCAAGAGAGAAAAGCTTCTATGTACCCAGGGACAAAAAGTGTGCTTCAGGGGTGCAGAGTCAAACTGTATCAGTAAAGAAAGAGTCATCACCAGAGGAGACAGGCACCAGGAGGTAGAACTCTTTGTACAACAGCAACTCATGAACAGCATAAACTAAAAAGTCAGCAAGGGTTGCAGTCTCTATCTGTGCAGGGAATGCCTACACCAAGGCATTAAAAGATACAGAGACAGATGGTTATTTGGAAATCTAGTTTAAATTTCTGTATTGATCCAATTCTGTACTGACCTTGGAAACTCAGCTTATTTCCTCACCATGATGAAGTGTCCAATCAGAACATGAATAGAGATTTGTTTTAGCTAGTAACCTTTAATTTTTTTATCTACTATGTAACATAATGCATCATTATGACCTGTTTAGAATATTAATGTATTTAACTGAATGGAATTTAAAAAACTATGTAGGCTACAATTTAACAAGGGTTGAATTCAAAAAGTGTCTTGTTAAAATTATGTAAAAATACAAACATTTGGAGATTTCTTACTTTTAGCAGAGTAATCAAAAATAAGAATCCCTCGAGTAATTCTTGATGATGAAAAAAAGATTGCTGTTTAAAAAAAACAGGATTCCAACCAATATGGAGTCAAGTTAGATGAAATATTTATCCATTTCAATTATTAATTTAGCTTGTACATAAAAAAATCTATGAAAAATTAAGTTTTGACAACTGAAATTATTTATTTTTAATTCTCCACCAAACAGGAGGCGCTGTGACACAGCGCAAATATCAATAACTAGACTGGGTAAGAGAGCTTCAAAAGTCTTTCCAATGAGATTTCTCTAATTTTGTGAACCAAACCAGTGCTTAAATTAAATGAAGTCTGGGATAGCACTTAGTGTTCTAATAGAGATAGCCCTAAAATTAACAAATTATGAATGGACATTTAATCAAAAGATAATTTTTCTAGATGTCAGTTTAGGTGCTTACCTTGAATAGAATCCAATTTAGCTTTAATTAGCATTCTTAATCTTGCCACTTCCTGTCTCTTTAGTTCATCAAGTCTTGTCCTGACATGGTGACTTACTAAATCAAGCTCACTGCTTAGTTTCCCACTCTGTCAACAGGATAAAAGAAATTAAATTATAGTAGGCTCAGCTCAAGTAACAATAAAAGTCAGAGCATCATACCAAACTATATAAGTAATCCTAACAAACTTTGATATTCTTAACAATAACATATGGAAACATTACCTTCAGATTCTATTAACTTAGTAAAAAATCAGATAAAGAATTCTGAAAAGGCAAAACATTAAGCTAGAAAGGAGAGATAAGGATATGCCTTGGCTCCTCAGAGCATTAGTCCTTTGAAGTGTTATTTAAAGTAAATAACTTCAAATTTCAAATAAATTTTTATTTTGGTTTTCTTTGAGTGCTATTATTTCTTAAACATATATGTGCTCCATAATCTTTTCAATAGAGCTAACCATGTTCTCTCTTGTCCATGCTCCCATAACCACAATTTTCAACCCCAGCATAACACAATTATTAAGTGCAAAAAAAAAAAACTTGAATGTAGGTACCTGACTCATTTTGCAAACAAATGATGAAACTATGCTAGCGACATTTCATTTTGTGGTGATCTGAAACACCTTTAACAAATGTTCATTAAACATAAAGGAAAAGGTTGATTTATATCTAAGAATAAGACACATTACCAGAAATTTTTGCCTCGACTGATCTCAATTTTGATCTCAAAATTTTGTTTTCAAAGAACTTTATCAGATCAAAGTAAGTTTTCTAATGTTTTCCCCTAACATTTAATTTCATTTTAACCTTTATCAGGGAAAAAAATAATGTTAAAAAATTCTTCAAGGAGTATCAAAGACCAAATTGTCTGCTATGCCAGTTAACTATTATTGAGAGACAAAAAGAGAATCAGAAGACATGTGATCTGTAGTCAAATAACTTGGGATCTTGATACAAGATAAATAGGGTGAGATGGAATTGATTTTGTAAGTTTTCCCAAAACAGGTAAATTTTAAGTTAAGCCTTGAAAGAAGAGATAGATGTGTCTGAACTGATGGAGAGACGAATTCCTGATGAGGTATGCTGCATGTGGGCAAAGATCTATATAACATAATCGAGAGATTGGTTTGGCTCAAAGGCAGGAACCCATCCTGAACAAAAGGTAAGTTCCAAACATTTTAGAGGCCTGATTCAGCTAATGCTGGGACAAGTACAAGGCTGAGTTTAGACAAGATACAATAATCACCTGAGTATGGGAAATCCAATTTTGTCTACAGCTTAACTATAAATAAATGTATTAGATTCCCACTCCCAGAATGAGGGCAGGTAAGAAAGTATAATGCTTTATGTAACGGCTGTAAAAACTTAATTTGTTAACAAGATTTGAAGCACCCAAAGGCAAATATATATTTTCGTTTGGCTATATCTGGGATCCTCTGATAGACTAAAGGCAAAAACTCTACTTGTGCTTCTTTACAGTTCCCATACAGCACCTACAACAAGGTCATGCTCACAGTAGGCATTCAACAAATATTTATCAAATACCATTACATTAAAATGTTTTCCAAAACTGCTCTAACAGAAAAAACAAAGATAACTAAAACCAATTTAAAATTTAAAGTCATCACAGACATGACATAAATTTTCCTTGCCTAATGAGTAGAAATGAATTATAAATCTGGTATAAAGTAACTGTTTTTCTGAAGCATTTTCCCATTTCCTGTTATTATTTCCAGTCTTTACTCTTCTCCAGGATGCACTTCTCATCCTCCCAAATTTTTCTACCATGACATAGTAGTCTTTACACCACTCTGAGCCTGGCCTTCTTACACTATAAGTAGACTGGGCAACCTGTAGCCCTTTCCTTCACTTGGTTGGTTCCTCCCCACACCTCCATTTCAGCAAAATGCCCAAACCAGCCATGTCTTCATTCCTCTCTGGACTGCACTTATGCAGTCCTATCCCCAACCTCTCAGCTTCCTTTTAATGTATTGTCTTCCTCCATTTGACTGTAAGATCCTTAAGGTCAGAGATTATCTTTCTGCTTGTATTTCTACCCCTGGCACTTAGCACAGTGCTTGGCTCAGAGTACGTGCTTAACAAATGCCTGTTAACTTAACTATTGTAGATTTTCAAATATTAGAATCACATAAAACAGATGAAACAGATCTGGTCAACAACTTCCTAAAAGTTGGTAAACTTTATCCATTGTAACTTGTTAATCATCTGTGATGATTTATTTTACTGAGAAAAACATTGATATTAAAAATAAATTGTGCTCCAAAAAGTTTTGCCTACCTTGATATCCTCTATATCTGCATTCTGGAGCTTTTCTCTGAAATGTTTGTCTGTTTCCAACACATCAATCACTTGTCTGAGATACTCATCATAATATAGTCCAGTGTCCTTCAAATTAACAAACAATATTGGTTCTTTCAAAACTTTTCCCGTCCAGTATCAAAGTTTTAAAATAGCAATTTAAACTCTTCTCTCCAAAGAGCTTCATCGTATTTTTGCAAGCTATTAAAGTTGTATTACAGTCACCAAATTCTAAAGCAGAACGGAATGTACTATCTCATTATAACTACAATTTCAGGAAATTCCAGAATATTACATAGTATACTGACACAGTCTTGAGAGTAAAATGATCACAGCATTATAGATATAGCGCTGGTACCTCAAAGGTCATCTAGTCCAGCCCCTCATTTTAAAGATGAGGGTCAAGAAGTGTAAATGACTTACCCAAGGCAGTAAGTATGAGAGCCAGAAGTAGAGCCTAAGCCCTCTTAACATCAAAGCCAATTAACCCTTTCCATTGCACAGAAATAGTTGTCTGTGCTACTTGTCCATGCTATACTAGAAGAATAAAATGATTTAGACTTAAGCCCACAATCCAATAAAAGTATGACATTTCAAGCACTATTTTCCCCTCTTCATACTAAGGCGGAGAAACCCTAATATTATTTGTGATCAGGTAAGAAATCTGATGTTTGTCTCTTTGGAATAGCTCCAACGACAGAAGGTATCTCTAAGTCATGCTTGCTTTCCTTTACCAGGGCATACATATATGCCAACTTTTAAGATTAATTTTTTAATCTTCCCCTACATTTAGGGCCAGTGTATTTCTTGAATAAATTCACAGCTGAAGTTCAGGACCAGCTACAGTTCCTGAATCACAGAAGCTCCATCAGCCTGCTGCTTACACGGCTGCAAAAGAAGCCAACACGGCTGCTAAGTATAATGAGCAACAGTGAGAGACAATTCCTCCCATGAGCAAGCTGCTAAAACGGCTGGCTCAGGAAGGCTCTGCTGCCCTTTGGCAAGAGTAACTAAGTACAGCAGAAGATTAGGGCCAATCAACAAAGAAAGAAAGTAAATGTCAGATTGCTGTTGCCCTATGTACCCAATGAACTTAATCTCCATGTTATATAGAGAAAATAATGAAGATATGAGGCATACTTGCTACCGTCTCCCCATCCACTGTCATCATTTCACTTACCTAAACAACAGGAACCCTGGAACAATCACTACACTAACTATTCTCAACAAACCTGAAAAAATAACATGAAACATATTCAAAGCATTCTGTGCATTCTTATATTCAAGGGTGTGCTCTTAACCCAAAAGCCAGAGAGAACAAAGAAGAGTTTTTCAGGTTTTGCTCAGGGATGATCACTAAATTCAAAACATGATATGTAATAAATTGAAGATATTAGTAATGAATGCAATGGCTTCCAGTTTTTTCAGGATTAACTATGTTTGAATTGTAATAGAATTCATTTCACTTACTGGAGTTTCTATTTTTTCTCCTTCCACATTAGGAATATCTTTTACTTTTGTCTTGTCTATGTCTATAGGCACAGCTTCTAAACCAGTTAGGAGACATGTAACTAAAAGAAAATAACATTGTAGTTGTATGGTTCTCCACCACATCTGAAATAAAAGAATAAATTACAATAATATATTATATTTTAATATTTCAATGCATATATTGTAAGATTGCATTAATAATTACATTAATCATATCTATAATTGAACTTGAATGAAATTGTTTAATTGGCACAGAGGATTTTAAAAACATTTTATTAGTCATTTGTTTTTACATCATTTTCATTTCCAGATTTATCCCTCTTTCCACCTCTACACTGAGCCATCCTCTGTAATAAAAAGAAAAAAGTTCAACAAAACTAACCAACAGAGAGGTGGCTAGGTGGCACAGCGAAGAGAGCACTGGCCCCGGAGTCAGGAGGACCTGAGTTCAAATCCGACCTCAAACACTTAACACACCACAAAAAAAAAACTAGCCATGTGACCTTGGGCAAGTCATTTAACTGCAATTGCCCTGCCTTCCCCCTCCAAAATGCGCAAAAAACACACACACACACACACACACACACAAAACCAAAAACTAACAAACATATTAAAAAAGTTCAACATTATATGTAATATTCAACATCCATAGGACCTTACCCTCTACAGAGTTTTGCCTCTTCTCTAGGGCCAACCTTAGTCATTATAATTACAAAATATTCAGTTTTTAAAATAATTATTCTTCCCATTTACACTGTACTAGTTAACATGTATTGTTTTCCTATTTCTGTCTATTTTAGTCTACGTCAGTTCATGTCTTTACATACTTCTTTGAACTTTTCAATTCATCATTTCTCACTCCACTGTACTCATACCACAATTTCCTTGTCCACTGCCCAATAAGAGGGTTTCCAGTTCTTTGCTACAGTAAAAAGTGCTGCTACTAATAATCTGGTACATATGGGATCTCTCTTTGATCTCCTTGGGTTAAATATAGACAAAGAAAATTTAAATGTGATAAATCAATATTTTGTTAAAATAATGCTTTAAGTATTGACTACAGACTAAATACAGACTATTGATTTACAGACTAAATCCATGGGAGTGAGGGTTTCCAAATAAAGATACTTATAGCAAAAAGCTGTTCAAATCACAAGCTTAAATAGCTTTCCCATGCCTCACACATGTAACTGGTTCTTGTGGGGAAAAAAAATACCCTGATAAGCCAATTCTCTTAAGTTGAAAATATAATTACCATTACTTTCAAAGGGTTAAATTTTTATGTGTTTCTGAGCCCCTAAATTAACCTCCATTTTTTGCAACAAAGCATATTCCATCAAAATGGAGAGGGACATTAATAGTTATTATTATTTATCATAACACAGTCTAACAAGGTTGGGCCAAAAAATAACTATGGTGTATTATATTTTCATTTACATTTTAATCTGGTTTACTCCAGAGTTTTGCAGGGAGTTTGACACCTCTGGTGTATACACCAAATCTACAAATCTGCCTGTTACAACTTCCTCTCCCTGGATTTAACAGCAATAAAGGGGTATTCTCAACTCTAAAATAAATTCACACACACAGAAACTCTCATTATTTAGCTCTAAGCCCCCAATATGATTTATAAAAATCTTTTTTCCCCATAAGCTTTACCTCATCTCATTCTCAAACCTCAGTTTTGTTAGCTTTGAAAAACATCAATGTTACTGGAAAGGTAACTTGTTAACAGTAACAAATGATGTGGGGGAGGGGAGAAGATAAATGCTCCAATACGTGGGTCATGAACTGATCACAGCCATAGTACCTCTCACTGCTGACTCATTCTTAACACAAGAACCATAGTCCAACAATTCAGTTCTCATGGGATTCTCACAAAGATGACAGCTTGCTATTGTGGTTTCTCACAGATTCTTTCTCTCTGACAGTTAACTCTCCAAATCTCCACAGAAATGAAGTTCTCCCAGTCCTCTCTTACAAAATGGAAGTTAACTATCACTATGATTCTATCAAAAACAAGAAATGAGGAAAAAAGAGGTTATAAATGAAGAGCTGGCCAAGAAGTTGGTATTTGAAGATAGGATTTGGATTTCTAGATCAGTTTACCATAATGGACTTTAAACTAAAAAGGAAGGAGGCAAGTGGAAAGAAAACTATGTATGTATAATGCCCAAGTTAGATACCATAGGGAGTAGCCTCAAAGGTAGAAGAAAAACAGCTGGGATATCCACAAATTGAGAGAAACAAAACCAAGAAAGGAGTCAGTATTAAAACCCATAGGTTCATGTATCTATACACAAATTCTGGAAGGCAACAAAAAAAAAAGTAAAGGTTCTAACTTAAGGAGTTAAATTTGATCATGTATGTTTCACTAAGACTTGGTAGAATGAAACCTAGGTTTAGACTATAGATTTGGATAAACATACCTTATTCAAAAAAAATGGAATAGATAAAATAGGGGTCAGGGTAGTATTATATGTTAAAAAGGGTATACTCATGTGAAGAAATCCAGGAACCAGAGAGGGAAAGTAAGACAGAGAGTATTTGTATGAATGACAAAGGAAAAAAAAAAGCAAAAGTTATTTTTAATAGACATATAGATTTATAGGTCATCTATACTGAAAGAGGATATAATGAAGACTTTGTAAAACAGATTACAAATCTGGCACAGCCGTGATTTAGGAGTGATGAGGAACTTCAATTAGACGGCCTCTGTACAGACATCTATAGGTAACTCTCTCTTCCCAAAAAAAGCAAAGCAGTTAATAGCTGATTTGCCTTAGTTATGATTCCATCCTTCAAAACATGGAGGAACCAACAAGGGGAAATGCTGTTCTGGGTCTGATTCTCACTAACAGGATGTTAGTGGTTGCTGAGAGGGAAATAATGAGAACCTTGGGGCAAAAAGTCTACTCTATCTTAGTTTATGATAGAAGAGTAGAATCTAGGCAATGTATGACATGCATCCTAGATTTCAAAGGGCTCAGAGGAAAGCTAGGTAGGATTTCATGCAGTAAAATACTTCAAAGGAAGTTACCTTAGAAAGGATGAAAATGCTCAAGAATGAAATCGTGAAAACACAAAGGGAAACAATTCTAACGAGGAGAAAAACTGCAATTTGTTCAAAGAGATAAATGTGAATGCAAAGAAAATTTAATAACTTAGATTAGGTTCTTATATTCATTTTTTTGTTGCCTAACCTTGCTTGCATCTTCTGTATTGTTTCTTTTTTAAACCTAATCTAATCTAATCTAAAAAAAAAGCCCTGGCTGACAGGAAGTTGATACCTAAGTTAAACTAGGAGAATATAAGGGCGCAGTAACCACTGCTGACAAATGAGAGACTCCTACCCCAGAGGAACAACATACTCATGTCCTGGAAGAACCAGCAGATATAATTATGAACTAGTGTCAGTATTGTCTGAAAGATCATGGAAAACTAGAAAGGTCGCACAAGACTGCAGAAGGGCAAATGCTCTTCAGATTTTCAAAAAAGAAAACTAAACAGAGTGTAAAATGTAGGCCATAAACTTCAATTCCCAGGGAAGTTTTAGAACAGATTATTAAAGATATGACTTAGAACATCCAGAAATGAAGTGGTGATTAAAAAGATACAGCATGGCTTCATCAAAAACAGATCACAGATTAGCCTCACTTTTCTTTTTCCTTGACAAAAATGCTAAACTGGTAAACGAGGAGAATGCTATGGATTATGGATATAGCTTTGGCTAGATTTTAGCTAAATTCCTAATAAAGGATCTCATGTTATTCTTGTGAAGAAGGCGGAAGAATATAGATCAAATCAGGGATTCTTAACCTTTTTTTAAAAAATTAATTTATTTTACTTTTAGTTCACAACATTTAGTTCATTCTTTTCTTTTAATTTATTGATTTGTTTATTTACTTTTAGTTTACAAGATTTATTTACAGAATCACTTGAGTTCAGATTTTCTCCTCTCCCTTCTCCCCCCCCTCATGGTGGCGTACAATCATGCATAGGATCTGCAAACACTTTCACATTGTACAATAGTCTGGTTGTATAGAAGCGTTGTAACCAATGGAGCAGAACAATGGGAAAAGAAAGAGAGAAAAAACAAAGAAACAAAAGAAACAAACCAAACATGGAAGAGAACAATAGCATGTAGATTGCTTCAGTCTCCATTTAAACTCTTGTCTTTCTGGATCTTCCTCTGAATGTAGACATCTCCTTCTGTCCTGAGACTTGTAGAGTTGTCTTTTAACTGTGCGTTGCTGAGAAGAGTCCAGTTTATGAAGGTTGGTCATCACACATATGATGCATCTGTGGTTGTATATAAATTTTTCCTGGTTCTGCTCTTCTCACTTAGCATCAATTCGTATAAGCCTCTCCAGGTAATTATGAAGTCCATCTCCTTCCCACTTCTTATAGCACAAATTCCATTACATTCATATACCATAACTTGTTCAGCCATTCCCCAATTGATGGGCATCCCCTAAGTTGCCACCACAAAGAGAGCTGCAATGAATATTGTTGTTCATATGGGTCCTTTTCCCACTTCTATGATCTCTTTGGGATACAACCCCACAAGTGGTATTACTGGGTCAAAAGGTATGCAATTATTTATAGCCCTTTGGGCATAGTTCCAGATTGCCCTCCAGAATGGTTGTATCAGTTCACAGCTCCACCAACAATGCATTAGAGTTTGAATTTTTCCACATCCTCTCCAGCACTTGTCATTTTCCTGTTTTGTCATTTTAGCCAATCTGACTGGTGAGATGTGGTACCTCCAAGTTGTTTTGATTTGCATTTCTTGAATCAATAGTGATTTAATTCAGTTCACTCTTAATGTTTTTTTTTTTTATGTCTTGGACCTTCAGCAGTCTGGTAAAAGTTATAAACCTCTTCTCAGAAAATGTTTTTAAATGCATAAAATAAAATGCATGAGATTAAACTGAGTAAATCAATGAAATAAAGGTGTAATTTTTCCCATGGAAGATCACAGATCCCATAACAGATCCCATCTATCCATGGACTCCCCCCTAAAAGGTGTTAAGAATTCCTGGATTAGAAACTAATTCAATCAGATGGATTCACAAATAGTTGGATGATCAGACTCAAGGAGTAATCAACTAGTTAATGACAAGAGAGCTCCAGGAGAATATCTCAAATGTCTGTGCTTGGCCCTAAACCAGGGGTGAGGAACCTGAGGTCTTGATGCCACATGTGGTCTTCTAGATCCTTGGTTACAGCCTTCTGAATGAGGTCAAGTTTTATAGAACAAATCCTTTTATTTTATTATTTTTTTTTTTTGCTTTTTGGAGGGCAGTTGAGGTTAAGTGACTTGCCCAACGTCACACGGCTAGTTTTTTGTGTTAAGTGTCTGAGGCCGGATTTGAACTCAGGTACTCCTGACTCCAGGGCCGGTGCTCTATTCACTGCGCCACCTAGCCGCCCCAACAAATCCTTTTATTGAGGGGATTTGTGCTATGAAGTTTGGATTCAGTCAAAGAACTGCACTTGAGGACCAAGAGGTTCAAAGGTTCCCCACCCGTGCCCTAAACTGTTTTAACACTTTTATCAATGACGTGGATAGAAATATACATGATCTGCTCATCAAATTTGTGGACAGTACCCAAATAAGAGGGACAGCTAAAACACAGGATATAGAATCAGGATCCAAAAGGATTATGACAAGCTGAGGCACTGGGCTGAATTGGATAATATGAAATTCAACAGGAATAAGTGTAAAGTATTACACTTGAAGTCAAAACTCAACTGCAAAGTATAAGATGTGGAAGGTATTCTTAAGATGGTAGTTCTGAAAAAGTTTTGGAGTTTCAGTGAACATCAAATTCAAAACAAGCCAGTGGTGTGACGTTCCAATCAAAAAAGGTAATAGGATCTTGGGCTTCATTTGGGTGGGGATAGCTTCTAGAAATAGGGAAGTGATTGTTCCAATGTACTCTACCCTCAACACACTTCATCTGGAGTCTTGTTCAGTTCTGGGCATCAAGAACATTAATAAGCTAGAAACATCCAAAGGACAAGCATATGAGGATCAGTTGAAGGAACTGGTCATGCTTAGCCTGGAGAAAATAAAAAGGGACTCAGAAGGGGACATGATAATCATATTCAAGGGTTATCACATGGAGGAAGGACAAAATTTGTTCCAACCGACCTCAGGGAAGAACCAGGGGAAATAGGTAGAAAAGGCATAAAGGTAAATTTCAACTCACAGTCAGGAAAAGCTTTCTAACAATCAGAGTAAAGCTCCTCTGGAATTGCAGGAGACTGTTCTTCTCCAAGTACAGATTCAGTAAATGTTGCTGTGTTACCCAATTCCCTAGTCTTCATTAGATATTTTTGATATTGGGGTAAAAAAATAAAAATAAAAATTCACCCTTAAAATTCAGTCTGTTCCTTTCTCATATTTCATCAAAGATAATTCTGATGGGCTCATAAGTTCTTTTTCAAAAGTATTATTTTGTAAGGATGACAAAAGTACTTATACAATCATTATAATAATCACGTATCTTTTCAGGAAAAACTTTGTCCATGGAAAAAGGGCTTCCTTTTCCTTCTGTTATAACCTCCTCCTTGAGATGTGTTAGAAATCAATCCCTAAGTGCTTTTAAAATTGACTCCATCTTCAGCACAGATTTCTTCTTAATATATGTATTTGGTCAGATCCAAGAGTCTTTTTAGAGTATCCTGGCACTTCATCCACAAAATTCAATTTCAATTCCTCTCCATAGCTTAGAAGTGATCTTGGGTTGTTCAATGCTGTGCCATCAAAGCACAAGCTCCAGAAAGTTCTACCAAGCTGGAAAGGTTTCAAGGACAAATGATAAGGTTATGTCTACTATCTAAAGACCAAGCTAATTTAAGAATACAGATTAATGACTACAATGTGATCGGTCTATTTTGTCCATCGATCAAATGAGACCAATTAATTAAAAGGAAACAATACAATATTAGGTAATCTGATCCCTAACTGGAGGAAAGATAAGGGTCTTTCCAAGTTAGGACAGGGAAAAGGTGCAATTCCCTGAATTCAGAAAAAGAGGTGTCCCTGCTCCCCTCCTGCTGTCTGTGAACAATCAAAGGAACATGGAAACAATAACTGATAAATCAATAAAGGGCCAGTTTTCAAATAAGATATGCATTTCTTGAGATGTACAATTGTGTGAAAACTCCTTGCATCAGTCTTTGGATGTGACCAGGTTTCTGGTCACAGGAGGTAGGTCTCTTAAGCAGCAGGCAGGGGTGCTCCAGCCTCCCAGCTATGCACAACTAGGTTCAAACAAAGCAATAAAGTTTTCTTACAAGTCCCACAACTGAGTAAACTTTTCTCACAAGACAGAATTTAGACTATAACCATAATGGAATAAAAAGAGAAAGAGCTAGCTCCAGAACTGATTCACAAGATGGAGTCAGTGTGGTTCACCTAATTTCCACAATTAACCACTTGCTGTCCTGATCCCCTCAACTCCCTCAGTAGACTATATATAGAGAAATCCAGGGTTACATAATTTAAAATCATAACAGGTTTTATTTAATGTGATTTTAATGTGATTCTAGTGGTAGAAGTTAAAAGCAACCTGAGGTGGCAGTTGCAGAGCATAAGATACCCAAATACTCGGGGCAGCTAGGTGGCGAACACAAAAAACTAGCCGTGTGACCTTGGGCAAGTCACTTAACCCCAACTGCCCTCCAAAAAGCAAAAAAAAAAAAAAAAAAAAAAAAAAGATACCCAAATACTACTATCACTACTTCCTGGATTTACCTATGTTTGCAACTGGAGAGTAAGAGAGACCCAAATCTTGTATTTAATGTTAATATTAATGATGATGTGCTTAATACCCATAATATAAGGAGGGGCAAAAACCCCTTCTTATGCTGATGAGTAGGAAGTAGAAGCCATCAGAACTCTAGCCTCTGATTTCCTGACAAGTTATGAGGGAACATATGATCCCAGGTCAATTTTAAAAGGGAGGTGGGCAAACAGTAAAATTAAGTTCAATATATAACAACTTGCTTTATGGCCAATTGTAATGGAAATGGAATGTGATCAATCCTTTTATCAAGCAGATCTATAAAGTGCTATAATATAATATAAAATGTTCCTAACTGTTATAGAGGCTTTAGGATCTCTGATCAACTCTGGAGGCAGTATGTGCTTAAGAGATTACCTCCCCCCTCCTTAAATAGCATTTAATCAACAAAATATTTTTTTATCAGTGTGTTACAATATCTTCATAGCATAACCTATCTGTATCACTTAAGGAACATGCTTTGTAAATATATAAGGTCATCGACATTGACATATCCTGCCTTTTTGACACCAAAAATACAGTATGTTTAAAAACCTGCCAAAAAGTACTGTACAGCCGCTATCTCACTTCTCAATGGCTTAAATTCCCATCATAGAATTTCAGAGCTCGAAAAAATCTTAGATGAGAAAACCAAAGTGAAGAGAGTTTAATTAACTTGCCCAAGTTAGAAAAGCTCAGTTGTCAGAGGTGAAGCTATAACCTTTCTCTGCCTGGTTTCTAGTCCTATGCTCTTTCCACTACAACAGTCTATTTCTAAAGAAATCTTTTAACAGAGGGGTCAATGAACTCATTTTTTGTCTAAGAGTCAGATGCTTGGAAGATTTTTTTCAATTTAAAGATAAGAAAACAGAAATATGTGAGGTGGCTAGGTGGCACAGTAAATAGAGCACCAGCCCTGGAATCAGGAGGACCTGAGTTCAAATCCAGCTTCAGACATTTAACACTTAGTAGCCATGTGACCTTGGGCAAGTCACTTACCCCAATTGCCCTGCAAAAAGCAGAAAGAAAGAAAGAAAGAAAGAGAAGGAAGGAAGGAAGGAAGGAAGGAAGGAAGGAAGAAAGAAAGAAAGAAAGAGAGGAAGGAAGGAAGGAAGAAATAGAAATATGGTGATACATTGCCACAGGTTATTGGTTTCCATCCTAAAGTCAAAACCCAAATGAGGGACTTAACAGGATTCTAAAACACAAACTTCATAGAATACTTAGTGCATCTGGACAAGGTATGGGCAAGTGAAAGTGTTAGCAATCCTTCTTTCTTCCTGTTCAGTCTATCCCTTCTCTTTAACTCCCCCCTCCAAGACCAAGATGGAACAGGTGCTACAGAAGTCTAAGAAACTAACAGACTAATCTCCACTGCTGCCCACATTAATTATTCATGTCCAGTCCTCTGGTCTTGTTTTCAACGATCAAAGTCTTCTTTTGAGAAGAATCAAGGAATGTGATAGGTGTCTTCCACTAACTGAAGGAATGAAGTGAGTAGGAAGGATTAGACTTGTTCTGTTTGATCATGAAGGGCAGAACCAGGAGCAAAGAAAGGCAGTTACAAAGAAGCAAATTTATACTTGACATAAGAAAAAACTTCCTAATTGTTAAAGCTGTCCTAGAAGGTAGAAGAGGTTACTTCAAGAGGTGAGGGGTTCCTCCTTCTGGGAGATCTTCAAAGGAAACTGCTTTTTTTAAAAAGAGTATATTTTTGCAAATAGCCACTGTGTGAAACTGTTTTGTTTGACTATGCTAATTTGTTATAAGGCAGGTTTGGGTTTTTTTTTCCTATTAATGAGGGGGAAGTGAAGGGGCTAAGAGGACACAGACAAAGTAAGGATGAAAAAATGGAAAATAAATAAAAGCATCTATGAAACATTTTTTGAGAGTCTAACAAGAGTTATAGAGCATTATAAAATGCAAAATGGAAAATTTTGATTATATTAAATTGAAAAGTTTCTGTACAAACAAAGCCAATGTTACCAAGATTAAAAGGGAAATGGAAAATTGGGAAAGAATTTTTACAATCAGTGTCTCTGATAAAGGCCTCATTTATAAAACATACAAAGACAGCGAGTCAAATTTATAAGAATACAAGCCACTCCCCAACTGATAAATGGTCAAAAGGCTATGAACAGGCAGTTTTCAGAAGATGAAATTAAAGATATCATTAAGCATATGAAAAAAATGTTCCAAATCACTAGTGATTAGAGAAATGCAAATCAAAACAACTCTGAGGTACCACATCTCACCAGCCAGACTCACTACAATGACAAAACAGAAAAATAATCAGTGCTGGAGAGGATGTGGAAAAATTGGACACTGGCTTATATGAACTGATGCTGAGTGAGAAGACCAGAACCAGGAAAAATTTATATTCATTCACAGATCATATGTGTGACGACCAACCTCGATAAACTGGACTCTTCTCAGCAACGCACAGTTAAAAGACAACTCTACAAGTCTCAGAATGGAAGGAGATACCTACACTCAGAGAACGACCTAGAAAGACCAGAGTTTAAATGGAGACTGAAGCAACACATGCTATTGTTCTCTTCCATGTTTGGTTTTGTTTCTTTTGTTTCTTTTTTTCTCTCTTTCTTTTCACATTGTTCTGCTCCATTGGTTACAATGCTTCTATATAACCAGACTATTGTACAATGTGAAAGTGTCTGCAGATCCCATACATGACTGTATGTCACCATGGGGAGGGGGGGGTTAAGAAGGGAGGGGAGAAAATATGAACTCAAGTGATTCTGTAAATGAATCTTACAAACTAAAAGTAAATAAACAAGTTAATAAATTAAAAAAAAGAAAAATCGGAACACTGATGCATTGTTGGTGGAGCTGCAAAGTGATCCCACCATTCTGGAGAACAATCTGGAACTATGCCCAAAGGGCTATAAATAAATGCATACCCTTTGACCCAGCAATACCACTTCTAGGGTTATATCTCAAAGAGATCAGGGAAGTGGGAAGAAGATCCATATGTACAAATATCTTTATAGCAGCTCTTATTGTGGTGGCAAAAAATTGGAAAAAGGGGATGCCCATCAACTGGGGAACAGCTAAACAAGCTGTGGTATACGAATGTAATGGAATACTACTGTGCTATAAGAAACAAGGAGCTAACTGACTTCATAATAACCTGGAGAGACTTATATAAACTGATGCTAAGTGAGAAGAGCATTTGTACACAATGGCAGACACAACCTGGGCTCCTCTCAGCAATATAAGGTTATAGGACAACTCCACAAGACTCATGATTGAAGGAGATATCCACATCCAGAGGTGATGTGGAGCAGGAGTGAAGATTGAAACAAACTACTTGCTCTGTTTCTTTCTCTTGTCTCCTCTTTCCCACTGATCATTCCATTAGTTACAATTCTTCTTTACAACCTGACAAATGATTAATGGGAAGATATTTGTAGATCCTGTATTGGAGTGTATGCCACCATGATGGAAGTAGGGGAAGGGAGGGGAAGAAAATCTGAAACTCAAGGGACTGTGGAACTGAATGTTGTAAACTAAAAGTAAATAAACCAATTTAACACACACACAAAAAAAGACATCGAAAAGAACAGAAGGTTGAGAGAGACACAAGCAGGATAACTTCAAAACTAACGTGCCGAATTATATATATATATATATATATATTTTTTAAAGGAAACAAGCAGAACATTGAAGATTTGCAATTTCATAAGCAATCCTTTTTCTGCTCTTTGTTTTGAATAGTGGCATGTGTTATTTCAAAATTAACAAAACATTTAAAAAAACTCTTAGTGTCTCAAAAATTGTTTCATGCCATAGCTAACAAATTTGCCCCGTGTCTTCATTATGTCATTCCAAACACATCATCCATCAACTAAACTCAAAGTTCTCAACATTTAGATTATCCAATGCAAGAGTTATTTTATCTACAGCAAATGTAAAATCCCAATCTTAATTACCTCTGCTACTTACCCTCCCATTACCAAATGGTATATACTAAACTGATTTTAGTATTAACCTAGGTAAAACAATTATGAAATTAAACCTATAGAGCAGTGGTTCTCAACTTTCCTAATTCCACGACCCTTTAATGCAGTTCCTCATGTTGTGATGACCCCCAACCATAAAATTATTTTCGCTGTTACTTCATAACTGTAATTTTGCTACTGTTATGAATCTATCTGATATGCAGGATGTATTTTCATTGTTACAAATTGAACATAACTCATACATTGAGAACCGCTGCTATAGAGATTACAATTATAGACACCAAACACTCATACACATACACACACACTCCACTGGAATTTCCATACCATCATTTCTACAGTTAATCAAGAGATGACTGTCTACTGAAAGGAATCTTAAATATAAAATTTCATTTCAACAGGAATTACTGTGTATCTCTTGTAGACCTAGCCCTCTGGGTGGCACAAAAACAGATACAAAAGAAGCCTTAAGACTCAGTACCTGTCCTCAAAATGTTTGCCAAGTCTTTGGTAAGACAACATATGCAGGGCGGCTAGGTAGAGCAGTGGATAGAGCACCAGTCCTGGAGTTAGGAGGACCTGAGTTCAAATGTGAAGTCAGACACTTAACACTTACTAGCTGTGTGACCTCGGGCAAGTCACTTAACCCCAACTGCCCTGCCTTCCCCCTCCAAAAAAAAAAAAGAACATATATAATGGAAAGAATTAAAAGTCAAATGTGTGACAGCGAGTGTTATCCATAGGAAATCAGACCAATGAGAGATCAGCTTAGACAAAATAAGTCAAGCACGGAATCAGAGAAGTTGAGACCAGACCTGGGTCATGAAAGCTGGGGAAAACTTGGACAGGAAAAAGAGGGGTACCCTTTCCAGGAAAGAAAAACAACTGGAGCAAAGGCAAAGAGGCAGAAATAAACAAAATCAAGTGAATGGATTGATATGATCAGAGAATTTTTGTTGAAAATTGGAGTGGAATAACCAAGGATGGGACCAGATATCTAAGGGTTTTAAAACTTGGATGAGCTGAGATTGCATTAACCCTAACATTAATGAAAATTATGAATATATTAATGAAACATTCATAAGTCAAAGTGTTAACTGTTTCCTTAGCTTGGCTATCATTTTGTCCCATCAATATTTCAATATTAATATTATCTTGGAAATGTTCCTCTTGGAACCCCTAGCTCACTACCAGAAATCTTTTCTGATTCTCCCAGTTGTTAGTGCTTTCTCCTTCTAAAATTACTGTCTATCTAGTTTATATTTACTTATCTGCAGGCATGTATCTTGCTCTCTTCTCCAAATCTAAGCTCCAAGAGGTCAGAACAGAGACAGAGTGAAGGAAGGAGAAAAGAGAGAAAGAGGGGAAGAGAGGGAGGGAAGGACAGAGATGGAGTGAAGAAGAAAAAGGGAAAAGAGAAAGAGAAAGAGAGAGAGAGAGAGAGCGCACAAACTAACCCTAGTGCCTGAGAGGCAGTATATTATAAAGGACAGATGACCGAAACTGGGAATAGGTATGACCTGGGTTCAAGATCCCTCTCAGACATACTCTGGCTACTGGATTCAGACAAGTCACTTAACCTCTCAGTGACCAAAGGAACTCTTTAAGATTATTGTTAAGCCTAATGGCTGCTGATCTACATGGGTAAAGAGTTTTCTCACAAAGGAGTTCCTACATCATGAAATCAAAGACCAGAACAACAACAACAAAAAATTCCTAATACCTAGTTGAGTGCCTTAGCAAGCACTTAATAAATACAAAACATGTGTTTGTTTTTGACATAGTCATAAACAAGAGCTTAACACATTCAATATCAAACCTTTAGATAAGTTCACAGGTGAGTTTTCTGGAATAATGCATGGAGAAAGGAAGAAAATAAACATTTATATAGTACCTAATATGTGCCAGAGGATTTTACAAATATTTGATTCTCACAACAACCCTGGCAGGTAAATGCTACTATTCTCATTTTACAGTTAAGGGAACTGAAGCAGAGGTTAACTAACTTGTCCAGGGTCATACAACTAGTAAGTAACTAAAGCTAGAGTTGAATTCAGGTTTTGCTGCCTCATTACATCTAGGCATGAATGCAGTTAAAAGAATCCATCAGGGAAAGGTTTTAAAATCAAGTAAATTTCAAAACAGTCAAATGGATGGAATCTCTAAACTATGTGATCCGAACCCAAATCATACCATTTAAGCTATCTTAATCATGAAAATCTCCAATTAAAGGGAAGGTTACAATGTCCCTCCAAAGAAAAAAGCATTGTTCAAAAAACGTTTCCTAGTTAACCTCTCCTTTGTTAGAAGTAGGAACTGTGGCTGCTTGCTTCTGCTTCATTAACCAAAGCCTTGCAGTATGGTAAAGTGAAATACTTCACACTTGTGCAAGGCAACATTACCTAACTTCAGGAGTTCGGTTTAAACTTTACAAAATATCCTGCCACATTCGATTCTAAAGCGTCTGCCCACCAGAAAACGAAATGAGTTCAACGGTTTAAATAAACATTTCGTATTTCTTAAGGCTAAGCTGCCAAACCTAAGCCACGGTCTTTAGTATGAACCCAATGAACAGGTGCAGCAAAGAAAGGCAACTTTCACCATCCCAGACACTCAGGGGATTCGACTTTCACCTGAGTCATCATTATGCAGATTTTTCTTCATTGAGACGTTCCCAAATTAGTGCGACCGATTCCCCCTCCTTAGTTTTGGGGCGATTTAAATAATAAGGAAACAATAAGACCATGTGGGCTCGGATTTGCTCTGAGTGGGGAGGGGAGCGCTGTCTTGGGTTTGCAGCATCCTTACAGCTGGGGGGCTTTAAATGCCCACCCTACCCCCACCAGGGGAGCGAGGAGTCTTCGAAGGGTACCCCACCCCCTCCCCGGCCTCTGGGAGGGGTCCTGCCTGGGGGGACCAGGGCCGAAGAGCCCCCTTTACTCCTCCACTCACGAGAGAGAATGGGAAGCGGACAGGATGAAAGACGGGGGAGGAGGGGCCTTCCCTCCTCACCCACAGCGCCGGGGAACCGAACCACCCACCCCTCGCATGCCGCTGGCCTCACCTTGCCCACAGGCTCGGCCCGGGCACCGGCTCTCGTCTGCACAGTCACGTTGGGTCCCCCGGAACAGGGAGGCTGCTCCTAGCTCGCGCTCGCGCCCGCTCCCCTGCTGCGGCGGCGCCGGCCCTTCTCTCTTGCCGTCCAGCCGCCGCCGCTGCCGCGAGCGTGCCCTCCTCCACTGCCATGGCGATAGTCACCGCCCCCATCGGCCGCCGATTGGTTTGGGCAGGCCGGCTCCGGTTCGCGGAGGGCACTGATTGGACGGGGCGGGGACCAGGCCCACGGGGCTGGAGAGCGAGGGGGCAAGAGAGGAGGCAGTCCGGGGACTGATAGGAGGGAGGACTCCCTAAGAGGTACGTGGCGCTCTGCGAGGCGGGCGGGGCATGGTGGGGAGGCCGCGCCCCTTTCTCCTCCTGTGCTGGGATTGCACCCGGGACACCTTTCCCGGCCAAGGTTCCTCTCCCTCCCTCCAGTCCGCACTGTACTAGCCTGGCTTCCCCAATTGGGTGGGCGGGAGTGCTCAGAAAAAGGGATGCTTGCATTTCCTAGAGTGTGTCATGTGCGGCAGAGCCAGAACTAAGCCGGGGCTGTCGGGGCGCTCTCACCGCCTCCTCCCTCCAAGGTCTTCTAACGGCCATGCCCCTCGGCCAAAGCCATCCTTCTGATGTGGGCCACTGACCTCACCTCAAGAGCTACCTTGGGTGGAAATAAGGAGGAATTTAGGGTGCTGCTCCACCCCCCCTCCCGTACCAGCCTGGCCCCCGGCAGGGTCACCTGACAGCCATACCCCTCTGCCAAAGCCAGCCTTCCAACGTGAGCCTTCACTCCCACCAGGTTGGCTGGCTACCCCAATCACCAGGCTACGCAGTCACCCTTCAGTGCCCCTTGACGGCCATACCTCTCTGCCAAAGCCAGCCTACTAACTTGAGTCACTGCCTCCCAAGGACTACTTTGAATGGGGGTGGATAATAAGAAACTCAATGTGCTCCTTCACTCTGGATAGTAAACTCAGCCCTTATGCTCCCCAATCCATTTTTTCTGCCTTCCTTTTCCACAATGCCCATTGGAAACCTCTATGGTTAATAAACTTCTTTTATCCTAGATTGCTTCCTTTCAGATTCCTTCCATTTAACTGCTCACCAAAACCTAGCTTTCCCCCAAAGACAACCCATTTCTTGGCAACCTCTCTAAGACTAGTCACTCCTATCACAGGGTCAAAAAGGGTGTTTAGCATACTCTGCTCCATACTACCACTTTCAGAACTTCCCCCTGGGTGGCGACCCTTTCACAGGGGTCGCCTAAGACCATCTGAAAACATATATTTCCGATTGTCTTAGAAACCGAGACACTGTTCCTCTATAGGTCTCTAGGCAGTCCGCCTACGTGCAGATACACCCACATAGAGTATTAAAGGATTTAGGCATTAGGAAGGTTGAGAACCACTGCCCTAGGAGCTACCTCCAGTCTTTTAAAGTTTATTCAATTCTGTTGAGTAAATCCTGTTGAACTTGGCTGTTGTAGTCATTCCAAGTCAGTCTCACTTCTCCTCACTCAGTTCAGTGTCTGTCTGATCATATTCTTCTCCAACCCAACCCTACCTCCTTTCTAGAACTTTGGCTTTCCAATTCTTCAACTTCAGCTTTGATGACCTCTAGATGGAGTCTTCCTCAACCATGCACAATAGAGGTCATCCTGTTCCCATTACCCCAGGTGCTAGAATTTGTTCTTATTACTGACAGTATTCAAGGTAGGAGGAAAGGACTCAGTCTTGCAGCTTGGTGAGCCAACCACAAAACTGCTCAAGTCATACCTCTTGGTGGCTTCCTTCCATCTCCTGTAAGCAGAACTTCACTCAGAGGCATATTCCTCTCATACTGCTAATGAAAACAATAATAGTGGTAATAATATCTTACTGTTGTGTAGCATCTCAGAGTTTTCAAGGCACTTTAAAGTGAATTATCTAATCTCAATGCCACAACAATCCCATAAAGCAATGCCTGACGTGCTCTCCCTCATCTCAGCCTATTGGCTTCCTATAAGTCCCATTTGAAAATATCATCTTCCACAGGAAGTCTCTCTCAACCTTGTTAATTCTAATGTCTTCCCTTTGTTGATTATTTCCTACTTATCCTGTATATAGCTTTTTTGTACATTATTCACTTGTCTCTCCTGTAAGATTATAAACTCATTGAGGGCAGGGACTGCCCTCTTTTTATCCCTAGCACTTAGTACAATGCCTGGCACATTGCTGTTGTTCCATCTTTCAGTCATGTTGGATTCTTCAGGACCCTGTGGACCATAGCACTCCAATGCTGTCCATGGGATTTTCCTGGCAATGAAACTGAAGTCGTTTGCCATTTGTTTTTCTGGTGGGTTAAAGCAAGCAGAGGTTAAATGACTTATCTAGGATCTCACAGCAAGTAAGCGTTTGAGGTCATATTTGAACTCAGATCCTCCTGACTCCAAACCCAGCACTCTATCTCCAGAGCCACATAGCTGCTGCCTGGTGCATGGCTGTTAATAAATGTTTATGGTTTATTAACAATTCACTATTATGCACTTGCTATGTCTCAGACACAGCAAGGGGCTGCAGATATAAGCAAAAAAGAAAGATGTGAAGTGTACATTCTTCCCTCTAAGAACAAAACACCAAAGAGGGGGAATGAGGGAGGGGGAGAGAGAAAAGGTTGAGTTGGGACTTGCTGTTCATGGCTGGAAAGTCAGAAGCACAACCAGGAGGGAAGGAAAGTTGGTAGGCCTGGTCCCCTCTCCAAAATGGGGAAGCCCCAGGAATGACTCACCAGTAGAAGGGAAGGAAAGAAAGGCAAGTATTAATCATGTTTGACAATTTTTTTTTTAAATCTTCAAGGGTTTATTCTATGTGCCTCGTATCAGAGCTCTCAGTACTTTGGCAGTCTCTATTTCTGCTTTCTATAATATTCCATAATTCCCATGTTCTACATTCTACATGAGGTTGCTGGGCTTACTGACTTTTGTTTCCAGGGAAATCTGTGCCCTGAGCATAACAAAACTGCAGTACTATCTCTGTTGTTGATTTGGTGATTGACAGCAATGGACTTCTGATAATTTGTAGGTTATCATTCTGGATTACATTCACCTAAATTAGGGCCTTTCCTTTTTTCCCAGGAATCTGAAAAGGACTTTAAAAAAAATACACACACACATACATACACACATGTGGGTGTGGGTATATTTCTTAATGTTTTCAGTTTTGTTATAAATTAGGCTTTTAACAGGTTTTCACAAGCGGAAAACAGAGACTAGTTTGAGCAATTCCTGAAGAAAGCATTCTTCTGGCATTTAAAGAGACCTTCTATATGTGAGGATGAACTAAGTCAGTAAACAAGCATTTATTAAATACCTGCTGCGTACCAGGCACTGTACTAAGCACTGTACCAAAGGCTCTCAAGGAGCTCATAAAATAATGGGGGAGATCATATGCAAACAACTTTGTTCAAACAAGCCATATACTGGCTAAATAGAAAAGAATAAACAAAGAGAAGACACTAAAATTAAGAGAGATTAGGAAAGGCTTCAGGGAGAAGATGAGATTTTAGGTAAAGAAAGCCAGGTAGACTAAGACAGGGATGGAGAGCATTCCCAACAGTCAGAAGACTTCTTGTCTTGCCTTAATGGGATTGATGTGGAATTGAGATAAAATAATCCACATTAAAACGTCCTACTCACTAGTCAAGTTGGGCCAGTCAGAATGTTCCTTGCTCCCCATTGCCACTCCCAAACTGTCTCTTTACCACAATCACTCAGCAAACTGCTCCTTTAAATTTATTCAATCCAAATTCATTACCCAATAAGGATTCTGATAGCTGTTACTAACCTTCAAAATATTTTCCTTCCTCAGTAAATTTAGTAGCTGGCTTATTCTCTCTCTCTCTCTCTCTCTCTCTCTCTCTCTCTCTCTCTCTCTCTCTCTCTCTCTCCCCCCCTCAACTTTTACCCTTGTACTAGAGGGCTTCAACATGTATATTGATAGTCTGTCAAATTTGCTAATTTCCCTGCTCCACAATCTTCTCAGACCTATTCTTCCATTCCACCTCAGTTACACACAGAGATGGTCATACAATTGATCTTTCCATCACTTACAAGTGTTCCACTTTCATAAACTACAGAATTCCTTTACTTGATCATAAGCTTTTATCATTATAACTTTCCCTCTGATTTATGACCCCTAACCCTGTTCTTTACAATGACCTTCAATGCCTCAATTCTTCCCTAGTTCATTACCGCTTTAGTAACTACACTCTCCTCTTCCATATTTCAACTGTTCAATGAATTATTTCAATTCTGTACTTCCTTTCCCCCTTGTCTATTACCAGTCATGCCTTGCCAAACCTCAACTTTGTATTACTACCACCATCTGTTGCCTGTGCCTCTATTCACATGCTGCTGAATGAAACTAGAGAAAATCAGGAAACCATGCTGCCTAGATCTACCACAAATTACATAATCTCATCTCGGTCCTCATTTCAGCAGGGCAATCCTTTTATACCTTCCTAATTAATTCATTGTCCTGCTTACTGTAGCAGTTCCAAACATTCTCATCTCTCCTCAAGCCTCTCATAGCAACCAGCCCCTTTCCTCATTATCTCAACTGAGGACCTTTCTTCATACTGCAACAAAATAATTGTCATTAAATTAGAATTCTCCTCTTTTCTTCATCTCATATCATACAGATGCCATTCTCCATTATCTCTTCCTCCTTCCCCATCTCACATTAAAAAGATGGCCTTTCTTATTGTCGGGCAAACCCCTCCAGACATACACTGTTGATCTCATTCCTTCCCATCTTCTCTAGCAGATTGCCTCCTTCATCATCCCCACACTCTTACTAATCTTCATTTTTCATACTGGTAATTCGGTTTTCTTCTTTCTTTTTTCAAATCAAATTAGTCAATGGTTTATCTACCTTGCTGTTGTTGTTTTATAAAACCATCACCTGGTTTCACTTATTGTTTCAATATTTTGTTTTGTTTTTTACTATCAATTTTATTCATCTCTGATTTTCAGAATTTCTATTTTGGTGTCTAATTTGGAATTTTAAATTTGTTCTTTTTCTGTTTTTTTTTACTTACATGACCAGTTTGTTGATCTGTTCTTCCTCTTATTTTATCTTATTTTTTTGGCTTATTTTACTCATTTAAAGATCTAAATTTTTCTCTAAGTATTGCTTTGGCTGCATCCCACAAATTTTGATATGTTGCCTCATTTTTGTCATTATCTTTAGTGAAATTATTTCTGTGATTTGTTCTTTGATCCACTATGCTTTAGAATTAGATTATTTAATTTCCAATTAGTTTTTAATCTATGTTATAGCCCCTATTGAATTTTAATTTCATTATGGTCCTAAAGGGGCACACATCTCTTTTATGTGAGATAATTTTCCCATTCCTCTTCTCCCGTCCCCATTCTTCCAGTACATCCCTCTTTCTCACTCTTTCATTCTTCTTTTGATACTTTCTTATCCTAATAGGCTTACACTCATGCCCTCTTCTAAGTAGATTCCTTCTTTTTTTTTTTTTTTTTTGCTTTTTGGAGGGCAATTGGGGTTAAGTGACTTGCCCAAAGTCACACGGCTAGTTTTTGTGTCAAGTGTCTGAGCCCAGATTTGAACTCATGTCTTCCTGACTCCAGGGTTGGTGCTCTATTCACTGTGCCACCTAGCTGCCCCAGTAGATTCCTTCTAACTGTCCTAATGATAATAAAGTTATTAGGAGTTAAATGTAACATGTATATTTCTGCTTTTCTGCATTTGTTTGTAGGGTAAATTTTATGTCTTAATGCATGGTCAGGTTTTTTTGTGAAAATGCCATATACAACTGAGAAAAAGATATACTGGGGTGGATAGTGGTACAGTGAATAGAGCACCAGCCCTGGAGTCAGGAGGACCTGAGTTCAAATCTGGCCTTGAACACTTAACACTTACTAGCCGTGTGGCCTTGGGCAAGTTATTTAACCCCAACTGCCCTGCCTTCCCCCCTCCAAAAAGAAAAAAAGAAAAAGATATACTTTTTCTTCTCATTAAATATTCTGCAGAGGTCTATCATATCTAACTGTTCTAAAAGTCTATTCCTCTCCTTACCTTCTTTCTTATTTATTTTGTGGCTAGATTTATGTAGGTCTGAGAAAAGTAAATTGAGGTCCCCACTAATATAGTTTACCTATTTATTTACTCCTTTAACTCATTTAACTTTAAGTTCAAGAGTATGGATGCTATGCCATTTGGTACATATATATATTCAGTATTGCTATTACTTCATTGTCTCTAATACCTTTTAGCAATATTTAGTTTCGCTTATTATCTCTTTCAATTAGATCTGGTTTCACTTTTGCTTTGTCCAAGATCTTGATTGTTATCCCTGCCTTTTTTTTTTAATTTTAATTTATTTTTTTGGTTACATCATTCATTTCCACAAGGTTTTGAGTTACAGATTTTCTCCCCTTTTTGCCCCTACCCCCCAGCCCAGAACATTGATCCCACTGTGAGGCCCTTCCCACAATCTGTTCCCTTTTATGCC
>CM053601.1:149619452-149641399 GCA_028646575.1 Pseudocheirus occidentalis | reverse complement strand
TCACATATGTAAAGCACAGACACTGCCACTGAGCTACGTCCCCATGCTTAATGGAAGAATATTAGTATTAAAAAGATAGGCTTCTGTTTCAAGAAGTTAAGGGGTGACTAAAAACACTATACAATTCCCCAAAGGCAATCCTGCCTGTTCCTTTCCTTCTCTTCAGTACTAGGACCAATTCACTGCTCATTTGCAGCGTCTGCCTATTTATATGGGTACCTATTCTTTACTCCAGTAGTATATATGTTTCTTGAGGGCAGAGACTGTTACTTTTCTTGTCTTTCTTTCTTCAGGGACTAGCACAGTGCCTGGCACATAGTGGGTATTTGATGAGCGTTATTTAAATTTTTTTTTTTGCTTTTTGGAGAGCAATTGGGGTTCAGTAACTTGCCCAAAGTCACACAGCTAGTAACTGTGTCAAGTGTCTGAGGACGCATTTTAACTCAGGTCCTCCTAACTCCAGGGCAGGTGCACTACTCACTGAGCCACCTAGCCACCCCATTAATTAATTTTCTATTCCCTTCTTTAAAGCCCTGAGTTCCATTTCTTTATAAAGCACATTGCAGAGTATAATGTTAGAACCTGAAAGTAATCGTTCAGTTCTCATTGGGAAAAAGAATTTCCATAGAAATCCTGACATCTTTTTTTATTGATGATTTTGGGGCACCACTATCATTCTCATAACCACAGCCTCCCCTGAATCTTCTTTTTTAACAAATAAGAACAGTTGAGAAAAGCTGCACTGCAAAGTAGGCTGGCCTAACAGCTTCCATAACATTGTATACCTGAAGTTTCATACCTCTCCATTAAGAGTAAGGATATGCTTTCATTTTTTTCTAACTGGAAGCAGCAATGGTTAAGCACTAGGCTTATAATTAGGAATCCCTGAATTAAAATCCATTTCAGACTCTATAGTAGTTGTGTGACCCTGGGCAAATCACTTAACCTCTATTTACCTCAGTTTCCTTCATTGTAAAATGGGATGTATAATTTATATCAAATTGCTTACCATTTCAGGGAGGGAAGAGAGAGAAAGAATTTGGAACTCAAATTTTTGAAAAGCAAATGTTAAAAATTGTTTATACATGTAATTAGGGGAAAAATAAATGCTATTCAAAAAATGTAAAATGGAAATAATTAGTACTTAGATCCCAGGACTGTTGTGAGGATCAAGCGAAATAATTCTTATAAGAATGCCTAGTACATATAAGCACTTAATAAACGCTTATTCCTCTCTCCTCCTCCTTTTCTGGAAGGATGATTTTTTATTACCATTATTATAAGTTCAGCTGCTTTTTAGCGTTATTTTTAGTTACACCATTGAAATCTTTGTGTACACATTGTTCTCTGGAGTCTTTTTTCTTTACTCTGCATCATTTCATGCAAATCTTTCCTTGTTTCTCTTTATTACATCTCTTGTGGTGAAATCAGTGTTCCATTTCAGCTATATGCAAGAATATGTTAAGCCATTTCTAATTGATGAATAACTATTTTGTTTCCAATTTTTTTGCTACAACAAATGACATAGCTAGAAATATTTTGGTGTATATATATATATATATATATATATTTTTTTTCTATCCCTGACTGTCTCAGTGTATATGCTCAGGAGTGGGATCTTTGAATAAAGTTTGAACAGTTTAGGAATTTTTCTCAACTTATTCCAAAAAAAAATTTTCAGCACAGTTAGAACAATTCCCAGGTCCACCAATAGTATATAAGTGTGCCAATCTTTCCATAGCCCTTCCAACATTTACTGTTTCTTTTATAACATTTGCTTGATAGATATGAGGTTTACCAAAGAGTGGTTTCATTTGGCATTTCTCTTAGTATTGATTTAGGACTTTTTTTTTTTTGGCCCTCTCATTTTTTTTGACCTCTTGCCAACCTTCCTGTAAACTTCCTTTTCCTTCATTTGATCTTGCTGCTTTATGAAGCAATAATAATTGTTCATAATCTTGCGCCCAGCTTCCTCCATAAGATTATATACAAACAAGTAACTTTTCAACCTGTTTTTTGCTTTGATGGTACTATCTCTGCATTTGGCAAGGATATCAGGTTGGCGACTGAAGCATTGACTATACTCTGTTTCCCTGTTATAGCCGTTTGTTTATATCTGTTAAAATTTCTTTAGGGAGCCATTATAATCCATGTTAATGTCCATTCCTTTACTCATTTTTATTTTTTTTCAGTGTCGGTAGCTTGTTTAATATTAGAAGGATGGAATAAATGGAATCTAAGAATACCTCAAAGGACTAAGCAGATTTTTATATCAACTGATATTCCTAGTTTTCTAGATTGTACTTGTGTTACTTGCATTCTATATCTTTTTTTATGTTTGTACTTTTTTCTATTTTTGTATAAATTGCCATCTTTGTTCTAGTATGTCACCAGTCTGATTGCACACAGAAGCTGATTTATGAATGACTCCTACCTCAGTAAATGAATTGTTTACTATCTGTTTAAACATAGTCAATTCAAATTTTGTTATGTTATTTAGTGTTTCTTATATCCAGAACTTCTGGAATCTTTGCTCTAAGAAAGTATTCACGATATCGTACTATAGACATACGGATTCTGAATAGTGTACAACATTTTACCCTCTATTATTTTTACCCTTGAACCATATTTTCCATTATATTTATCACCAGGCTCTTTTACCCTCATCCTTGCTTTGATGTTATCAAGTAATGAAAGTATTTTACTTCTTGTGTCTGGAAACATTCTCTTATAACATTTTGTCTTTCTCTAGTGCACTTATAGTCCATTGTAGCTATTTGTACATGTGTTATATCTCCATTATCCATTAAAGTTCTACACCATTGCCTGATTGTGGTAATGATGTGACCCTGAGTTCTTCACACTAAGCCAGCAGAGAATAAGCTCTGGCAGGTCCTATTAAACTGGAAAGGTTTAAATATAAGTCTGTATGTCTGATTTCTCAGGACCAAACTATTTAAATTCATGTAGGAGTGTCACCAAGTTGGTCTGATGCTTAATTTTTCGGTCATAGTAATTCTTAAAATCTACTGTATAATAAAAGGGTTAAAGTATCACATATGACAAAATAAATCACAGATTCTTGAACTATTGAAATGTTGACAGGGGACTGATTTTGGTACATGAAGAAAGGTACCCTTATAATATTGCTAAGTCAGATTTCCAGGGTGATTTTGATGAACCAAGGCTAGCAACCAGAGGCGTAATAGAAGTTAAAAGGAATGTGCTTATACCATTAGATAATAGACTACTAAGGGTCTGACTCAGAAAAGAGCTGAAATAGTCCCCCTTCTATAGAAAATAACCCACATAACAATCTTAGTTTAGTGGAGAAACAAAAGATAAAAGCTGAGAACAACTCAAAAGAGAACTAGTGAGAGTAGTTCAGTAGAGAAACAGTAAACACTAGTGCTTTGGAAGACCAACAGATAACAATACAACAAAGGAAATAACCCGTTAGAGAACACCAGCAGAGAAAGGAATAAATGACAGTATCATAAAAGGCAGAGAAATCTTTCATCTGGAATTCAACCATAGGAATGTGAATTACCCTGGTTACAAATGTTCCCTATATGTGAGTCCTCTCCCATGCATGTTTCTTAGACAAAAATTATGCACCTGGCACACAGTAAGTGCTTAATAAATGTTTGTTGATTGACTAGTTGCTAGTTATCACCAGTGGTATGGACATTTGTAGTGAACATACCTTTGCATGTATGGGCCAAATGGGG
The DNA here is from genome assembly GCA_028646575.1 of Pseudocheirus occidentalis. NCBI lineage: Eukaryota > Metazoa > Chordata > Mammalia > Diprotodontia > Pseudocheiridae > Pseudocheirus > Pseudocheirus occidentalis. The sequence continues at coordinate 149,637,668 of CM053601.1, read as the reverse complement.
AGGATTTTCCTTGCTTTTTACTTTGTTGTGTTGTTTAACAAAATGCCTTTTGCTTTAAACTAGTTTTTCCCTCTTTTGGTCTTATAAATGGGAAATATCAAAAAGAATTCATGAGCACTTTTGAATAGATGCAGATCCAAAGCATACCTTGAACCAGGGCTAGTTTGCAGGGAGGCCATATTTGATTGGCCATTGGGGGAGATGGACCACAGAACTCTATTCCCCTGACAGATAAAAAGTCTTATAAGAGAAGGAATTATACCTTATTCAACTTTATATTCAATTCCCAAAGACTCACACAATATTCTACATAAAATAGGCAGATTAGTGTTCATTGTATTAAAGTAAATAAATGTCTCATTGTATCAAGTAGAAGCTTGAACTATTGAGATGAATTGGGCTTGGGGGGGGAATAATAAATTGTTTTATCAGAAATGTGGTTCTGATTACTAAAATCAGAGGCATCTACTTCAACCTGTATGATATTGGGCTATGATACATTATAATACAAAGTTAGTTTTTTTTAATGTGGTAAAGAAAAATATCTACAACTCTCTGTGGAGATCTAAATAAGTAACACTTCAAAACTGAAATTCTTAGCACATATAAGATTATTGGGTAAGATTCCCCAACAAAGAGAACTGTTAGATTAACTGATAACTGCACAATTACAAAGTGAGGAAATTTCCCCTAGAATTGTTCTGGCCAGAACTCAGAACGATCAGACTTCATTTGTGTGCTTTATTCAGGTTATTTTGTTATTCCCATCTATAGGTTGGTGACACTGTACGCAATACTTCCTATAGGAATTTTTTTCCTAATTTTATGGGAAATGAGTATGATACATTTTCATGTCACTTCTCTTAGGTAATTTACTCCCAAACATATCATTAAATTTCTAACCTAGTTGTTGTGTTATGACCATTGTGACCTAACAAGATAAACATTTAACTAGAGGAAGTTTGTCACACCAACAACTGAATTCATTTTCCTCCATATGGTTTATTCTGTTTTGTTCTCTATTCATGATTGTGAGTTCATCTCTGGAAGCTATTTCAAGGATACAGAAGCTGGGAAACACTTTTTTGTACTCTCACTAATTCAGAAACATGCTTCTCTTGAAGTAGCAATTACTCTGACCTCACCATAAGAGTGAGAAAAGCTATATCTCTCACCTCAAAGTTCTAGGTTGGGCTGTCTTTTCTCTGAAGCTATGAGATTGAGCTCCCATTCTGGTGAGAGGGAAATACCCTAGTTCCATTTAACCAATTAGCATCAATAAGCTTTTACAAAGGGATATTTACTTCAAAGATATTAGCAAGACTAGAAATACCAGCATCTGTCCCACAACACTTGGGAGCCACACCCTCTCCTTGGTCCCTGAGGAGAGTGAGCTTAAATTTAACACAGGCTTCTAAATTACTTTGGTCCCATCAAGTTCAATCCAAATAACAGTGCTATTGCTGCAAGAGCCTTTGTCTTAGCTACCACTGGGCTGGGTCCCAAAGGTTGGTCCTTCCTCATTCCTTGGGCCTCAAAGCTGAGCCAGCTCACTGTAAACAACAGCAAAGACTCTACTTCCTTACCTCCTGATGGCTCATTCCTCTTCCCTTTCAAAACTTACACAAAGTCATAGCTTTCAACCTTCAACTAAAATGAAAATGCTACAGCAAAGAATCAAGGCCCACATTCACTAGTCACCTGTTGCTCTCAAATGGAAAAGGCCCAAGGCCCCTTCCCTTTTAACATTGTTTCTCTTCTATTGCTAGAATGTAGCTAGGCAGAAAGAAGAGATACCAAAGAGAAGGCCGAGATTCTAGTTGACTAATGCCTTTTGAATGTACTCCAAGTTTAAGATGTCTCTATAAATATTGCCACAGTTTTCCCATTTTACAGGTGGGCAGTTTGAAAATAAGGATGTTGCATATTAAAGAAAAGCAGTATCAATATAACAGCTGACACTGCAATCAGGAAGACTTGGATTCAGATCATGCCTCTGACCCAAAGTTGCTCTGTGACCCTGGGTAAGTCATTTAACCTCTGAGTGCCCCAGGCAGACAGAAAGCTAAAACTATAAATTGCAGAGAAAGTGCCAATAATCTACAGTGGTAGAGGGAATTTTCCCATTGGAGAATTCCCTTTAGCAAAGGAATCACAGGTCCAGTACTTGTATCACTGTTTTCAGTGACAGGATGAAATTCGTTTTGTGATTACATTAGTATGGGGAATGGCTAATAAGTAAATTCCCTCTTTCAAAGGGTAGTGATACCTCTTCTGCAATTCCCTGAGCAGCTGAGAGGTTATTTGACTTGCTCAGGATCTCACCGCTGCTGAGGGTTAAAGGCAGGACTGGAATGAATCTTGGTCTTCCCAACTGAGATTTTTTTTTCTTTTTCGCTAAATTAAAATTTTAAATGTTTCATTTATGCCTTTTGGTTATTATGCCACAGTTACTTTCAAATATAACAAAATAGAACCTTCCCTTTTAACAAAAACAGCTGAGTCTTTAGCAGAATATTCACAATTTGCCTCATAATTCCTACCTCTATACTGAAGAAAGACATGAAATCAGTCCTCTGGAATCAAGATTGGTTACCACATTTAGTCTGATTTCTTGTGTCTTTTAGTGCTATTTTAATTTACATTATTGTAATCATTATGTGCATTGTTTTCTTTTGTTTCCTTTATTCCATATCAGTTCAAACAAGTCTGTCCATATTTCTCTGATTTCCTCATGTTTATACTTTGGGTATAGTAATACACCATTAAACTAGCATACCGCAATTTATTCAGCCATTCTCACTGCTGTTTTTAACTCTCAGAGGCTGCTTCACATTTTAAATCACAGATATGAAAGTAGGTAAGGTTCCTGACATGAGTTGTGTGTTTTTCATCCTAAGATCAAAATAACTACATTTAGAGAGGTTCATCACTACAGAATTGGCTACCAGGTAATTAATTTTCACTATAGCAACCCATGGAAGCCATCTACAAAGATGAGGGAAGATTTAGATTTCTGTTAGAGTAAGAAAGACCCTCAATAACAAAATCACATTCTTAAATTGAAGGAAAATATAAGCCTGGTTGAAAAGAAGTCAGTTAATTAATTGATGAGCATTTATTGCAGGGCATATAGGTGGCACAGTAAATAGAACACCCGGCCTGGAGTCAGAAATACCTGAGTTCATGTCTGGCCTCAGACACTTACAGCTGTGTGACTCTGGGCAAGTCACTTCACCCTGTTTGCTTCAGTTTTCTCATCTGTAAAATGAACTAGAGGAGGAAATGGCAAACCATTCCAGTGTCTTTGCCAAGAAAACCCAGCTGGGGCCGGAAAGAGTTGACACAATAGAAATTGAACAAAAATTAATTGAGCACTTACTGTAACTTAGTCTTGTGCTATTGGGAAAGAGATAATCATGTATATGGTATGGTCACTGCCCTCAAGCAATTAAGTGGGAAACTGATTTAAAGGCAAAAATAGCATATGAAACATGTAAAGAAAAACTGTGGTACTAATTTCAATCTAAATAATGTTTAGAAGGGAGAGGGAAATGTAAGCTAGAGTAGTCAGGAATGTTTAATGGGTGAAATGGGCAGCTAGGTCAGAAAGACCTGAATTCAAATTCAGCCTCAGACACTTCCTAGCTGGGTGACCTTGGGCAAGTCATTTAACTTCTGTCCAGCTTTCTCAACTATAAAATAGGGATAATAATAGCATTTACCTCTCAGGGCTGTTGCAAGGATGAAATGAGATATTTGTAAAGTGCTTAGCATATAATGAACACTATGTAAATGCTAGCTATTATTATAATTGTTAAATAGAATCTAAGCTGTAGGGAAAGTTGGGAGGAAGAAGGACATTCCAGGAAGCAAAGACAGCATGAGTAAACACAGGCACACAGAAATGAGTATGGCATGTGTAGAAATAGTAAGAGGAGCCTGTCTAGATTGGACTGAGGGTATGTATTGAGGAGTAAAGAAAGGGCAAGATAAGTGTTAAGTGCCAAGTTGTCCTGATACCCCTTACCCAGGTGCCTTTCTTCTGGAGTGAAAACTAGCAAGCTCAGTTGGCCTGATTCAGAAAATCAATGCAGGCTGGATCTTGAATTCACAGCTCTCACCATCACTTGTTCCTATACAAGTGTATGTAGGGATACTCTAGCAGCCACACCACTAGCCCAAATGGAAGCAAATGCCTGTGAACGTTAGAACAAACTATGATCGTCTTTCAGGAGACTCAATGCACCTAGTGCAGAAGCACTGCCCGGCTTTCAGTCTTTGCTGCTCTTTTCCCACCCTGAAGCTCTATTTCCACATTGCTCCTCCTACCACTGGTCTTTTGACTCGTCCAACTCCATCTCAACATTCTGCTCTTTTCACTGATGTCAACACTCCTCTTGCTCCTCACCAAGACAAGCCTCAAGCATATAATTCAGTGTATACCAATAATTTGCCTAGTTCCTGGTACCCCAAATGTAAAATATGATCAGTGGCACTCCTTCAGTGCTGCTCTACAGGGTAGAACTGTGGTGAACATCCCTGTGACCTAAATGATGCAAACCCTCAGCACTTAGGTTTCTTCCCTTATGAGGCCAGCAACATAGTTTTTGCTGGCAGAATGATAAGATTATAGAAAGCTTTGAAAACCAGACAGGAATTTGAACTTACCATTTATAAGAAAGATCCCTAATGGATTATTAAGAAAGAAAGTGACAGGATGTAAATGGTCTTTTAAAAAAAATTTAAGAAGCTTCTAATTTCAAGTAAGCTGTCAAAGAATAGAAAATTAAAATTCAAAAATGAAAAAAGGGAACCATAAGAGAAAAAATAAGTCTCTACAATCTGAATCATTCTGCTTTGTAAACTCAACCCAGTTAGAATGGCAGGTTATCACAAAAAAATTGTGAAAGCAATTGACATTTTCTAGGGAACATGAGGTGCTAAATGTTGCCAGCCCAAGGAATCCTGTGATATTGGTCAGTACTCCTAAAGCTCAGAGAAATTCAACGTGGCAGAGTGGATATAAGGCTGACTGGCCTTGTAGTGAGGTAGAACTGGTTTCAAGATTTGCTTCCCACACATGCTGTGTGGGCACACGTGGGCAAGTACATTCCTAAAACACAGATTTCACTCTATTGTAATCAAATATCGGGTCAAATATAAACTTCTTTGACATTTTAAAGCCTTTTCACAAACTGACTCCAACCTATCCTTCCAGGCTAATTATGCATTACTCCCTCTCCCTCATTCTCTGATCCAGACAAACTGGCTTTCTGGCTCTTCTGAACATAATATTTTCACAGGCTGCTTCCCATGTAGGGAATGTACTCCCTCCTCATCTCTGCTTCTTAAAATCCCTGGTTTCCTTCAAAGATGCTCAAATCCCACTTCCTCTAAGAAACCTTTCCTGACTACCTTGCTAATATCACCCCAAAAAATCCTTTGTATTTACTTGCACGTATATGTAGACATTTCTGTTTATATATTGTTTCTGCCAAATAGAATGTAAGCATTTTTAGGGCAAGGACTATTTATTTAGTCTTTGTATCTCAGATGGTTGCATATAAGCAGGCCTTAAGTACTGATTAATTGATTGATTGGCTTAGCCTTTCAGTGCCCGGCCTGGCATCTCTTTAAAACTTTAAGTTGCAGAGGAGTTAATCAGCGAAAGGAAATCACAGGTCTGAACCAAAGAATGGAAAAATCCCAGAAATAAAAAGAGAGATTCTTTACTCTGTCAACCCCGACCTTTAACTCCACGAAATTGTGTTAACTGAAGTGCATTGGGCTCCTGCTTAGGAGTATGTTACCCTCATTGAATCTCCAAAGTCAACTTCTCGTAAGTAAATATTCTTAGGTTTGGGGCATGTGTTCGATTTTTTAAAAGCCTGAGGCAAATTCATAAGCAGCTTAACAGTATCTTGTGGAATCTTATTTAAGAGGCAGCTAGGTGACTTAGTGGATAGAGCCCTGGATGTGGAGTTAGGAAGACCCGAGTTCAAATCCAACCTCAGACACCAACTAGTCCTGGGCAAGTGATTTAACCTTGTTTGCCTCCTTTTACTCATCTATGAAATGAGCTGGAGAAGGAAATAGCAAACCATTCCGTATCTTTGAAAAAGAGAACTCAACCCCAAATGAAGTCACAAAGAGATGGACACAATTGAACAACAACAATAACTATAATGCCAAGTATGAGCAAAAACGTAGCTTGTAGTAAAGCTGTAGGTTCAATGTACCGTTTTTTAGTGAGCCAAACCCAGGAAAGTGACTCATTTGCATAACTATAGCAGAAGCAATCATTGAAAATTTTGCAGTATACACCTTTACTTCTAAAGATTCCGTTTCATTCAAAAGTAGCTTCCTTGGCTCTCGCAGGTTAGCTAAAAATAAAATTATGGGGTTAACTGAAAATCCAGTTTGCCAGGAAATATAGATATCTCCTTGTTATCTTTCAATTGTTTTAGACTCTTTGTGACCCCATAAGGGTTGCAGATACAGGAGTGGTTTTCCACTTCCTTCCCCAGCTCATTTTACAGCTGAGGAAACTGAGGCAAAGAGGGTTAAGTGACTCTTAACCAGGGTCACACTGCTAGTAAATATTCAAGGCTAGATTTAAGAAAGATGGAGTCTTCCAGACTTCCAGACCCCACACCCTATCCATTGACCCATATACATGTCTTCTGAAAGGGAGTAATCTCTCATCGAATGAAACAATGGGACAGTTCTAAAATTTAGCCCAGCCCCTAGGATTGAGCATGGACATGTATGTGGCACTTGTGGCTAGATAGTAAAACATAACCAAAATACCATTCTCTATCATAAGATTTGTCTTCTTTAATATTAAATGACTACTAAAAAAAATGCCATTTCTTTTCCATAATTGACTATTTCACCAGCAGGGCATATAACTCCTAGTATTGCTATAAAATATTTCAGAGACTGCAGAACTTCAGGCACACTTGACTCTGGGCCGCTTCCCTAAGTCTCACTTACTGAAATAAAATAGCAAGTTAGGTCCTCAGAGAGAGGATTCTAGGGTTAACTGTGAGAGGTTGGAGAATCCAATAGTATTGCTTATGAGCCCCTACTGGTGTGCTTCTGAATATCATTTCATCAGTTGGTAGCTACCAAAAATTGTTTAAATAATTAACATCAATTAGTTTTTATAGTACACCAACTAGGACTTATTATTCCACAAGTACAAACATATTGGTTAGATGGAAATCCTTTCTCTCTTCCTGGAGTCCTCATAAAGTTTTCCTGAGGTGTAACTTTCTGCTGGGTTTCTTATAGAATCTAGAAGCTCCCTTTCCTAGTATCACTTGCTTTCATCTAATAGCTTAAAAAAGCTTTCACATTTCCTTCAATTAAGTTCCCCTTAGTAAATGCCTTTGATTCAATAGAGATGTCTAGACCTTCTTCACACCTAGCTCTACCTCTGATTGATTTATTCTGGGCTACCCTCCCATAATTATTAAGGTGAAAGCATGGAACAACCCTCTTTTGTGAGTATGTTTGTTATTGTTTGTTATGTCATTTGGTTGGTTTGATTGGCTTTGTAATTTCATCAGTTAGGAAATTCCCAGTGTGGAAAAAATTAATAAGAAGTAGTACTTGAACCCAAGTCTTCCTGACTCCAAAACCATAACTCCATCTGCTACATTATTCTGTCTTTACAGATCATTTGATTATGTTTTTATGTAAACTTAAACTTTTTGCTACTTATGTTATTTGTTTTTATTTGTTGATGGCTATTAAACTTTTAGGGCAGGGCGGCTAGGTGGTGCAGTGAGTAGAGCACCGGCCCTGGAGTCAGGAGTACCTGAGTTCAAATCCGGCCTCAGACACTTAACACAAAAACTAGCCGTGTGACCTTGGGCAAGTCACTTAACCCCAATTGCCCTCCAAAAAGGCAAAAAAAAAAAAAAAAACCTTTTAGGGCAGCTATGTGGTACAGTAGATAGTGCACAGGGGCTGGAGCCAGGAAGACTCATCTTCCTGAGTTCAAATCTGGCTTCAGACAGTCTGTAACTGTGTCACATTGGACAAGTCACTTAACCCTGGTTGCCTTAGATCCTCATCTGTAAAATGAGTTGGAGAAAGAAATGGCAGACTCCCCAATGTCTTTGCCAGGAAAACCCCAACTGGAGTCACAAACAGTTGGACTTGTCTGAAAATGAGTAATAATAAATAATTAAACTTTGAATTTAAGATTTCAAAAATAAAATGCTTCCGAGTTCTTTTGATTAAAAGTTATGCAATGACTGAATATTCACATAAAGATACATATGAAAATATTTGTTTTCCAGGTATTCCTTCATCCTCCAAAATCACATTTCTATTCCTGTATTACTTTTAGGATCTCCTTGGAATTTTCAGTATCTAAACCTGATGTGATCTCCCAGCTGGAGCAAGGAGATGAACCTTGGGCCCTGGAACACAGGCAGCTAAGGGGAAAGATATCCTAAGCAATGACTGTTCAGGCAAGTGAGTCACTGAAAAATACATTTTTTTTCTCATTATTTTTTTTTATTTATTTATTTTTCTTGTTTTGGGGTGGATTTTTTGAAGGGGGAAGGCAAGGCAATTGGCATTAAGTGACTTGCCCAAGGTCACACAGCTAGCGTGTCAAGTGTCTGAAGCCAGGTCTGAACTCGGGTCTTCCTGACTCCAGGGCTGGTGCTCTATTCATCATGCTACCTAGCTGCCTCTTATTTTTTAAATAATGTTTTATTTTTCCCAATTACATATAAGGACAATTTTTAACCTTTAAAAACAATTTTGAGTTCCAAATTTTCTCCCTCCCTCTCTACCTCCACCTTCCTGAAGATAGTAAGCAAATAGGCTATACATGAGCGATAACACAGAACATATTTCCCTATTAGTCACGTTGTGAAAGAAAACACTAACCAAAGAGAAAAAACACAGAAAATAAAGAAAGTGAAAATAGTACGCTTCAGTCGGCATCCAGACTCCCTCAGTTCTTTCTGTGGAGGTGGACAGTATTTTCTATCATGAGTTCTTTGGACTTGAAATGACATTTATTTTATTTTATTTTTAATATTCTACTTTTTATTTAGTATTTTATTTTTCCCCAGTTACATGTAAAAACAATTTTTGACATTCGTTTTTAATACTTTGAGTTCCAAATTCTCTCCCATCCTCCATCCACACCCCCCTCATTGAGAAGGCAAGAAATTCAATATAGGTCATACATGTATGCAAAACATATACACAATATGTCATGTTGTTAAAGAAAATGGAGACAAAAAAGACCTTCAAGAAAAACAAAGTAAAAAAAGTATGCTTCAATCTGCATTCAGACACTATCAGTTCTTTCTCTGGGAATGGATAGCATTTTTCATCATAAGTCCTTCAGAATTGTCTTGTATTGTTATATTGCTGAGAATAGCTAAGTTATTCATAACTGATCATCTTATAATATTGTCGTTACTTTATACACAGTGTGTTTCACTTTGCATCAGCCCATGCAAGTCCTTCCAGGTTTTTTTTTGAGAACATCCTTCTCATCATTTCTCAAAAAACAATAGTATTCTGTCATAATCACTTAGCACAACTTGTTCAGCCATACCCCCAAGTGATGGACATCCCTTCAGTTTCTAATTCTTTGCCCACAGAAAAAAGCTGCTATAAATATTTGTGTACATATAGGTCCCTTTCCTTGTAGTGGTATTGCTATGTCAAAAGGATATGCATGGTTTTATAGCCCTTTGGGCATAGTTCCAAATTCCTCTACAGAATGGTAGAATCAATTCACAATTCCACCAATAATGCATTAATGTCTCCTTTGAAAATGTATTTTTATAAACATTTGTGTGATTGGATGCTGAGTAACATTGCCTAGGCAGAGTTCAAAGGCATTAGAAGATTGAGTTTACCCTTAGAGAGCTCACTGATAGGACATGAGAATTGTAAACCAGTTAAGAGCAAAGTAAAGAACAATTTATAATTTACCTGCATGTAATCATGGGGTTATAGTTAGAGAACTAGAAGAGATCTTAGCACCCAGTGCCCAAGCACTGAAGCCATTCAGGCTGTTGAATGAAATGTTCAGAGTGGGCTTATTGGAGGCATTTAGATCTGGGTATTGAGAAATTGGTGGACCTAGATTGGAACTTTCCTTCTTTGGACTTCCTTGAGGTACATAACCAGTAGTTGGATAACTCAGGCAAAAGATATGAACAATTTCATAACTATTCTTGCCTACTTACATTTTCTTTTCCTAAACAGCTGGGCCAATCCACAGTTCTAGCTACTATGTATTTGTATGCCTAACTTCTGTTGATCCCCCTAGTGCCATTTACATCTTTTCCAATGTGATGAGTATGAGATGAAAATTCAAAATTGTTTTAATTTCCATTTCTCTTACTATTAGTGATTGGGAGAATTTTTCCATGTATTTAATGATTGCATTTTAGCTGTGTATGTTCCTCCATCTCTTAACTGAGAGATGAGGAAAATGGGGAGCAAGAAAAATATTTGCTTCCATGTTGCAGAGATCTTCCTTGGGGAATTAATAAAATTTGTGTTTAGAGAGGTGGCTATGACTGTTGATAGAGGGGCTAGAGTGTTAGGTTGAATATTTGGGATTTGATTCTACAGTAAGAAGTCCTAAACTCCTTTAGAATAAGAAAAGAGCCACTCTCCCCTGCTACCAGGGAGGCCAAGGCTAGTGGACTTAAGAGGCTAAGCCAATCAGGTATCCACACTGAATACCCTAATACAGTGGTTCTCAGCATGTGGATTGCAGCCCATTTGGGGGGTTGAACGACCCTTTCACAGGAGTCACAGGGGTTGCTTAAGACCATAGGAAAACACATATTTCCGATGGTCTTAGGAACTGAAACACCTCTCCTCTATCTGTCTCCAGACAGGTCTGCCCAGATGCAGATACACCCACATGCAGATATGCCCACATCCAAATATTAAAGGATTACAGCATTAGGAAGGTTGAGAACCACTGGCCTAATATGATGAGTCTCTGGGAAAGCATGGAGGGGAAGAGGGGCACCAAACTACCTAAGAAGGGGTGAACCCGCCCAAACTGGAAACAAATCACGTTGAAGCTTTATGTTGATCAGTAGTAGGCTTGGGCCCAGAAGTGGCAGCTATACTTCCAGCCTGTATGAAATATAGAGATTCATTTTCAAAAAAAGGAAAAAGAAAAAAAAGAGATTGTCTTATTCATCTGCATATGTGCCATAACAATAAACATAGTTCAGAACACAATTAGGCTTATAAAGATGTTGAATATATAAATGAATGAGTGCCTACCAAAGAAGGCCATATCAAGTCCCTTTGATATTTGAAAAGGAGACTAATAGTTGAAAATGGTACTTGAAGAAGGTTATTCTGATTAAGATGAGTATATATAAATATTTGCATCGGATGCATTGCCAAGAGGGTTACATGAAGGGAAGTCTGAAGAACTTAGGATCATAGAATCTTAGAAGTAGAAGAGAACTCAGTTGACATCTCTACAATAACATTGGGGGAAGGAGAGAGGTATGTGATCCAGTCTCTGCCTGAGAACCTTTAGTGATAGGGAACTCATCTCAAGCCAACACAGTCTATTCCATTGTTGCACAGTTCTTTACACTGAACAGAAATCAGGCTTTCTGTGATATACTTGTATTGGTCCCAGAGTAGTAGCTCCTGGGTCAAAGCCCCAGTGTAGCCCTACACATATTTGATAACTGTTCTCATATGCTCCAACCCTCAAGTCAACCACAGTGCCTTCAACCTATCTTCTCAACAAAACAGCTTATTCCCCTTTTGAACAACTCAAATTGTTATGAACATGCAATGCTTGAACACTGTAGGTGCTTTAAAGAAATGCTTGTTGAACTGAATCAGGAAGTTGTTCTTAGACATTCAGTTAAAATCTATCTCTACACAACTTCCATTTATTGCTTCTGGTTCTGTCCTCTGGGACCAGGCAGAACAAGTCTGATCCTTCTTCCATATGAGTGCTTTATCCACTGAGCCACCTAGCTGCCTCCACCCTCTGTGGTACCTTAGCATAAAACATTTAAGCAAAACTACCCAGTAGAACTCCTCTATCTTTCAAAGATTGCTGGAAGTAGCTCAGTAATCACACCTGCCAGTTCTTGTCAGTTCCTTGTCTATTTATTGATTCTTGTTCTCATTGATTGGCCAGCAGTAGGTCCAAGGCTGAGCCTACTTGGTCATTGTTTGGGCCAAGATTGACTCAGAGTGAATGTAAATAGCAATTGTTTTTGTTTTAGCCAGAAACCCTGATCGTCTTCCCCTCCCAGATCAAAATTTTTTTTTAAACTAGGTAAAAGAGGTCATTCTTTGCCTCACTTCTTACCTAGCTTTCCTAGTCATTGAATCTGTGTTGTCTCAGTCAAATTGAGATCTGGGAAAGACCTTAGCTTGAAGTTTCACACAGTCTGTGAACCACTATTGAATGAGTAAATCATTAACTATTGCCAGGCATTTTTCCTCACAACAAATGATATGACTATAACCTTAGATGATTTATCATTTGTCAAATTAGTTATTGGAATTTAAACTATAGCAGTTTGAACTCCTCAATCGTATATAATTTTTTATTGTTATGATGTCTAAGTATCTTTAGCTTAGGCTTGGTAGTGCCTGTCTTAAAAGATGAAGAAATGATAATATCAAGTTTAACATGGCCAAGGACTCTATAATAAATATAACGACAACGCATACTTTAAAATCATGAGCATACTGCTTGTAATTTACTTCCACCAATGAACTAAGGATCTCATTTTTTCAGGTACTTTCTCCAGTGGTTTAGATCTCATCTTGTTTTTATACAAATACCCCATAGAGAACCCACCCAGAATGCAGGAGGAAGGGTCTTCCTCTGGTTATTTTAATGTTTGGGGAATACAAGGGAAACACTAAGGCTGCCCATTCCTCAGGGCTTACAGTATGACTCTCTTTACATGACTGGCCCACCTCCTTTTCTGATTCAACAAATCCATGATGATCTCTTGCACAGTAAAAACTGATATGATTGAGTATGTAAAAGTGTCAAGCCTCTGGTAACCCCTTTCCAAATAGTGGAATAATTAGAATGATCCTTTGAGGCTAGTTTATAATAAAAGTAATATTAACAATAACTTCCATTTATATAGTACTTTTTGGTTTGCAAAGTACTTTATAAATAGTATCTCATTTTTTTCCCCTTATAGCAACCCTGGGAAATAGGCCTGTTATTATCCCCATTTTATAGATATAGAAACTGAGGCAGACAAAAATTAAATTACTTGCCCAGGTTCAGATAGCTAGTAAGTATCTGAAGCTAGATTGGAACTCAGGTCTTCCTGACTCTAGCCAGTGCTCTAACCACTGTACCACCTAGCTGCTTCTTTTATTAACAATGTATATTCCAATTTATTGACTGAATATTGTTATATTCTTTTAGCCTGAGTTATTTGATTTGAACATGAGTTTATTCATATTCAATTAACACTCCAAATGCCCATTTTTTTTTCTTAGCACTAAAAGAGTATTGTGGTACAGTATCACATTGCAACTATACTTGCTATATTCTAGTTAGTTTAATATTTCATGGATCCATAATTTGGTTGGTATGAGTACTTCTTCCATCAACATAGATATCATCAACATAAATACTCTAAACCTTAGTAAGCAATTTTTATGAATTGCTGTGTCTGCAAAGCTAACCTTCTGGTGATGAACTTTTTCTCTGATAAGTATCATGATCACTTGATCTACTACTGTCTGTTGGCTTGACCTGTACTTGAAGCTTTTCCCTCCTAGTAGGAACTTTTGGAACTCATGCTTTATAGGACTAGGGTTTATTTCCATAATATGATCAATCAATCAATCAACAAGTATTTTATTAAGCACCTAGAATGTAGGAGGCGTTGTGCTAAGCCTTGGAGATACAAAAATAAAACACAACAGTACATGTCCTCAAGGACTTTATAATTCTAATGAGGGAGACAGCATGTACATAAATAGATACAAGATCCAAAACAACAGATACAAGGTAACCTTGGAAAGGAGAGTTCTAGCACCTGGGGGACCAGGAAAGCAAAGGGGTAGAGACAGGAAATGGAGCATAACATGTGAGAAACAGCAAGTGGTGGATCAGTATGACTGCATTGGAGTAAGCAAGTAGGTGAGCAAAATGTAGGAAGATGGGCAAAGTAGGAAGGGGTCAGATTTTGGAGGCCTTTAAATGCTAAGCAGAGTTTATATTGATCCTAGAGGTAATAGGAAGCCCCTGGAGTTTATCGGGCGGGAGGTGACATACCTGTGCCATAGGAAGATTATTTTAGCAGCTATTGGGGGCTGAATTAGAGTAAGGAGAGACTGGAGGCAAGGAGACAAAATAGGAGGCCATTGTAATAGTCCTGGTAAGAACTGATGACAGATTAGCTGCTGTGTGAATAAACAACAGGGAACATATGAAAAAGATGTGAGAGTGAAAAGTTAAGGATGACAATGAAATTTTAAATCTGTACAAGTAGGATGGCTGATTGTGTCCTTGACAATAATAGCAAAGTATGGAAAAGATGTGGGTTTTTTGGGAAAGGTGATCAGTTCTGTTTTAGACGCTTTGAGTTGGAGATGCCTATGGGATATCTAAGTTTGAAATATCTATAGGGAGTTCATGAACTGGAGTCCAGGAGAGAGGACTAGGGCTGGTTATGTAGTTATGGGAGTCATCCCCTATGAATCACAGATAAGATTACTGAACTGATGGAAGCCAATGAAGTCACCAAGTGAGAGATAAAAGAGAAGGCCAAGGACATAGCTGTGGGGTACACCCGTGGTTAGTATCTATAGCATAAATGATGATCCAGTGAAAGACACTGAGGAAAAGTAGTCAGACAGGGGAGGAGAACCAAGAAAGAACAGCATCATGAAGACCCAGAGAGAAGAGAGCATTCAGGAGAAGGTGGTCCGCAGTGCCAAATGCTACAAAAATGTCAAGATGAGGGCTGAGAAAAAAAGTTATTCAATTTTTAAATAATGAGATTGTTGGTCATTTTTGAAAGAAAATTTCAGTGATGAGATTAGAAGCCAGATCACAGAGGGTTAAGAAGAAAGTACAAAGGGGGCGGCTAGGTGGCGCAGTGAATAGAGCACCGGCCCTGGAGTCAGGAGTACCTGAGTTCAAATCCGGCCTCAGACACTCAACACGAAAAACTAGCCGTGTGACCTTGGGCAAGTCGCTTAACCCCAACCTGCCCTCCAAAAAAAAAGCAAAAAAATAAAAATAAAAAAAAAAAAAAAGAAAGTACAAAGAAAGGAAGTGGAAGCACTGAGGATAAACAACTTTCCCAAGGAGTTTGGCTGAGACGGGAAGGAGAGACCTAGTACCAAAAGTTAGTGGGGATGGAATGTTCTATAGTTACTTATCCCTTCCACATTGCGACTTTCCCCACTGAGGTTTCAATAAGAAATTAAATGAGAATTTGGGGGGAGTTTTATGGAATCTACAGACAACAGAGAAAAAGTTTAGAAACTCAGAAATGCATAAAATGTATGTATAATATTGTATAATATCAATTCAAATTTTACAAAAAGATACTATAAATCTCTTACAAAAGAAAAAGAAAAGAAATTCAGACTTCTTCTCTGCTACAAAGGGAAGGCCAAAAAATTTTATGTGTATTTTCCAGACTGAGGGAGCACAATACCCCAAGCCACCCCCCCCAAACCCCAGCCATGTGGAAGGGATAACTCAAGTAAGTGTTGTTTTTTGGTTTGTTTTTTTTTTAAAGATGAAACATTGGGAGAGTACTTTGTTAACAGAGGAAGGTTTAATTAAAAGGAGCTTAATATTCAAAATAAAGAAGATGATGACCCTATTGCAGTCTGCACTGGACTCCAATTCTGGTGGATAACCTCATATATCATGGTTGGGGAGGGGTATGGGCCTTCAAGTGTATGTAGAAGCCTGTCAAAAATGATCACACTACTAATGTGATATATGCCTTCCACCTCCAGCATCTTGAGCACTAAACATAATGGCCTTCCTAGACTTCTTAGGAAAGGGAAAGGTGTGCAGACCTCACAGTCTGCAGAGTCACAGGGGCTTAGCAAAGACAGAGGGAGGCAGGGGCCAAATCCTGTGAGAACAGCAACAGCAACCTACAGAGATGACATCACACAAATTTACCTTATCCAATATGACAGTTCCATGCCTGATTTCTGCAGAGTTGATCTCTCTGTGTCAGACCCTAGTTCCAGTTTTCCTGCAATATTTCCTGACATTTATTGCTTGGAAACTCTCCTCTAGACAGATGTCTTTGCTATGAGTCAGCTTCCAGTGAGATCCAACCTTGGCATTAGCAGATCCTGTGGAGCCACCCAATAGTGGCCCCACCTCCACTGTCCTATAGCACCTCTAGTCCAACCCTATTATTTTACAAATTAGCAAAGTGGGGCCCAGAGAGGTCATTCTTGAGGTCAAATGCTAGTAAAAGGTAGGGTTGAAATTGAACCATGTATATGACCTTCATATTTCCTTCCAACTATAAGATTCTAAAATTCTAAGATTTTTTTTCCTCAGTCATTAATAATTTTTCTGCACAAGAGTCTTCAGTGATTTCCTGTTGACTTCTGGATAAAATACAAAATTTTTGTCTTGGCATCACAATATGACTCTGGCCCACCTTTCCAGACTTGTTTCACATTACTGCCACTTTCAAATACTCTGTGTTCCAGACAAACTGAGCTTTTTACTAATCCCCAAATTTGGCATGGGGCAACTGGGTGGCACAGTGGATAGAGAGCCAAGCTTGGAGTCAGGAAGACTCATCTTTTTAAGTTCACATCTAGAATCAGACACTTACTGGCTGTGTGACCTTGAGTAAGTCATTTAACCCTGTTTGTCTCAGTTTTCTCATCTGTAAAATGAGCTGGAGCAGGAGATGGCAAACCATGCCAGTATCTTTGCCAAGAAAACCCTGAATGGGGTCACAGAGTCAGATACAACTGAATGACAACAACAACAACAACAAACTTGGCATTCCATCTCCAGCTCCTGGGACTTTACACAGATTCCTAATCTCTAGGAATTTACTTCCCACACTACCCCCCACACACACCTCTTATAGGGATTAAAAGGAAGTGAGAGATTCTGTGAAGTGGAGGTGAGGAGGTAGTTTGTTCAAGGGACAGGGCACTGTGAATGAGGAGCAGAGAGAAGGACATTTTGGCTGGACCATAGAGTGTAATAAGGGGAGTAGTGAATAATGAAGCTTAAAAAATAGGTTAAGACAGGGGGCGGAGCCAAGATGGCAGCCTAGAAGCAGCAAAGTTTCACACCTCCCACACAGCCACCTTAAATACCCATAAAATATGACTCTAAACAAATGTTAGGGCTCCAAAACTCACAAAAATACAGAAAACACATCTCTTGCTGAAGGCAACTCGGCAGGTGGGGCTCATTGCAGCAGGCTGGGAACCAAGGCCAGCCCAACACAAAACCGCAGCCAGGTCCCAGGGAAGTCGGGAGGAGCCACAGTTTAAGTCTACAGGAGAGCGGATCTGCAGTACCTGGGGCAGTTTCCACATTTATCAAGCCAGGAAAAATAAGGCTCAGAGAAAGGTCAGTGGAACTCAAGATAAATTTGGGGGAGGAAAAGCGTCCGGCCAAACTGCTCCCAGAACAAAGAAGCAGCAGGAAGTGGCAGGCATGGCTGCAAGCAGCAACTGTTTCCATTGGGCCACTTCAGAGCTCCTGGCTGCAGATTGCAGGGGGGCCGAGACAACTGCTCAGGGCCAAGGGCTTTTGTGTTGAGCTGCCTGGATTCGGATCATGGTCTTGGGTGGTGGTCCAGGGGTGTGCTTTCAGCAAGCCAAAGCTGGTGGGGGCTGCAGTACCCCCCTAATAGCTCCAGCAGCTGTGAAAACCCCCAGCAATTTGGGACAGAGCTTCCCCCCCTGGGAAGCAGAGTTCCACAGAGCTAAAAAATCAAGCAATTAATTGACTGGCCAACATGAGAAAAAGGAAGCAAAATAAGAACAGCAATAAAACTCTAGAAACCTTTTTTGGGGACAAAAAGGATCAAAGCATGGAACAGGAGGAAGACAACACAGTCAGAACTCCCACACCAAATGCTTCCAAGAAACATGAAGGTTTCCTACAAGCTATAGATCAACTGAAAAAGGACTTTGAAAACCAAATAAGAGAAGTGGAGGAAAAAT
>CM053601.1:149603387-149618952 GCA_028646575.1 Pseudocheirus occidentalis | reverse complement strand
GATGGGGGGGGGGGGGCCTTCCAGGATGAAGGAAAGCCAAGGAGCGATAGGGCACCTTAATAAGAGGGGGAGGGGGGAAATCCTAACAAAGCTCAGTGCCTTGCTGGGCAGTAGGAGGTCTTTGAGTAAGAGGCTACCTTATTGCAAAGAGTTTTGCTACAGGAGTTCTGAATTCCCTTTCAACCCTCAGGAGATTGTTATTCTATTCCCTCTCCTGGTTTGTAAACTCCCTTGGGGTAGAGGCTCAATTTCCGGTCTCTTGACTCCCCCACAGAAAACAGCCCCAGAGTTCCGTTTCTTCCTGCAGCGGCTAAAGGACCGCTGTGATGAAAAGCTGGTTCCCGTCCATCCTGTCATTTGCTCCATACTATGAAACGTCTCTGTACTTCATATATTTTTCTCCTCTGGAAATGAAGGAACCGAGGCCACAGATTTCAAGCTCACCTAGTCTAAATCCCTCATTTTACAGAGGACACCCAAGATTCTCTTCAGACTGGCCGGGAGGAACAAAATCACTCCTTAAAGTATCTCCTTCTAGCTCCGGATCCTAGGCTGAGGGGGAGAGAGTGGGGGAACGGAGGGAGAAATTCTAGATTCCAACTACACTTCTGATACTTGCTCTCTTTGTCACTTGTTCCCCTTTCTGGGGCTCTTCACTATTAAAAAGGAGGGGTGGCGGGGGGGGGGGATTAGTCTAAATGATTCTTAAAGTCTCTAGCACCTCTAACAGTCTGTGCATTTAAGGAATTGGAAGAGAGGGTGGTGAGCTGAAGCAGCCGACCTCATTCAGCAACAGTCTGCCCATTCCGCCTGGACAAATCTGGGGAAATCCTACAAGACTGCCAGCCCAAAGAGCACAGCGAGGCCGGCGGCAGAGACGAGGAGCCGCTCCCCTCCCTGAGCCATCCCGGCCCGGCTGGGAAACGCGATCCCTCCCCTGGTGCTCTGAACTCGTCTCCTTCCTTACCTGGCGCGTGTTGAGCCCAGCACGGAACCAGGAACACTCCCAAGACCATCCCAGTGGCGCTCGGGAAGTGACCAGGAAAAGCCATAATCATGATTCCAGGCCCCCGACCTTCAGAGCAGCTTCCTTTTTACCAGCCCATGAGAGCCACACCCCCGGAAGAAGGCGCAACCTAACAAAACTTGGAATCAGTAAGTGGTCCCCTGTCTCTTGGCAACTTCCTCGCAAAAAGGCAATCATTCATTCTACCAAGTTTTACTGAGCTCTTCCTATGTCTATAATGCAGTTACTGGATAAGCAAGTGTCATTTAAAAAAAAAATCATCTTATTCTCAGAGGCATTGAAGGCACTGAGAGTGATCGCTGGATGAAGAAAAGCCAAGGAGTGATACCACAACCGTGTATGAGGGGGAGAGGTGTAGGGCATGTTCAGGGAAGACTACCTCTAGGGTGAGCCCTTTTCAGGGCTGTTTTCCACCTTTGGTGTCCACCTATTCCACCCAACTCTCACCTGTGGCTCCAACAAGCTGTAAAATACACAGGGGCCACACTCTTGGCTCAGGTTGAGGGTCACTGAGGGGTCTCAGACCCATCGGGTGTATTAGTGGGGTGTCTACCCCAAGCATGTGAAGACTTCCCTCGGTGGAATGGGCAGATGAGAACAATTTGTTCCTATGGCCATGAAGGCATCTGATACAGGGGCTGTGGAGTTCTTAGAGTTTAGTTAAACCTTGGAAGACACAAAGATCATCTACTGCATTCAGAGACCTCAGCAGTCCTCTGTCCTGCCACTGGACTGTGGTGACTCTGGAGCAGGGAGTGAGGCTGACAACTTTGTGCCACTCTGCCTCACTTAAATCCAATTTACACATGAAGCAAAAGACATCACCCATGTCATCTTAGCATTTTTAACTATCTCAAAGTCCTGTGGGGACAGGCAAGTGACAAAGCTGCAGGTGCACATACACTGGGAGCTGCAGTCAGAACCCTGCAGACAGGAGCTCCAGCCATGGGGTTGTCTTCTGTCTGGAGGCAGCAGTGAGATCTGTAGCCCCCTGGGTGTCTGGGCAGCCTTTTAAATAGAGCACTGCTCACCTCCTGGTATACCAAACACCAAAAGGTACACCAAGCATCACAGAATATCTGATTTTCTCTTTAATCAGATTTAAAACAAACATATACAAAGGATGACTGGGACAAAGTTTTCTAACATTTCTAATAAATATTACACTAGAGAATATGATTTTGTACAACCTAAATCCAAAATAAAAATGAAAAGAAAACTCTACACAACAGAAGTTAGCTAATGCTTGAATCTGGATCATTTTTTACTTATTTTTCAAAATTACAAAACAATTATTCATTTCTAGATAGTCCAAACAAAGCACAAACCAATCTAAGTACAGTGGTGTACAGGTCATAACAGTCCATTTTAAAGGCCAGGTTCTTGATCATCATGTTCTGGAGCTGTGCACATATGTTCTAAGTTAGTTCTGGAATTCTCCAGAAAACAGGCTACTGATTCACAGCTAATTGCTGTTGTTGTTGTTTTTAGAATTTTTTTTAATTTTTCTCATTTGCTTGTAAAAACAATTTAACCTTCATTTTTTGTAATTTTTGAATTCCAAATTCCCTGCCTTCCTCCCACCCCTCCCCTTTCTTTGAGAAGGCAAGCACATTGGTATAGATTATACTTGTGTAGTCATGCAAACTATATTTCTGTATTAGCCATGTTGCAAAAGAGAATGCAGATCAACAACAGCAAAACCAAAGAGTAAAAAAAGTCTAGGCAGACCTTGTTTTATTGTGCTTCACTTTATGGTGCTTCACAGATATTGTGTTTTTTACAAATGCAATGTTTGTGGAAACCCTGCTGTGAGCAAGTCTATCAATGTTATTTTTCAATAGAATGTATTCACATCATGTCTCTGTGTCACATTTTGGTAATTCTCAATACTTCAAACATTTCCATTATTCTTAAATCTGTTAAGGTGCTCTTTGATCAGTGATCTTTGATGGTACTATTGCAACTGCTTTGGGGCACAAAGACTAGCGGCCATATTAAGCACTAAACTTAAACAATAAATGTTATATGTGCTCCACCAACCAGCCCTTCCCACCTCCAGCTTCCTTCCCAGAGAGGTACAACAGCAATGGCCTCTAAGTGTTCAAATGAAAGGAAGAGTCACTGACATGAAAAACTTCATTGTTGCCCTAAGGAATTGCCATACCCACTGCCTTCATCAGCAACCAACCCCTTTATCTGTCAGTATTCAAAAACACCAAGGTAAGACCCCCCCTCCCAGCAAAAAGATTATGAAACACTGAAAGCTCAGACAGTGGTTAGCATCTTTAGCAATAGCATTTTTAATTGAAGTGGGAGGGGGTTAGACATAATACTACTGCACACTTAATAGACCACAATATAATACAAACAACTTCTATTGTACTGGGAAACAAAAAAAAATTGCGTGACTTGCTTTATTACAGTATTCACTTGATTGCTGTGATCTGGAATTGAATCCTCAATATCTCTGAGGTATGAGGTCTGAACTCTTCAATCTACATTCAGACTCTACAAGTTCTTTCTTAGGAGGTGGATAGCATTTTTCATCATAAGTCCTTTGAAACTGTCTTGTATAATTGTATTGCTGAGAAGATCTAAGTCATTTACAATTGATCATCTTACAATATTGCTGTTATTGTGTACAACAATCTCCTGACTCTGTTCACTTCACTTAGCATCAATTCATATAGGTCTTCCCAGATTTTTCTAAAATCATCCTGCTCATTATTTCTTATAGCAGAGCAGGATTCCATCACAATCAAATACCATGAATTATTTAGCCATTCCCCAATTCACAGGCATCCCCACAATTGCCAATTCTGTGCAAATGCAAAAAGAACTGCTATGAATAATTTTGTATATATAAACCCATTTCTTTTTTTGGTTGCTGCTGTTGATTTCTTGCCAAAGTGTACACGCAACTTTATAGCACTGTGGACATAGTTCCAAAGTGCTCTCCAAAATGGATCAGTTCACAACTTCACCAACAGTGCATTAGTACCCTAATTTTTCCACATACCTCCAACATTTGCCATTTTCCTTTTCTGTTATAATAGTCAATGTAATACAGTATGAGGTGGTATCTCAGAGTTGTTTTAATTTGCATTTCTCAAATCAATAATTATTTAGAACATTTTTTCATGTGACTATGGATAGCTTTGAATTCTTTGTCTGAAAACTGCCTATTCACATCATTTGACCATTTATCAATTGGGGAATGGCTTGTATTTTTGTAAATTTGACTCAGTTCTCTATATCTTTGAGAAATGGGGCCTTTTACAGAGAAACTTTCCAGAAACATTTCCCACAATTTCCTGCTTTCCTTCAAATTTTGGCTGCATTGGATTTGTTTGTACAAAAACTTTTAATGTAATGATAATTGTCCATTTTACATCCCATAATGCTCTCTCTTATTGGTTTCATTATAAATCTTCCCTCATACACAGATCTGACAGGTAAACTATACTATGCCCCCCTAATTTAGTTATATGGTACTTTATTTCTAAATCATGTACCCATTTTTGACCTTATCTTGATATCCATTGTGAGATGTTGCTCTATATCTAGTTTCTGCCCAACTGCTTTCCACTTTTTCCAACAATTTTTGTCAAATACTGATTTCTTCTCTCAAAAGTTTAGATCTTTGGTTTTATCAAATACTGGATGACTATGATCATTTACTACTGTGTCTTATTTACCTACCCTGTTCCACTGATCCAGCACTCTATTTCTTAGCCAGTATCAAATTATTTTGATGACTACCACATTGTAATATGGTTTGGGGAAGAGGGTTGGGAAGGAATAGGAGGGAGAGGAAGGAAAACAGTGGGAAGAGGAGGAAATGGAGAGAGGAAAAGGTGGTAGAGGAGGTGGAAGTCAAGGTAGGGGGGGTGATGGCAGTTGTGCTACTACCACTGCTTTTTATTATTCTTGTTTTTAATGAAATCTTATCCCCCAAGCACTAAGATTTGTCTTTAGAAAACAGAAATAACACCAGTCAGATTGGCTAAGATGACAAAACAGGAAAATGATAAATGCTGGAGAGGATGTGGAAAAATTGGAACACTAATGCACTGCTGGTGGAATTGTACACTGATCCAACCATTCTGGAGAGCAATCTGGAACTTTGCTTGAAGGACTATAAAAAAACTGCATGCACTTTGACCCAACAACACTACTGCTAGGGCTGTATCCCAAAGAGATCATAGAAATGCGAAAAGGACTTGTATGTGCAAAAATATTTATAGCTGTTCTTTTTGTGGTGGCAAAGAACTGGAAATCAAAGGGATGCCCATCAATCATGGAATGGCTAAACAAGTTGTGCTATATGGATATAATTGAATACTATTGTGTTATAAGAAATGAGGAGCAGACAGACTTCATAATAACCTGAAGAGACTTACACAAAATTGATGTTGAGTGAGAAGAGCAGAATCAGGAGAAATTTGCACACAATCACAAATACAACATATGGGTGATGACTAATCTTAATAGACTGGGCTTCTCTCAGCAATGCAAGGTTATAAGTTTACAAAGGGTTCATGATGGAAAGGGATATCCACACCCACAGAAAGAACTACAGAGTCTGAATGCAGATTGAAGTTATCTACATTTTCTCTTCTATGTTTTGTTTTGTTTCATTTCTTCTTTCTCATTCTTCACTCCATTGGTTATAATCCTTCTTTATAACTTGACTAATGTTTAATGTGAAGGTATTTGTAGAACTTCTATTTAACTGCATGCCAACATGGGGGAAGAGGGGGAAGGAGAAGGAAGGGAGAAAATTTGAAACTCAAGGGATTGTAGAACTGAATGTTGTAAACTAAAAGTAAATAAATAAATTTTTATAAAAAAGAAAATGATTCAAGAATGGAACTAAGTTTTTGGTAACCTCTCCTCTCACATTTTTCAGGAGATAATATAAATGTCTTTAAAATGTTACTAGAGACAGACTCAGGGGTGGAGCTAAAATGGAATACTAGAAACAGAACTTCTACACAGCTCTGGCTTCCACCTCCTCCAAAACATGTAAAAAAAATGACTCTACACAAACTTTAGAGATATAGAACACACAAAGTGACAGAGAGAAACAAATCTCCTGCTGAAAGAAGCCCAGCAGGCCAGCAGGAATGGCCCATCACAGAGTGCTGGGAGCCAAACACAATGCCAACTGAGCTGTGATTTTAGCCCCAGGGTAGCTTCGACCAGAGGCGGCTTGAGCAGACTTCAGGTTGAGTAAATCACCAGCAACTGTAGCAGTTTCCAGACTTCTCAATCCACAAATGCCAAAGACAAAGTAAAAGGTCACTATGGAACTTTGTTCAAACAGGGGGAGTGTGTTCCAGCTGCTAACCCTAGAGAGATAAGCAGAGGAAGTGCATTGGCTGCAGCTGCTGCCACGTGGCTGGTTCTGGAGCTCTTGGCCTGCAAATTGTAGGGGGATAAAGCAACCATTCAGAAGATAATTGCTCTTGCTTTAACCTTCTTGGATCCAGATGACAGTCTTAGGTGGTGGTCCTGGGATGTGTAATTGGAAGCTAATGACTTTATGAGAAATCAAGATACTATAAAACATATCCAAACAATAGAAAAAATAGAAGGCAATGTGAAATATCTCATTGGAAAAACCACTGACCTGAAAGATCCATGAGACATGATTAAAAAATGATTGTACTACCTGAAAGCTATGATCAAAAAAAAGAGTGTAGAAACCATATTTCAAGAAATTCTCAAGGAAAACTTCCCTGATATTCTAGAACTAGAGGGCAAAATAGAAAGTTGAAAGAATTCACTGATCACCTCTAGAAAATGATCCCAAAAAGAAAATTCCTAGAAATATTATAGCCAAATTTCAGAGTTCCCAGGTCAAGGAGGAAATGCTGCAAGTAGTCAGGAAGAAACAATTTGAGTATTGTGGAAACACAATCAGGATAACACAAGACCAAGCAGCTTCTACATTAAGGGACAGAAGGGCTTGGAATATGATATTCCAGAGATCAAAGGAGCTAGGACTAAAACCAAGAATCATCTACCCAGCAAAACTGAGTATAATGCTATAGGGAAAAATATGGTCATTCTATGAACTAGAGGATTTTCAAGTATTCTTGATGAAAAAGCCTGAGCTGAACAGAGAATTTGACTTTCAGATACAAGAAGCAAGAGAAGCATGAGAAGGTAAATAGGAAAAAAAATCATGAGGAACTTATTAAAGTTGACCTTTTTACATTCCTACGTAGGAAAATGATCATTGTAACTCATAAGACTCTTCTCAGTATGAGGATAGCTGAAGGGAATATATATTGTGAATATATATATATGTATGTATGTGTGTATGTATGTATAGATATATACATACACACATGTATATGTATGTATGTGTATATATGTATAGGAGGATTGTGTGTGTATAAATACATATGTGAGTGTGGGTATTTGTATGTTCATGTATACATAGAGGGCATAAGATGAGTTGATTATGAAAGGATAATATCTAAAAAATAAAATTAAAAGGTGAAAGGAATTTATTGGGAGAAGAAGAAAGGGAGAGATAGATTAAGGTAAATTATCTCATATAAAAGAGGCAAGATAAAACTGTTACAATGGAGGGAAAGAGCAGGAAGGTGAAAGGGAATGGGACAATCTGATTCTCATTGAATATGACCTGAGAAGGGAATCACATACACACATATTTGGATATCTTACCCTACAGGAAAACAGGGGGCATAGGGGATAATAGGGGAGTGGATAGAAGGGAGGGCAGATTGGGGGAGAGGGTAGTTAGAAAAGTTGAAAAGATGTTGGGTCAAAGGAGAAAATAGAATAAGTGGGGTGTGGGATAGGGTGGAGGGAAATAGAGTTAGTTTTCCACAATATAACTACTATGGAAATTATTTGGGTAACTACACATGTAAAATCTATATTGAATTGCTTATCTTCCCAATGGGGGTGGATAAGGAGGGGAGAAGGGAAAAAATCTGGATCTCAAAGTTTTAAAAACAAATGTTTAAAGATTGTTTTTTTACATGCAACTGGGAAATAAGATATACAGGTACTGGGGTATAGAAACCCATTTTGCCCTACTAGAAAGTTAGGGTGGTAAAGGGGGATGATATAAGAAAGAACAGACTGGGGGAAGGGGTATTTAGCAGGCTGGCTATTTGGGGGCTAAGGTAGGGGAAAGATGGGAAGAGGAAAAATTGTAACTCAAAATCTTGTGAAAATGTATGTCAAAAACTAAAAACAAATAAAATATTGCTAGAAGCAAAATTACAATTATTCTTTTGATGATGTTAGATTTAAGGGCAAGAAATGGGACATTTTAAATTTAATTTCTTAATCCACTTTTAGTCTCCAATTAAAATAAACCAAAAAAATGTTTAGGATCAGATTCAATCTAAAATAATTAGGTTCCTTATGACTCTATCTATCAGAGTCAAGATGGCAGAATGTAAGCAGGCACTTTTCTGAGCTCTTCCATGAATTCTATCACTAACCTCTAAAAAGTGAATCTGAATAGATATTAGAGTGGTGGAATCCACTGGGAGTTAGAGCATGGCAGATTCCCAGTCCAGGAAAATGCCCACATAGGACTAGTCAGGGGGCACACAGAGCATGAGGAGGCTACACCATCACCAGCTAAGAGCAGAGTACAGTGGAGTGAAAGCACACCCTGGCCAGTGGACTCACCCACCTCAAGCGCAGTTTGCAGACATCTCACCACATGATGGAGGATCAGTTGGAGCTGGGTAAGAGAAAGTGCAGGATTTTACAAAATATTACCTCATTTGATCTTCAAAACAACCCTGGAATGGAGAAATTATTATTACTCCCATTTTATAATTGAAAATACTGAGGCAGACAGAGGTTAAGTAATTTGCCTACAGTCATAAAGCCAGTAAGTGTCTGAGACCAAATTTGAATTTATGTTTCCCTGTTCAGGCTCCAGGCTGAGTTGTTTCTTTGTTCAGAAACAATAAGATTATCAATTATACAAAACCTTTGGTCCTGAATCTCAGTCATAAAGGTGCGTTAATGGTGACAAATATTTATTACAGCAGTTTGCTTCAGTCCATTCTATCAAGCAAGAAGGTTACATGAGCAGTAGACAGTGGTGCAGGTTTTGCCCATTTATGGTAAACAAAATGTGACTCATACAAAGTTATATTGAGAATAGAAGTGTTTGACTGCTTGCTTTCCACTCTGTTAGAAAGAATATATGCCATGGAACACTGTACTCTGCTCATATGCCTCATATTCTTAAACTTTTGGAGCTAAGTACTGGGTACAATAAATCTAAGTAGGGGAATTTTCATTTAGTCCTTTATTAGAGAAATAATTCCATAAAAGGTCTTCAATGTAGTATAAATAAGCTATTTATGCCTTTTGTAAGTGTTATTAACATGAGATATTTAGGATCAAGTAAATAAAGTGAAATATTATCATTAAAAAAAAGAGAGAAAGTACAGGCCCCATGACAGCAACTCCCTCCTAGGGCTATCAGCCTGTAGCCTGGTTGTTCAAAAATACCCTACCTGAATCTCCAGGAGCCAAGATGGTGGAGTAAACCTTAGCTGCTCTAATTCCCCTCCCTGCCCCTGAAAACCCAGAGATTAATGCTCCACCCAACAGAAAATCCTGAAATAGTGGGAGCGGCTTCAGGCCTGGGAGCCCTAGAGGAAGGGCATGACTGCAGCTGTACTGAGCCTGAAGTGAACGGTGGGGGTGTCCCAACAAGCTCCACCTCAGCTGACCAACAGGAGATTCCAGAGCCCACGGGAGTGGGACCAGCAAGCACTAACACCAGAAGCCCAGGTGTTCCTTAGCACAACCAGGAGAATCTGCAGACACTAGCACTACTGGAAACCTGAAGGGGTCAGACCACCCTTCCCCCACATGTTACTCTGTGAGCTTCAGGGTAACTCAGGGGAAACACTAAGTGTCCTAGCCCTGCCTTCAGTCCAGGTAACCAGAGGCTACAGCACACAAAGTCAAAAACCAAGCCCCTAGCTCCCAGCTTGAGAAGCATGGGTCAGAGCCCTCTGTACCCCAGAAGCAGGAATCCACTCCAAAACTCAGGAAATAGATAATCACAATGTGCAAGAAGGAAGCTGAGAAATCAAAACCAAGAATGATCCAATCCTATTATAGCAAGCAAGAACTACCAAATTAAGAGGACAATATGGACTCTATACTCACACCTGAGACCACAGAAGGAAATATGATCTGGTCTCAAGCCCAAAAAGCTTTGTTGGAGGAGCTCAAGAAAGATTTTAAAAGCCAGATTAAAGATATGGAAGATAAATTGACTAAATCAGAAAAAAAAAACCTCACTGAAGAAAGCAAATCTTTAAAAAGTGAATTTTGTGAACTGGGACAGGAGGTTCAATATCTAACTGGAGAAAATACCTCCCTAAAAAAAAGGAGTTTCATAAATTACCTGAGGAAAATAATTCACTAAAAATTAGAATCAGTCAAATCAAAGCTAATGACTCTATGACACATCAAAATTCAGTCAAACAAAACATAAAGACTGAAAAAGTAGAAGAAAGTGTAAAATATCTCATTGGAAAAACAACTGACCTGGAGAATACATACAAGAAAGATAACTTTAAAATTATTGGTCTACCAAAAAGCCATGAAGGAAAAAAACAGCCTAGACAACATCCTCTAAGAGATCATCAAAGAAAACTGCCCTGAGGTCCTAGAAAGAGAAGATAAAATAGTTATTGAAAGAATTCACCAGACTCTTTCTGAAAGAGATTCCAAATTAAAAACTCCAAGAAATACAGTAGCCAAATTAGAGAACTATAAGGTCAAGGAGAAAATACTGCAAGCAGCCAGAAACAAGCAATTGAAATACCATGGAAATACAGCCAGGATTACACAGGACCTAGCAGCTTCTACATTAAACAACCAGATGGACTGAAATTTGGTATTTCATAAAGCAAAAGAGCTTGGAATGCAACCAAGGATCAACTACCCAGCAAAACTGAACATAATTTTTCAGGCAAGGAGATGGTCATTCACTGAAATAGGGGACCTCCAAACTTTCCTGATGAAAAAGCCAGAGCTCAGTGGAGAAAAAAATTTTTTATTTGATTTGTTTACTTTTAGTTTACAAGGTTCAATTGCACAATAGCTTGAGTTCCGAATTTTCTCCCTTCCCTTTCCACCCCCACCTGCCCATGCAATTAAGTATAGGATTTGCAAATACTTTCACACTGGACATTAATCTGGTTGTATAGAAGGATTGTACCCAATGGAGTGAACAATGGGAAAGAAGAAACAAAACCAAACATGAAAAAGAATGATAGCATGTAGATTGCCTCAGTCTCCATTTAAACTCTGTTTTTTCTAGATCTTTCTCTGAATGTAGATATCTCCTTCCATCTTGAGACTTGTATAACTGTGCATTGCTAAGAAGAGTCCAGTTTATCAAAGCTGGTCATCACACATATGATGTGTCTGTGATGTGGACAAATTTTTCACAGTTCTGTTCTTTTCACTTAGCATCAGTTTATATAAGCTTTTCCAGGTGAATATGAAGACTGTCTCCTCCCCATTTCTTATGGCACAATAGTATTCCATTACATTCATATACCACAACTTGTTTAGCCATTGCCCAATTGATGAGCATCCCCTTAATTTCCAGTTTTTTGCACCACAAAGAGAGCTGCAATAAATATTTTTGTACATATGGGTCTTCCTCCCACTTCCCTGATCTCTTTGGGATACAACCCCAGAAGTGGTATTACTGGGACAAAGGGTATGCAATTATTTATAGCCCGTTGGGCATAGTTCCAGATTGCTCAAATCAGTTCACAACTCCACCAGTAGTATATTAGTGTTCCAATTTTTCCACATCCTCTCCAGCATTTGCCATTTTCCTGTTTTGTCATCTTAGCCAAACTGACTGGTGAGATGTGGTATTTCAAAGTTGTATTGATTTGCATTTCTCTAATCAATAGTTATTTAGAGCATTTTTCATATGCTTATAAATATCTTTCATTTCTACCTCTGAAAATTGCCTTTTCATGTGTTTTGACCATTTAGCAATTGGGGAATGGCTTGTATTCTTATAGATTTTACTTAATACCCTGTATATTTTAGAAATGAGAACTTTATCAGAGACACTGGTTGTAAAAATTCTTTCCCAATTTTCCACTTCCCTGTTAATCTTGGTAACATTGGCTTTGTTTGTACAGAAGATTTTCAATTTAATATAATCAAAATTATCCATTTTGCATTTTGTAATGCTCTATAACTCTTGTTTCATCACGAAGTCCTCCCCTCTCCATAGATCTAACAGGTAAGCTATCCCTTGCTCTTCCAGATTGCTTACAGTTATCAGTCTTTATACCTAGATCATGCACTCATTTCAACTTTATTTTGGGGTATGGTGTTAGATATTGGTCTATGCCCAATTTCTGCCATACTATGTTCCAGTTTTCCTAGCAGGTTTTGGCAAATAGTGTGTGCTTATCCCTAAAAAACTGGGTTCTTTGGGTTTATCAAACAGTGGGTTAATAAAGTCATTACCTGTTGAGTCTTGTGTACCCAAATCTATTCAATTGATCCACTACTCTATTCCTCAGCCAGTACCAAGTAGCTTTGATGACTGAAAATGATGATTTTTTTTAAGGATGGGAAGAATATGGGAACATTTGTAGATATGTGAAAAGATGGGAAATATTTCTCTAATAGGGGATGATTGAAGATTAGGTATGACAAAGGGGGGAATCTGCTGGAGAAGGTGGGAGAGGAGGGGATCCAGTATGAATGTTGAAGAGTTTTCCTAGCAACAAGAAAATCTACCTTTTCAGGTGAGACAGGGGTAGAGGAGAAGATAATGTGGGAACATGTCTGAATAATGTGAGAAGAGGAGAGGAAAAAGAAGGAGCTCTCAGTAAATGGACTCAATTATTTTGGTGAAGTATGAGGTGAAATCCTCAGCAAAAAATATGGGGGAGAAGTAGTGCTGTGGGAGGTATGAGGAGAGACCAGAATATTCAGAACAGCTATTGTGATAAGGGTTCCATGCCCTCAACTTGCAGTTGCATTCAAGGACTGAGTCATGAAAGGGTAGCTACTAACTTAGGTTCAAAGTGTAATATCCCTATGGATCTACTTTCCTAATACTATTCTTCACAAGCCCCAACTGGTATCCTTCCCTTAAACAATCAGCAAGTGGACTCAATGAAGTCTTAATAAAATCATTTATTCAAACAACAGCAAGAATAGTACTTACAAAGCATTGCTCCCCTAAACTTGAGACTTTCTCACAAATACACATGTAATCCACGGAAAGAGTGTTGACTGTAAATAGAGTACAATGCTATTGATACAAACTTGCCACATTCACATCTCTTGGTTGTTGGTAGAACCTGGAAATGCTTTTCATTACTCAGGGAGTCCTCGTAGAATTCCCCTCAGGTGAAGTATCCATTCCAGCAGGGTTGCACAGTTGAATTCCTAGGATCTGCTCTCTTCCATAGACCTACTTTCCTCTCTGACACCAATGGCATTTCTTAAAGCTGCTCTTTCCCTTGGGTGACTGACACTGCATGCAAGACTCTATCAAATTGCCCATATGGGGTTCTGGGTCACAGTCGAAGGGTGAGATGTAGTAGTAACTAGAGTGGGGACACCTCATCACAGTTCCAGGGTGAAAAAGAATTCTTGCAGGCACTCATAGGACCAGAACACAGGTCAGGAGAGCAGTATTCCTGTCTGGTGTGTGTTTCTCTGCTACCTACAGAATTTAGTATCTTCTACTATTTCAGTACCTCCCTTTCAGAGCTACCTAGCTGGTGGGGATTAGGGATTGTAGGAAAATTCTCTCCTCCCCTTGCAAATGTTCCTTTCACAAGAAGATCTCAATCTCTTACAATCTCCCCTTCTTGAACTGTGAAGTTCATCCAGGGTTTAGTGGTTTATAATTCCCAAAGGTGTGGATAATTTGTTGTTCAATCAATCAAGTTCCCTTTTTTAACTGAATTAGAGGACTTTTTGAATTGATCAGGATCAGGGCATAGTTGCAACTTGTTTTCATTTAGAACTTCATCATGTGCAATTAAATTCTGTGAATATATCAGTTGGGCTGGGAAGTGGGATGGGGGTCACATATCCCCTTTATTTTATTCTCCACCCAGAAAATAAATCAGGGTGCTTTTTGGCAAAATCCATATGACACAGTTCACAAACAGTCCGAAAATTAACTTTCTTCTACATATCAAAATACATAATAGTATAACTTTACCAACACACTATTTTGCAAAATTTTCATAGTTTACCAACTGTCTGGGAAATTGCTAAGGCTTTCTCAACCCAAAGAAAAGAAAAAGAAAAACTAACTCCCCTCTTAGAGGAAAGGCTAGTCCTTATAGATAGAACTCCCAGAGTTTCTCCCCATAGGAATTAGATCTCCCAATAGGAATTAGGAATGTAGGTGACTAGAAATTATCTATAAACTACTTTGTCTTTCTGCCTTTGTACCAGATAAATCTACTGGCATCAATGGGGACTAGGACACTTGCTTTCTTTCTCTCCCACTGGAAGTTCCCTTTACTCTGGGATCAGTTACATACCAAGTGCTACAATAAATTGACCCTAAGGGAGTTGAAGTACTTTCCTCTTGACCAGCATGCACAAATGGGGATCAGTTCTGAGGGGAATGAAAATCCTTTCGGGTTCTTGAATATTTTAGGAAGATAGACTCAAGATGGCAGAGTAAAGGTAGGAACTCACCTAAACTCTTCCAAATTGATTTCTAAACAACTTTAAAATAAC
This sequence comes from Pseudocheirus occidentalis, assembly GCA_028646575.1. Taxonomy (NCBI): domain Eukaryota; kingdom Metazoa; phylum Chordata; class Mammalia; order Diprotodontia; family Pseudocheiridae; genus Pseudocheirus; species Pseudocheirus occidentalis. The sequence continues at coordinate 149,604,134 of CM053601.1, read as the reverse complement.
ACCTCAAAATGAATTCTGGAGCAGCAGAACCACATAAGAACAGGAAGAGATAATTTTCTAGCCCAAGACAATTTACAGGGTCTGCAGGGAAGGTCTGTCTCACTGGGGTGAGAGTGAAATTCAGTCTGGTGCAGCCACTCCCTGGAAAACCAGAAGTAGACCCTAAATGATGATTAAATCAAGGGTTGGACTGACACTGCATGCAAGACTCTATCAAATTGCCCATATGGGGTTCTGGGTCACAGTCGAAGGGTGAGATGTAGTAGTAACTAGAGTGGGGACACCTCATCACAGTTCCAGGGTGAAAAAGAATTCTTGCAGGCACTCATAGGACCAGAACACAGGTCAGGAGAGCAATGACCACACCTCTCCTTTGACCATATCACCTTGGAAGAAGTGAAAAATTACAAATCCCCAGAACTAGCTCTCAAAACAGCAGCATGAAAAACCTTAAGCTTGGGACAGTGTCCCTTCCATTCTGGGAGCAAACCCAACTTTAACATTGTAATGTTAATGAAATCAGAAGATCTTCCATGCCCCTTTCTATCGGCACCTACTGAAGGCACTTGGCACCTCAAAGGCTTAGCTCCTTACTTCCAGTTAACTCCTTAGGAGTAATCACAGCTGGAGTTGAGAGGAGAGTGGATTGGAAACACCTGGGGCAATCTCCTCATTTATAAAGCCAGAAGAAATAAAGCTAAAAGACAGACACCACCGGGAGCTTGCACCTTTTTCCTGAGATCCTGC
>CM053601.1:149583586-149602887 GCA_028646575.1 Pseudocheirus occidentalis | reverse complement strand
AGCCTTTTTTTCTTCTTCTGGCCTGATAAATGTGGTAACTGTGCCTCCAGTGCAGTTGATCTGCTCTCCTATAGATGCGGCTCCCTGCCCGATGCCCCAGGGGCTGACCCGGCTGGGGTTTCAGCCGCAGCTTCCAGACTGTTGTGAAGAGCCCTACCTGCTGAGCTGCCTGTAGCAACAGATGTGCTTTCTGTCTTTTGGAAAGTTTTGGAGCTTGAAAATTTGTTTAGTGTCCCATTTTATGAGTTTTTTAGCGTGTTTGTGTGGGAGCTGCGGTGCTTTGCTGCTTCTACGCCGCCATCTTGGCTCCGCCCCCCGCCCACCAAATTACAGTTATTCCAAAAATATTATAACACTCAGGTCAGAGTGCCCCTTTCATCACTTTCTATCCCTTTCACTATATAATTCCAACTTTTAACAACATTTAGACAAAACAAAAAATTGCTTTTGTTACACAATAGATAATACCCATTCCTGCTCACATTTTAGATAAGTTTACAATATACTGGGCTAATTATTCTGACTGCATCTTTTGGTTCTAGTGATAATTACAAATGTCTTTACCATACTCAGTACTCATCTTTAAATTGAAATTTCTTAAATAAAATAGATTCCAAAACATTACACATTTCACCTACATCCAAATTAACATACATAACCATATCCTTAGATAACTTAACAGTTTCTGATTAGGAATACAAAAATTGTTTTAACATCATAGTTTACAAATATTTCCAAATTACACAATTTAGAAATGTTTAAAATTATATTCTACCAAAAAATTATGTGAATGCATTTCCAAACCCCCTTACACAGGTATTAAATTATAACTTTGTAACTTTAAACCACTGTATACATTTTCATAATATCTAAGAGTTCAAATGATAATTCTGAACATTATTTACATTTATACCCAAATACCATGGTCTCACATTTTACCATATAAAGCCAGATACCAGTCTGTTTCCCCAGAAACATATTTAAGCCAACACTTGGATTTTTAGAAGACACGTGTGTATGTGATCTCCATTTCACCTTCAGTGGAGGCTGGACTCCTCCCCCCCCCCATTCTTATCTCTCTTATCTCCTTTACAAGAAACAGAAAATCAACAGTTAATATCCCTAATTCCCTAATTCAGCACAGTTTCTGGCACAGAGTAAGCTTTACACAAGTATTTATTCCTGTCTTCTTCCGGACCATGACAGGATTCTCTCTTTTCTTCCCTTTCTCTCCTGCTCTCCTTTCCTTTTCTTCTTTCCTGTTTTATCTTGTCTCCTCTGTTCTTCCTTGTCTCTTTATTCCTCTCCTTTTCTTTACTCTATTCAGGCCAAAGTGAGGTTACCCTTAGTGATATCTGGCCATGTTTTTGTTGTGTGGTATGAAGGATGAAAGGGAAAATGAACAAACATTTATTAAGCACCTATTGTATGCCACACACTTTCAAAATATTACCCAGTTTGGTCATTTGAAGGTCTTATTGTTTAAAATGGCTCCAGATTTCTTGTGCTGCTAAAGACCGAGGTTCCTCCCTGGGATACCTAACAGTACTTAGTGGTCTGAGGAGCAGGAAGGACCATCTAGGGAGGTGGGGAGGCCTTCTAGGTGTCATTGGTATTTAGCTGTTTGTTAAACCTTTCCCTCTCATTTCCAAGAAGATTTTTGATTGGTTTACAAGTTAGAACAAGACATTTAAAGGGACAAACAAGCTATTTCAAGGTAAAGTAGGATAAAGACCATTGAAAGCAAAGGTTCTCAACTTAGGGTCTGTGAACTTGTTTAAAAAATTTTTTTTGGATAACTATTCCAATAAAATTTGTTTTATGTGTTTTATGCCCTTAACCACATGATTCTGAGATGAGACCTATGGGCTTCACCAGACTGCTAAAAGATTTCATGACGACACAAAAAAAGAGTCATGACACACATAAAAGAGATTTGAAAACCTCCCTGACTAAAAGGAAGGAGAAGCAGTAGATGTAGCTAGGCACCTGTGTTACTGACAGTAGGGGAGGCCTACTTTATATGCTGGAACAACTGGCAATTTTTAGTGTTGACATGTGGAGGAAAGTGAGACTGGGTTCTTCCTTTGTTGGGGGACCCAGAGGATGAACCAGAGGAGGCCCAGAGATAATAGAGTGGGCCTGTCTAGTGCCATCATATAGGGGAAAGGCCAGAATACTGAGAAGAGAGGCATTCAGGAATTCATTGACTGGAGCAGGTGCCATAAAAGATGCCAGAGGCTTCCCAATAAACACCTTCTGAGGACAGGGGAGACTTGTTGATGTTAGTGTTAACTGGATGGAACCAACCTCCAATCTATGGGTAGCTGGAGCTGAACAGAACAGGCTAGAGCAAGGAGAGTCAGGATTCAAGCAGAAGTTTAATTTCAAAGTGAGGGAAATGGCTTGCAAGCCACATGTGCCAGGGCCCTCCCCCTGGGGTTAGGGGGACCTTAAATCAATGACTGTGCAGTGAGCTGTAGCCCTGACAATGAGGGGTAACAGGGGAAATGTGACAAGTTTGATTCAAAGCAAGGCTTCACGACCCCAACATAGAGACAACAGGTGCTGGTCTGAGTTCAGAGAACACCTGTTACTGCTCAAAGTAGTACAATAAGTATATTAAAAAATTCTGGGATTTTGCTATGGCTGAGATAATTCAGAGGGAGAGTGCAAAGGATTGTTGTTGTGCCAAGGTGAGGGCGCAACTTGCTTGTTGGGCCTCAGTTCTGAACCAGGGTAGCTCCTAATACCTTGACAATACTCAGCGTTCACATTCTCTCTTTTCTTATTTTATAGAATCTACAAGGAGTTACTCTTCATATATGATTTTCGTGCCTTTATTGGTCATGATGAGGTAAGATGCTTAAAGGCTGACCAGAGCCTAGAATCTCCAGGTTAGCCGGGTGCTCTCTGGTTGGGGTAGGAAGGAGCATGGAGCAGAGTGGAGAGGGCACTGAGTAGCATTCACATTGTGAGGGGTTGTGGCCTCTGAATAGGGGCTCTCTGCTGTGTGGGATGTTGTTTTCTAGAGAAGGTCCCATGACATGCAGGAGCATACAAGCTTACTGTGTCAGCACTTGGGATGCTGGTAACATGAATACTTTGTTAGAGGCAGTGCAGGGAAGTGGGGAGAGTCCTGGATTTTGATCTGAAAGCCATGGATTTTACTTCTGGCTCTGCTCAGTAAGAACTGTTTGACTTTTAGAAAATCCCCCAAGTTCTCTGGGCCTCAGTCTCCCCATCTGTACAATAGAGGGGTTGGACTGAATGGACTCTTCAGGGATCTTTAAAGTCTGATTCTGTGGGTTCTAAAGGGTCTCAGATTTCACCCATCTCCACCCATGAAGGCTCTTCACTCTCAGGTAGACAGTCTTTCAACGACTTTCTGTAGCTGGAAACAGTCCTCCCGTGGTTTCCAGTTCTGTGGCCATGAGCAACGTGGCACACGGCCAGGCTGGTTCTTAGGTAAGGGGCATATAGCCCTCTTTAGGCCCACGTTCAAAGACTTTTTATGTTTGTATTCTTTGAGAAGCCAGCGTGGTTATATTCATGCTGAAATTGGGCAGTTCTGCTGGGTTTAAAGGAGCAGTGGTAAGAAAGGTAGTCCTGATTTCACTTTGAAGAGCTCTTTCATCTCTCTGTGAAGTCTCATGGGATCTGCACAGCAGGCCTGTGAGGTAGTTAGTAAATATACTCTTAAGCCCATTTCCCAGAGATGGAAGCTGAGGGTCAGAGAAGTTAAGGGACTTGGCCAAGGTCACACAGTGAGTTCATCAGGTTACCCTTTCTAAGTGTTCCTGCTCTCCCAGGCTGCCTGTGCTTTGTGTGAGGAAGAAATAGGGAAATAAAAGTGACAGTCTGGGAGACCCAGTGGGTCACTGATGCCACACAACCAGCTGCAATGAAGGGAGTGATGGGACAGAGGAATGAATTATCAGGCTTGATATGCGAAGAGCATGTGTGTAGATGATGCTCCTCTGACTCTGCTGATGTTCCTTGGAAAGACATTGTCACTGTCTAGGCCTCAGTTTTCCCAGTCTGGAACATGAGAGGGATGAGGTCTACTCTTGCGTAGTTTCAGGAGAATGAATGGAACTATTTGTGCTCAACAACACTCAGGTGCACTTCTGAAGGAAGTAGGCTATGTAGTCCTGCTTTCCTCTGGCTCTAGGATATGTGGGGTCATGTCCATTGTCCTCTAGCAGGTCCCAAATTTGACCTAAAATCAAAGGAATGTTGCCCAAAGTTTCCCTCGGTCCCTGGCATGAATCTTTCCTTAGCATCCTAGAATCTTAACCCTGGAGTGATCCTTGCACTGGCCCAACCTGCTCATTTTATGACTGAAGAAAGAGTAATATATTCATATTAACTCATATCATGTAACATCCTAGAGTTTATAAACGACTGGCATCATCACCATCCTGTGAAGTAATACATGTACGTTTTATTAGCCCCCTTTTACAGATGAAGAAATTGAACCTGTATGAGTGCTGACATTCAGCGCCCGTCCTGCATTCCAAATGAGTGAAAAGTAGTTTGAGCCTTGTATAAACAGGGAATTCATTTCTAGGGACTAACCAAGACAGACTTCCCTTTCCTGAGCTGACCAAGATCTACAATTCTAGTTCCTAGTACTTATCTCTAAATAACAAACTCAGCAATTAGAAATCTGTGATAACAATACCCTAAAAGACCTGCATATCTGAATGGCGTGGTCCTGAGCTGCCACATAGTTAAAAAGAATGCTATGGAGAAGCCAACAGACCCTGAGCGGGGGTGTGAATGTAATTCATAGTGAATGATGACATGCTGATGAATATATATTTGAGTCACATTTGTTCTTCATTCTTGAAGAGGACCGTGACATCAGGAAATGATGCCATGACTTGCAGTTCACTTCGATTTGAGTGAAGGAGGGCTGTGCAAGGTCACTTTCTCCTCCAGAGCCATGTGTCCAGTGTCAAAAGGATATTAGGGGGGCGGCTAGATGGCACAGTGAATAGAGTACCAGCCCTGGAGTCAGGCGGACCTGAGTTCAAATTTGGCCTCAGACACTTAACACTTACTAGCTGTGTGACCGTGGGCAAGTCACTTAACCCTAATTGCCCTCCAAAAAGAAAAAAAAAAGCATATTAGGGAGACAATGCAGTGCAGAAGAAATAGCACATGAAATCATTTGATTATTATTAAGATAATTAGATCTAAAAAGCAGCTTTTAAGTCTGAGGCAAAAAAAATTTAGGAGAAATTAAATGCTAAGGATTGCCATTCAAGGGAGTGTGAATCAAGGGAAGCTTTGTGGTATGAGGTAGACTCGTGGGGAATCAGAAAACCTGTGTCTGATGAAAGGTTTTACCTTTTACATTATGTCTCTGCTTCAGTTCACCCAAGTGCAAAGTGAAGGAGTTGAACTTGATGGCTTCTGAGGTTCTCCTCTCCCAGCAAAATATCTCCAATATTTTGCTAAGTTCCCAAAACATTTGCTTGGTCAGTGTTTATTTTGCCCTCAATTATTTCTAAAACTATTCCTTTCCTTCCAATTACAAATTCCAGTTCTGGCTGCCACGTTATTGTTTCAAAGGTGACTTTATAAACGAACAAACATTTCAGCCACACGCTATCAGGATAAATGTATAAAATCAGAGCATCTTTATCCTAGATCTGATAAATCCTGTGTAAAATTCTCAGAATTTTTAAAAGTTCTTAATTCCAGGTCTTCTGAATTATCAGCCTTGATATGCGAAGACCATGTGTGTAGATGAACAAAAATGTGGATGATGTGGAGACTAACATACCATTAAAATTAATTGAACATAAAAAAAAATAAATTGAGCCTCAGAGAATTTTTTAATAGTATTCTCCCCCCCATTGTATGTAAAGACATCTTTTAGCATTCATGGTTTGGTTTTTTTTGCTATTTTTTTGGACGGGGAGGGCAGGGCAATTGGGGTTAAGTGACTTGCCCAAGGCCACACAGCTAGTAAGTGTTCAGTGTCTGAGGTTGGATTAGAACTTGGGTCCTCCTGACTCTAGGATTGGTGTACTATTTACTTTGCCATCTAGATGCCCCAAGAATTCAATTTTTCGAGATTTTGGTCTCAGAGAATTTAAATTTAGGGTCATAAGATGAGTCACTGACTGAGCCAGGGCTGGGACTTGAGGCTCAGGACACCCAGACCAGCTTATGGTTTCCCTTACGTAGCATTACAATCTCCTCCCTCTGTTTCCCCAGGCTCTTGGCCGAGGACACACATGTTCATGAGGGAGCCAGCACTAGATGTCAGCCTGGAAGGCAGGTGCTATTATTCTTCCCATTCTGTGGATGAAAATGTACCAAAAATAACAAATGCAGTCCCTATTGCTAGATCCTGAATTTTCTGATGGGTGAACTTGTTATATCTTGTGTATGATGTTTGGGGACTGTCAGGGATTGTTTCTTTTTTGTCTTTATAGATCTGTTGCCCCTTTTACTACTGGATCAGGTTCTCTGTACAAGGTTTGACCTTATTATTGTGGGTCTGTGGCACCAAAGATTTGAGACCACTTCATTGAACCCCTAAACAAATTTAAAACATTGCAAACATAAAGATGTTGGCCATGCAAACTGTTAATACATAATATGTGCTATTTAGAAATATGGGGGCAGCTAGGTGGCACAGTGACTAGAGCACTGGCTCTGGAGTCAGGAGGACCTGAGTTCAAATTCAGCATCATACACTTAACCCTTACTAGCCGTGTGACTTTGGGCAAGTCACTTAACCCCAATTGCCCTGCTTCCCTCCCTCCCTGCAAATCTCCCCTCCCCCCAATGAACAAACAAACAAAAAAAAAACCAAAAGAAAATGCAGACCTGGCTACAGTGTCTATGCACAGGTCTACCGTCAAACCTAGATTTTTCATCTCTGTATAAATTATCAGCTTTTCTGATTTTGCTTGGTAGGCTTTTAAAACCTGAGGTTAGTCCATTTCTCTCCCCACACCCCAAATCTACTAACCATTGTAGTGAGCTTAGGGATGGAATTCTCATTTGGTGTGAGCCTGGGCCAAGCTTGCTAAGGTGAGATACTTTCTGTCCCCAGTCACCCAGATGATACAATCCAAGGTCACAAAGTAATGCTTTTTGGAATAGTGTTGTTTTGTGGTATTGGGGAAAGGGATTTCTCCCCTTGTGTTTTAAGGAATCTGAGTTTGCAGATTAGGACCCAGGAGAGGCTGGGCCCAGGGGACGACTTTCTTGGTCTCTGAATTTGTTTGCTGCCTTATTCCAACTCACTAAGCCCTGTTGACTCTTCTTCAGCCTGAGATTAACTCCCATTGGCCAGTCAAACCCAGTGTGTACCAGGCTTCAGTGATGTCTTTTGGTGAGAGAAGCTTCTGAGTGAAAAAATGGATAAAACAAAGCCAGCTCTCCCCAAGATGTTTCCTTAGCTACGTGGTTATAAGATAATAGAACTGAAAGGTTGAAGAAACTTTAGAGACCGTCTATTTAAATCTCTTCCTTTTAGAGAAGAGGGGTCCAGTAGATGAGACATGATTTCCCCAAGGTCACACAGGTAGTAAGCAGCAGGATTAGAATTCTAACCCAGGTCTTTTGACTTTAGATCTGGTCCTCTCAAAAATAGAGGAATTTTTTTCAGATTTCTCCAATCCATAAAACCCCTTTGCCTGAATCATCCTGATAATTAATGTAAATTTGCATGTTTTTTGGGGGTAGTGGTGGTGGTGGTAATTTTCTCAGTTCCTTTGGGTCTGTGAACAAAACTATGGCAGGTGGAAGTGAGGTTCCAAACTCTCATCCTGTATTCCCTTTTCTTTCAGCCAGATACTGACAATATCTGAGTTAGTGTGACTGATGACAAAGTCAACCAGTCAACGAGCCAGCCATCTTTGAAGCCTCCATACTGAAACATTTCCCAGGGACCTGGAAATGAAAGAATACAAGGGTGAAGATGAGGACAAGCTTTGTAAGAAATGATGAACTGGACAGTTTCCAAGGAAATAAGAAAGACATATATGAATGAACATAGAGTGAAGTGAGCAGGATATGATAGGCAATATTATGGGGGAAGACTTTAGAATCCTGATCAAACACAATTGTAAACCAGGAGTCCTGACATGTGAAGATAAAACATTCCCCTCTTGTCAGAGAAGTGACATACTTAAGAGGCAGAATGAGACATGTGTTTGGATGTGGTCAGTGTTTCATGATACTGTGAATATTTTTATAAGTGTTTTATTTTAAATTATTCATTAATAATAAGTAACAAGTATTATTAATAAGTAATAATAAAAGTATTAATAATTAAATTAGAATTGCTTATAAATTAATTTATTTAAAAACAAGTAAGGAGCTGGACAATGTAATGCAAAGAGACAAGTCAGTAAGCTGTCCTTTGACTCCATTTTCTTGTAGCAGAATATTGTGAATGTTGGGTATTTATATGTGATGTATATGTGAAACAGTGTTTATGTGTGTATATGAGACAATCTCAGTGCTATTATTGATTTCTTATTCTTTCTAACCTTTACATATCAAAAGAGCTGCTAAATTTTGCCTTCTCTCTCTGGATAATATCAGTGACTTCTGGGATTCAGGGGCTTTCCACTTTTTTTTTATTATGACCATCAGGTGGTTTCAAAGAATGGGAAAGCTGTGATTTTCTGGAACATAGAAGCTCTCAGGGTACAAAGGAGTAGGGATTGGAGGATAATGCAGCAAGTCTCTATCCTTGTGTCCAACACAGGTTAATCCAGGCCTGAATAACAAACTACAAATCTACATAGTATAAATCCATCATTTATAGTCATTGATACCTGGATATTATTCTCAATACATAATGAATTAGCAGAGGAGAACCCAAGTGGAGGAGAAAAGGCAGGGACTCACTTGAATTCTCCCAAATTTCTCTCCTAACAAGTTTAAATAACACTTCAGAACAAATTCTGGGGTGGTAATACCCACAAAAAGATGGGGTGAAATAATTTTCCACCCCAAGACAACTTAGAAGGTTGGCAGGAAAGGTCTGCATATCAGGGTGAGAGTGGAGCACATTCCAGTGCTTCCCCAGCAAACAACAGTAGCAGTGACTCCTTCCAGAGCTCTGAGGCAACCCACAGTCAGAAGATTACACAGGTCCTTTGCTGGCACCTGGAAAGGCTTTCATAAAGTTATGCAAAATGAAATGAGCACAACCAGGAGACCATTGTACACCATAACAGCAATATTCCATGATGATCAACTGTGAATGACAACTCTTCTCAGCAATACAATGATTCAAGATAACTCTGAAGGATTTATGAAGAAAAATGCTATCTGTCTCCAGAAAAAGAACTGATAGAATTGGAATGCAGACAGAAGCACACTTTTTAAAAAAAACTTTTTTCTTTTTTCTTTTTGAGAGGAGAGGTGGTGTGTTTTTTCTCACAACATGGCCAATATGGGAATATATTTTATATGACTGTACATGGATAGCCCATGTAAAATTTCTTCCCAATGAAGAGGTGGAGTGGAGAGAATTTGGAACTAAAAATAAAAAAAATATTAAAATTTGTTTTTACATGTAATTGGGGCAAAACAATAAATAAAGAAATACATACTGGATTAATTAATCATGACTCTTTTCCTACCAGCATTAACTATCAAAACTTAAAATTATTCTCTCATTTGACTCATGTCTTCAGTATCCCCAAAAGAGGGGGAGAGAATAGAAAGGTATTCTATGAAAAAAGTACAGTGTAAATCAGGTATGAGACTGCTGTTTACCCCTCTCTGCACCAGAGATGTTGGATGTGCTTACATGCAATCAGCAACACTCCTGAGTACAGTTTGGAACAAGAGAAATTTTCTCTCTCTTTTTCCTTATCTCTTCCCTCCCCTCCCCCCTTTCCCTTCTCTTTTCCCCTTCCCTTTCCCTTTTTACTTTCCTTTCCTGTTCCTTTCACATTACTACCTGAATATTTGTTCATATTTGTTGTTAATTGTTTGGAAACATTGAAGTGCTAATGGGCACAAATTGTGCTTTTCGCCTTGCTGCCCAGTGAAGGGATATTTTAAGAAGATAAATGATAATTTGGGAAGCAAACAGTGTGTGAAGGATGCTTTTTATTTCTGGACTAGCACTTCTGATATCCAGTCACCTCTGTGCAGGAATAGAGGCCACTTAATAAGAGCTCACAAGAAGCTCTACTATTTGTTTTGGGACATATGGTAGAATACAGACTCCATGGGAGCAGGGGTGTTTTGGTTTTTTTTATGTCCAGCACCATGCACTGTGGCTTGAATGTAGTAGGTAATAAGAAAATGTTTGGAGTTGATTTGAATCTATTCTAGAGAGCTTTAAGGTAAAAATGAAGGAAAGGATAGAAAAATGCCCAAGCATCTTTCCTAAACCAGGTACCACAGAGAGTTTCAGATCCTAAGTAAGAAGAATATAAGGGAAAAAGTAGTAATTCAGAGAAAACGATTTTCAGAAAGGTGTAATGATGTTGATGATGATATTTCTGGCCTCAGATATTTATAATACAAATGTCCAAATTTTGGCTAATGAGTGTGACATCCATGTTTGCAGACAGCTGCGAGTTTTCCCCTTCTCTTCCTCCCTTCCCTCTCCCTTCTACCCCTCCCTTTCTCCTCCTCCTCCTTCCTCCCCTTTCCCCTTCCTTCTCCCCTCCCTATTCTCCCACCTTCTCTTTCCCTGCTCCTTTCCCCCTTCCCTTCCTCTGTCTCTTCTCTTTCTTCTTCACTAGAGGAATAAAAATGTGGGCATAATAATTTGACTATCTTAAAGGGCCACAGTGAATAGACAAGAAGGGTGATTAATTATTGTGCGGAGCATACTGCTTTTTTGTCCCGCCATCAGAGATTATGGCACAGACAGTGCAGTGTACTAGGCTGGGGTGGGGGTGGTCTGGTCTTCCCATTGGGAATGAAAGTCTTTTTCTTTCTGTATGTCTCTTTCTGCATCTTTGTCTCTGAGGCAGCTAAGTGACATAACGGATAGAGTCCTGGGGCTGGAGTCAGGAAGAACTGAGTTCACTTACTGGCTGTGTGACCCTGGCAAGTTACTTGACCTCTGTTTGCTTAGATTTCCTCAAATGTAAAATGAAGATAATACTAGAATCCACCTCGCAAAGTTGTGAGATCCAGTGAGTAAATATTTGTAAAGCAATGATCATAGAATAGGTATTTCTTCCTTCTGTGTGTGTGTGTCTATAACAGTGTCTGTGCGTGTCTCTGTGTGTGTATGTCTGTGTGTGTGACTGTGTGTGTGTGTGTGTGTGTGTCTGTGATGGTGTCTGTGCCTATCTGTATCTGTGCATGTGTGTGTGCCTGTGTCTGTCCGTGTCTGTGTGTGTGTCTGTGTCCATGTCTTTGTCCGTGTCTGTGTCTGTTGTCTGTGTCTCTCCCTCTCTCCCACTCTACTCTCACTTCCCTTCCATTTTATCTGGAAATTTCTCCAGAAAAATGATCTTCGGACAGGGAAGGAAAGAACATAAATAACAAATAATGAATTAAAATCTAAGATAAATAAGGTGGCAATAATATAAAATAAAAGAGCTTTCTTAAGTACTCAGTTGTCCTCAATGAGGTCGGGTTAGTAGATATGGATGATTGACATCCAAGGGGACTGAAACATGTGGCAGATGTAAGAACTAAGACACTGTCATTGATTAGTGAAAGATCTTGGAAGACAGGGGAGATGCCACAGGAATGGAGAAGGGCAAATGTTACTGTTTCCCAAAAAAGGGATGAGAACAGGGCCTGTAAACTGTAGGCTGGTGAGCTCAATGGCTAGCAAAGTTATAGGACGTATTAATCAAAGGAGAGTAACATGATGGAGTGGAAAGATAGCTGACCTCAGAGTCAGGAGGAACTTGGTTCAAGTCTTGCCCCAACACTAAGCAGGAAGAGACAGGAGTGAGTGACAGAGAGATTAGGCCCATCAGAGCCAGCTGAGAAGGTACAAGGTTCTAGATTCTCACCATATATTTCCTTCTCCTTTAATCAAGATGGTCACAAGACCTGAGATAAGAGTGATTTCCACTGAGCTTTATGTCAACAAACCTAAGTTTTCCATTCTGAATGTCATTGCCAGTGACCTGGCAGCAAAATAATATATAGGACAGCATAAGTTATGGGTATGTGATGTAAGCAATGGCTTCCATCTTGGCCTAGAGGGCTAAGATCTCCACTTCTGGGTAAATCATCCTCAGGTCACATACTACTGACTGTGAAGAAGACATCTGTTGCCAGGTCCCCTCCCAGGGGACAATTTCATTCTGGTTAGATATCCAAGGGTGTACAGTCTACCAAGGTTGGAAATCAGAGTTGAGGAGTGAGTGAAAGGAGAGAAAATGGAGACAGTAAAAGTACACAGCTTTTCCTAGGCATTTGGTTGTGAAAGAGAGGGGAGATATAAAATGATACCTTGAGGGGGTGATAGGATCAAGTGAGTGTGTGTGTGTGTGTGTGTGTGTGTGTGTGTGTAAGAGTGTTCAGATGGGGAAGATCTTTGAATACTTTGTATAAGCATCAGATAATGAGTCAATGTGTAGCGAGAGATGAGAGATGTTTAATGTCCCTAGTTCCTTTCATCCTAGTAAGACATGACCTCAAGGTCCCATCACCCACGGTCCTATCTTGGTTATCCTTTAGATGTGCTCTGTCTTATCAGTGTCTGTTGTAAAGTGTGGTGCCCAGAACTGTACACAATACTGCAGATTTCTGACTAGGGCAGAGGACAGTGCGAGTGTCACCTTTCTGGTTGGAGTCCATGCTTCTCTTCACGTTGCCTTTTCTTAATACTCAGTGATCACTGTCCCATTCTCTCCAAGCAGAAGCCCTATTCCTTTTTGATCCTCTTTTCCCTCCCAACATAGCAACACTCACCCTCCCTTTTTGTTGATGTGGATTTCCCTCACAGGTCTCAATTCATTCTGAACTGTAGTACTCCTAACACTATTTTTACAGGACTGTGCCTCAATCTTCTTTTCATCCTATTACTTGACCTTGCTTTTGTCTTCTGAACGTTTCTTTAAAAAAATAAAAATTACTTGATGAGTGAGTTCCTTGCACATCCATACTAGTCCTTTTAGACAACTCTCATTTTTCCTCCTCCTTGAAATATGTTTCTCTTTATGTCTTGAGAATTCCATTCATCTCGCTCCTGGACTGATACTTCCTATAGAATTTTAGGTCACAGGACCCAATCTATCCTTCCTCTGAACCTTTGAAATCTGCATTTCCAAAATACGGGGTACAATCAGATTCTTTCTGTCCATTTACCTGTCTCTGTCTGTTTCTGTTTCTCTGTCTGTCTCTGTCTCTCATTCCCTCTTTGTCTCTGTCTCTGTCTGTCTGTCTGTCGGTCTCTCCCTTCCTGTCGATTCGGATCAAACTCTGCAACTGGAATAATTAGCCCACAAACTTGGGATCTCCCATCACTCAGCTGGCTTACCATTCAACTTCCTCCATTTATGTAAAATCCTCAGAAGCATGGCAACCATGAGTTTGTTTCGTTAGCCAACAAATCATTCCCTTCTTGATCTAATCAAAGAGGTCCACACTTTATAGAGATCTTAGGGAGCAGACCATCTTGTTTACACACTAAAAGCTGCATCTTGCTTTCACACAGATTACTTTAATTGAGGTGGGGAAACCCCTCCTTCATATTCTCCTCCAGTAAAACACTGGTTATTCCCAGTAAATCAACAGGAATGCTCTTGGCAAAGTTCACAGTCCCAAATCCTGAAAAGCTCGTTAGAGACTTAGGGAGGGAAGTTCGAGCATTTGTTCTTCTCTAGCGCCTCATACTGAAGTCTCAGAAAGGTCTGTGTGGCAGACTTCACAATCAGGAAATGAAGGTTTTTTGTATTTCCAAAAATGGTGATATGACTCAACAAACACATATTTTACACCATTCTCTCTTAGTTTTTCTCCTCTGTGGCAAACTCATTTGAGAACTTCAGTGGCATTTGGAATTCTAACACCTTATCTGCTAATGCCTTGACTAAGTATTCGTTGAATACTTGTAATATTCTAGATTCTCACCATATATTTATGGTGTTAGAAAAGCAGCCATTCCATCCTTATCAGTTTTAGTTCCCTCATTTGTACAATGAGAGGGTTGGACAAGGTGGGTTCTTTAAGCTGAGATTGTCCCTTTTTCAGTGCTACCAGCAGGTGGCGCAAGATCCCCAGTCATGGCTCCATTACAATTACCTCCAGATCTTCCTTCCATTTGCTGAGATGGCGCAAAGAACATTGAATTTGGAGACAGGAGACCTAGGTTCAAATTCTGTTTCTAATAGTCACTTTGTGACCCTGGACAAATCACTCACTCAACCTTTCAAGAGCTTAGGGATCAGTTCAGTCTCCTCTGTCCCCACATACCTGTTCTTTACCTCAACTTCCCCTTTCTATTGATGGCACCACCAACCATCCTCTCAGTTTTCCCTGAATTCTCTTGGAGTTGTCATGGAATCTTCCCTTTTCTGTGCCTTCTACCCCAGACAACCACTTGCTAAATTCTCTTCAAAGAGCCTCTACAATATCACTGTAATCTCTTAGCTCACACTAGCACTATCCTGGTCTAGATTCTCATTACTTCTCACTGGTGCATCTGACCTTCCTTCCTTGATCCCTCCCTCCCCCTGCCCATTTTTGGTTTCTTTTTATATCAGTGTTACATGGTTGTTTAAATTATTTCACAAAAGCAGAATGCTTTGATGTGAAAAATCACACTTCCCAAGAAGTGAACAGAAGCTACTCCATGTGCCCCAAAGCTGAAAAATTAGTTTTGGGGGACTGAAGGACTAACCAAGACATTAAGGGCATGTATGATGATCAGGAAAGTGATTGAAGGGTCTTGTTGCTTAATAGAGCACTTTCCTAAAGGTCTCATTATAATACTATCTCTTATGTATATAGGTTTGTGTGCATAGATAGTAGATACATAAAATGTCTGTCTGTTTATCTATCTATCTATCTATCTATCTATCTATCTATCTATCTACCTCTCTCTCTCTTTCTCTGTCTGTCTCTGTCTGTCTGTCTCTTTCTCTATCTCTTTCTCTTTCCCTCCCTCTCTCCCTATCTATCTTTACATACAGAAATATGAGTTCCTCTCTATCTGTGGGTAAACCCATTTCTGGGTTAAAACACTTTATATGCTGTTTCAAGTTTCTCAAAGTTGTTTTTTTTTTTTTTAACAAATATAACATGATTAGATCCTCACAACAACCCTGGGAAGTAGGTGCTATTATCATACCCATTTTACAGATGAGAAGGCTGAGGCTGAGGGAGGTTAAATGACAGCTTATAAGTGTCACATAGCTAGTAAGTATCCCAGCAGAATTTGAATTTAGGTCCTCCTGACATCAGGTTTGTGCTCTATACACTGTGCTCCCTAATTGCAGGATAAGAAATAACTATGTACTAATAAATAATGTAAACCTTATTGTTTGGTAAATTTTCTTTTCTTTGTTCTTTGAAGAACTCTTTGTTTTTGTATCTGTGACCCTGGAAAAATGAAAGAAGGAGAAAAGCTTCCCCATAGACTTTTCTTGAGTCAGAGCATCTGGGTTCAAATCCTATGTGAGGTTGGATGAAATCCCTTCCTATCCTGGGGGCCTCAGTGTTTTCAATTATAAAATGAGGGGTTCAACCAAATGACTTCTGGGATTCCTTCCATCTCTTGATCAGTTGTTCTTGTTGCTTTTTATTGTCCAAACTTATTTTATGTGTGTAGGGAGACCTGGATGAGGAAGTTTCCTCAGCCTAAGTGGATTTGGCTGACTGGTCCATAAATTGGAAATTATGCTCAGCTGCCTTCAGTACCAAGAGATTTATCATTTTCCCAGAGTCAGACAATCAGGTGTCAGAGGCAGGACTGAAATACAGAACAGGCTTTCTATCTGCTATTCCATGCCAGCTCTCTGTCTTCCAGCACTTACTTCTCAGAAAGAAACATTATTGTTTAAACATCCTTTAAGACATCATTGTTAGTTAATCCATAGCTTTATATTCTAACTTGTACCTGACACTTTCCATGTGTAGACTCCCCCATCAGAATGTGACCTACTCCTTAGAAGTGGGGACTGTCATACTTTCCTCTTTGGCTGAGTCATCTCCAGTTGTCCTGGTCTATATCTGGTCCCTGGACCCAGATGGCTCCTGAGGAGAGAGAGGCTGGTGATTTTGCACAGCCCTCCCTCACTTAAATCCAATTCACTTGCATGCCCTGGCATCACTTCCCTGATGTCAACATGGTCCTCTTCAAGAATGAAGGACAAACTATGACCTTTTGCAGCCCTAGCACTTAACACTGTGCTTTGCATATATTAAGCACTTAAATAAATGCTTCTTTTATTCTTTTGTTCATTCATTCATTTATTTGGCTTTCCCAAGTAGTCTTCCTTGTTACACCCAGATTCATTAGAGAAGGGCATATATTTTGAAACTCACACAGTTTGCCAAAGACTCTACCTCTCTCCTCCTTATGCCCTTCTTCTGGGAACCTTTCATTTGAAAGCACCTACTTTAGCAGAGAAAGAAACCCCTTGGCTGTAAGAAGGGAGCAGATTTTTACAGGGTCATTTCTTGTTTTTCAAAAGTAGAGACCTACATCTGTATTAGATGTAAATGTATACAGTTATCCCTTCTACATCACAACTTCCCCTATTGTGGCTTCAACATATCATGGGTCAGCATAAGAAATTAAATAGGAATTTTGTGGAAGTTGCAGATGACATTTAAAGGTCAGCAGATGACACAGAAAAAGTATTTTTACTTAACATTGACCTACATATAGCCTATGACCAAATACTTAACCAAAATTTTATAATAAGGTACTATAAATGCTCCATTAAAAATTCAGACCTTCCCTGGTACAAAGGGAGGGCCAAAAAATCTTACAAGGATTTTTTAGATTGTGGCGAGGGGAGTGGGTTAAGGGGATAGAGAGTGGTGGTGGTGGGGTGTGTATAATTTCCCTGATCCCCGTGATGTGAAAGGGGTAATTGTGTATGTATATATATATGTATATATATATACATATATACATATATATACATATATGTATAATATTTGTGTATATATGTAGGTTAACACCTGTATTATGAATTTTGCAACAATTTTCTGTAAAAGGCAACAATACTTTCATTTCTGCTGAAATATCCCCTGTCTTGTTCATGAGTTTTTCCATTTTACCTTACTGTTTCCGGCTGATAAAATTCTCTTCTTATCAAGACCTTTCCAATGTTAAATTGCTATAAGAGATGAAGGAATTTTACAAAGATACTCCATGAACAAATTTCTGTACTTTTATATGGAATTATTTTAGTAGAGCCGTTAGGTGGTGCAGTGGATAGAGTGCCAGGCCTGGAATCAGGATGAATCCTCTTTCTGAGTTCAAATTTGGCCTCAGACACTCACTAGTCATGTGACCCTGGGCAAGTCACTTAACTCTGTTTGACCCAGTTTCCTCAACTGTAGAAATGAGCTGGAGAGGGAAATGGTGAGCCATTCCAGTATCTTTGCTCCAGTACCTTTGCCAAGGAAACCCCAAATGGGATCACAAGTCAATGACTAAACATGGCTGAACAACAAAAAAAAGACAGCATTTTAGTAGAATTGTCTCAGACGACTTTAATACCTTTTTTCTGTTATATATTCTGACTGCCCTAGGGATTCTCAAGTCAAAATTAGGCCTTTGACTCCTAAGACTTATAAGGAAAAACATATTGAAAACAAGGGAAAAATTTATGAAATAAAGCAGCCTATGGCTGAGATGGAGCTTAAGGGATGAAAGCTGGGGAGACCATTTTGCTGCTTTCATTTCATAAGCTGGGTCCATATATTGTGCTTTATGGGAATCCCTGGTTGACAGAGAATATTCCTCATTCAGGGGAGTTTTATTTTTAACCTTGTTTGCTACCCGTTGCCCAGTGTTCTATAAAACCAAATATCCTTCAATAAACTCCAATTAGGAGGAATAAATTTTGCATGCAGGCTCTTTCAGTTTTCTGGTGTAGCGGGTGACTTACCATAAAAACCATCCATTTAGAAAGCACATACTAGTAAATGGTGGGGAAATACACAAGAAAGCCTGATTACTTGATCTTTGTACGATAAGACCTCAAATTGTCCAGCTAAGACAGACAATTAGACTGCATATTAGCCTCCTATCTGGTATTCATTAAAATTCTCTCCTTTACACAGATGTCAGAATAACCTTCCTAAGGAACAGCTCTAAATTTGTCACTCTCTTGGTTATAACACTCAGTGGATCTCCGTTCTCAGATAAAATGCCGATTCTTTAGCCTGGCACTTAAGGTCTTCTACAAGCTGGCTTCACTTTATTTCATATTAGTCTTCTTCATATATCTATGCAAGTCAGATGGAACTACAAGGAACTGTCGGGATTCAGTGTGACTTCTCCCATCTCTGCTTTCACAGAAGCAGCTTCTCCATGCCTTGAATGGGGCTACCCCCATTTCAGGCTTCTCTTGGGTGTTGCCACTTCCCAGGTTTGGCGAGTGTTTCTTGACAGCTCAGTTACATGGTAACTATCTCAAGATCCTAGGGGTAACACTGTTGAAAAGCAATACACTTCCTCTACTCACAAATCTAGCTCCTGAGTTCCCATTAAATATGTGGGTTTTTTTGTTGTTGTTGTTTGTATATTGTGAGGCAGCTATGTGGTGGAGTGAAGAGGATGCTTGGTGTAAAGTTAGGAAAACCTGATCAAATCCTGTCTCAGACGCTAGCTGTGTGACCCCAGGTGAATCTCCCTTTGCCTCAGTTTCCCCAGTAGGGATAACAGCACCAACAATCTTTTATGGCTGTTGTAAGGATCTAACGGGACAATATTTCTCAAGTGCTTAGGACATACAGGAGTGGGGAACCTGCAGCCTCCAGGCTACATGTGATCTTCTAGATCCTTGGGTGTGGCCTTTTGATTGAGTTCAAGTTTTACAGAATGAATCTTTTATTTTTTTTATTTTTTTATTTTTTTTTAAATTTTAATTTATTTTCTTGGTTACATCATTCATTTCCACAAGGTTTTGAGTTACAGATTTTCTCCCCTTTTTGCCCCTAACCCCCCAGCCCAGAATATTGATCCCATTGTAAGGCCCCTTCCATAATCTGTTCCCTTTTATGCCCTCCTCCAACACCCCTCTAGCTTTCTAGCAGGGCAGGGAGGGGGTCCCTGCCCCCGTCCCTGAATGTATTATGTCCCAGTTGCATTTGATTGTATAGCTTTAAATACTAGATTCGTGCAATTCCTCCCCTGTCAC
>CM053601.1:149558635-149583086 GCA_028646575.1 Pseudocheirus occidentalis | reverse complement strand
TGTTGGGGAAAGGCAATTCAGGTAGAAAGAACGATGTTCTCAATGATGTGTAGGCAGGAAAGTTCAGAGGTTGATAGGAAATAATGAAGAATCCAGTTGGGTCTGGAAAGGGGATGGGTCCCAAACATTTTAGGATTTAGAATGCCAGTTAGAGGTTTGGGCTTCCTGTGGGCAAGGGTAGCATTGAAAAGTTTATGAGTAGGAGAATATTGTATTCAAAGTCACGAATTAGGAAGGTCCATGTGGCAAGGGGTGTCAGCTATGCAGTTAAGGGAGTAGACCCTGAAAAGCTGCTGCAACACTGAGAGATGAGAGACAGTGTGAGGGCCTTGGGAATAGAGAAGAGATCGATAGATGGAAGTACTGACTGTATGTCACACTAGCTTCTTTCTTCTTTCCCCCACATCTCTGCCCCCTCAATAATCTCTCTTCTCTTCTTGCTCAGATCCATGGATGGCCAGAGTTCCTTTCTTCTCCAAACTTTGGAGCAATCCTCCCTCCCTTAATTCCTGGGGATGGGACCAGAACCCAAGAGAAGGACTGGGATAAACTGACAGGCAGGGGAACTTTAATTAGAATCCTATTATGTTAGAGCTGGAAAGAAATTTAGAGATCCCATCCCTCATTTTTCAAATGGGAAAACAAAGCTCAGAGAGAGGAAGGGACTTACCCAGGGTCACAGAGGTGGTTAGTGGGAGAGGTGGAACCCGAATCTAAGTCTTTAGCGTCTTCATTCAGAAGATAGATGTAGAATTCAGAAACTCAACCAGGAAAGAGAAATCACTTTCTCAAGATTGGAATTAGTGGTAAGACTAGGATTAGAACTCAGGTCTCCTGACAGGCAGGTTATAAAGTTGGCCCTGGGACACAGGTTCATTGAACAAAGGGGTGGAATTGGTAGTCACATCTCTGCTTCAAGAGGCCTGATATGGCCCTAGACCCTCATATTTTGGAGCTGGGTTTGAGGCTGCGGAACAAGGCCTTGCCCCAAATGATACAGATGCTCAAGGTTTATTGGGCAATTTGGCAGGCTTGCTGCTTTAACCTCTCTGCTGAAGTCTCCTGTCCTTGGCTTTCTTTGGTCAGGGGAAGGAGAAAAGCCTTGTGCCCACCACCCTCCCCCCCAAACCTGAGACAGTTTCCTGCCTCTTCTCTCTACCAGAGCCAGGTCCTTCCCGTAAATTGCTTCTTCTCGGCCCTCCCTTCTAAAGGCGGGCCTGTAACATCATGGGCCAATCACTGCCCTAAAACCAATACATTCTCTACTCTGATATATCTGCCACTGAAGATAAGAACCACACAGGAGTTAAGAATATAGGAGAGGAAGATTTTATTTACAGACCAGAGATGGCACGGTTCTGGGAAAGCACACACAGCATAATCTGCTCCCTGTTCAGCACATTCCTTGTTCATGGTAACAGTATTCAGACCGAAGATTGCTCAGGTTCATACTTCATTCCACCTCCAAGACTGATGCTTATCCTGAGCCATCAGATGCCTATAGAAATACACTCCCCTCCCATGTCAGTATGTACTCCCTCCTACAGCACCCAGCACCCATTGCAACTGTGCTTTCCCATGTGTTCCCCCTCTTCCTCACACCTAGGGTCCCTTCTGTGGTAGTATGTCTGACAGTGCAGTGACAAACTCTTCTTGTCCCCAGACGTCCTGGAACCCTCCTCCCAAAGTTAGTCTATTGTTCCCAGAGCCAAGTACCATCAGCAGCTTTTGGGAGAGGGAGTATTGATAGAGAAAGCTATGACTGTCTGGCCTTGGACTCTATCGAGAGACTTTCATCCTTCCCTTCCCTGCTTGGCTCTCTTCCACCCTGGCTCTGATGTAGACTCTCTCATTCTGTGGGTTGGCTCAGGGCCCTGCTTCCCCCAGAGATGGGAAATTGTGGGGACAGAGAAAGAAGGGTTATGCAATCTTGGTGGTGGTGGTGGTGGTGGTGTTGGGGGAAGAGACATTGAGAGGAACAGAGAAGATGGTATTTTGGAAGCTGCAGCCACCTGCCTCAGGACTGGGCTCATTGCTGGCTCATAGGTCAGTGCTGTTATACTGGACTCTGCACTCTAACTCTCAGACTTGGGCATTTGTCTCAAACTTCCCTTCCCCCAACCTGATCTAGGTCTGCTTTGCCTCCTGAGGGGGCCTGAGTCAGTCCTGGGTTAGTGCTGGGAGGAGCAGAGACAAAAATAGCCAAATGCATCTGAGACCTGGTGAGCCCATAAATAGCTCAGTGATAAATACCCCATAACACCCCTGAGCAATAGTCAGGAGACATCGAAGCCCTGAAATCACTGCCAGCTCCTAGCAGCTCAGTAAATAAACAGAGGACTCTGCTGGACCAAAGGCCATTCCCCCCTCCTTCATGCAGGTTTGATGGATCAGGTCTCTACCATAAGGACTCAAATATGGGAGTGTTGGGAGGGAGGGAGGAAAGCCTGGGAAGTTTGAGCTGGCCCACATAGTGAAGGCAGGCCTTAGGACAAAGCATCGAGGGAGATGCTGAACTTGGGCTTGGCTTTGGGCTTGACTGAAGCCACACTCCTCTTTCGGAGGGGCCCTTTGGGAGAGGCGAGAGGGAGGGAGTCCAGGAGAGTTCGGTCCTCCTCCAGCTGGCGGGCAGTGCAGGCAGGTGTGGGCACCTTAACAG
Source organism: Pseudocheirus occidentalis (assembly GCA_028646575.1). Classification (NCBI taxonomy): domain Eukaryota; kingdom Metazoa; phylum Chordata; class Mammalia; order Diprotodontia; family Pseudocheiridae; genus Pseudocheirus; species Pseudocheirus occidentalis. The sequence continues at coordinate 149,580,427 of CM053601.1, read as the reverse complement.
TATTGCCAAACTTAGAGTAGTCCACTGAGTAGCGGCCATCCTCCTCGGCCACTATGGGAACAAAGCGCTGGCCCCAGAGGATCTCATCCGCAAGGTAGGAGGTTCGGGCCTGCGTGGTGATGCCTGTGGTCTCCACCACACCTTCCAATATCACAATGACCTCCAGGTCCTGATGGTGGTGCAGGTCACTGGGGGCAAGGTCATACAGGGGACTGTTAGCATCAATGACATGGTAAATAATCAGTGGAGCCACCAGGAAGATGCTGTTGCCACCTACACCGTTCTCCATGGGGATGTCCACCTGGTGCAAGGGCACAACCTCGCCTTCAGGGCTGGTGGTTTTCCGGACCACCTGCATGCGGATGGTGGCGCTGATGATCATACTTTTCCGGAGGTCACCCACGCGGAGCATGAAGCAGAGGCGACCGTGGCGCATGGCAATGACCGCGTGCTTGCTGAAGATGAGTGTCTCAGCCCTGCGGTGGGCTTGAGCTGTCTTCATGAAGATGCAGCCCAACATGATGGCATTGACCATGAGACCAACGATGTTCTGCACGATCAGCACCAAGACAGCCAGCGGACATTCTTCGGTCACCATGCGACCCCCAAAGCCAATTGTCACCTGCACCTCGATAGAGAAAAGGAAGGCAGAAGCAAAGGAGTGGATGCTGGTGACACAGGGTATGAAGGTGGCATCATTCTCCCCAGCTCCACTTCTGGTGCTGTGGTCCAGGTCACCATGAGCAAAAGCAATGAGCCACCAGGCCATGGCAAAGAGTAGCCAGCTGCAGAGGAAGGACATGGTGAAGATGAGCAGGGTGTGGTGCCACTTGAGGTCCACCAGAGTGGTGAAGACATCCTGAAGGAAGCGGCCCTGCTCCCTGATGTTCTTGTGGGCCACGTTGCAGTTCCCATTCTTGGCCACGAATCGGGCTCTCCGCTCCCGGGCATGGTACCTGGGCTCTGCTGGATCCTCTGCTAGCCGAGTCAGTACATACTCCTCAGGGATGATTCCCTTGCGGGACAGCATGGCTCAGGTCCTCCCTAGGCTTCCCCCATGGAGGGCTCCTATCAGTCTAGCCCTGCCTGTCCTCTCAATCCCCGACCCAGACCCACCTTCTGATCTTGTCACAGCCTCCGCCCCAAGTCAGAGTTGTAAAGCAGTCATATAGTCCAACAGTCAGTTCCCCAGCTTCCTCACCTCTTGTTCCAAAGGCCCCGAGCTCACTTGCCCACTGTTCGATGTTATGGCCATCGGCTCATCTCCCACACGCTGCTCCTGCCCCAGTCATCTCCTGAGCCTCTCCAACCTCTCACATTAGTAACCCCTAATCTCGTCCCCTGAACCTATCCCCTACCTACTGACCCTAGCCACTCTCCCCATCCCACAGCTCAGGCCCAGCCTTCTGCAACCCTCACTCTCTCTTTATCCCTCTCACCTTCCCACCAGTCCCAGCCCCCACCTCCCCTGCCTCCTTCACCGGAAGCCCTCTGGTTGCGTCCCGTGCCTCTCTCCGCAGGGTCTGGGGACTCCAACCTCTTCCTCCTTCTCTTCTCCAACCACCACCCTAGCTTAACGCCCGCCCCTTCCAGCACAGGGCCTCCTCCTTTCCCCCTCCCCTTGAGCTCAGCACCTGCTGCTGCTCCTCTAGTCGCGGCCGCTGCTCCCTAACCCCGCCCTCCGTGCCGGTGCCAGGCCCAGTCCCGTGTCCAAGCTGGTCAGCCTGTCTCTGTCCAGAGTCCCCTGACACCACGGCTTGGGTTCCAGCTCCGGGAGGGAGGTGGAAAGCTGGGAACCCTGCCGAGATGAGATAAGGCGTGGTGAAGTAGGGGAGAAAATTGGTTGGGGTTGTACTGAGGGTAGGAGGGTACCGGGGAGTGGGAGATAGGGTGGCAGTGGGGGCCTAGGAGCAGAGAGAGTCTGGGGGTGGGGTGAAGAATGGGAAAGAAAGATAGGAACTGAGGGAGGCTAACGGAGTGGGTGGCATGGGGAAGACAGGAACTGAAGGAGGCTGGGTGGATATAGGAGGCAGAATTGGGAATCGAAGGCTAGGTGGGTAGGAGAAGCAAAAGCTGGGGTGATGGCGGAGGAGGACCGGGAGGAGGGTGCGGCTGGGGGATGGGAATGGGACTGGGGCAGATAAGAGCTCAGGAGGTTGGAGGTGATGGGAGATAAGGACAGGCGTGGGAATAGGAGCTGCTGTAGGGAGGGAGGGTCGGAGATGAAGGCGGCCTCGGCAGGAGCATCGGCGCAGGCATAGGACAGGAGGGCGAGATCCGGCTGACTGTCAGTGCGGAATCCCAGCCCTGACTGCAGCGGGTAGGGAGCGGGGACCCAGAGGCCACCAGAGGGAGTATTTGACCCGGGATCGGCTGCAGTCCGTAGGAAGGTGGAGGACTGGGGGTGCGCGGAGGAGGACGATCGCAAAGATGCGGCTCCGCCTCCTCCCGGGCCCGCCCCTGGACCCGGGGGACGCCTGGGGAGGGTGTCTGGGGGTCTCTCTCAACCTATCACTCCTTTCCCCTTGCCCCTTTCGGGTTTGTTTGTTTTCTGGGGGAGGGGGGGGAGGGAGGTGGAGGAAATCCCAGAAGCGGCCAGTTCCCAACCACTTACCTGAAACTGGCCCTCCTCCCAGCTGCCTGTCCATACCCCTAATGGCTGAGGGAAAGTAGGTAACCGCTATTTCTGTATTTCATGGTTTAGGCCTTAGAGGGGGGAGGGGATACCCTTCATAGACTCATAGAACTTGATTTGGAAAGGCCCTTAGAGAACATTTTACAGATTGGGAAACTGAGGCCCAGGGAAGGGAAGGAACCAGCACAAGGCCATGCAATGAGCTTTTAGGTGGCAGAACCAGGATCCAGGTTTCCTGAAGCCCACTCACCTGAGTATATTCAGCTGAACTCTCCCCAGTTCCTGGATTCAGGACACTCTTAAGGCCTATGCCTTGTTGCTTTTTCCATTACAATTTAAATTTTATAGGTGTACCTTTCTTTAAGCAAATCTGCATGCTGGGCAATCAAAGGATCATAGATTTTGAGTGGGAAAGGACTCCAAAGGACATCGAGTCCAATTCCCCTCCAAACCTACAAATCATATAAAAGAGGGAGGCATTTTATTTATAGAAATATTCTTCACTTAAAAAATATTCATAAGAGGCTTTCTTTCAAACGCTGAATTCCAATCAAATTTCAATAGATTCAATTTTCAAAAATTCATTTTTTTGCAATATTTTAGACATCTGCAGGCACCTAGGTGATAGTGAATAGTGTGTCAGACTTGGAGGAATGAAGACCTGAGTCTATGTAAATATAATTTCCTCCACTGAGAGGAAGAGAGTGCAAATAAGTAGCTAGGTGGTGCAATGCTGGACTTGGAAGTCAGGAAGACTTGAGTTCAAATCCAGCCTCAGACACTTATTAGCTATGTAACCATGGGCAAGTTATTCTGTCTGCCTCAGTTTCTTCCTCTGTAAAGTGGGGATAACATCTACCTCCCAAGGTTGTTGTAAAGATAAAATAAGAGCAGTCTACAAAGTGGCAGGTAATTGTTTGCCGTTGTTATCTGTAAATTTTTTTTGCACATACACTCATAGTACAACTTACTAGATTGTATTTGAGAGTCACTGCATGCCAAAATTCATTATACTGTAGCCAGTCTGCCTAGGAATTGCTAGACTGGTACTCAGACAGCAAATATAGTCTGTTATTGGACTTGAGTTGAAAGACTATCCAACTCAGTAGTCCTTGCCAGAATTTGCCCTTTCTTGGCACTGTCTTTGAAGACCCAGGGATACTTACACACCACAGTGAGATATCACAAAAAGTTTTTAGGGGAACAGTGTGTAAATCTGATTTACAAAATAATTATCATTTATAATATATCAACACACCACGTTTATACTTGACCTTCTGGTGGTATGAGAAATACAAAAGACTTCCTGCTCTAGTCTATTGGATAAGGATTCCCCCAAACCACCTCAGGATATTTGCCAGGAAAACCCCAGATGGGGTCACGAAGAGTCGAACATGAATGTAAACAACTCAACAACAGAAACTCTAGTTTAAATGTTGAAGATCCATATGCTTTGATTTTTAACCTGTGGAATAAAGACTAGAACCCTCAATTATTTCCAGCTGGATCGCTCTGCTTTCCTTTGCCTGGTTTCATTTCGGCACTGCCAGTCTTATACTTTCTTCAAACGTTTAGGATCCTGTTTCTGTCTACAGGACCGACTGGCTGTCTCAGACTCAGCCTGGTTTTCATTGGTCTATTAACCTCTCCCCCAGGGGCATTATCTCTCTTCTGGTGCCTCATCATAGTATGAAGAACCTCTCAAGATCATGGTTCTCACTAAAGGTTACTCTTCTGATCCTGGGGAAGGGAAAAAGCTACAGGAACCATGTGTGTACACGCAGGTGTTTGCCTATACCCAGGCTCATAGGTGTCTTTTTTCCATATCTTTCCTTCTAAAAGCACTGTACTTGGGATCAGAAGAGTAGCATTCATGTTCAAACTTTGCCACCTACCATATCCATGACTTTGATTGGGGCTTAGTTTTCTTATCTGTAAAATGGGAATGACAGTTACTGTTCTCCTTGCTTCACAGAACTTTTAGGACCATGACATGAGAGAAGGGATGGGGAAGAGATTTGGGAATGTGATCTGTGATTATTTCAGTTCCTCAGTTCGTGTGTGTGTGTGTGTGTGTGTGTGTGTGTGTGTGTGTGTGTGTGTAGGGTGGAGACAAGCAATATCCAATCTTATGTTCTATGGTTAAGTTGCCAGAGTCTTGGTCTCTCTCATGGGCCTCTAACCCTTAATGAAGATGAATGTGGGAAGAATGGTGCATTTTGACTTTTATCTTTGAATTTCCCAATCAGTCAGCCCTGGGCTTTCTTTGTGATTGCGGTCCTTCCTAAATGAACACATACAGCAATATGTGCTCCAGACTTTGAACTGAGAACTGTTCATCAGTAGTAGGTGATTCAATAAGTGAATAATGTTAAAAAAAGACCATCTTCAGGATGAGTGAAATAGGTTGTAATGAATCCAAAGGGTGGGAAAGTCAGAAATGGTGTTCATATAGAAGCTACCACTCCAGAATTAAAATTGTAATGGCTTATGATTTCTCTTGTGTAATTAGTCCCTCCACCAATGCAGATCACAGTTCCTCTTTAGGTAAGTCTTTGAGAATTGCAGTGGCTGAAAAATTCATCACCTGGGCAGCCAAGTTGGTGATAAACCCCTCTGAACTTAACCAGACTGGTTTGTTCTTGGACATCTTCAGAAATAGTCATTGGAACCATTTTATAATGTTGTAGAACTGAAAGGGTCATTAAGGGTTAACAAACCCAACCAAGCCCCTACTGTTATAAGTGAAGAAACCAAAACCTATAGAGACAAAGTGAGTCAGTTTTTTTAGCTTAGTAGGAGAATGTAAGCTCCTTGAGGGTAGGTGCTCTTTCATTTTTGTCTTCCTGTATCCAATACAGAGCCTGGCATGTATTAAGCCTGACTTAATAAATACTTGTTGATTGGCATTACCTTTGAGAACCCACAGTTACCTTCATAGCATGAAGAGGTATCAGAAGAGGTGGTGCCTCTGGAGGTGAGGTTAGTAGGCCAGTGAAAACCTGGGGGTGAGTTTAAGACTACCCATTGGTCCTGTAGACAGAAACTGGGCCCTAAAACTGTGTGAAGAGCTATAAGATTGGCAGTTCAAATGAAACCAGGAAAAGGGAAGCAAGTATTCACTCAGAAATTAGAAATTAGAAAATTAGATTAGAAAATAAATTAGAAACTTATTCCACAGATTCAAAATAAAGTATATGATTTTACTCTTAGAATGGATTAAGGGCTCTTCATTCTTTTTCATGTCATGGGCTCAAATCTGTGGCAATCTAGTGAAGCCTCTGGATCCCTTCTCACAATAATATTTTACGAGTTCATGGAATAAAATATATAGGATAATGAAGGAAACAAATTATATTGAAGAACAGTTGTCAAAATATTAAAAACCAAGTTCATCAACCTCAGGTCCAAGAATTCCCGGCCTTGAAGGCTTGCCTCTGTGATTGTAATTTTTTTTTTGTTATGCTGGGCTTTAAAGAGTGGCTCTCTTCATTATGACATGATGGAATTATTACTTTAAAAATGCAGACATTTCTAAAAAGAAAACATTTCACAAGTTTTAACTAAAAGTCTCTCTTTGATTCCTCATTCTGTCATCTTGACCTTTCTGAGGCTAGTTGCTAGTAGTATGTGGAGTAGTATGTGGTTGAGCCTACCCAATTAGAAAGCTCCAAGAATGGGCCCAGTGATGGATGATAGGCCTTTGGTTCAAGGTCCAAAGTGAATAGGTTCATCACTAACTTGTCATAGGGTGCTAGATTTTTCAGCTACTCTGGGGTTGTGATCTGTATTGATGAAGGGTGTATCCACACTGATGAAACTATAAGCATTTGAGATATCAAAGGACTTAGCAGAGAGAGAGGGGGAGAGGGAGGAGAGGGGAGGGAGAGAGAGAGAGAGAGAGAGAGAGAGAGAGAGAGAGAGAGAGAGAGAGAGAGAGAGAGAGAGAGAGAGAGAGAGAGAGAAGAAATCTGGAGAATGGAAGAGTGAGGACAGAACCACTACAATCTAACACAGGTTATTCTTTCTGGTTCAGTAACCAATCTTCTCTGATACAGCTTTGTTGCAGTTCTCTTCCCACCCCCCCCCCCCCAGTTCTACTTGGATGGGGAACCAAGAGACCCATCCAGGGTTGCTATCCCATCCCAAATTGATGTCTTTCATACGTCCTCCAGGAGTCCAAGCTAGGGGTCCAGGCCAATCACCACATACACTCCATGGGATGGCCACTGGGGCTAGTGTTATATAGGGAATTGAAAGTAGACCTATGATTTACATGGTATAGGGAACTCCCAGAGGAGAAAACTCCTTTCCCAATGCAAATTGGCATCTCTGCAACTTAAAGTCTTAGAGAGTTGCCTAGAGTACTGAGAGGTTGTGATTTGGCCCAGAGTCACATAGTTATTATGTATTAGAGGCTGGAATTGAATCTTGGCTTTGAGGCCAGCTCTTTATCTATGATTTCATGCTTTTACATAGGCAAAGTATTATATAGATTAGTTGAGGTATAGTTGCATTTCTCTAGTAAGAATGCTAGTGCATTTGGGGGGAGGATTCCACACCCCTAGGATCTCTACGTACCAGGTAGAGTTACCAGAATTCCAAATAAGGAAGAGGAATATGAAGGAGCCCCATAGGAAATCTGGGGGATCTGGTAGGAAATAATTAATCTCTTTATTTACAAATGATTTACACAGCTAGAAAATCCAGGTTGGAAGAGGTGGCAAAGAGGGGGAAAATGGCACTTGGAGTCACTCTAGCCCAGGTCATTTGTCGGCCCGGACAAAGGATGCAAAGACACTGTCTGGGCGGCTGAGCAGAACCTCGGGCTTATCGTATTCCAGTATGGCACCACGCTTCATCACAATCACGAGGTCAGCATTCAGGATGGTGTGCACACGGTGCTGGGGAGAGAAAAACCAGATGGAGCCATGATGCTTTGGCAAAGTAGGGGAAGCTCTGAGGACACAAGCTAAGGGAAAGAAGGGCTGAGAGTATCCATAGTTGCAAGGGAAGGAGAATGAATTTGGCACTGGAAGAGAAAGGCATGAGTGGGTAGGCGGGACGAGGAAAGTGGGGTAAGATGGGCTTGAGGTGTGTGGGTAGGGAACAAGGACTGGAGAGAGGACTAGAGAGATATTAAGTGGAGTTGAGATGAACCGGCTGATTCAATAAATAAGAATCTACACTAGGAACTGAAAGATAGAACCCATGGCTTATGTCTGTACTCTAATACTCAAGCTTGTACCCCATCATGGGGCAAGGGTTTTATTTGTTCCCAAGGGGATGTTACCTTACCAAAGATCAGAGGACCAGGCTTGACAAGATGGGGGTATTCTGTGACTGAGTCAGAGTCACAAAGCAGGGTAGTCTTGTAAATGGTTAACTTACCCACAAGTTAGACAGTTAAATTTAGCATCAGAATCTAATGCACTGCATGTCTACCTTGCTTCATGTGGGCATTGGGCTCCTCATTTACTGAATAGGCAAGTCACTTGGGCTTTCTGTATTTCTTGAGGTTACGTTTTTCCATCCTATCCATGTTACCTCCCCCTTACAATAGCCAAGGATGACCAAGATCATTATAAACTAATTGTCCCTATCTATTCCTTGTTTTTGGGGTAATAGCAACTAGGTGGCACAGTGAATTGAGTGCTGAACTTGGAGTCAGGAAGACTTGAGTTCAAATCCTGTCTCAGATGCTTAGCTGCACGACTCTGAACAAACCACTTAACCCCTTTCCTATTCAGTTTTCATATCTATAAAATCGGGATAATAATAGCATCTGCTTCACAGGACTATTGTGAGATCAAAATGAAATCAACAAACCTAAAGTCCTGTGCTAACCTTAAAATGTTTTATAGATGCTGATTTATTATTATTATTGTTGTTGTTAGGCTTAGTCAATGGGACTAGAACCCTTTGGAACTTAGAGACTTGGGGATACTTTATCAGGGGTCAACTGAAGCCTACTAATAGGACCCACAAGCCTACTTCTCCTTACTCTTGTCCCAGTCACCCTGGGGAGCCAGGGAGATGAGGAGCCTTGAGAGCATGAAGGAGGAAGAACCATAAGAAATACCAATGAGTATTGGAATGTCTCAGTCAAAATAGTGTAGGCTCCAATCAGATGTCCCCTATCCCCCCTTCCCCTTACTGGAAGGAGTAAAATAGAGACTAGCTTGAGGAGGCTGTACCTGACCCTTCTCCTTTCTTGGTATGGGGAACTCCCAGGTAAAGAAACTCCTTGTATCAATGTAGGTTGGCACCTTCTCAACAAATTTTAGTCTAAGGGAGTAGTTTAGAGCACTAAGAGGTTAAATGAGTTGCCCAGGGTCATAAAGCCAGTATATATTAGAAGTTTGACTTGAACCCAGGTTTTCCTGGCTTCAAGGCCAGCCCTCTATCCATACTTGGTTATTCTTAAGAAACTCAGACTTAATGGAACCTACTGGTGCAGCAAGATTGAGGTTTAGGGATATGGGAGGAGAAAGAGACTGTCCTGTGTATGACTGTGGTTAAAACAGGGGGATGGTTTATGTAGGTGGATTCTCTAAAGGGCCCCACCCCACTCTGAACTTGGTATTTCCTGGTTTTCCCTTCCTGAGACTGTGTGCATCATACCCCCTTACCGCTATGGTGACCACGGTGCGGTCAGCGAAAGCTGTCATCACCACCTTCTGTAAGATGTTCTCCTGTGTGAAAAGGGATGAAAGTTGCATTGGTCATTCCCCTGAGAGGGCTGAGACTGAGTAGATACTGTCCCTGGCCTGGCTTGAAAGCATCTCACAGATACATCTCCCATCACTATCACCTTGTTTTTTTATCCCCTACTTGCCTCTGGTCCACTACTGTTCCCACTATGGAACCATTTCTAAAGTCAACAGAGACTGAATTGATTGTAGTCACATGGAGGGAAACTGTGACCTCCACCCCACACCTGAGCAAAAAAAAAAAAAAAAGGGAAGGCATTCGAGCACACAGAACCTGGCAAATGATGAGAGAAGGGAGAAGAGAAAGTAAGAGGCAAGAAATAGTTGAAAGTTGGATTTCTATGGAAGACCTTGCAGGAAGCATATTAGAACAACTATTGATCTTGTCATTGAAACTCAAACTTATCTGTGCAAGCAATTGCTAAATAATTGGAGAAAAAAAGGCAGGTACAATTAGTAAAAACAAAAACAAAAACAAATCAAAACCCCAAAAACAAATGAGTCTTATTTAGGAGCCCTGCTGTACCCCCAACCCATGCAGTAAAGGAGCAATTAGCCACATAAGTAATGGGGAAGAATTGGCAAGAAGAGCCACAGGGAACTGAAAGTCAATTTCAACAGGTATAAAAATGAAGGGAATATTTCCATGAGCTGCAGGGATGTGCTCTATTTATGCTTCTTATAGAACCAAGTAGCAACAACATATATACAAATATCACACTGGTCTCCCTGTTAGAGAATGTCAGAATGACTGGGCGAACACATCTCTACTCTATAGCTTACTTGGGAGTAGGAAGCATGTCTTGAAAGAATGGGGGTCATGATTCAAAAAGAAAACAAAGAATGAAAAAATATAAGTAGCTATCCAAATATAAGGGCTATCCAAAAATGTATTGTGAGGTTAGAAGGTAGAAGAATGTGTCACAATAAGGATAGTGGGAGAAGGACCACTGAACCTTTGGAGGTAATCAGTAGGCTTGAGGCTTTTTCTGTGGAGGGTAGAATTGCCTTCTGAGGAAGATGAAATGATGATGAACCACAGGGATCTCCAGGAGGGGGTTAGGGTTAGAACCACAGGAAGAAAGGATGAGTGCTAATAAGGTATATTGAGATGGTCATGTACCAATTTGACATGAACAATCAAGGAATACACTGATTTCCTGAGGCATAGGTATCTGGGATGCCACAGAAAAATCTTGAGACTTGTTAAATCTGATGACTGCTTTCCATTTCTACAGATTCATCTGGAGACAAATGAAACTCACAGGAGATACCTAGAAACTATCTTTAGGAATTAAGAAGTCCTAGGCAGGAAAGTTAAGACCATAAGGTCATAGGTGGTGTTTATTTCATGGCTGCCAGTTGAAGGAAGGGGCTTTCAGAAGTGTCAAACACGCAGCCTGAGTCCACAACACTCCCCAAACCCAAACAAGATTAAAATGTAATTGGGAAATATTTAACAAAATAAATAAAAACACAGGTAATATTACATTTTAAAGCTGCCTCATGGGCAGCATATACATGGATTAGTTGCCTCCATTTCTCTTTTAGTTTGACATTACTGCTTTAGAAAATTAAAAAGGGGGCATGGAAAATGAACATCTGGGAAGATAATCTGCCAGATTAAGAAGATGGTTTGAGGGAATGGGAGCTTGAATTTATGGATTAGAGCTTCAGATACCGAATGACAGTCCAGAATTGGAGTGATGAAGGCATGTACCAGGATGGTGGCAGTATCAGAGTAGAGAAGATATTATGAAGGTACAGTAAGATTTGACAACAGTTTGGAGGGATAGGGTCTGCACCCATGATTTCATTGGTATAAGAAGTTTCCTTTAAAGGAAACTACTTCTATCAATGCAGGTTAGCACCCTTTCTGCAATTTCTAGTCATAGGGAGTGGCTTGCCCAAGGTCATACAAATAGTAAGTGTCTGAGGCTGGATTCAAACTCCAGATTTAAAGAGGAGTTGTCCAGCACTCTACGTACTGTGCCACATAGCCAAAGCAGAACATTCTTCAAACAATAGATCAATGACTGATTCCAAGAAAATTTAAAAGCCAGCAAAGGAAGCAGTATTCATCATTTGCCAATGTGGGTTCTTCATTTAAACTATTTTCTGGGCTGCCCTGAATTACCAGTCTAGTAGCCCTGTCAAAAAAAATAGAAAAAAAAAAGACTGGTTTGACAAAGTCTGCTCTCAATCACGCCATGCTGGTTCTTGGTGATTTCACTGGTTTTGGTATTTCCTCTGTTGGTAGAGAACCCAGTCAGTCCATACTTCCTCATTCTTTGTGATTCTTGATAATTTTCTTCCATGGATACTCTGTAGTGAATCCACATCCTTGTTGGAGTCCACATCCACATCCTTCCTTTGAGTCCTTTTACATGATATGGGTACCAATGGAGCATCTTGTCCATCTTTTATTCTTTGTTCTTTCCACATGATGAACTCACCTTTTCCAATAATCTACTTTCTCAATTGTATCTCTCCTCATGCATGAACCATTATTGGAAAAATGTTGCAACCTACCTGTGCCCATTTACATTTCTCTGTGGCCACTTGAATTGCCTTCAACTTTGACTCCTCTGGGTTTTCCAAGATTTACAAGGATATGGCATCATATGGAGGAAAATTGAATAAAAAAGATGAAGCTTTGTGTCAAGGGACAGCTTGGGAATCTCCAAAAGCACTGAACATTTTCTCAAATGCATTTTAGTCTTATTTAATTTTCACCTTAATTAATCATGCACTGTACTGATAGATCAGCCATTCAAATGCATGTCATAGATCAGACAACAGACGTTTTTCATCCATTTAGTTTTCCCCATATTGATTGCTAAGGTGATCTCTTTCGAATATTCATGGATCTCATCAAGGGGACCCTGTAGTGCTCTGGGACTTGATTAAATTAATTTAAAACCATCTTCAAACAGGATATGATTTTTAATATTTAAAGGGTTGCCATGCTAAGGAGAGATTAGATTTATTTTTGTGGTCCTAGAGGCCAGAATCAGGAGAAAGGGTAGAAATCTAAACTTAATGTGAGAAAAACTTCATTACAATTAGAGCTGTCCAAAAAATTGAGTAATTTTCCTTGAGAGGTGGTGGATTTTCTCTGTCTGGAAGTCTTTAAGTAGAGTGTACACAACTATTTGTGGATATATTCTAGTGGGGACTTCTATGATGTATGGATCGTTTCTGGGCTCCCTTTCTTTCTTTCTTTTTTTTTCTGGAGGGCAGTTGGGGTTAAGTGACTTGCCCAACGTCACATGGTTAGTTTTTGTGGTAAGTGTCTGAGGTCAGATTTGAACTCAGGTCCTCTTGACTCCAGGGCTGGTGCTCTATTCACTGCACCGTCTAGCCACTCCTGGGCTCCCTTTCTACTCTCAAATTCTGTGGAGAAAATTCCTATACATCTGTTTTATGCCTTAGTGGATGCCGATAATTAGAGAATCATTTAATAATGTTATCTCTGTGGTTTTATTTATTGAAGAATCTTATGTATTTGGAGTTTGATCAGAGGACTCCTAATCAATTGAATCCTCCCAATCTACTGGATGAAATTACAAAATTAAGAGGCAGATTGCAGAGACAATGAGATACAAACACTCCTTGATCAGACCTGAAACCCCTTTTAAGGAGTGTGGTCCCTTTCAGATTTTTAGTGACTCGTTTGCCTATGAAAGAATCAGGTATGGAAACTGAGGAGCATCGGTATACTTAGTGGTTTTAAGAAAGAACTCTTTCTTCACTTTCTCTTTTGTATTTCACCTATGGTACAGTATAGAGGGGGAAGGGATTTCTCTTCACTCTTCCTCCTTTATCCCCAACCACTGGTAATGACATCTTATAACCGAAGCATATGATTATAGGAGGCTGTGCCCAGTAGAGGGCAGGTCCAAGGCCCAGCTGTGGAGTTGAGTCAAGAGAGAGTTGTCAGGAGGAGTTCATGAGGTCAGCAGCTAGAGGTTGGATCCTCCTCAGGAGAAAGCAGACCCCAGTGCTGACGCTGCTGTGGGTCCTAGGGTGTGGGCTCTGGTTCTTTCTAAATATATGTTGTAGTGCTCAAGGCTACTATGTCAGCTGACACTGAAACTGGAAACAGTAGAGACCTTGCTCTAGCCTTGGAGCCTTTCCCTCAGTCCCAGGGATGGTTTGTGGGGCTTAGCAAAGTGACTTACTGAGACACTGTTTCCTGAAAGGAGAAGCATGATGATATCACTAGAATATCTGGGGTTGCTAAAAGACCAGGGTTGTAAGTTACGTTGGGCACTGTTCCCTATACATGTGCCTCTCTGCATGTAAACTCTAAGTATATAATCTTTCTGCTGACAAAATGTATATTTGTGGGAAAGCGTACCCCAAGTTTGTGGGGTACATGTGATATACCCAAATACTTCAGGGTTACCCTCTAGAACTCTGAGAGGAAATGTAGCTGGTGTAGCTCTGGGAGAGAGGGCCAGAGCATACACATTACAATTTCATTGTTATTGTTTTTAGTATTCTAATTAAGAAAGTGCTTTTGCTTTGAGCTAGCAGAGAGTATCTAAGGGAATGGGTCCTCCATGTTTGAAAGGGGCACATCCTTACATATCATAGTTTCTGTTACCTGCCCTTTATGTCCTGTAATTTCAAGAAGCTGATTTTTGTAGAGGCAATTGATCAAGGATTCTCTGGTTAACCCTCTGCAACAAACATACATATTTGTATGGTCTTAACAGATGCACGAGACTAGTTGGAGAAGAACCTTTAAGACTGATTTTTGTCCTACCAAGTCAAACATTTAAAAACAAACAATAAACAGGAAAGGATTTTGCATCCTCTGTACCTTACATTCACTTGTGGGACACTTAAGATGTACTCTTCGGTCAAGAATTGTTTACAAAAGCTTAACTATTATATACTTTCATCAAGGATGCCTTCAATATGAATGTAGATTATTCTCATAAAAGATTCCATAAAGGTGAGAAAGAAGGCATACTTTTGGTGATTATTTCCTTTCCTTTTTCCTTCCCTGAGAGAGTTTATAAAATAACCTCTCAATGTTTTCTATTGTATCACTTCAAGCATGGATTTTGGGGGAGATGTACTTGGTCTGGTCCAGCTGCTTCAGTGCCGTTTCTACTTTGTATGTAGCATGTCAGGGACTGAGGTGTTAGGTTCCAGATACGATGGTTCTTCTGTCATTGATGGCAACAATGAATTGTTAAGGAAATGGTGACAAATTTGTTTAATTTTCTGTTTTTATTATCTTCTTGTTAGTTTCATTTATGTAGACTCAGGATACTGTGGCTCAGGCAGTTTGAATTCTCCGGAGTCCAGGGTCAGAGTGACCTTGGGCAAATTCCTTAACCTTTTGAGTTTTATTTTCACTGCCTATTAAAGGAGGTGATTGGAATAGATAGTTTAGCCTCTGAGGACCCTTACAGCTCTAGATCTTTGAGCTGTTTACCTTATGAATCTCATACCAAGTTTTATGTGGATATATTTTTACTTTGATTTCTTTTCATTTGTTTTATGAGGTGATAACCCTTGCAGTTTTCCACCATCTTCCTCTGGGTTGTCTTATGAGTCTGTATTCTAAACCTGTGTTTCCTTTGGCTTCTATTTCTCTATTTATCGAGAAGATCAAAGTTTATAGGCTTTGTTGGTCTCTTAATAGTAACAATTTTACATTGGTTAAACTTCTATAGGAAATGGTGCTAATCTCTATATTCTACCATTTCCCATTCTCTCCCCCCACTCCCCAGCATTGTTGATTTGTTTAAACAGTTCAGGTAGAAACTAATGCAGTTGTTTGCAATGTCTTTAGCCTTTTGGTGATTCAATATTGATTCTGACCTTTGATCTAACTAGTCGATAGCCTGACTGCAAAGGACAGTTGATTCTTATATGACTCCCACATTAAGTAATCAGTTATTTCCTGTCTATTAAAATATAGTCAATTCCTTTCTTCTTCTTCTTCTTCTTCTTCTTCTTCTTCTTCTTCTTCTTCTTCTTCTTCTTCTTCTTCTTCTTCTTCTTTTTCCTGCTCTTCCTCCTTCCTTTTTCTTCTCTCCCTTGATGTTGTTCAGTTCTTGTTAGATTTTTCTTCTGGAATAAAATATTTGCAAAGCAAAACCCAGAGAACAATATACACAAACTACTATAGTATTAAAAAACAAACTAGAAGGCAGTTGAACTCAAATTGATTGCAAAAAACAATCTTGGTTCTGAAGAACAGAGGATGAAACACCCATCCCTCCTGCTGGTAAAGAGGAAATGGGGTATTCTATATGTTGTCAGATGTGGTTGCCTTGTCTTAACTTTTTCTTTGTTAAATAGGAGATTTCAATGGTGGGGGAGGGAGGCGGTGAGTAGGGAGTATCAGGAAATGCCTGTAATGTAAAAAAAGCACTAATAAATTGAAAAGGGAAACATTAATAACATATAAGTGTAAGGCTTCTGGGTAGTCAACATGTCTTTGACTTCTTTCATTTTTCAAACCTGAGTCAAATTGTCCAAACATACTTTTGCCACACGCTTTTATGTCCATCTTCATATTTAGGTATCAAAGTATTCCTTGACTTGTTTGGAGGATCTTCATAGACTTTCTTCACCTTTTCATCTTCTGCAATTAATGTTGGTGCATAGACCAGTTTCATGATAGTGTTTTTGCTTATTATTAACAGGAATATTTCAAGAATACATGTGTGAACTTCCCATGAAATGATATTTCTGCATGACTTTGGGCACATGTTGAAAGCAAATATGCTACTCATTTGTTAGTTCTCCAAGAACCTGTGAACCAGCCTTCTATTCACCTTCGACTATCCTTTATACTTTAGTGTTATGAGGATATTGATAGTGATGTAAGTTTGAGTTTTTCCAATGGTAATGCCAATTTGCTGGTCATTGGGCAAATATTTCTAATTTGCAGTACCTATAGTTAAATTTTACAGATGGCATAAAAATCTGCAATTCTTAGTACTCTCTATTATACTTTCCACTATTTTACAATCATCACTCTGGAAGTAGAAGAGAGCTACTCAGTACTGAGCGCTGCTAGTTTTTTTGTTTCATCAACATTCATTCAATAAACCAACAAGCATTTATCAAAGTCTCCCATGTGCCAGGCAGGACTAATGATGGCATTGAGCATGCCTGCATCCCTGTATACATGTGTGCGTGAACTTGGAACACTAGAGCTCATTTTCTCTTCTCCATTTCATTTCCATAACACATCTATTCTGTTTTAAAACACCCATACTATGGGTTGAGTTCTGTTTTGTATAATAACTTTCCTTCCCTCCCCTCCTCTCAACTCCCCAACCATCACCATCTAGGACTGACCTTAGACCCCCAAGACTGACCGTGGCCATGTCGATGGAAGCTGTGGCCTCATCCATAATGAAGATGCTTGTCTTCCTCACAAAGGCCCTTGCCAAGCAGAAGAGTTGTCTCTGTCCTTGGCTGAAATTCTCCCCACCTTCCGTGACTATGGCATCTGTAAAAGAGCAATGACTCTGTGTGTGTGTGTGTGTGTAATGACTTTACCTCCATTTCTTAGAATTACCATCTTCCTTTCCTTCAAGGCACAAGTACAACTCTTCTATGATAGGCCCTTTCTAACCCTTCCCCCAATTATTAGTGCCCTCCTTCTACCACAAGTACTGTATTTATTGTATATTCTTATAGATGCTTGTGTTGTCTCCTCTGATAGAATGTAAGCTCCTTAAGGGTAAGGATTGTTTCATTTCTGTCTTCGCGTCTTCAGTGCCTGGTGTAGAGCAGGTGTTTAATAAATGCTGCTGAATGAATGAATATGTATGTTTTCCATGGGTTGATGGTTGGTCGCTACATGGTCTCTCTGTCACTGAGAACTGGTGTGACCTTGCCTTCAGGGGGTCTTGTTTGTGTTGTGATGTGGGAAAGAAAGGAGAGAGAACTGTTTCTGAAGTACACCTTAGTTTAGCCCTTCCTTTTACCTGCCTATAATAACTCTGGATTAATTGATTGGTTGTTTGAGGACCAAACTATTCTGTGAGCAAGGCCAGTCTTGACTCTATCACTCTTTAGAATAAGGCATGTACTTTCCATCTCTTGACTTTGCATGTAATATGGAGACACTACTCAGCCCACTGGCCTCTCCCCATTCCCAGGGTTCCAGGGAAGGATAGATGAATGGTATGGGACAAGGGTAAGATATTGGATAGGAGAAACAAGGGGTCCAGAAATGTTGTGGTGTTATAAATATGAACAGTTCATTCATTACTGTCAGGAAGTTTGGGTCTCTTTGATGTGCCTGATGCTCCCAGGCTTTGAAGCAGAGATTTAGTGGTTATTATATGGAAGAGTTGGACTGTGTATGTGTGAGACATTTGTGGGGGAGCAGATGAATCTTTACCCAAGCTTTCATGTAGACTGACTCAGCATAGCCCTTATAGAACTAAGACTTCTCCCCATCTTGGCAGAAAGTCAGTCTGGGGAGTGGGTGTAGGCACAGTTACCTAGCCCCCCGGGCAGTGCCTTCACCACTAGCTTTAGCTGGGCAATCTCCAGGGCTTCCCACAGGGTGCTGTCCGAGCACTTCTTTTCCGGGTCCAGGTTAAACCTGCAGAGCAGCACAGAGACCCGAGTGAATGGCCAGTGAGTGGCCTGGCCCAGTCCCACCCAACCCAAGGACACTGCAAAGAGTGGGGCCAGGGCTAGGGCCAGGAAGGTAATGAGAGATCTTACCCCAAGATCAGGAATTCTCTTTTGGATGACATCAGCACGGAGGGACTTCTGGGCCTTGGTTGGACCCCATCTGTAGTGCTCAGTTCTGAGCACTATATTTTAGGAATAGATAGGCAAGCTGGTATACATTAAGGGAAGGGTAACAAGCATAGTTCATAGGTTCATAGATTTAAAGCTAGAAGTGATCTCCCAGGCACCCTATCCCAGGGGAAGACCCTCTTTTACCTTCTTGACCCATAACTTGTGTTTCTAGTTCAACCCCTTCATTTACAGATGAGGTGATTGAAACCCAGAAAGTTGAAGGGATTTGCCCCTTGTTACATAACACTAGGATTTGATCTCAGAGCCTTCGGGACCTCACACTAAATCCCTTGATCATTTCATGGTACCATGAAGATTGAAGACTGTCACATCAGGACTGGTTAAAGGATTTGGATATGGTCAACCTGGAGAAGTCAGAATTTAGGTGGGAAACATGGCAGCTGTCTTGTAGTATTTGAAGAGAGGCCATCATATAGAATAGAAATTAAGTTTATTTCACTGAGCCCAATAACAGAGAGAAAATTTGATTTACTAAGCCTTAGGGGGCAGAACCTAAGACTCCATGGTAGAAGTCACAGAGATGCTGGCTTTCTGTTTGATACAACAAAACAACTTTCTCACAATCAGAATTGACTCAAATTTATATTGACTCCAGTAGACTGGAGTCTTCAAGCAGACCCCTCATTGAGGCTATTGTCAGAGGGATTCCTGTTTGGGTAGATGACCATGGAGGTTCCTGCCATCTTGTGTATTCTTTGAATGCTTGCTGCTGCTCTCTCAGCTTCTCCTTTCCTTCCAACTGGTCTCAGAGCAGCACTGTTCTGGTCTTTTCACTGGCTAAGTTGGAGCTCTAAGCAGTGGCCCCTGATGTGGAGGGGTAAGGACTCTCCTCTTGAAAATCCTTTTGGCCTTGGGGCTTCAAGCAACTCCCAGTTTTCCAGTTACCCTTTTTCAAAGCTGATAGGCTAGAAACTCAAGGTTCACACCAAACTTTGACATGTTGCCTGCCTATGACAGATGGTGTGCATATCACATCTCTTCAAATGAGACTATGTGCTCCTTGAGTGCAGGAACTATTTTTAATTCATCTTTTTGCCTCTGACCCTCCCCACAGTATCTCCTTGGTAGGTCCTTTAGAAGATTTTTGCTGAATAAGAAAACAAAGGATTATCAACACAGTGTTAGGCACTGGTGTGTGTGTGTGTGTGTGTGTGTGTGTGTGTGTGTGTGTGTGTGTTGGTGTATGGAGTGGAGAAGGAGTGCGAAATCTCAGGGCTGGAAGGGACATCAGAAGTTATCTAGTACAACCTTTTAGCTGACCTGGAAGAAGAGTCCTGGGCTCTGATGGGACATGGACCCCAAGGGTTGGGAGTTTGGACCTGAGGACTAGAGAGATAGTTGTTGCAGGGAGTGAGAGGAGTAGGCAGTCACTACTTTCCATTTGAAAAACAGCAGAATAGTCCTAGGAAGTAGAAGAAAGCATGAGGCTAAACCTATCATCATCCAAAGGCTTAATTTTAGCCAGCTGAGCCGACTTACTCTAGTACCAACAAGGCAACACTGGATTTGGAGTCAGGAAGACCTAAGTTTGAATTCTGCCTAAGATAATAGCTATGTGAACTTAGACAAATCAATCAATGCATTTTTCAGAGCAGCCTGGGAAGACCTGCATGAACTGATGCAGAATGTTGTGAGAAGAACCAGCAGAGGAGTTTATACAATGGCAACAGTGTTATAAAGACAAACAACTTTGAAAATCTGAGGAACTGTGATCAGTGACTGACCCTGATTCCAGAGAATAGTAATGAAGCATGCTACCCACCTCCTGACGGAAAGGTGACAGACTCAAGATATGAAATGAATCAGATTTTTGGACATGGCCAATGTGGGAATTTATTTGGCTTGATTATGAATATTTGTTACAATGGCTTTCTTTTCTTTTTTCAATTGGGGTAGTAAAAATCAAAGTTAAAATGTAGTTAAAAATGTACAAAATGGTAGTTAAGGTCTTAAAAATGATCTCATCTTTCCTTTTTTCCTTCTTCTTGTACCTGGTTTTTCTTTTTGCTGTCTCATTTCTACTCTGTCTTTCTTTGCCTCCACCCTCTTGGCTACTGAGGCTGTGGAGGACATTATTGATTGTCTGCAACATACTTTTGGGTTGGGAAAGAGTGCTATAATCCAATGCCCTCATGTAATAGATGAGGTAACTAAGCTCCAGAGAAGGGAAGGAACATTTCCAAGGTTATACAGCTTGACCCTAGAATTAGAAATCTCTTGATTTCCGAACCAGGGTCCATTCTGGAACATTGTGCATACCATAAGGTTCCTGGGTTGGGGGGAACTATATCCCCTACAATAACATCCCTGGCCTTTCCTGGGCCTCCCCTCCCCTGGGGTGTTACTCACCGAATGGTGCCGCTGAAGAGGATGGGGTCCTGGAGGATGATGGAGAGTCGGGATCGCAAGGTCTGCAGGGGCAGCTTTGAAATATCAATGTCATCGATAACGATCCTCCCTGTATTAACCAAGGGTCAACTCACCCAGGGGAACTGTACCTAGTACTGGGGGGGGGTCAACTTGTCTGGGTAGAAGGGACCTAGCTGGGAAGCAGGGGCAGGCCATATGACTGACCCTCTGTATTGAGGCCGTAAGTGTCACAGAAACATTCAAACCCAATATATAACCTGGAGCATCTATTACCTAGTAAGGCAGACACAGCTCCCCACTGTGAAAGAGTGATTTTGGGGGCAGGGGTGCAGCAGTGAGAATTCATCCTTTCTATAAGGAGCGAGGTCCATGTGATGAAGGGCAGTCAGGGGGTGTTGTGTTGGGGGTGTTTGAAAAGGAGGACCCACCTTCAAACATGTCGACCATACGAAAGAAGGCCAGAGAGAAGGATGACTTTCCACTGCCTGTTCGACCACAGATCCCAATCTGCAATAGGAAGGACTCAAGGAGTAGCTTTGAGAGAAGTCATAGACCAAGCCCTCCCAGAGGAAGGTAGGCAGTTTTACCTTCTATCTCTGATCAAGTTCTTTGCGGAGTTCAACCAAGCATGGATTAGGGGCTTTTAGTTTGTTTTCTAAAGAAGATGAGGAAGAAATCTCCAGAATGGGCTGCACATCTGTTTGCTTGTGTGGCTATAATTGTGTTTATGCATGATTTTGTGTGCTTGCCTCTCTTTATCTGCATGTGCATATGTGTATGTATATATGTGTGAACATTTGCATATATTTATGTGTACATACAGTGCATTTCTCTGTATGAATATGAAATGTACGTCCATGTAAACCATTCATGTGTACATACACGTAGAAGGACAATATGGCATAAAAGATAACTGACCCCAGGGTTAGGGAGACCTGGCTTCATGTCCTAGCTCTGACACATCCTAGCCTTGTGGGTCATCTAACTTTTCTGTGCCCTTGGCAACTTTAACACTGTAACTTGCTGTAAGTTGTAGTTTCCCCCAACCCAGGAGCCTTATGGTGTGCACAGTGTTCTAGAATGGACCCTGGTCTGGAAATCAAGAGATTTCTAATTCTAGAGTCAAGCTGTATAATCTTGGAAATGTTCCTTCCCTTTTCTAGTGGAGGGAGTTTCCTCAAGGAGAATTCATTTCATTAATAAAATCATAGGTCTGGACTCCTTTCCTTCTCCCCCGTTGCAAAAAAAAAA
>CM053601.1:149536448-149558135 GCA_028646575.1 Pseudocheirus occidentalis | reverse complement strand
GGGAGAGAGGTGATCCTAGGAAATGTCTCTTCTTCCTTTTTCTCTTGCTATAGGGGA
Source organism: Pseudocheirus occidentalis (assembly GCA_028646575.1). NCBI lineage: Eukaryota > Metazoa > Chordata > Mammalia > Diprotodontia > Pseudocheiridae > Pseudocheirus > Pseudocheirus occidentalis. The sequence continues at coordinate 149,558,078 of CM053601.1, read as the reverse complement.
CACTTATATCAAATGTCTCAAGCCTCAATAAAGGAAAGGGAGCAGGGGGCTGCCACTCCTATCCCCTCTGAGGCTACAATAAGCAGGACTGGCACTACTGCTACTGAGTATGTATGCTAGACTAAAGCCCTAAAATGGTCTGGGGAGGAAGGCCCTGGGATTCGAGACCAAGAGAGCTGAGTAGTAAGGCTCGTTTGGACTAGACCTTGACTCGAGGTCATGTGACCCTGGAACTCACCCTTTCTCCTCCCCTTTTCCTGCTGCTTCCCTCCCTGTCTCTCCTACCCATTTCCCTCAGCATGAGGGCTCAGTACTGACCTTCTGCCCTGGGGAGATGTGGGCATTGACATGATTCAGGACTGGCTTCAGGGAGCTATCATAGCGGACACTCAGGTTTTGTATCTGGATCTTCCCTTGGACTGGCCAGTTCTTTGGTATCAGGGATGGAGCTGAGAAGGCAGTGGGAGGCAGGAATAAGGGAGAGGAGCACCAGAAGTGGTCTAACTGAAAGCCTAACTCAGGTTTTCGTCTTGTTCCCAGAACCTCAGGTACCCTGGCCCCCTTCTGGATTGGTCCTAGGCCCTCTCTCTTGAAGCCCTGAGCTTTATCTGCTATTCCTACCCCAATGAGGAGTCCTTCTCTTTGTCTACTAATGCTTGTTCCTCACCCAGGAGCCCCTGATTCTGTCATTCCTGTGTGTCTTCACCCAGCAATCTTTCATTCTTACCCATGTCTTCCCTCACCAAAAGTTTTCTCTTCCTTCCCCTGACCTTTCTCACCCAGCAGTACCACACTCTCCCCCTGAGCCACCTCCCCCAGAAGTCTCACACTCTCCACCCTGAGCCACCTCCCCCAGAAGTCCCTCATTCTCCCTTTGAGTCACCTCTCCTAGAAGCCCCTGATTTCCTGAGCTCCTTGACCTAGAAGAGCTTCATACTTCCTTCTTTCTTCTTGAATCTCCTTACCCAAAAGGCCCTCATAATTTTCAGATTCAGTTTTCAGAAGCCCATGAATTCTTTTAACAGCTCCCATCTGAATCTCCATGTCTGCTAGGTTCCTCACCATCCAATTTAGGTAGTTGGACACCTGTGGAGAAAACCAGGTTATAAGAAAGGGGATCATGGTCTTTCATCACAGCTGGAGCAGACTACAAGTAACCTTGGGAGCTGCTTAACAGTTGGGGGCTATGACTTTGGAACCCATAAGACTGTAAGCTTCTTGAAGGCAGGAACCATTTTTGACCTTCTTCAATATCCCTAGCTCTTAGCACAGTGATTGCCACATAGTAGCACCTAATTAGCATTTATTATTGATTAATTTGGGAGCAGTGGTCAGCTCATCCAGTTGTCTGTCTCTAGGGGAATATAGGGAGGATGTAGTGACATAATTTCTAAAACTTGGACCTGAAGTCAGGCAGGACAATGGATTGAAATTTCGATTGCTTTAAGAGGGGAAGCTAAAAGAGTGTGAGGAGATTCCACAACTGGTGAAAAGGCATTTGGGAGAATAAGTTATAGGGGAGAATTGCCTATGGGACCTTTGTTCCCATCATAATACTTAAATGGGACATGGAAGAAATTGGTAGGTGGATGTTAGACTATAAACTCTTAATATCCAACCTTGGAGTAAGAGGTATCATTTTCCAATTCAGTCCAGCTCCAGTAGTGATCCCTGCCCCACTTTGGGTGTGGGTGTGGGTGTGGGTTGGGAATAATATGAAGTCTAGTAAACTTTTCTATCTAAAAGTCATGGGTGTCTCTGACCTGAAAGATTTGGGGGCCCTGAGACACTGATCATTTAATGTTGGCGACCCATTAAGAATAAGGCCCCTCACCCTTCTCTTACCAGAAAAGGGGATCTACCTTGCCTCACTCACCATGAGGGCATAGGTGAGGCCCAATCCCACCAGTCCTGCAGGCAGCTCCTTGTGCAGGGATTTGGTGATGGAGGCCACAGCAGCAATGAGGACCACACAGGCACCAATGTATTCCTGGGAGAACAAGATGACTCCTCAGGCATTGTGAGCTCCCCAGATAACCTCTCTGCAAATCTTTCCATGCCACACACTGAGCCACAATCTGCACAGGTAAAGGCTTTACACACACAGACACACACACACACAGACACACACACACACACACACACACACACCCTCTTTGAGTAGCACTGATGGCTTGATACACACATTTTTACACACACTTCATCCACCCAATATACACAGATGATGCAGCAGAAACAACCATATTTGACACACATGCCTTCACCCATACACATAACTATATATACATACATATATATGTATGTATGTATATATATTTATGTACACACACATATATTCATACACACAGGGAGCAAGAAGACAGACGAGGAAAGATGAGGGGCAGTGGGGTGATTTAGGTCTGACATTTGGGATTTGTACCCAAGGGATGGTGGAGGTGCATGGTGTGTCTCCTGCTCTCGTTTGGGAGGCATCCTGTCTTGTGGTGCTTAACAGCAGGAGGACCAGAGGGAGGGAGAGAGGCTGCAGTCTGGGTTTTGCCGCCTCCTAGCTGTGACACTTTGGGCAGCTCTCCTTCTCTGGACTGATTCTAGCCAGTTTTATCACATATGACTTGCTTTCATATGCTCTATGCTCCAGCCAAACTAGATTCCCTTGCTCCTCCCCCCCATCACTTCCTGTCCTCTCTCTATTCCTGCCTTGTTCACCACCCTCTACACTTGGCATGGATTCCACTCCCAGCCCACCTCCACCCTGAGGGTTACTTCTTCTGAAGTGATTTCTCCTTCAGGTAGCAAGGACTTTGAGATTAGAGCCTGGGATATAATTCTCTTTATATCTTTGGTGCCCAACACAGGGCCCCAGATACAGTACATAAATGCTTGTTGGGTGAATTGAGCCTGAGAAATGAGACTGCTCCACTGAGAGATCTCTAAAATCCTTTTTGGTGCTCACATTTTTACTGTTGTTCTGATTTATACTGTATAGATGGATAATTCTAGTGCAGCAGCTTGGTGAATTTGGAGTCAGGGAGATCTGAGTTCAAATTCTACATTAGACACTTAACTAACCATGAGTGTGAGCAAGTCACTTAACCACACTGTGCTTCATTTTTATTATCTGTAAAATGGGAATATTAGTGCCTAATTCACTGGTTTTGAGCATGACCTGAGATAATGTGTGTAAAATGTTGTAAACCTTAAAGAGGTATATAAATGATGACAATGAGGAAGAGGAAGATGAGGGTGAGGATTCCACCATCCTTGTTTTCTCCTTCCTCCCAACCAGGTAACTTGGACTTTCTATGACAAAAGCACCTTTAAAATTTTAATCTAGTCATCTGCAGACTCCCCACCCTCACCTCTGAAGGTTGCTTTTGGATACACCCTTGACTCTCACCCCCAAAACTTCCTCTTATTCCCCAAGGGGTCTGGACTTGCCATTCGGACTTCCAGCCATCGGTTGGCAGCTGTGAGGAAGAGTGAGGCAATGTTGTTGGAGTCGGTGTACTTGAGAAGCTTCTGTTGGAACAAGGCCTCATATCTGGAAGAGGAGGTGAAAGATTGGCCAGTGAGTGAGCATCTGGTCCACTACTTTCCTGAGATGCTACAAGAGTGAGGAGGTAGCATGATGTAATGGGGACAGAGGATGGCGGAGAGGGAACTGGACTCATTTTCCCTCTATCCCCTCCCTAGCTGTGTTCTTTTGTCTAGATGTGTGTTTTTGTGGATTTGTGCGTATGGTCAGAACAACTCCAGGGTGACCCTCCTACTTTGGCTCTGAGTCAGGGACAATACTGACATACAACTCATTTCTCCTTTCTATGTACTCCTGTACCTCACCTCCCAGTACTTGGTAATCAGATCTATAATAAGCAATTTTGACACTCAGGGAAAACAGGATAAAATAGACCCTCAAGTCAACTCTCTAATTCAGCGGTTCTCGACCTGTGGGTCACAACCTCTTTGGGGGTCGAATGACCCTTTCACAGGGGTCTCCTAAGACCATCAGAAAACACATATTTTCGATGGTCTTAGGAACCAAGACACTGCTCCTCTATCTGTCTTCAGGAGGGTCTGCCCGCATGCAGATATGCCCACATATGAGTATTAAAGGGTTGTGGTATTAGGAAGGTTGAGTGAGAACCACTGTTCTGATTCATGAGATGAAAATAATACCAGAAGCAGTTAAGACCAATTCAGTTCAGCAGGAGGCAGAATTAGTTGCTACAGTAGCCTCCATAATGTTGAAGAAATACACATGTTCAATGTTTGTGCCCCCTCAGTTCCAGTGCCGAGACAAAACCCCAGTTGCTCCACCTTGGTTCTAGCTTTGTGTCACATACTAAGGTTTCATCCCTACAATCAGATTGTAATTTACTTAAGAACAACGATTCTGCACAGTCCCAGCTAAACTTGATGTCTTTGCCAGAACTTAACACAATGTTTTGCACAGAATAAACACCTGTTATAAATAGGTTAATAATAATAATAATAAATATATAGTGATATTTATATAATAATATATTATGTATGATAATATAATAAATATGTATAAACATAATAATAATAAATATGTTATAAATTTAAATAGACTTGTTTATTGGCTGTTTGAATAGTTAATGGAATTTTGAGTCAGAAGAGAACTGGGAGATTATCTAATCTATGACTCTAATTTTATTTTGTTTTATTTCTTTTTAGCATCCACATTCTTTTATTTTTATTTTCTTTATTTTTAGTTTACATCATTCATTTCCACGAGATTTTGAGTTATAATTTTTCTCCCCATCTCTCCCCTACCCACTACCCCAAAACAGCCATCCCATGTTTACCCCCTCCCCTAATCTGCTCTCCCCTATATCCTCCCCCATCACCCCTCTGACTTTCCAGTAGGGCAAGATGGATCTACTTTCCCCAGTGCCTGTATATTTTAATTCCTAGTTGCATGTAAATAATAATAATAATAATAATATATATATGTACATATATTTTTTAACATTTTATTTTAGAACTTTAAATTCTAGATTCTTTCCCTACCTCCCTTGTCACCCACCCACATTGGAAAGACAAGCAATTCAATACAGGCTGTACATGTGTCATGACCCTCATTTTAAAGAAAAAGAAATTGAGGCAAAGAGAGGGGAAGCTGTGTCTGGGATTTGCCTGGGAGGAAAGAGATTATCTGTTATAAAATTTTGTTTGACATGTGGATTGGGTTCAGGGGTGAGGAATTCGTGGCCTTGAAGCCACATGTGGCTCTCAAGTGTGGTCCTTTGATTGAATCCAAACTTCACAGAACTTGAGGACCTAGAGGGCCACATGTAGCCTCAAGGTTACAGATTCCCTACCCCTAGAATTATTCTGATTTTTGAAGTGATGGAAAAACTGGGCCTGTTGGGTATTACCTTCCCCCTCACCCCCATAAATGGGGGTGTGGGTAGTGGGAGGGATTAGAGAGCAAATAGTTACATAGAAATGTAAGCAGAGAATCAACAGCCCTGCAAGTACCCAGAAAGTTTCCTGGTTGACTGAGAATGAACCCAAGATCGAAGAACGGACAAAGTCCATCCTGTTTCCAGGTAGGAAAACACCAAATTGTTTTGTGAGTATTCTAGGTCAAAACAGACTATTTTCTGCTGAGGCAGCGATCCATAGATATGTAGGCATGAGGCTCCTAGCCAAGACAGGGATATGGGCCAATCTAAAGGAGGAGCAAGAAGTGAAGTAGAGAGCATATGTTAGAACTGGGAATCAAGCTATGGTGGTGGCAAGAGGAGAAAGAAAAAAAGAAGGAACTAGGGCTCGGGGCAGCAGACATTTGAACCCAGGGCAGTGAAAAAACCTTGGGAATATCGGGAGGCTCAGTGTAGTGCTTCACATAGAGTTTTCTTGGTCAGCAGAGGTTTAGAAAATAATGAGAAGTGAAAACCTCAGGGCCCCAAACAAGGAACCAGTTATAAGAAGGAGCTAGGGACTTCAAAGGCAACTCAGGTCAGTCTATGTGGTCCATGGATTGGAACTGGATTCTCTACGAAATCATGGATTCAGTAGAAAATGAATTGGATTGGAAGCCTAACAATCTGGGTTCAAACACCAGCTCTGACATTACTTGTGTGACATTGGGCAAGTCATTTAATTCCATGGACCTCAGTTTCCTTCTCTGTAGGTCTAAATAAGTCTCCTTCCAGCTTGCCAGTCTTTGGGCCATTGCCCAGGTGGTGCATGACCTTCTGACTGCCCCTCTCCCCAAGGAGTGGATGGATGAGAAGGTAGACCTGTACCTGAATGCTCTGATGGTGGTGAGACCTTCCATTGTCTCTGAGAAGTGGGAGAGCAGGGGTAGCTGGGTGCTGTCATCCAATTGCTGCAGGTCCCTGTAGGAAAACAGGTGATAATGATGGCCTTAAGTCACACTCATGCCAGTGCCCTGTCTTACTCTTGCCTGAGTGAGTAAATGTAATCCTAATTGGATATAAGATCTTCCCCACCCATTAATAGGCCTCATGTGGAGCCCATTAAGTGAAGCTTGCTTAGGGAAGGCTTGTAGGTAGGAAGACTTTCACACCTTTTGTTTATTTCTAATTAGGCACTGAGTCACAAGGGTATAACTATTCTGTGGTTAGCATTTTGTTTTGGGGCTCATTCATTGGAAGAGTGTTCTTGTGGTTTGATAAGATGAGACTCTGGGTAGCTGTTAAAGAAACCCCTGGCTTTGAAAAGCCCAGATGTTGATGCTTCTCTCTCTGGTAACTATGTACATATTGCCTTGGTCAGACAGTTGGTTCAGACAGTCTGTTTGTTGATGTGTGCTTATTTCTCAGACAGAAGCCTTGTCTATTAGTCTTTATTTCTCTGCTTGTATTGTTTTTGTTTGGATTTCCTCTGAAGTTCAGGGTGCTGTTTTCCCCCCTGAACTAACGAATATAATTTAAAAAGATTATTGACCCCTTGAACAGCTGTCTTTCCTAGTAAAGCAGATCTAAGAAACTGTGCTAGCAGCCATCCTGGCGATGCTAGTGTGGTTGTTGCTACAGTAGAAAAAGGGAATAAGCATTTATATAGCTCCTACTATGTGCCAAACACTCTGATAAGTGATTTACAAATGTTATCACATTTGACTCTCACAACGATCTTCACAATAAAACATTTTAGTTGAGGAAACTGAGATTAAGTGACTTGCCCAGGGTCACACTGCTAGTAAGTGTCTGAGGCCACATTTAAACTCAGTCTTCCTGACTCTAGCCCAGTGCTCTATCCACTGAACCACCTAGTTGTCTTTAGCACACCAAAACACCCTGGGTGGCAGGTTTCTTTTTGGACCAGATCTATAATTTCTTTGTTTGGGGAAGTCCCTTCATAGATGCAGATCAGAAACTTGTCTGTAATTTAGTCTTAAGAGAATTGCCTGGGACATTAAAATATGATGTGACTGGCTCATAGATTTAGGCTTTTTGCGCTGGAGATGGGACTGAACCTACGAATTTCTGACTCTAAGGCTGTTTTTTTTTAATGATTCCATGCTATCTCTTTAGGCAGACATTGTTACCCCCATTTTACAGATGTGTAAGGTGAGGTTTGGAAATAGCTAAGTAGGTGGCAGAGTTGGGCTATTATGTGTATGTCTTGAATCCTGGTCTGCTAATCATTTACTACACTGCAATGACCTAGTTAGATGGGTCTTACAAGATGGCTTGGGGTAGGGGAAAGCCCTATCTCTGATGGGTACCAAGTTGGGAATGAGTGTTTAGGAATATAAGATTACAGATTTAGGGCTAGAAGGGACTTTAGACATCACTGAGTCCAACCCCCTCACTTTACAGATGAGGAAGCTGAGGGAGGTCAAGGGATTTACCCAGGGTCACACAGCTAGTAACTGGTCAAGGCAGGATTTGCACCTATATTGTCCTGAATCTGGTGGTCTATCCATAAATATTCCTTACAATATTTCTTCCAATTTCACCCAGGAATAGCCCTGGGGGTCTGAGGTGCAAAGTTTGATGTTAAATGTTCCACAAAGAGGTGTCAGTGCCATAACAATGCTGTGGATATGACTGGCAACATTAAAGAGGAAAAGTAGGATGGTTTCCCATGGCAACCAAAGTATTACCCACCCTACTGCCTGTACCCTTTGAGGAATACACTCTAGAGTCCTTGGCATATGCCCTCTATGTCACTGCCACAGCTCAGTAGGTGAGACAACTGTCTCTGTGTCTACTAAATGTAGGTCCTCTATGTCCAGTGAGGGAGGCAGAGGGTCAAGGCAGTCCCCTGAGTGACCCAAGTGAGCTTCGAGGAAACACCATATGGAGCGTTTAGACTCGATGTCAATTGCAAACATAGAAATTGTTGAATTTCTTCATATGGACATCTATAGAGGTATGCTATAGAGATGGACATTTATGGAGGTAGCAAAATTCTCTGGGCAATCTAGATTATGCAAGCAAAAAGAAGCACCATCTTTCTTTAAAATTGCAAATAGACTTTGCAGGTCAGTTTTTCCTAAGCACTGGTTAGGTTCAACTGGTCTGTAAAGATTATGCAGACTATCAAAGGTTCTTCCTTCTTTGAACCTGTCATCTTTAACAAATGGACTCCTTCTCCTGTATCATGCTCTTCCTTCTCTCCAGTGTCTGGTCTCCCACCCTTAGGTCACTGGAGCTTCCTGTTGGGAATGTCCCCCTGGCCAAATGCAGATGACTGCAGTCCGAGGTTGAACTTGCATTAATAACACAATGACTTTCAAATCAACTTCCCATGAAGCGAAAAAAAAATGTTTCCAAGAAACAAAAGTTACCTAGATGCCACCCGGAAGTACTTCTGGATAAAGTAGCACACGATGGCCAGAGGCAGGAGGGCAATGAGGAACACAGGGGTGACGTACGAGATGACAGCTAGTGCAGAGACACAGAGCATCGTGGATCGACTCAGGCACTCCAGCGTGGAAGGGATGTGCTGAAAGGAGAGCAGGAAAGAGAGAGGAAGGAGAATTGGGGCAAAGGTCCAATAGGAAGCGTTTATTCATTTCCCAGAATTCACTAACCTACCATGACCTTCTCCTTCCTGGCCACCCATGACATATCCCAGAGATGTAACTTAGGTAGGGTGACTGGAACTTTGTTCTGGACTATCAACACTGGGTGAGGTGTGCAGGAGGGAGACTGGTCCACCCTCCTCTATCTCATGGGCTTCCATTGGACTGCATCATGTGTTACTCCCAGTCTCTCATCTAGGCTTCTACTTCAAGGCTTTCTCCCCAAGAGACCCAGAGACCTCCCCCCCCCTTTCTGGACCTGCCCCTCTGCTGAAGTCAGTGGCAGTCTTTGGGCAAAGGGCTGCCTCCTCTCCTGGAACAGTTGCATTCTTGCTTGGTCAGACTGTCTGTTGCACTACTGTCCTCCCCACCCCCATCAGACTGTCCCTTGTATGCCAACTACTGTTGCTACTTCCCCCTCCCCCACTTTGGGTTGCCATCTGTGCTGTTTCCTGTACCTGTACTCTGGGTCACTGCAACCATCCCTCTTCCTGGAAAGAATTCCTAAATACAACTTTGTCACTTTCTGTCTGCATCATGCACTTGCACCTTTGTTATTTTTAATTACTTGCTAGTCATTTCACTGATGGGAGTGTGGTCTTTCTAAGTAGACTATATACTCCTTGTGGGCAGTCATTGTATTTTATTAATCTTCTGTATCCCTCCCAGCACTCAGCATAACTGTCCATAACTAGTGCTTAGTAAATGTTAAATAGAGTTTTCCCTACAACAAAAGTTATTATATGGTATTTTGAGTCTAGTTGTACTATTAGGACCTATAGGGAAACTACTTATCATAATAGATACAAGGTCTGCCCTCAAGTAAGAATGTCCTGAGTTCAAATCCATCTTCAGATACTTACTAGCTATATGACCCTGTGCAAGTCACTTAGCCTTTGCCTGCCTCAGTTTCCTCATCTGTAATACTACCTACTTCTCAGGGTTCCTGTGAGAATCCTGTGAGGATAAAATGAGGTATTTGTAAAGTGTTTTGCAAACCTTAAAGTACTATAGAATTTATATGTATAAATATATATTATATACACATCCATATATATTTTTATATATGGTAATTGGAGCAGATGTTAGTATAGTGTAGATCTTTTTTAAGACCTTAACCCAAAATGTTTACAAGTACTGGTCAGGCTTGGTCATAATGTTGTCTTCTCCATAAAGTTGTCCCTTGCCTTGAGGACAAGGATACAACAAGGATTCAGGGTATTACCACAAGCAAGGACTCAAGGCAGTGGATCTGTGGGAGTAGGAAGACAACAGTTTTTTCTTTGGCCCTAACTCTCCCACTCTGAGGCTGTTTGTAGCTAGAATGTAAGAGTAGGGGGATCTAAGGCTGGTGCTCCCTAAACAAGCTTTACGCAGTAAAAATTTTGAAAGTAGGGTGAACAAGAGTGCCAGGTGAGACCTTGTCATTGTGAAACAGTATAATTTGTGGGAAACTGATTACCTGGATGGCTCTCTCCCTCTCTCCCTCTCTCCCTCTCTCCCTCTCTCCCTCTCTCCCTCTCTCCCTCTCTCCCTCCCTCTCTCTCTGTGTGTGTGTGTGTGTGTGTGTGTGTGTGTGTGTGTGTCCCTGGGAAGATCTGCTATCCTGGGCTGTGCTTGGAGTTGCCTGAAGTTTTAGGGACAGGCTATACACTAAAGAGTTTGGTACTGATTATTGTCAAAAGGTCATAAATACCTGTGTCCTTCACATTACCTCCTGAGTCCTTCCCTCCCCTTTCAAGTGTACCTGTATCAAATGCTTTGGAACCTGGCACAGGATTAGGCAGCAGGGGGAGCATGTGTTTGCTTCATTTTTCTGCAGAGAATTTCTCCCCCTTAACTCACAGGATGGCATGATCTAAGAAAAGACCCCAGAGAATCCCAGCCTCTCTTTCCCTTTTGAGCATATGGAAACTAGACCTCAGATCTCATTACCTGGTCAATTGTGTTACAGTCAGATGAAAATCTGTTCAGGATGCTTCCAAGTGGAGTTGTCTCAAAAAACCTAAGAGACAGCAAGAGAAAAGGAAAGCCACTCATTCCAGCACCTGTTCATGATGTAAGTGTATTTATTTAGCAATTTATTTCAAGTGTGTATCTAGGCTCCAGTTTCCAGAAACTACTTCTCATTCCCCTCCTACCCCAGAGTGCAGCACAGCCCTCCCAACTCCCATCTGTCCAGGCTGCTATGGGAACACTCAGTGCAGCCAGTCGTATGGTGTAGTACATAGAGATTCAGCCCCAAAGCCAGAATCCCTGGGTTCAAGTCCCGCTGCTGACGTATTCTGGATATATGAACCTGGGCAGGTCCTTAAGTGCTCTAGGCACTATAAGTTGCAGAAAGGTACCACTCTGCACCAGTAGAGGGATTTCTTTCAGGTAGGAGTTCCTAGTACTTACAGTCAGGTTTTGATGCATGGTTTCAATACAAATATCTGAGCAGCAAAAAGTAAAAAAAAAACAAACCAAAACCAAAAAAAAAAAACAAAACCAAAACCGAAACCAAAAAACAACTCAGGTATACAATATGAGGTGGGGGTGAGGTAGAAGGTTTATAAAATATCATGAAAGACTGCCAGTTTACTGATTGATGGGTAGCCATATGGACTATTAGCCAAACATGGACAGCAAATTGATTATAAGTTGGGGCTGTTGTGGAAGGAAGTGATGAATCCATAAACTTTGGTCTGAATAGAATGGAGAGACGAGGAGGGGGGTGGTGGTACCTCACTGGGTAAGGGAGAAGAGAACTCTTTAGAAGGGAGTGGGAAGGTAGAACCAAGTGCCTTAGCTTATGTTAAATGTTCCACAAAGAGGTGTCAGTGTCATAACAATGCTGTGGATATGACTGGCAACATTAAAGAGGAAAAGTAGGATGGTTCCCATGGCAACCAAAGTATTACCCACCCTACTACCTGCACCCTTTGAGGAATACACTCTAGAGTCCCAATGACCTTGGCATATGCCCTCTATGTCATTGCCACAGCTCAGTAGGTGAGACAACTGTCCCTGTGTCTACTAAATGTAGGTCCTCTATATCCAGTGAGTGAGGCAGAGGGTCAAGGCAGTCCCCTGAGTGACTGCCATAGAGGACTGCATAGAGGACCCCACCGGGGAGAGGGAGATGGAAGATAAAGGATTCGGGGGCTTCCCTGAGGAGAGGATGAGAAAACTTGATAGGGAGGGGAGACAAGGTGGCATCTCAGTGCCACGGGGAGGAGACAAGGTGGCATCTCCAAGTTGTGGGAAAGAGACAAAGTAGCATTTTTACTGTGGGAAGTGGGAAGGCTGGTGAGGGAGCTACCTCATGGGGGCCAGGATGATCTGGTTCAGCAGACTTCGATGCAGCCTCTTGGCTACTTTCAGGCCTGTCCACTCCACAGTGACAGATGTGATTAGGCACAGCACGATTCCCAGACTGCACAGAGCTGTGAATACCATGGCATAGACCCTGTGGTCGAAGGAGCAGTCCTGAGAAGGTAAAAAGCATGAAAGATTATCTCAGAGTCTTTCTGCAAAGTGACTGGCTCATAGTCTCATTCTTTCATGCCCTCCTTTGCACATTTTGGTTACTTTTTTTTCAGAGTAAAATTCCAAATTGGTTTCCAGAATGTTTAGACCAATTCACAGCTTCACTAGCACTGTGGTTAGTGTGCCCAGCATTCTGTAGCCCCACCCATGTTTGCTATCTCCATTTTTGCTAGTTTGCTGGCATTCCACACCCCAGGGCACCCTGGACCCTCCCTGTTTTCTTGGACCTTCTGGCCTGCTTGAAGTTACCTCACTGAGGGAGCAGTTCCTTGTAGCTGGGCCCAGGGCCAGGGCACTCTCGGTCCAGTTGGCCAGGCAGTAGTCTATGGCAACCAGCACGATATGCTTGAGCAACTGTGAGAAGAACAGCAGGGGCAGAAGCAGTACGCCAGCTGTGGACAGGTACTTGGCACAGGCTTGCCAGGGTATCTTGGCTCGTTGGTGCAGCAGAGATGAAAGATTGTCTTCTTCTTCACTCTCTGCCATATCCTCTGTGAATGGTAGGGACAGACTTATCATCATCTCCTGTTAGCATGGCTCAATGCCTCTCGAAGGGTTTTGGGTCTGTTATCTCATTTAATCCAGTCTAATCTTCACAAAACTGCCCCGGGAGGTGGGTTGGCCTAGGATTTTTACCCCTACCTTATAAATGGAGAAAGAAACTAATAAAGAGGTTCAGTGACCTGCTTAAGGTCACACAGCAAACTGGCCGTGGAATTGAAACTGGGATGCAGATTTCTAGATTCCCAAGTCTAAATCCCCTTTATTCTCAAATTCCCAGGAATGCCTCAGTCTATAGACCATACCAGCCACCTCTTTAGGTATAGATTGCTCTTGTAAATGTTTGCCAGGCCCAACAAGGAGGCTGTACCTCTCTCTTCTCCTCTACCCTTCCAATTATAGTCACTTCTTTGGGAATGAGAAAATCCCTGAAAATCAGGGTCACTGAACCTACTCCTTAGCATGTGGGGTTAATCTATATACAGAGATTCAGCAAGACTCTTAGCATGCAAAGACACTTGGGCCCATCTCAACTGCCCTCCAGATTGCAAGGATGTTTCCCTAGGACTTCAAGGCCTCAGGATTGTTGTCCTTCAGAGTCCCAAAGTCCTAGACCCTTAATTCCATGACTGATTCTCAAAATTGTCTCAATGCCAGGCCCACTGTACTCCAAGCATACCAGTCCTCAGACCTCCCCTTCACTGGCAGAGAAAAGGGCCACCACCAAATCTCTAGCTCGGCCACCTTTTTGAGATCTAGGACTGTCCCTGAGAGCTGAGAACCAAGGCTACTTCACCTTCCTCCTCTTCCTCATCCAACAGGAGCCCATCCCGGGAGGACATGGCCCTGGGCAGACCCTTTGGTACCTCCATGTTCTTTCTCTCAATGACCACAGTCTCCTGAAAGATAGCCAGGGAGACAAAACCACTTATTACCAGCTGCTCTTCCCCAAGTCAAGAAAGTGGGATTGGGGTGGGGTGGGCAAGAATGAGACAAATTCATGTTTCTAGGCCACCTCCTCCTTGGAGCCTTCCTTGTTCTCAATCTTAAGGGACTTCTGAACTTTCCCATGACACACTAAATTCAAAATTGTTTTGTGGTTATTTGTAAACATGCTTAACCCCCATTCTAGACTTTAAGCTCCATGAGAGCAGGGCCATGTCTTTTCTAAACTTTCTTCCTCTTCAGCCTTGAATCTAGTACTTTGTTCATAGTTGGTATGGAGCAAGTTCTTTATTGTATTGAAATGAATTAGGATTGAATTGAATAGATGGAGCAGGGCTCTGGCCTACATAGATCCATTGGAAAGATCTTAGAGTCAGAAGACCTAGGTTCAAATTTTGGCTTTTATATTTATAAGCAGTGTGACCCAATGCCTATCATTTCTCATATGAACCTCAATTTCCTGATCTGTAAAATGGAGAACTGGAAGAGACCCTAGAACAGCGGTTTTCAACCTGTGGGTCCTGACCCTGTTGGGGGTTGAATGACCCTTTCACAGGGGTTGCCTAAGACCATCAGAAAACACATATTTCCGATGGTCTTAGGAACCAAGACACTGCCCCTCTATCTGTCTCCAGGCGGGTCAGCCCACATGCAGATACACCCACATATGAGTATTAAAGGGTCACGGCATTAGGAAGGTTGAGAACCAGTGCCCTAGAAGATTACTAGTCATAGGAAGATGGATCATTGATCTTGAGCTGGAAGGGACCTTAGTGATCATGTACTCCAACCCCTTCATTTTATAGATCAGGAAATTGAGGCCCTGACAGGTCAGGGGACTTTTCCAAGGTCATACAGGCAATAAGTGACAGAAGGAGGGTTTGAATTTTGGTCCTATGATGCTAAGTTCAGTGCTATTTCTGCTCCTTCTCTTCTCTGACATGGCTACTTCCTCTGTACAGGCTCTCCTTGTCTCACACCTGGACCACTGCAATAGCCTGCTGGTAGGTCTCCTCCCTCAAGTTTCTCACTGCATAGTCCATCCTCCACTTGGATGTTAAATTGATCTTCCTAAAGGGCAGATCTGAGCATGTTATCCTCCTATTCCAGTGGTTCTCAACCTGTGGGTTGCGACCCCTTTGGGGGTCAAACGATCCTTTCACAGGGGTCACAGGGGTCACCTAAGACCATTGGAAAACACATATTTCTGATGGTCTTAGGAACCAAGACACGGGTCCTCTATCAGTCTCCAGGAGGGTCCACCCACATACAAGTATTAAAGGGTTGTGGCATTAGGAAAGTTGAGAACCACTGTTCAATTCAATAAACTCCAATGGCTCCCCATCACCTTTAGGATCAAATATAAAGCCCTCTGTTTGGCATTCAGCACCCTTCATAACCCATCCCCTACTTCTCCAGTGTTCTCATCCTTTCTCCCCACCATATAGTCTACAGACCAGTTACTTTAGGTTCCTTGTGAGTTCTCATACAAGATACTCTATCTCTTGACTCTGCTCATTTTCATGGGCTGTTCCCCATGCCTGGAATGTCCTTCCTTCTCATATCTGCCTTCTGGCTTCTTTAGCCTCCTTTGGCTTCTAGCTTAAATCCTGCCTTCTCCAAGAAGTCTCTCCTGATCCCCATTAATTCAAGTACCCATTTTCCTGTATATATACAGTTATCCTCTATGTAGCCTGGTTGTACATAGTTATTTACATCTTCTTTCCCCCCATTAGACTGCCAGCTCCTTGAGAATAAGGAATGGTTTTCATCATTCTTATTTTTAAATTTTTTTGTATTTTCAGTGCTTGGCAAATGGTCTTGCATATAATATCATATTATATTAATAAATATATTATAATCCTTTATAATTGTTATAATAAATACATAAAAATATATATGCCCTTAATAAATGTTTGTTGACTGACTTACTGACTACCTACCTCACCAGAATATTATAAGGTGAATGCTTTACAAACCTTAAAGTGCTATGTAAATATGAAGTATTAATATTACTCTATGTTAAGTATATTCTATTGTAAAGGGGGTTAACAGGTATATGGAAAGGACAAGACAATAAAAATTTCCAAATAAAGGCTCATCTATGGGTAAGGCCATTAGGTAAAGCCACTAATTAACCACATTTATACCACAACAATAAATTATTTCTGGTTATTTAGATCTCTAAGAGGTAGGCTAGAAGCCAAGGGTCTGGGGTCATGTGGTAAAGCTTTACTTCCCATCTTTGTATATAGTATAACAAAGAGCATTCATCAGACTTGTTTCTACTTTACTAACCCTCTGTAGGAAACTGAAAATGAGCTGAATTTCTCTGGGAACATGGGGATGACCCTGGAAGGGTCATCTGCATCACTAGAGGCCCCTCCCTGCCCCCCTGCCTTTCTCTCCCTGCTTCAATTTGAAAGGAGTTGATGGTGTCAAAGAATATAAAAAAGTTCTTCAAGCTATTAACAATTGTGCTAAATCAGTAATAATGAGACAAATGCAACTCAAAATAACCCTGAAGTTTCACTTCATATTCAGCAAATTGGCAAAGATGTCAAAAGCTGGAAATAGTGTTGGAGGAAAGCTAGGCACATTAATACACTGTTGGTAGAGCTGTGAATTGGTTCAACCATTCTGAAGAACAATTTAGAATTTTGCTAAAAAAGTGATCAAAATATCCTTTGACCCAGAAGTCTAGCATAAACCCTAAAGAGTTCAATGATAAAAAAAGACTTCCTATACAACAAAATAGTCTTTTTGTAGATGCAAAGAATTGGAAACAAAGTAAATACCCATCAGTTTGGGAATGACTGAATAAATTATGGTATGTGAATTAATGGTATGTTACTGTGAAATAAACTATGAACATTAATTCAGAGAAGCATGAAATACTTCAAAGAATGATACAAATGGAAGCAAACAAAACCAGGAAAACAATATATATATATATATATATATATATATATATATATGTAACTGCTGAAATATAAATGGAAAGAATAAAAAACTAAAATTGATAAAAACTTAATGCTATGAAGGTATAGTGACCAAGAAGCTTGACTCCAGAGGAAACACATCTCCTTCTCTGTTTGTAGAGACTGGGGACAATGGACATAGAATTTTGACTAGTTTTGTTGAACTGCCTCCCCAAAAATGTTGGTCACCAGAGAGCTTACTGGGTGAAGGAGGGGGATGGATATAATTTGAAATGAAGGCAGTCTAACCCCCACCATAGATAAAATTGGGGGGAAAAGGGGCCAATGGTTATCTAGACAAAGGATATTAGGTCATTTTTCCCCCTAATATTGTCCTTCATTGGGCAAATCACTCAGGCACCTCAAAATGCCAGATGAAACCACTTATAGCACATCCAGGCTAATGTTCTGTCTCTGCTGGAGCATTGAGAAGGGAGGTAGCCTCCTTACCCTGGCTCAGAGTTCTTGAGTGCTGGCCCACTTTCCAGCTGGCTTACAATTCATTGCTAATCAAGAGAACACTCATTTCATTTTCTGTGGGCCCCCTGGGTCAGGGAGGCAGGGAACTAGCTCCCATCAAAACAAAGCATACTAGGGAATGGTTGGGTATTACTCCCCTTGCTGGGGGACAGAGGAAACTGAAAACCCCAGATGGTCAGCAGTCCCTAGGGCTCCACCTTCTCCAGCTCTTGGTCTTGTCGGTTCATAAGTGTCTTCCATTGCTCAAATAGCTGAGACTCAGACATCTGGATATCCTTGAGTGTCCCTTCACGCTGGATGGTACCATCTTTCATAGCAATGATCTGGGAAAACAAGCATACAACTCGCCTTCTTATAACCTTGGAGAGGAAGAAGGGATACAGGGGAAGGAGGGATGACTGGTGAAGGGAAAGGATCCTTCACTAAGGAGCTGTGCACAGAGGTTCATTGCAGGAGAGCTAATCTATTATGGTGCCCAGGGTGCTGCTTTCTCCCTCCCTCTTTGGATTCTTCCTGTTTACAGTTCATAGAAACTGTATTATAGTCTAATCTCATTAAATAGGGCCCCCCAGTCAGAGTTTATAGAAACTCAGGGCACTGCTATGAACTTGATCCTTGTCTTATCTCTGGGAAAAAAGAGTTTATTTAGGAAATGAGTAGTCAAAGTAAGATAAAGGGGGAAACATCTGATTTCCTTAAGAAAGTCACTTTTGCTACAAGGGATTTGGGGCAGGGGAGGAGGGAATTTGGAAATATTTGGAAAGGAGAGTGATATATAAAAAATAAAACAATACACATTTTTAAAAAAGGAAAGCAAGCTGTTTTTAAAGAACTTTCAAAGACGTCAGTGTGATTCATTTATATACACTTACTGTACTTTAAAGCATGGAGTCATGTCCTCATTGTTGTGGGCACTTCCTTTCCTCATACAGATTGCAGCCTATTCAGCAAAGACTCAGCATGCAAAGACATGGGCCCATCTCAACTGCCCTCCAAATGGCAAGGTCCTGTCTCCTACATTTTCAGCTTATTTAAAACTCATCTGGTGTGATTCTTGTCCTGTCTACATCCAATAAATTCTCCAAAGGGGAGATAAGTATTACCCTGGAGACCTTCCTTTGAACATCCCCTGAGTACAGAAATTGGATGCTGTGTGATCATAATAACCGAGAAGCACAGCCCTTGAGAAGAGCTGAGAAAATCTGCCTCCCTCACTTCTTTATAGAGGTGGTGCACTGCAAATGTGGAATACTGCATACATTATCAATCTCAGTTGATGCGTTGATTACTTTTGTCAAAATGTTTCCTTTCTCTTTCTTTCTCAGTTCTTTCTTATGAGGAGTGGTTCTGTGGCTAGGGGAGCTGGGACATATACTTGGAAGCAAAAATGATGTCAAGAAAAATGATAGCAATAAATGGAAAAAACCCTTCGAGTTCCTTAGGTACCGGCACAGCTTTTAAGCTGTCCTTATTATCCCTTAACTGTATTACAGACTTGGACCATTTCCTTTTCTGTTTTAATATTTCCTTAATGATGTGCCTTACACTACTTCTTGCATACAATGAAACATTGGTAATGTAGGTAGGATAATAATGTATTTCCATATACAATTTTTAAATTTCGAAAGTGATTCACACCTATTATACTTGAATTTCTCAGCAGCCCTGTGAGGCAGACACTATTGGAATTATCTTGATATAGAAAATGGAGAAACTGAGGCTGCGAAAGATTACATGACTTACTTGCCTGTGGATCACAAAATTAGTGTCAGAGGCAGGATTAGAACCCAGGTTGTCCTGACTCCAGGTCCAGCCCTCAAAGTATTCTCGAACTTAATATGAGTGCTTGTTGAGTTACTGATTACAGTCAATGCCTCTCTCTCTCACTGCTGCCTTTGGGATACTTGCAATTTTGCTTGTTATGATTAATACAAAGATATTCTTCCCTAGTCATTAAACCAGGTCTGGTGAGATTTTTATCAGAACTTGGCATATATTTGTTAGCTCATTTTTTTTTTGCCACTGTGTCTGCCTCCAAGCCATAATAAATCCATGTTTCTTTGAAAATAGTCTGTAAAATGAAAGGAAGAGAAGTTTGGAACACAGAGCTACAGACTGGGAGCTGAGAGACCTGGGGTCTAGTGTTGGTCTTGTCACTCCCTGTGTGATCTTGGGAAAATCACTTAGCCACTCTAGGCTTTGGATTCCCCATCTGGTAAAGGAACAGGTCAGACTAGATATGCTCTGAAGTCCCTTCCAGTTCTAATGGTTGTATGAATCTATGAATTCATTCATTGAGACTTCTAAGTCATTGAATTTGGTGAGGACTGATGATGACTGCCTTCTCTAAAGAGGCTACAGGAAGCTTGGTAGCTCTGCTTGGACCTCAGATGCCTCCAGGCTTCCTCCTGCTGTGGGTTCTAAAGAATTAGAGGGCTGGGGTGAGAAAGTGTCAGGATTCTCATGTGACTCAAAGCTTTGGTCCCATCTGAACCATTCTTGGGGATTTTCTTTGAATTTAGTCAGTCTGAAACAGGGTTGGACACAGAGCCAGGAGTGATCTGGCTTCTAATTGCAGCTCTGGCTTGCTAGTTATGTGACCTTGGGCAGGTCACTTCATTTTCTCATTTCACTCAGTTTACTCCATTTCTATGATGGGGATAACAACATGGAAAACTTTTGTGAACCTTAAAGTGTTATGGAATTATAAGTTAGTATTGTATCTTTCATTAGAAGGAGTGATCCTTCATGGGAAGTTGCCTCAGGACAGGGTGTGTGTCTTTCCTCCTCTGATATTCTCTGATGAAAAGGACTTTGGGTTACTGGAAGGTCCTTGAGGTGGGTAGAGAGTCTAGGTCTCCTTCATTAGACTAAGGCATCTCCAGGGTTGGGACTATGCCTCCTTCTGAATTTCCTCCAGGTCCCAGCACACAGTGGACCTCAGTCCAGGACTGGGGAATGTCAGACCTCCAGAGAATGAAAGTTTGTGCTCAGCACTGAATCCCTTCTGGAGACTTTTTTTTTCTTTCTTTCTTTTTTTCTTTTTTTTTTTTTGGAGGGCAATTGGGGGTTAAGTGACTTGACGAAGGTCACAAGGCTAGTTTTTGTGGTAAATGTCTGAGGCCGAATTTGAACTCAGGTCCTCCTGACTCCAGGGCCAGTGCTCTATTCACTGGACCACCTAGCCGCCTCCCTTCTGGAGACTTGTAGCAAGCAAGACTGATCCCACCCAGGGAAAACTCCTGGATAAGCTGTTTGGCTGCAAGAATGACCTGAATTTAGACACCAGAATGAATCTTAGTTGTTGTTGATTCCCTCCTTCCCTCTCCTTCCCCTTCTTTTTTTCTCTACCCCCCCTAAATTAATCATCCTTGGTGCCCTTCAGCCAGGCTCTTACCCAGTCTGCATGGGGCAGGTACTGCAGCTTGTGGGTCACTAGGACCACGGTCCTCTTGTCTTCCCGGAGCAACTCAAGAATCCCAGCTTGCATTAAGTGGTCACTCAGGTGGATGTCCAGGGCTGAGAATGGATCATCCTGAGCAGAGGAAGGAGAGATTAGAGACAGGAACTTGTGAAGTGGGTATATAATATTAATAGGAATAACACTAGTTCTAGGCCTTGCTACTTAGCTATATGAACTTTAAAATGCTGTGTCATCTCTAAGGGCCTTAGTGTGAGACACTGCCTGTTTCACAAAGCTCCTGTGAGGATCAAACAAGTTATCTATGAAAAGACTTTATAAGTGGTTAATCACCATAGAAATGTAGGGTGGTGGAAAATTTGACATTCAAATACAAGAAGCATGAGAAGGCAAATGTGGAAAAGAAATCATAAGGAACTTATCAAAGTTGAGCTATTTATATGCCAACATGGAAAAATGAGAACTGTAACTTATGAAACTTTTCTCAGTATGAGGATAGTTGAAGGGAATATAAATGTGTGTATATATAATACACACATATACATACACATATGTCTATATAGGAGGGTATATATGCATATGAATACATATGTGAGTGTATGTATATATGTGTACATAGACAGAGGGTACAGGATCAATTGAATAGGAAGGGATATTTTAAAAGGTGAAATTAAGAGGTGGGAGAGGAATAGAATGAGAGGAGAGAGAGAGAGAGAGAGAGAATGGGGTTAAGCATCCCATAT
>CM053601.1:149491706-149535948 GCA_028646575.1 Pseudocheirus occidentalis | reverse complement strand
ATGTGTAAGAGGTGTCAAGCACGAATGGATGATGGACACTGATAGCACTGAACTGAAGAGGGGAGATTAGTCCCCTTCACCAAGGAAGATCCCATGGGTTTTTTTAATCTGAAAAGAGAAGGAATCAAACTTCCCACTGATGGCTAGGATTTAAAAATGAGTGTTAGGGATATTTGTCTGTCCCCTTGATGTTCTTTGGGGACTAGTGAATATAGTTAGAAGGTTCAGTTGGACAGATGACTTTGGAGTTCTGCTTTCTTAGAACAGAGTCTGGAGAGAAGGGAACCCCAAAGTCCTTCCTACATTGACAACTCTTTCCAGTGGGCCAGAAAGAACTCTGCAGAGTCCTTTTATAGCCATTAGTCTTTCCCTCTACCCCAAGAGGCAGCAGAGTCCTGGAGCAGAAGCCAGTAAGCTGGGTATGTTTTTGAGGATTGCCTCAGAGTAGGGGGTTTTGGTTTCTTGCATAATTTTTATGTATAATAATAATAAATAGAATTTATATAGTGATTGATGGTTTGTTAGTTGATTACTTATTGTTTCATTTGATTGTCACAAGAACCCTATGAGGTAGGTACCATTATTATCCCCACTTTACAGATGAGGAAACTGGGATTCAGAGAGATTAAGTGATTGTCTCAGAGTCACCAAGCTACCAAGTGTCTGGGACAATTCTAACTCAGGTCATCCTGATTTTGAATCCAGCTACCTATTCATTCATCTAGCTGCCATACCAGGTTTGCCATTGCCCTCATAAATACCTATATTCACTGGAAATCTACATTGGCTCCTGGGTCCCATGAGATCCTCCTTCCCTAGTCCCAAGAAGGAGCACTGAGTCTGCCCAGTGGATAGTCTGGGAAAAGTTTCTATTTTTATGAATATTAAAGGATTGATTCCTTCTCAGATGGCAACAACTGTTTCCAGATACCCATCATTAAAGGCTCATCAAACATTATGGCGAAAATATCCTCAATAGGCTAAAGTGATGAAATTAAGCAGAGAAAAATATAAAAGTCCTGTGCTCTGCCCCAAACAAAAACAAACAAAAACCAACTCCCCTTCCTCCCCTGGCAACCAATCCTAGTTACATCAAGCTAGGATGGGAGGGGCATGGCTAGGCAACAGTTTCTATGAATAGACCTGGATGGGGGTAGTGTGTGTGGGGGTCTTCCTGAATTGAAAACTCTAATAGGGTAACATAGCAACAGAACACACTCAACACACCAAGAAACTAAGGCGATCTTTTTTTAAGCTTTTGTTTTTGATGGGGTCAAGGCAGGGCAGCTGGGATTAAGTGACTCACCCAAGGTCACACAGCTAGTGTGTCAAATGTCTGAGGCTGGATTTGAACTTAGGTCCTCTTGATGCCAGTGCTGGTGCTCTATTCACTAAACCACCTAGCTGCCCCCAAACTAAGACAATCTTATCTAACCTTAATGATCCTCATGGTCCAAAAGTGGGAGGTGATAGTACACCTGCCTTCTGCTCTGGTCACATGACATCTAGAATACCACATTCACCTTCCAGGGGCCAGTTTTTACAAAGGACATTGGATGTTTCCAGAGTAGGGTGTAGGATGCTGAGAGGGCTGGAGACCCTGCCATCTGACGACCAGTTGAAGTAAAGGGGAACATTTAGCCTGGAGATGACATGGGGAGGATCTAAGAGCAGAAGAAAGGAAGGCAATCTTCATTAAGCACCTGCTATGTGCCAAGGAACTATGGCAAGTGCTTTACAAATATTGTCTCATGTGATCTTTACAATAATCCTGGGAGATGGGGGCTCTTATTATTCTCATTTTATAGTTGAGGAAGGTGAGGCAGACAGAGCTTAAGTGACTTGCTCAGGGTCACATAGTAAGTAGCTGAGGCTGGACTTGAAATGAGATCTTCCTGACTCCAGGTTCATTGATCTGTCCACTGCACCACTTGGTTGCATCTAGGCTTTTAAAGGTTGCCAGCTGGGAGAGAGATTGGACTTTTTCTGCTTGGTTCCAGAGGACAGACCTGGGGGCAATGGGTCAGTGCTGCACTGAGGCAGATTGCAGTGGGCATGGAACAACTTTCTAAGAATAAGAACTGTCCCAAATGAAAACATCTTTCACAAGGGAATGAGTTCCTCATCATCGGAGATCTTCAAGGGCAGTTTGGAAGACTTATGGAAGACATTCAGGTATTCAGTATGGATTTTTCTCCTAACTCTGATTCTGTTTCTCATCACAGAGTTCTCAGAGATGATAGATGACTGTTAAACAAGTTGCTGATTCACTTACAAAATACCAAGCTGGGCTGCTGACTCAGTCTGCTCCCAGGTGGCAT
Source organism: Pseudocheirus occidentalis (assembly GCA_028646575.1). Lineage (NCBI taxonomy): Eukaryota > Metazoa > Chordata > Mammalia > Diprotodontia > Pseudocheiridae > Pseudocheirus > Pseudocheirus occidentalis. The sequence goes on along the minus strand of CM053601.1, from coordinate 149,533,627 downwards.
TCTGTCAGTCTCACTCAGGGGGCATGTCTCCTACTGCTGGGCAATTCAGTCTTGTCTTCCTACACTCCCAGACTGTAAGCTCCTCGAGGGACACCCTTGGGTTACTGCTCACAGGGTTCAGCCCAGCCAGGATTGGACTGGTTCTTCCCAAACCTGTTCCTCTTTCTCCCCCAGGCATTCTCAGATGCTTTACTATGTTGCCTCCCTCCATTCTCCTCCACAGTTTCTGGGCTGTTGCTGGCTGACTACTGATGTAATTTTGACATCATGGCATAGTAAGGCACTTGACTCAGAGTCAGAAAGATCTGGTTTCAAATTTTGCCTCAAACACCAGCTGTGTGACCTTGGATAAGCCACTCAACATTACTGTGCTTCATTTCCTCGTCTGTAAAATAAGGGGACTGGATTCAATGGCATCTAACATCCCTTCCAGCTATAAATGTATAATTCCATGAATCTACCCTGGATAGGTATTCACATGGTACTCACTGCCTTCCTTGTATGAAAGCTTGGGATACCAGCAGAGAAGGTGAAAGAAGGAAGGAAGGAAGGAAAGAAGGAAAGAGGGAAGGAAGGGAGGAAGGAAGGGAGGGAGGGAGGAAGGGAAGAAAGAAGGAAGGGGGAAGGAAGAGAAAAAGGAAGGAAAGAAGGAAGGAAGGAAGGGGGAAGGAAGAGAAGAAGGAAGGAAGGAGAAGGAAGGAAAGAAGGAAGGAAGGAAAGAAGGAAGGAAGAGAACAAGCATTTATTAAGGGCCTACTATGTGTCAGGCATTGTGCTAAATGCTTCACAAATATCTTATGTGATCCTCACAACAATCCTGTGTAGTAGGTGCTGGCATTATTCTCATTTTACAGTTAAAGAAAGTAAGACAGAGATTAAATGACTTGCCCAGGGTCGAGTTCAGAGTCACAAAGTTGGTAAACTGGTAACCTAGTAAGACTGGATTTGAACTTAATTCTTCCTGACTGCAGGTCCAACACTCTACCCACAACATGCCCTGGCTGTGAAAGAACAGATTGTTCTCTTTGTCTCCTTTTCTATTTGTTCACCATTGCCCAACTTCAGGAAGGTGTCTGAGACCCAGGGCTCTTATGAATGGGAATACTAGGGGTAGATTATTACACTCATGGAAGTGTTAATTATCCCCACTTTACAGATGAGGAGATTGAAGAAGACTGAAGTTAAGTAATTTTCTCAGGCTCTAACAGTTAGAAAGTGTCTGAGGCCAGATTTGAGCTCAGATCTCTTGACTTCAGGAATTACTAGGTCATCTAGGATTAGAGGCATATCTCTCTAGAACCCAAGTGGACCTGGCGGTGCATAGTCCCAGGCCCCTGGGCTGATGCTGGCTGATCTCTTGAGTTCCAGAATTCTGAGCTGCAATGGTCTCTGCTAATTGGATGTTTGCACTTAGTATGGTAGAAATCTAGTGAGCCCCTGGGCCCAGGCCCTTCCACCCCCCTCCCCCATCCCCATCCCCATCCCCATCTCCATCCCCATCCCCATCCTCATCCCCATCCCCATCCTCATCCCCATTCCAGATTGTTTAAGGAGAGCAAAGCCAGCTCAGGTTGGTCAAATGCTGGTACTAATGAGGAGCAGGATTAGCCAGTGAGTAGCCCCTACATTTCCAGCCTGAATGAGATGGCGAGAATCAGTCTTAACAAATTAAATTAAAAACAAGTAGAGCTGGAGGGAATCTTAGAAGTCCCAGAGTCCAACCCCCTTCATTTTTAAAATGAGGGAACTCTGGGTGAAGGAAGTTAAGTGACTTATTCCAGGTCACAGAGGTTGGATGCAGAGAGCAGGCCCCTTACTTTACCCATGGAATAAGCTACGGAGGCAAAGAGGAAGCTGCTGAGAGCTTTAAGAGACAGAGCTTCCCCAAGACTAAGTGAAGCGGGCGAGTTCAGGAACCAGGGAAACTGCTACGTGAGCCGCACATTAATTTTCTTGACTTCCGAGGCCCGGCCATCTGTTAGCCTGACGAACCCTGCTCCACTATGCTCTGGGGAGAAATGGAAAACTTTCCTTTCATTAGAGTCAGGAAAAGAAAATGAGCCTCTCTATGATGTGAAGCAATGGTAAATATCATCTTGGCACCAAGAACACCAAGGGAATAAAAAGAAACAGTCCTCTGGGGTGAAATGGTGGCTGACTTTGTGATGGGGTCTGGACTTGCAAAGGCAGCGGCGCTGGCCCTGCAGTCATAATCCGGGGAACTGGGTTCAAATCTTCCCTCTTCAGGTTCCTCTTTGTGATCTCCAACAAGTCATTTTCTTTCTCTGGGATATAGTTTACAAGATGACCTATGATCTAAGCAGGTCGTGAAGTGGAGAGCAAGAGACACCTGAAGTCAAGAGATCTGAGCTCAAATCTGGCCTCAGACACTTTCTAACTGTTAGAGCCTGAGAAAATTACTTAACTTCAGTCTTCTTCAATCTCCTCATCTGTAAAGTGGGGATAATTAACATAGACCTTCCAGGGTGATCCTGAAGATCAAACGAGACAGTATTTGTAAAGCATTTTATCAGTGTTTGGCACATAGTAGGCGTTTTCCAAATGCTTATTTCTTTCCTTCCTGATCTTTCTTTCTTTCCTTCCTGATCTTTCTTTCTTTCTTTCTCTGTTTCCTTCCTTCCTTCCTTCCTTCCTTCCTTCCTTCCTTCCTTCCCACTTAAAGCTAATCTCAATCCTGTTGGAATATTTGGCAGTTTTCTTTAAGAAGTTGGTGTGCAGTATCTGAGAGAATGCAATGAAAATGTTAACCCTTTGTGAGAGAAGCAATAGGAGGTTAGAAGACCTGGTTAAAGCCTCCCTTTTGTTACACTCTGCCTGCATGACCCTGGGGAGGTCACACCTTCTGTGCCGAAGACAGTTTTCTAAGACTCTCAAGGTGTAGAAGGGCTGTTGATCTGCATTGGGAGAGGAAATCCCCTCATTAGGAGTTACCTATACAAATAAAATCACAGGTCTAAGACTAAGTCTTTTGTGAACTCTAATGGTGACTCATGTGTCAGGTTGAATTATCCTGTTTTCTAAACACTTTAATTGATTTGAATTCTTTTTATTTCCTCCTTTCTCTTGGTGGAGGAAGGGGAGGTCCCTGATTAGTCAATGATCATGGAGGACTGTGGGTGAGAGGTTTCTTGGCTGACTGGGTGAACCTGGCATTGTAGAAAGGATGAATGAAGTTGGGACAGAGCACCCTTGATACAGGCAAATCCCAAAACCATTTGAGAGGGACCAGACATTGATATTGCCTACTGTTTATGAATTTTTTGGTCACAGCAACTCATGGAGCCCATTGATTAAGGCATGAGAAGGGTGGGTCTCTGCCCTGGTGTAATGAAATCAGGGATCCTTTAACGCATTAAAAAAGATAGGAAAAACCAATTATCTTCTTAAGACTTGAGACAGTGTGGAGTCATGGCTAGAGTACTAGAAGACCTGAATTCCCTCTGTAAAATGAGGTTGAACTCCCTAGCCTCTGAGACCCCTTCTGGCCTCTATAATTCCATCAGAGTTCAAGGTCAGAGAAAGTCATATAGCCTAGCCAAAACAGAAAAGTACAAGGTCTACTGGTGTCTATCTCCACCACAAATTGTTACAGAGAATCAAAAGAGAACTTGATCCCTACAATGGGGTGAGGAAGGAATTTGAGATTGTAGGACCTGGTATCCTGGACTCTGAGTGCTAATCCTGGCTGTCCTTGTCTCCCTCAGGGATTCTCACTCTTTGTATACCTCAGTTTTATATGGTACAGGGTCAATAACATTTTTTTGAACTTTAATGACACTGAGAAGTAAGGGAGAGGAACCTGGGGAACAAGTTCATCCCACATAGGGTACTGAGGGAGAATGGTTGAAGGATGTTTAGACTGAAGAAAAAAGACTTAGAAGTGAAGTGATAGCAGCCTTTAAAGTAACTGAAAGGCTTTCCCATGGAAGAGGGAGGACATTAGAGGCAACATGATGTAGTGGAGAGAGTGTTGGGTTTACAATAAGGAAATCTGGGGTTGAGAAGACTTTGGTTCCACCCAGAAACTTATTGGCTGTATGACCCTGGGCAAATTACTTAATTTCTCTGAGCCTCAGTTTCCTCATCTGTAAAATGGGAATTATACTTCCAGAAGTACCTGTCTTACATGGCTGTTGTAAGGAATAAATGTAAACTTTGTTAACCTTAAAGCTTAGAAACATGGCATTTGTTGTCATTATCATTAGCTCAGAAGGAGTGTCACAAAGCAGATGGAGAACTGGTCTAAGAACCAGAAAGACCTGAGTTCAGGTCCTGATCCTGATGCACATAACTGGTTCTTTAACCCTGGTTAAGTCATTTAATCTCCCATTGCCTTCAGACAATTCTCTGAGATTCTTAAATTGTAGAGTATGTATTACCCTGTCTTGGTGAAGGGAGATTCCTTACTGGGAGCTCTCTATACTTATGAATCCCAGGTCTGCTTGGGAAAGAAGCCAATCAATTACAGTCTACTTCATTGTGATGATCAGTATATAAAGGCCTTTGTAACTGCAAAATGCTATGTAGATTTTAGCTATAATCATTATGATGGTGATACCAGAAGATGGGCTACTAGGCTAAACACAGTGGACAACTTTTCTGGCTTTTGACTGCGTCAGGAAAATATGCTAAGAGGAAGGTCTTTGCTTCTCAAATACAGCGCCATCCCTGGATGCGAAAAATACATTTCTGTTAAAACAAGGAGAAAAAAATCCAAAGGGGAATCTATAAGGTATGAGATTGTTTTGCAAATTTGAAGTCAACTTGTATGATAGGTTGAACTCTTCTAATCTGGAGGTGATAGGAACAATATCTGTACTTTTTTTTCTTTTTGGCTTTCCCTTGATGGTAGGAAAGGGAAGTTTAGATTGCCAGTGATGAGAAGATAGCAAAACAGGGGACATTACAAATAGTCTCCTGGGAATAAGAGGAAAACATATTGTCTTCCTTTACTGTCAATAAAATAACAAAAAACAGTTTTTTAAAAAGAGAAGATGGGCGGAGGGAGGAACATTTCAGGGTTTGCCAAAATAAGAGGCTTTATATTTGATTGGTTGAGAACAGACCAGGACTGTAGCTCAGGCAAAAAATTTGGATCCAAAGTCTCAAGGTAGGCCAACTCCAAATTATGAGATCCAGAATTAAAAGATTACATCAGAGGGGCAGCTAGGTGGTTCAGTGAATAAAGCACCAGCCCTGAAGTGAGGAGGACCTGAGTTAAAATCTGGCCTCAGACACTTGGCACTTACTAGCTGTGTTGACCTTGGACAAGTCACTCAACCCCAATTGCCTTGCTTCCCCCCTCATAAAAAAGATCACATCAGCCAGAACGAGCTGAGGCTTCATATGAAAGTTAGGCACCACAACATCAGTATTCCCTTATTTTAAAAACTATGTCAAAGGGGAAGAGGAGGAACAAAGAAGAGATGAAACCAGTACTTGGGGCAACAATAACAGTGAAGAGCCTAACTATTCAAATTTTTGCTTCTTTCTTCTTCCAAGAAGGCTCATTTTAGGCCTAGAAAAGATAGAACAAAATGCTTCCCATGGAGTTGAAACTGAAACATCAGGGCCCTAAGGATCTCCTTTCCTTTGAGTCCCTCACTGAATTCATCACTTAAGCCTGAACTCTTCCTCATGACTTTGAAGGGATTTGCAAACACTTACCTCCTCCCCATCTATGCATCAGTAAGCATAACTGTGTCCCATTCTAAGTCGTTAGACTGTAGATTTAGAATTGGAAGGGACCTTAAAGGTCATCTAGTCTAACTCCCTCATTTTAGAGATGGGGCAGCTGAGGCCCATTGAAGATGAGTGGCTTGCTGAAGGTGGAACAGAGAGCAGAACTGGGATTTGATGTTAGGTTCTATGACTCCAAATTCAGCAATCTTATGTTATGGGGAGTGGCAGGAGGAGGGTTTCTCCCTCTCTGGAAAAGTCTCAGGTGTTATTTAATAACCATAATAACGCTCACAACACTGAAAGTCATCAGAACTGATAAGTGCAGTGTTTAGTCTGGACTTCAGGGAACTGATAGAGAGGAACCTTCTTGGCAGGTGGTGGACCACAGATGTGGAATGTTCCATACCTTGTCATTCATGGCCAATGTGTCAGGTTATTCTGCTTAACTATATATTTTGCTTAGCATAGGTTACTATTGGGAGCAGGGGAGTCACTGGGAAGTGGTTGACCGTGATTTTAAAAAGTATCAGTACAAATTTTTTTTTTAAAGAAAAATATTCCCAGGTTATTGAGAGAGATGTCCCATCCTGCCCAGCCCATCTCCCAACTGTCTTACCTGTTCCAGGAGATTTCCCCTGAAATCTTCTGCATCTCCCCTAGGGTGGCTAGCAGCAGTGAGGACTTCCCGCAGCCCACCTGGCCCACGATCATGGTTAGCTGCCCTGCACAGAGGAAAGGCTGGCTGACAGATAGTATCAGGGCAGGACCCAGAAAGTGTTCCTTCCATACATGTCTCTGGGGATACAAATTTCTTCTGTTTTCCCTAAAGGAACCTCTTGCATCACTTTTCTATTGAACAATGTTTCTATCAAACTCTTCCTATGATTTTCAAGGCTCTCCATAAAATTTGGTCTCACCCTGACTAGGCATTCTTATTTGCCATTATCTCTCCTTCATTCCCCATCATCACCCTAGACATCTTGCTAGTTCCTACTTGCATACCTTCATACACATTGCCCTGGCCCATCCTGCATTCTAGAGCAAGACTGAATACTGGGGGGGAGGGGGTGTGGTTGGAGAGCACTATCTCTATGGTAATTGATTAATAAGAGAAAGAAAAGAATCTGATTCTCTTCACAGGGCTGTGGGAAGTTCTCATAACTGTCAATATGAAAATTTGGGCTCTTTTGGCCCATCGGAGCAACTCAGGAGGGAGATAGTCTGAGCCTTGGAGCTGAGAGTGAGTTGGTACCTTGTGGGATACGGATGGCAATATTGGAGAGTGTGGGGACTCCATCAGATGTCCAGGTGAAGAATCCCCCTGTGATCTTCATCACCAGTGACCCCCAGCCCAGAAAGAGAAGAAAACAAAGAATGATAGACAGGACTTGAGATCCCCCATAGTTTCCCTTTACCCTCTGCTTTCTCATGTATTCTGATTCAGATGAATTTTTTCCAGGGAATGGAAGGAGGGTGAGAGATCATCCTTCCCACATTCATTTTCCTAAAAAAAGTCAATTTCCTCCTAGGGATTGAGTGCCTTCTCTGGGAGGAAGGTTAACTATACTAGAGGCAACACTCTCCTCCATGGTTCTGCTGGTTGTAAAAATAATCTTTAAGATTTGTTTGCCCCGACAACTGAATAAACCAGAGACCCAGGAGGTGGAAGGGTTGTCATTTGACTCTGGGTCTTCAGGGTTCCTGAAGTCTGTTACTAGGTCCAAGGGTGAGGACCATACTTTTCATGGTGCCATGGTGGAGAGCCATGGAAAGGGTGCAGACTCACCCTCACACAGCTGTTGTCTGGCTCTTCTTCCGGCCCCAGTTTCTGAAGGTGTCCCATGAAGTTCCGACAGTCATCCCTGGAAGGTCGCTTACGATTCACAACCTTGAGTGGCTTAGTATGGAGGGAGAAGAAGGTGGAGAGAGTTGAATGTGGGTGGGTGTTGTGTATGGATGAGCTCCTTCTTCATATCAGTACAGAAGAGGAGAAACCTCAGAATGGCCATGGGGGGTGGGGGAACCTACTGAGCATCTCTTCCTCAGTGTGGTCCCTTATATAAGACATTATTGTCTCCCTCATTACACAGGAGGGGAGAGAGAAGGAGAAAGGTCTGGGTGTGAGCTCCAAAGCCCACCCATGAAAAGGGCAGGGGTAGAGGAACTCACCACTGCCTGAGATTTGCTGCTCTGGCCCTTAAAAGGGAGCTCAGGCTGGGAGTACTGATCCTTCCCAATCTCCTCACTGGACAAGAACTCGCTCAACTTCTGAACGCTGTGGAGAGATCAGAGGTCTCTAAGGTCTTGGACATATAACATAGACTGGTGGGGAAGGCAGCTCCTCTCCTTCTGGGGGTGGGAGGAAGTATCTTGAACCAACACTTCCTGCTCCTCAGAGGCTCAATACAAAGAGAAGAAAGCCAGGGCAGGGCAGGTTCTCAGCACCCACAAGCAAGTGGATACTGTTGCTCTTTCCTGAAGTCTGTGGGTGTCATGGGTTGGAGAGGGGGAAGGGTGGGCAATGATTTTATGATCAAGGTAAATTAGTTATTGTTGAGATTAATGTTGTTGAAATTAATTATTGTTGAAATTAATTAAAGCAGTGCATTTCTCTTCCTACCTACCTACTCTTTTACTCTTCCTTTCATTTTTACTCTTCCTTCATCATTTTTTAAACTTCCGTTCATCACGGATGGTCTCCATGATGCCTGGATGTGGAGGAAGCCACCTAACGCCTTCTCCCAGTAAGTAAAATAGCTCCTGTCCTATCCTTTCCATCCCCCTTTTCATCACTGAACCTGAGTTCAACTCCCAGGTCTACCTGTGTGATCCTGAGCAAGCCACTTAACCTCTAGGGACCTCAGTACCCTCATCCATAAAACGAAGAAGATGATTCATGTAACTGCTAAAGTCCCTTCCAGCTTCTGGACCTATGACCCCAAGGTATGCCTCTGGAAGGGAATCAGAACACATCCAGGGCCCCAGATGTTTTCCTTGTCTTTACTTCAGAGTTGGATTTGGATATGGGCATGCATTAGCCCCCACGGCCCTCTAACCCAATAAAGGAAGAAGAGCCATTAGGAGCTGGAGCAGGACCAAGGAGGCAAGTGGCAGCTGTGTCCTTGTGATTCTTGCCAGTTGTCTCTAATCCCCACTCAGCATTGCATTTGTAAATCCCCAGGAAGGACAAGCTGATAGGCCTGTGCAAATTCAAGCCTGAGCTTCTCCAGCTGCCTGTCCCCATGACCTAAGAGAGCTCGTGAAGGTCACAATGATTTCAGGAAGGCGTGGAGAGACTGCTCATCTTGGAGTGAAGGGAGAAAAGAAGCACATCCCACTTTTCAGTTTGTTTCCCCTCCAAATAAAGAGGTCTGTGATCTAACTGCCTGGTTACATAGTCTTGTCTGCTGGACACTGAGTACACCCATGAGGGTTTGCATACAGAAACTCCTGATTTATAACCATTAAGCCACAATTGCCCTGGCAGGTTAGGAATCTATGCATTTGTGGTTTTCCCCCCTCACATAACTTCAACTTGGTCATAGTTAATGATCTCCTAAATAGATTGCTGTAGGCACTTTTCTAATATTTTATTCAGTGTTTTACATCAATATTTATTATATATTCTTCTAGTATTTTTTTTCTCTAGAAAAGAAATTGGATGAGCTCTAAATAATTCCCATAGAAAAAACTCCAGTCCTGGATGGATTTGTGTGTTAATCCTATCAAATAGTAAAAGAACAATGAATTGCATTTGTGGTTTTCATAGGGAACCCTTTGGATGGTATATGGAAAATTGCCCACACTGAACTCTGAACCCTTATCTGTGTGACCAGCTATGTGGAGGTCACACAGGATTGCCTCATCAGGGTGCCTGATTTGATTCCTGGTTGCCAACTACTTTGCTCTGACAACTATGTCCCCTACCAGCTTATCACTGGGCTGAGAGCCACCTCCCCCCTGGGTTAGAAGGACCAGGACTCATAGGAGATTGCCCAATGAGCCAGTTTCCTAGGGTAGGATTGGACATACTTTCTTCCCTATGGGATAATTGAGAGTGGGATGGACTGGCCTAAGGAATCTCCCCTTCCCCTTGATGGGGAGCCTAATTTAGATCTGTATCCCCACCTTGCCTTTGTTGTTCAGTTGTTTTAGGCATGTCTGACTCTTAGTGGCCCCATATGGGGTTTTCTTGGCAAAGATACTGGATTGGTTTGCCATTTCCTTCTTCAGTTCATTTTACAGATTAGGAAACTGAGGCAAACAGGGTTAAGTGCTCAGGACCACACAGCCATTAAATGTCTGAGGTCAGATTTGAACTCAGAGTCGAGACAACTCATCTTACTAGGTCCAAAACTCTATCCACTGTACCACCTACCTGTCCCACTTCTGACGTGCACCAAAGTGTAAAGGGCCCTGGGAGGGCTAAGTGTTTAACTTGCTATCAGGCCTTCACATTTCAATGTGAATTACAACCAGATCTTTTCTTGGAAGGTGTTTATTTATTTGTTTGTTTTAAAAACATCCAACCTAGAAATAATTTCCCCAGAAAGAATAATGGACCTGGAATTAAATGGTCTGGGTTCACATCCCATCTGATGTTTATTATCTAAATGACTTTGGGATATTCATGTAATTGCTCTGTATCTCAGTTTCCTCTTCTGTAAAATGAATTGACCTATAGCACTATGTGACCTGTGAGGTCCTTTCTAGTTCCAGATCTATGATGCTGTGACTTCATTAATGAGGAAGTAGCTTATCCCAATATTGATTAGCAATTACCCCCTAATTTATAGACTTGAGAGTTGCCTGAGGACACTGAGAGATTCTGCGTCATGTTCAAGGTCAAAGTCAGTATGTGTCAAGGACAGGATATGAAGGCATCTCTTTCGACTCCCAGGCTAGTTCTCTAGTCACTAAGCTTGTCTTTGGACAGTTAGTGCTTAATGCCTCTCTCTGGACATAACAGGAGCTTAATAAATGCTTGTTGGTTGATGGATAAGTGGAGGTGGGGGAAAAAGTTCAGAACTCTAAGAGAGGGACAGATTCCTATGAGGAAGAAAAATATAATAAGGAAAGACATCCCTCCCCCAGCAAATTTCATAATTTTATTAGGGCTTACTGGTCCAGGAAGATGGTGGTTGGAAGCATTCCTTTAACTAGGAAACCAAGAAAGTCCTGCCCCTGCCTCCCTTCCCTCTCCCATTCCTGGTGCCTTCTCCAGAAGCTTGGATAGGGAGCAGTCAATCTTACTTTCACTTATGGGCCCAGGGGGGTTCAGACTGGGTGGCTAATGGACTGATGCTGGGGACATAGCTGGTGTAGACCAGAAGAGGAGAGGCTACCTGTTCTGAAGTCATGTCAGTGAAGCTGCATCTCCCATACAGGTGAGCCCAGGTGTGTCCACCCAGACCCCCAGGGCAGGCTTCTAGAAAAGGGGCAGTGCTTTTTTTCTCACTATATGGCAGAAGGGACTGCGGAGGGAGGTAGGCTAGGTATTTCCTCTTACCTGACCAGAGCTTTGACTGTTGACCGGACCACGCTGGACAGTAGGAACAGGGGTGTGACCAGGATGTGGAACAGGGAGAGAGATGCAAAAGCCACCGAGGGGGAGAAGTTGGCCCCTTTGAAGAAGCTGACATGACTCACAAATGTCTGGGGGGACAGAGAAATGCTATCTGGGAAGTAGGATCGGGGCACAGGCAGTAGAAGTTGGGGGCCTGGGCCCAAAGAGAGCAGGACTGGTGAAAAAGAGTGAAATTGGAGGAGGAGGAGGAGCTTTTAGAGCCTGGGGGACCCTTTTCAGGTGGTGGAGACCTCATCATAGGATCATTCAACCATGGGTTTACAGTTGAAAGAGACTTCAAGGGTCAGCTAGCCCAATAGCATTGAACTCAAATAGTAATGAGGGGGGCACTAAACCATACATATGTCTCCTTGAAGGTAGAATATTGACTTAGAAAACATCAACATTCTCTGTATTCTTGTTGTTCAGTCATGTCCAGCTCCTTGAGACCATGTGGACCAATACTGTCCGTGGAATTTTCTCAGCAAAGATATTGGAGTGTTTTGTCATTTCCTTCTCCAGTAATAAACAGAGATTAAATGACTTGTCCTGGGTCACACAGCTTGTCAGTGTCTGTGGCCACATTTGAACTCAAGTCTACCTGACTACAAGCTCAGGACTCTCTATCCACTGAGCCAACCTAGCTACCTTCTAATCTTTGTTCTACTGTGCTCTTATTTATTTTTTTAAATGTTCTACAATTACATCTTAATCTTGCTCTGGCCTCTTTTGGGAGTGCTATAGGACGTAATATGTTTGACACTTCTAGTCCGTCCTCTCAGTTTACAGCTGAGAAAACTGAGGCCCAACACAGTAAAGAGACCTGACCAAGGTCACACAGTTTTAAGTATCAGGGCTGGGATTTATCTCCAGGTACTCTGACTCTAGGGCCTGTGCTCTTTTTGACTCCTCACTAAGTTTTCCGGTGCTTCTTAAACTGTGGGTCGAGATCCCATATGGGGTCATGAGAAATCTGGCAGCACTAAAAGCCTTTTGAATCTGCAACAACCAAACATTAATTAAAAATCAAATGTGTAATGAAGCTGAGGTGTTTCTGGCAGCACCTGCAGCTTCACTGAAGCCTTGGTCCTGAACAGAAAGCATGCGTAGTTTGCACTGCAAATGCCCTCACAATGCCAACTAATGCTGCCAACATGTAAAAAGGGGTAATTTAATGGAAAAAGTTTAAGAAGCCCTGCCTAGACCAAGGGTTCTTAATCTGGGGCAGATTTCAGAGAGGTCTGTGAATTTGGATGGGAAAAATTACATCTTTATTTTAATTTAACTGATTTCCTTTGTAATTCTATGTATTATATTTTATGCATTTAAAAACACTTTTCCGAGAAGGGATCTATTGGCTTCATCAGACTGTCTATGATACCAAAAAAGGCCAAGAATTCCTGGTCTAGACCATGAATATGGTTAGGGTGTTGATTAATGCAGCTGACCTGCTTTTTTCTTTTTCTTTTTTACTCTTTGTTATACAGGATGAGGATATATATATATATATATATATCTATATATATATATATATATATATATATATATCTATATGTACACAGAGAGAGAGAGAGAAAAAAAATGAAGGTTATTTAAGAACAAAAGATACGAATAAAAAGGTGCCCCCAGGAAGTAAAAAGAGTTAATGCCCTGTACCTCTCTCCTTCCTTCTCTCTTGTTCAGGGAAATAACATTAGGAGGAAACTGGAGAATTAGATAACCACTACTCTGTTCCTCCAGGCAGTAACTTACGTGCTCTGTGTGGTCATATGGGAAATGGGAACATGGTGATTATGAAACAGCCTCCTTTCCCCTCTAGCCCTTGTTTGCCTTGCTGAGTCTAAAGGCATCTATTAGCAGGACAAATTGCATTCAGCCTGTGCAAGACCCAGACAAAGTAGATCTCAGAAAGTTAATTCCCAGGCATGATTGATAGGGAGTGACCTTGGGGGACTGTGATTTTTAAAAACCGTAGCTGGGGTTGAGCTGCTGAGGCCTGGGCTACAAATTCAGAGCAGGTAAAGGTGGGCAGGCTCCTTTGGGGGGAAGTTCTGGGTATGCTTTCAATGTTTGACTCTCCTCTTGTGCCTAAATCCTTTCTATGCACCTGGCAATCCAGTGACACTGGTGTCCTTGCTGTTCTTTGAACAAGATACTTCATCTACACCATCTCTCTGCTTTTCACTGGCTGTCTATCCTCCATATCTGGAATGTTTTCACTCCTCATCTCCATCTCTCACTTCCTTAATGACTCAACTGAAATCGTACCTTCTGCCAAAAGCCTTTCTTGATTTCCCCTAATGTGAGTGTCTTCCCTCTGAGATTCTCTTCATTTTTTTCCTCTATCTTGTCTCTATCTTGTTTGTACATAGTTTTGCCGGTTGTCTCCCCTGTTAGACTGTAAATTCCTTGAGAGCAAGGAAAGGTGTTTTTTTTTCCTTTTTATATCCTCAGCACTTAGCTCTTAACACATACTTAACGTATTCCCATTGACTTGTTTTGGTTCTTCTTCTGCAATCCTTCCCCTATGCTTTCAGTCCATGGGTGGGCAGTGACATGAGATGAGAAAATAAAGGAGGCTTTCAGTGTGACCCCCATTTGCGTAGGTCACTTTCAGAACCAACCCTCTCCACCCCAAGTCAGCTAACAGTTACCATACTCCAAAGAATGGGTCCCCTTTGAATCCCCCTCTTCTGCCCCCTCTCCTTTCCCCTTCTTCCAAATCCTATAAGTTCTCTAAGAAGAAAGAAACACATACTTACAATCAGGACAGCTGCAATAGGGATTGCTGTGTTCATAAAAACTGTGGACAAAACAAACACAGTTATTTAGAATAGCTGAATATTTCTTCATATATATATATATTTTCTTTTTGGAGGGAGGAAGGCAAGGCAGTTGGGGTTAAGTGACTTGCCCAAGGTCACATGGCTAGTTTTATGTTAAGTGTCTGGTCAGATTTGAACTCAGGTCCTCCTGAGTCCAGGGTTAGTGCTCTATTCACTCTGCCACCTAGTCACCCCATAGCTGAATATTTCAACTGAAATCACTATAGTAACTCCTGTTTTTAGAGCTCTTTAAGTTTTTATAAAGCATTTTCTTCACAACAATCCTGTGAATGTAAGGGTAATTATCACCATTTTACAGATGGCAAAACTGAGGCTCCAAGAGAGTGACTCAACCAAAAATCACATAGCTAGTAAGTACCTGAACTAGAATTTGAACCCAGTACTTGCTGACTTCAAATCCAATACTTTGCTACTAATACTACTTAGAAAACAGAGAGTGAAACATAATTTCCATTTCTCTGTAGAGAGGTGTAGCATGAAGGGGACACAATGTTGTATATTTTGTCAGTAGTTACTATAGTAATTGCTTTGTTTAACTTTTTTATTGTTATAATGGAAGATTGGATTCCTAGCAGTAGAGGATCTAACCAGAAATGATTGTGATGTGAAGCCAAAATGTTCATTAAAAAAATTAGCACAACAAAAATTACTAACATTCATGTGTTGCTTTAAGGTTTGCAAAGCACCTTAAACACATTTTAATCCAAATTTAATCCTCACAGCAATCCTATGAGATAGGATCTATTACTTTTTATATTTTACAGATGGGGAAACTGAGTCTGAGAGAAGTTAAATGACTTGTCCAGGATCATACAGCTTTTAAGCATCTGAGGAAGGATATGAATTTCAATCTTCCTGAACACAAGTCCAGTGCTTTCTATCCATAATGCCATTTAAGTTGGGATTTCATCTTTCACAGGTGTTCTAACCAAGGATCCATGAACTTATTTTTTAAAAAAGTATTTTGATAACTGTATTTTGATATCATTGCTTTTCTTTGTAATCATATTTATTTTGTTTTATGTATTTAAAAGCGTTACTCTGAGAAGGGGTCTTGGGCTTCACCAGACTGCCAAAGAGGACCACAACCTAAGAAGGTTAAGAATCCCTAATCTATGTGGATGGGGTCCTCCTTTTACAAATACGTATCACAGTCTCTCGAAGATTTCATGGTCTTACAGTTGAGTTTCATTGACCACAAAATTCATTGCCATGAAACCAACTTGGTAATGAACCTTTCCAAACTTGGCGAAGTTTCCTTGGACAATAGACATGCAGGTTATGACTGGGCCATACTCAATGCCTGAGGACCTGTTTGAACTGGTGTTCCACTAATGAAGCCTTCAAGGACTAAGACATCAGAAGATACATTGGAGCAGGGCTGGAGTAATAATAATGGTAGTAACTAAAGCAATTATGATAATAATTACATTTACAAAATAGTTTAAGTTTTACAAAACACTTTCCTTACAATAATCCTTAGGAAAAATGAAGGGTGGAAAATGTAGGAGAATGGTAACGATTAGCATTTGGACATGTCTACCCAGGTAGACATTACAAGATGCCATTTCTTGTAAGTGAGACTTACAAGATGCCATTTCTCTTCTGGGTCTGCCATGTTTGCATTTCATTAGTAGGGCTATCATGTCATCCAAAAGAGGATAGTCTAAGTGAGCCAAAGAAGGGGAAGGAAGATGGGAGGGTGTGTGTGTGTGTGTGTGTGTGTGTGTGTGTGTGTGTGTGTGTGTGTGTGTGTGTGTGTGTGTGTGTGTGTGTGTATGTGTGTGTGTGGTAGGGGAGAGAATGACTCTGTGTTCAGGCATCATCTAGTTAACAGTACCTACCTCTCAGGGCTGTTGTGAGGATCAGATGAGAGAATATCGGGAAGCATTTAGTGTGGTGCTTAGAACATGGTAGGTGTTATCTAAGTGCTTATTCCCTAATTCCCTCTTCCCAACAGAGAAGAGGGACTAAATATACAGGATGGGACATAGCTTTGGAAATGGCCAATGTGGGAATTTATTTTGTTTGACTACGCTTATTTTTATAGGTATTCTTTTTTTCTTTTCTTCCTTTCTTCCTTTCCTTCTTTCTTTTTCTCTTTTTTTCGTTCTCTCTTCCTGTAGGGTAGGGTGGTCATAAGGAGAAAAATGCTTGGTAATGCTAATTAAAATGTATCCTCTTATAACAAATAGCCTTTAAAGGCAAAGGCTGAGGGTGGGTAAAGACAGAGAGACATACACAGAGACACAGAGACATAGAAGCTTACATGTTGGGAGTGGGAGTTGAAGGAAAAATATGGATCAAGTGCTTTAGGAAAGTTTTAGGAAGGAAAGAATATGCCTAAACTGGGGAGTAGGATGAGCGAATGTTGACTCTCTTGTTGGTTAGACCTCTCCCAAATCCCTTCAGCTCTAGTCCTTGCTGCTAGGAGGTTAGGATGTCCGGTATGGCAGAAAAGTTGAGCTCAATTTCTCAGGTGCTCATTATGAGAGACAGCTGGCCTGGCAAGCTGGCCAGCATGATCAATAATGACATCCAGAAGCTTCTTCCCTCCCCCTCACCTCATCTCCTTTCTGACCTTGACTGTCCTAATTCAGCACCCAGCATCCTCCTGGATGCAAGGCTTTATAATAAGCCCAATTACAGAAACTACCTTGTCACCTCTCACATAGCCACTTCTTTCTCCAATGAGGAAAGATGTCCAAGGCTGGGGCCAGGCATGTGGATTTGGACACCTTCTAATGAACTTTTAAATCTGATACCACGATGCAGTAGGACTTTTCCCCCAGCATCTTAGAGGGAAAGGATATGATGGTCATCATCATTTTCAAGGGACCACTCAAAGATTTCTTCTCAAAAAGTTTAGAGGAGGCTGACTGACCATTCTGAGGAAGTTTCTAGTCTAACAGGGAAGAGAGTAGGGTATGATGGAAAAATTACTGGATTCAAATCCCACCTCTGATTCTTAACTACTTTGGGCAAATCATTTAACTACCCTAAAACTCAGTTTCCTCATTTGGAAAATGAGGGGAGGTGGTTGGACTAGATGGTCTCTGAGGCTCTTTCTAATTTTGAATCTATGATCCTCTGACATGGTACCTATTCTTAAGAGGCCTCAATCTGCTATAGGCTCTGCCTTGGGGGAGCCACTAGAGTTGCAGCAGATTGGCCACCTAGCCTTGGGAAATTTCCAGTCTGAGGGGGACCTAAAGACTTTTTCCAAGGAATCATATTGCACTGTGTTCACCACAACAACTTGTATGCAGTAGGTGTTCAATAACTGTTTTTTTTTAAATTTGGAGGGCTCTTGAAACCATGTTAGTCAAAGATCACTTGAAGGAATTAGAGATGCATAACCTGGAGAGGAGACTGGTGAAGGAATGTGAAAACTCACCCCAGGCATCTGAAGAGACATCACTGAGAGGAGACATTAGCCTTCTTTTTTTTTTTTTGAGGGGAGAAGGCAAAGCAATTGGTGTTAAGTGACTTGCCCAAGGTCACACAGCTAGTAAGTGTCAAGTGTCTGAGGCTGGATTTGAACTTAGGTGCTCCTAATTTCAGGGCCAGTGCTCTATTTGCTGCACTACCTAGCTGCCCCTAGAAGGCATGTCTGGGAGCAGATGTTGTAGACAATTTTCCCTTTTCATCTTATTTTCACCAGCCTTTGGTTTCCTGTTTTTATTTTATACATTTATTTTATACTATGTTATGGAAATACTTGTTTTATTCTATATATTAAAAATAAAATTTTAAAAATTATGCTAAAATGGGTCTATTGGCTTTACCAGATTGCCAAAGGAGTCCATGACACAAAATGTTCCAGTCCAACCCCTTCATTCTACCGAAGGGGAAACAGGTTCAGAGACAGGAAGTGAGTGGCCCAGTATCACAGGGTGCTGGCAGGGCTGAAACAAGCCCAAATGTGCCAGCTCCAAGGTTAGTATTTTTGTTAGCTTCCCAAGCTGTCTTTTCTCCTTTCTTCCTGTTTGACTGACAGTGCTGTGATTAGGTAACACCTGCAGTCATCTGAAAGTTGCTGCATTGATCTAGGCACGTATAGGGTTCCAGAGGCAATAAATGTTTTACCCAGAAACCCAAATGTGCCTTCTGCTTACTGCCAGCTCCCCTGCAGGGGGAAGACAAGGACAGAATATTGGAGCCTTGTCCTAATTGGAATTCATACCTGCACCAGGAAGGCTGTATTTGCATGGAGCTAGGGCAGACAGATTGGCCTGGTGTGGCATTCCAGTTTCCACTATCTATGAAGATCCACAAAGCTGAACAGAACAGACATGACCCCTGAATCTGGCGTTGGCTCCAGGGGCACCTCAGGGACTTCTCAGCTTACTTACTGAATGAATTCATGGCTGCACCAATGCCCCTCACCAGCTCATCCTCCTCCAAACCTACTGCCCTTTTTGAATTTGAGTCTGGGCCAGGAAGTCAGTGACAGGACACTCAATCTACCCATTGCGGCCCTGCAGCAGACTGGCACAATGAAGGAGCATATCAAAGAATTGGAAATTGGAGCTGAGCTGGGGCACTGAGGTCACCCTGTTGTCCCTCTCCTGGGGAAGCAGTGCCAGGACACCAGCTGACAAATGTGGCTCTGAGGGACTCCCAGGGATGATGAATGGGAGAGGCTGAATTTCAGTCATTAAGAAAAGAATACCCAAGTCCTCAGGATTGAATGGCAGTCTCCTTCCCACGCTTCCTTATTTCACAGGGTATGATCAGTCCCATTCTCCAAATACTGAACTATGATCCCACGATCCTCTGACACTCATTCATATTCATGTTGTGAACAGGGAAAGCCCCACCCCTTGGATGCCCAGTCTTCCAGACTCTAAGATCAGATAAAGTACTGGACCTGGACTCAGGAAGACCTGAGTTCAAAACCAGCCTCAGACACTTACTAGCTAAGTGATTCTGTGTAAGTCACATAACCATTGCATGGCCCAGTTTCTTCACCTGTAAAATGGGGATTATAATAGCACCTGCCTCCTAGGGTTGTTGGGAATAGAAAATGAGATATTTGCAAAGTACTTTGCAACCTGAAAGTGTTGCATAGTAGGTAGCTATTATTAAGAGGAGGGTTGGAATAGCTTCTGTGGGGAGTGACGCAGGGAATCAGTTAGGGAGGAATAAAAGGATTGCTTTGCTTTACTGAGGGCCCTGTGAAGTAGAATAACAAATCTATGGTGTACTCAGTAAGCACAGCTGAGATTGCTTCTAGTTCCATTTAGCAGGAGGAGAAAAGGAAAGTGTGCAGTAATCTCTGTCTTATCTCTTTTGTTACACTATGGGCTCCTCAAAGACAGAGAGGGTGTTTTATTCATTGGATATTTTCCACAATGGCCAGCACTGGGGTAGGACGCCATACTCAGTGAGGGTTTGCTAATTGAATTGAGTATGGGAAAGGGTTGGAGTCCAAAGCATGGCTCTGGAGTTGGGAGACCTGGGTTCAAATCTCCCCTGATGTTTACTACCTTTGTGACCTTGGACAAATCACTTAACCTTTTCATGGACCTCAGTTTCCCTGTTAGAGGGTTGGGCTAGATGACCTCTGAGGTCCCTTTCAACCCTAGATGATGATCCTTTGAGGCTAAGGAAGTCAGATTTGAGGTCACACAAGACAGAAAATGTTTTATACCCAAATATTGGAATATTTAGATGCTGAATCAGCAGGACACATCCTGGGCTAGAGACAGCTCAGTGCATTATGGGCATATCTTCACACTATAGCCTCAGAGACAGAGAAAGACTGTTCAGAATGCTGAGTAGGGAGCTTTCAAGGGGAAACTGGGACAAACCGACTTCTAATGGTGAGGAAGGGGTCTAATGGGAATGGTGAGGTATCTGCAGCTGCCCCCATCTAAACCTTATTCATTCTTCAAAGCCCAACTAAGCTCTTACCTTCTTCAGGAAGTGTTCCTTGGCTATCCTGCCTCATAGTCTCCTTTTCCCACCAGGAAACGAAATTGGGATTCAGTCAAAGGCCCACACTTGAGGACCTAGAGGGTCAGGTCACATGTGGCCTTATGGCCGCAGGTTCCCCAACCCTGAAACTTCTATGGTTTTCATAGTCTGGACTGAATAGCTTTCTAATCCATTCACATGCATTAATTTTGTCTCCCCAGGAAACTGCAGTGTCCTTGAGGGCAGGGAACATGTCTCAGTTGTCTTATTTCCCCTGTAACTCTTTATATAGGTCTGGATATATTGTGGGTCCCATTGACTAACTGATGAATTGATTGAAGATTTCACAGTTTCCTACCAGCTGGCACTACTTCCTCTGGGTATTCATGCTTAGTAAGTCTGTCCCTGAACCTGCCCTGTTTCCTCTGTAGTGTCCAAGATAGGGCTCAGCTGCCCCACACAGTCTGGGGTGCACACTGACAGGCAACCAAGGGAGTGCCCAGGTAGACACCATCAGGAAATATTTCTCCAAAGCTCCTGGCTCCAGGACTCTCAGCTGACCCCAGGGGGAGGGGGTGAAAGATGCGCCATTAAACTCAAGCCTAATGAACTGTGTCTGGTCACCTGGCTATATGAAGTGTGGGAGCACTCGAAGAGAGAAGCAGGCTTTAGAGGTAGACACCGGCAGCCAGAAGGTATCTCCCTCCCTCCCACTACCTTTTCAATGTGGTGAAATAGAAGCACGTGGGCCTGAGTAAATATACTGAACAAATAACATTTTATTTTTAAAGCTTTCCTTCCTTTTTCCCCTCCATCTCTCACATCACTAGATTAATCTGTTGGGCCTCATTAGCTGCCTATGAAGCCAAGGCAGGTTCCCTTCCCAGGTGTTCAGAGATCCAGGTGTTATCCCTCCCTCCTCCCTCCCCCCATACCTACCTGAACCCTCCCCTCTTCCCCTCTACCCAGAGTCCTGGTTATTCATGCTTCACTGAATGAAGGACTCTGTTTGCTAACCGCCCCCCAACCTAATTTTCCCCACTCTCCTGAGGTCCTCTCAGAGCCCACCTCCCACAAGCACTAGTTACTGGTTTGCTGAGCCCCTGCTCCTCACCATGTCTCTGAGGGACTGAGTTAGAACAGTCATCTGCGTTCCCAGAATCTCCCTCCTTCCCAGGTGGTTTTCACAGGATTTTGAATTGGAAGAGATATTTTGATTTCAGCCAGTTCAACCTCCTTATTTTACAGATAAGGAACTTAGGGTTCAGAGAGGTCATAAGTGATTTGCCTAAGGCCACCTAGGTCATTTGAACCCAGGGCCAATGTTCTCCCCTCTATGCCAATCTTCCCTACTCTATACCACAGAACTAAACCTGGGATCTCATCAGAGGAGGGTTTCCCAAAACTAAACTCTCTCTAACAATAAAGATCAGCAGATTTTCCACAGCTTAGGTCCTAGGGTCATAAATCTGGGCTCAGCAGAGACTCTAGTTCTATTTGGTCCAGTTTCTTCATTTTACAGATGAGGCCCAAGGTCACATAGCTAGTAACTATCAAAGGCAGGATTTCAATCCAGGTCCTCTGATTCCAGACTCAGTACTATTTGTACTGTGCCGTTAGACTATCAGCTCCTTGAGTGCAGGGCCTGGGGTGTTTTTGAAATTTTATTTATTTATTTATTCATTATTTAGCTTTTTTTTTGGTCTCCCTAGAGTGCTGCCTGGCATATAGAAGACATTTAGTAAATGCTAGCTGGCTGACTGAGCAAGCTGCCTCCCTGAGGCACGTCTTTACACTTGTTCCAAGTCTGACCCAAGAGCCCAGCTCCCCTTCTTACCCTCACAAGGAATCTACTTTTCATTGCCCAAATATTTATTAAGCACCTACTGGGCATTTCACACTGATTTTTCTCCACTTCAGAGTGTTCCAGGAAAGGGTTTTACCCAGGGGGAGGGCAACTCCTCTCAGGTTGACTGGAATGGGATAGTGGTGATGAAAATTGAATCTTTTCCATTTCTAAGGCCTCAGTTTCCCCATTGGAAGAAGTGGAGACAATGATGGATGTATAGGGATATAGCCTGTGATATATCCCAGGAATAATGGCAGGTAGGCAGCCCCAAGGGCTAGATCTGGAGTCAAGAAGGCTTGTGTTCAAATCCTGCCTCAGACATGTTAGCTGTGTGAACCTGGGCAAGTCATTTAACCTCTGTCTGCCTCAGTTGTCTCAACTGTAAAATGGGATCATAATAGTACCTACTTCCCAGGGTAGTTTTGAGGATCCAGTGGGATACCTATAAAGTGCTATATAAATGCTAGCTTTGTTCATCAGTGCCATGTCCTAGCAGAGATGACTTTTCAGGGATGGGTTGGACTAGTTGGTCATTGAGTTTCTGGCTCTGAAATCCTGTGATTCTGTGACTTACTAGAGATGGAGGTGTAGATGGCGAAGGCCTTGAGGCTGGTCATCTCCTTCCTACGAGTCATCTCCACCTGAGCACGGAAGATGTTTTCCCAGGCGTAGAGTTTGAGAAGTTTGATCCCCCGGAGCATTTCATTTGTCTTTTTCAGCCTCTCATTGGAATATTCCTGCCAGATTCACATGGAGTTAGGTGGGAACTAGTCTGACCACGTCATCTCCACCTTCCCTGCCCCTGTCACTCGTTAAACTTCAGTGGCTCCCTGTTACCCCTGGGATCAAATAAAATAAAAACTCCTCTGTTTGACCCTTGAAGCCCTTCCCATCTTTCTGGTTTTCTTATAAATGACTCCCCTCTGAGAATTTCCTTATTCAAGCTATACTAGCCTATTTGCCATTCCTTGTGTCACACCCCATCTCCTCTCTCCATGCCTTTGCATTGGTTGCCTTGTCCCCGAGACCTGGAATGTTCTCCTTTATCATAACTTCCATGCCTTAGATCCCCGGGTTTCCTTTGAGACTCAAATCAAATGCCACCTTCTGCAGGAAGCCCTTCCTGGTCCTGCTTCCTGCCCTCCCCAGGGCCTTCCCCTCTAGGTTACTTTCTATTTACTCCATGTAAATCTTATATGCCCATTTATGTGCTTACCTTCTCCTCTGGTCAAATGCAAACTCCTTGAGAACAGGGACTATTTTTAGCTTTCTCTGTAGTCCCCATGCTTAGAACAGTGGTTGGGAACCCGTGGTCTCAAGCCTATTAGGTCCTCAAGTGCAGCCCTTTGACTGAATCCAAACTTCACAGAACAAATTCCCTTAATAAAAGGATTTGTTCTGTAAAACTTGGACTCAGTCAAAAGGCCACAGTTGAGGACCTAGAGGACCACATGTGACCTCTCCCACCCCTGCCCTAGAACTATGCTTGGTGCATAGTAGGCACTTAATAATTGCTTTGATGAATTGATTGATGGATCAAATGAAATAATATTTGCTAAAAGTGCTTAGCATAGTGCCTGAAACATGGTAGGATTGTAAAAAGGCTTATTCCTTCTTCCTTGTCCCTGGAGAAGAATGTAGTCTCTGGGTATTAAAGAGTTTCCATAGCCATGGGGTCCTAATTACACTGACTTTTAAAAAATAGCATTTTTTCAATTACATGTAAAGACAATTTTCAACATTCATTTTAATAAGATTTTTGAGTTCCAATTTTTTCTCCCTCCCCTCTTCCTGTCTCTCTTCCTCCCCCTCCCCAAGAAGGCAAGCAATTTAATATAGATTGTATTAATTTACTTTTACAACTGGGGCCTCCCAACTAGATGGTGCTTTAATTTTCCACACACAATCATTTCACTGGATTCTCAAAGCAAGAAGAGTTGAAATTAATCTCTTGTTAACAGATGAGGAAACTCAGGCCAGTAAGGTGCATTGACTTGCTCAGAGTCAAGGGATAAATCAGTGGCAGGATGAAAACCCCAATCCAGAGGTTCTGTGGGTGCTTCAGTTCAGAGGTTCTGGTTCCTAGGGCCCACTCACACAGAAAACCATAAACAACAACTTGCTCCATTTTTCCTGTTTCACACACAGAGATGAATCTCGGGGCACATGTGTTAGAGTCAGCTCTCTGCTGCTAATGCTCTTCTCCTGCACAAGAGCCTCCTAATTGGACTCTTCTACACCTAGTGATACACTCTCTTCTACACTCCTCTACATCCCCTGCTCTTCAACTGCCTCTCCCCTCAATCTACATAGTTGGGCCCTACTACCAAGTTGAAGCTCTTGTTATGAGCTCCCTTGCTGAGTAACCTTTAATGGTTTGTCTCCTGTTGCCTTCTGATTGGAGTCCTCCATGCTTGGGTCCAAATCAACCTTTCTAGCCTCATCCCTTTCGTGTATATCATGTTTCTTCAAGTCTCAGTTCCTTAAGCTCATTTTTCTACATAAACTATTTCCAATTCCCCCACTGCTAGTGCCCACCCAACAAATTATCTTATATCTAATGAATTCGTATTTTAATTTTTACATTTTCTCTTTTTATTTGTTCTGTCTCTGGTTAGTAATGTTGTCTCCACCATTAGGATATCAACTTCTTGCAAACAGGAAGTTTTCATTCTTTCTACTTATATCTCAAGAGCCTGATACATAGTCTGTATGTACATAGCAAATTTTTATTGATTGATTCTAGTCTCTGTTTACCCCATTCCTTCCACCTGTTATGCCCTCTCCATTCCACCTGCTGAAATATTCCCCATCCATCAAGTTCTACATCACTTGTATCTTCTTCTTCTTCTTCTTTTTCTTCTTCTTCTTCTTCTTCTTCTTCTTCTTCTTCTTCTTCTTCTTCTTCTTCCTCTTCCTTCTCCTCCAAAAATCCATCCTTTCCTCATTTCTCCAGGCAAAACGGACCTCTCTAGTTTCTGAATGAACACATGTTTATTGTTTTCAGTTCTTATCACCTTTGACTCAGTACAATGTTTGTTTATATATTTGACCTCCCTTATTATTGATCAACCATCAAGCATTTATTAAGCATTTACTATGTACTAGCCACTGTGTCAGGCACTGGGAATACAAATTCAAACAGCCAACAGTCTCTGCTCTCAAGAAGCTTACATCCTATTGAGGGCTGGGAGCTCTATGAAGGCAAGGGATGCTGGGCTCATTGATCCTTGTGTATCTCCCTCAGCACTAAGGACAGGGCTTTGCAGGTAGAAAGCACTCAGGAAATGTCTATTTAATTAAAATTTTGTTGAAATCAAACTCTCACCTCTGTGCCTTTGTTCATCTTGGTCCTTCCTACTCTGGATCACCCTCCTCTTGTTTTTGACTATCCAAATCCTATCTGTCCTTCAAAATCCATCTCTTCCATGAGGTCTCCACCTTCTACTCTAGCTTTCACTGATCCTTCTTTGGAGGAAGTTTGGCAGAACTTTGGAAAGAAACCAAAGAAACCAAACCAACCAACCAACCAAACCAACCAACACTGGTTGTATAGTCAGAAGTCCTTGATCTAACACTTGCTAGCTGTGTAGCCTTGGGAGACTCACTTAACCCTTTGAAGCCTCAGTTCCATAATCTGTAAAATGGGGCAATAATAAAGCATCTATCTCAGCATATACCTCATATAGTCATTATAAAACCTTTGGAAACCTTAAAGTGAAGTATACATGTGAGGTCTTATAAATGTGATGCTTTAACATTGACTTCCATTCTGTTTTATATTGTTAAATGCGTTGTGTGAGTCTGTGTGTTTCTCCACCTAGACCATAAGCTCCTTTAGAGTAGAGACTATGTCTTCCACTTCTCTATATCCCCTTGGGTAGACTAGCACAGGACTGAGCCCACAGTAGGAGTTCAGTATTGTCTTATTTACTAACTGAAACTTGGAACCTCTGTGAGATGACAAGCAAGAGAAGAAATCTTCAAGACAACAGTGGCAAAAGAGTTCCCTGAAGAATTTGGGAGAATCATTCTGACTGTTTTTGGGAAGAAAGCTAGGTGTTATAGAGGCATCTGGGTGGTGCAGTAGATAGAAGGCTGGACTTGGAATCAGGAAGATCTGAGTTCACATTCAGCCATAGCCACTTTTTAGCTGTGGGACCCTAGGCAAGTCACTTAACTTCTCTCAGCCTCAGTTTCTCCATGTATAAAATGGAACAACATCACCTACTTCACAAGGTTGTCATGAGGGTATAAAATTTTATACACACATATTTATGTGTGTATGTATGTATATCTATATATGTAGTGTTTTATAAACTGGGAAGTCTATATATTTGTTGGTTAGTCATTTCAGCTGTGTGTAACTCTTTGTAACCCCATTTGGGGTATTCTTGGCAAGGAGAAGTTTACCATTTCCTTCTCCAGCTCATTTTATAGTTGAGGAACTGAAGCAAACAGGGTTAAGTGATTTGCCCAAGCTCACACAGCCAGTAAGTGTATACATAAATGTTAGCTATCGTTAGCTGAGAGGCAATGGGCTATAATGCAACCTTATGATTTCCCTTCATATTCCTATAAACTTCTGGTGAACCAAAGGTCCCTTCCTGGGATATAGCATGCTTGTGGAGGGGCTGAGTCAGAAATAGAATACCCAGAGGGCATCCTAGCCTTGTCTCTATTCTCTACCATATGATTCAACCAAGATTCAGCTAGAGAGGGGGAGGAAGAATTAGCGAAGAAAAAGCATCAGTGGTGGTTAGAGAGAGAGGGGGGGTACTCAGGCAAGGGAAAGATGGGTGAAGGGGAGACAAAGACATGCCATGAAGACACTCACCAATGTGCTCCTCTGGGCTTGAGAGAGTTTGGTAGCCACAAAGTACTGGATAGGAGCCAAGACAATGATGACCACTGCTCCAATTAAGGCACTGACCCCAAGAAGGTAGTAGAGAAGAATCACCCCCACAATGATCTAGGGAGATCAAGGAAAGAAACATTCAATTAATAAGATCCTGGATCTAGAGTTAGAAGAGATCTCTGAGGATGTTTAGTCCAACACTTATTTTATAAATGAGGAAACTGAGGTCCAGTGTAGTTAAGTTATTTGCCCAAGTCCATACAAGCAGTAAGCATTAGAGGTGAAATTTGAACCCAGGACCTCTGACTCAAGAGTCAGTTCTTGCACCCCAAAGCTTCAACCAATGCTAATTGAGGGCTTGCTATGTGTAAGCAACTGCTATCGACACTGGGGATACAAAGACAAAAAGAAAAATGATCCCTAAGGGAACTTACATGCTACTAGAGATATATTTAAATAGATGAATAGAATATAATTTGAGGAAGGAAATAGCAATGACAACTAAGGAGATCAGGAAAGCTTTCCTATAAGAGGCTGACTTGAACCTCAAAGAAAAGAAAGCCCAGAATCCTCCAGGGATCTGTCAACAAATATGCTAAGGCTTCATTTCCTCCAGCCCAGGTGGAATACTGACAAAATGTGTGGCTTGGAAAATCTGTACATTTTTCTAAAAGGCTGGCCTTACTGTTAATTCCAACTGGTTCTATTTCCCCTTGAGTAAACTGAGGGACAGGATGACATGGTTAGTAAGGGGAATGACAGACAGGACAATACCCCTCACTCCCATTCCTATCACCTGGGTTACCTCATGGTAGATAGTGTTAAGATGAGAGGCATTGCCAGTCATTCCCTTGTTGACTGTTGGGGGTAGGGGAAGAGCACAACCCCAAGTCATTCAATTTAAGGCAATTGTTCGGTTTGCTAGATCATTTTAATTTCAGAGTCTGTGTAACATCCAGGGTAGGTGCAGGAATGGCTGAAGCACTCTTCCCCAATATTTATTCACAGAATCAATTCAATATCCTGAGTTGTTACTGTTCACTTTTCTTTTCTTTTCTTGGCATGTTTAGTATTTTTATGAGCCTGGTGAATCACTTCAGAAAAGAGAATTGTCCTATTCTCAGACCTTAGGAAAATGATTACTTGCTCATAAATATTTATGAAAAATGTAACTGGTTCCCACCAATTCCCAAAGCTTTTAGCTCAGAGAGAGCACTACCGAGCTTTTGTGTTGGAAATCCAGGCCATTATACCATGTGTCTTATTTCAGAGGACACCATTAGAAGACCCAATGGCTGCCTATAGAGAAAAGGAAGCTGAAATCCACTGCTCAGTCACCTCAAATTATAGTAATTCTAAGTGACTTGTTTCCTTTGGGAGCTTAGCAGAGGTTTCTTCCATTTCCACTAATCACAAAACTGTCTCTGGCTTTAACTAATAGCTTTTTGAAGAATCACTTTATCACATGGTTAATGAACTAAGGTTGGGAGAGCTCATTGAAAGGGAAGGTAACCCTGCCTATCCTGCTAATCCCTCATCACATCCTCCAGAAAACCCCCATTGTCCCCTGTTCCTTGGTCTGCTTCACTGGTTCTGTCCACAATGAGAAGCAATTATGTGACCAACAGACCAGATTTCAGAAATTAGCAGGGATATTAGCAGGAATACCAGCCATATGCCCATATCCCTGATTGATCATTAGCAACAGGGCATCTGCTCTATGACCCGTCTCTTCTACCAAGCTGAGCATTTGGCTGACCTACCATCACTTATTATTTCTGTGATGACGCAGACATCTATATCCTCTGGATCCCACAGCTAAGAGATGATCACATAACCTCCATTCTTAGTCTCCTGGTTCATGCTCACTCCTCCAATGTTTTGCTCCTACTCCTCAAAATCTGTCCTCTTCCAAGGGTCCAGATGGCCCACACCAATGACAATATTTGGTCACTGGGTATGAATTCCAGAATTGTTGTAGGTAGAGTTTACTTCCATTTTAGCACAACTATGATAGAATCTCATAGTATTAAGAGGGACTGTGTGGAGGCAGAGGGAGATGAGGCTCCTGACTGAAAGATCTCTATGCAGATGCTGTGTATCTACATAGGGCAGACACTTAAGGGAGAGGGTTTGAGAGAAGCCATAAAGAGAGGCAAATGTCTCCCTCTTCAAACTTAAGGCCAAAGTCACTGAGATGTCCTTTAAGAAAACTGTCCCTGGTTTGGAAGGGATCTTTCCCCCTTTTCTTTCCAGAGAATCATCCTTTATATAACAAAGAATTAAACAGAGGAAAAACTAATTCAGCAAAATAGCCAATATTTATTTTTTTGAGGGAGATTAACACTTGCAGGGGATGGGGGCAAAGGACAGTACTAGGAACAGCCCTTTCCATTTTATTGTTCTTGCAATGCTTGTCAACAAAGCTGTATACAACTTATTTTCTAGCTCAGATCTCCTCATCTTGTCCACAAGAATTCCATGAGATGAGAAGACATATGAACCAACATGGAAGCACATGAATACAGTGGAATATATAGTGCTGTAACAATGAATATAAAGGATTTAGAAAAGCATGAGAAGACTTATATAAATGGAATTCAGAGTAAAATAAGCAGAACCAGGAAAATAGTAAACACGACTACAAGTATGCAAACTGAATAATGACAAAATTGAAGCTGAATGTTGCACAATCATAATGAACAAGCTTAACCACAAAGAAGAGATGAGAAAATGCAGAGTTTGGCATTGGGGGAAAACTATAGGTATGGAGCACTACATGTCAGATTTTTGAAATATTGGCTATTTTGCTGAATTAGTTTTTCCTCTGTTTAATTCTTTGTTATATAAAGGATAGTTCTCTGGAAAGAAAAGGGGTAAGGATCCCTTCCAAACCAGGGACAGTTTTCTTAAAGGACTTCTCAATGACTTTGGCCTTAAATTTGGGGAGGGAGATATTTGCCTCTCTTTATGGCTTCTCTTCAACCCTTTCACTTAAGTGTCTGTCCCTACGTAGATACACAACATCTGCTCAGAGATCTTTCAGTTGGGATTCTCATCTCCCTCTGCATCCACACAGTCTCTCTTAATACTATGAGACATTCTATCAAATGCTGTGCTAAAATGAAAGTAAACTCTACCTACAGCAATTCCCTGATTTAACAGTCTAATAACCCTGTCAAAAAGAGAAGTCAGGTTAGACTGGCATAAACTATTTTTTACAAAGCCACGCACTTGATTTAGCAAGTCACTTTCTTGGCTCAGGAGTCATTTCTAAATATCAGCTGCATTTTTCAGACTGCCATCTCTGTGCAATGGGAAAGGGAGGCACTGAATCATGGAATGTCTGAGGAGTGAGACATGGGAAAGAGGTACTCACTCACAGAGAGGATTTGGGCTGTGGTTGAAAGAGCGCTGGACTTGGAATCAGATTTTTTTTTTTTTGCTTTTTGGAGGGCAGTTGGGGTTAAGTGACTTGCCCAAGGTCACATGGCTAGTTTTTTGTGTTAAGTGTCTGAGGCCGGATTTGAACTCAGGTACTGCTGACTCCAGGGCCGGTGCTCTATTCACTGCGCCACCTAGCCGCCCCTGGAATCAGATTTAGATTGGAGTTCTGTGCAACCTTAGTTAGATAAGTCACTTCACCCAAATGGGTTTCATTTCTTTCTTTCTTTCTTTCTTTCTTTCTTTCTTTCTTTCTTTCTTTCTTTCTTTCTTTCTTTCTTTCTTTCTTTCTTTCTTTCTCTCTGTCTTCCTTTCTTTCTCTCTGTCTTCCTTTCTTTCTTTCTTTTTTGGTAAAATGAGCGTGTTGGACTAAGTAATCTCTAAGGGTCCTTTTAGCCCTAAGCATTGTGTTTCTATCTGTGATAGTGGTGACAATAGCTTGCAGAGGAGGGTGACACACAGGGTTGAGGCAGAGGCCAAATATAAGGCTCTGAAATGTAAGAGAGAAGACTCAGATGTGACTCCCAGAGAGGGAAGACATCTCAGCTATTACCTGTGCAGGCATTGCCCAGAGGTTTGGGCACAAGAAGAAGAACCACATGAGCTGGTTGGTGTCAATGGCGACCAGATTACAGATTTGTCCAGCAGTCATTTCTCCCATGGACAGGTTGGATGTGGACAGATGCATGATTTTGTTGTAAATTTTGGTCTAGGAACAAAAACAGAGTGTTTTAGTCACACAGGTGAATGATACTTTCTTTCCTTGCTATCGTGATTCAATCAGTTCCTATATCTTCAAAGTAGAATTTTTGCTTATTGGACAAAACAATTAAAAATGGCAGAACCAAAGAAATGGATAGGGATGACAGTGTAGTGTGGAATGGGAAATGGATTTTGAGTCAGGAGCCTTTGAATCCTAGCATCTCCTCTTATGGGCTGTGTAACCCTGGAAAAGTCAGTCAGTCAAGAGACATTAAGTACCTGCTATATGCCAGGCACTGTGCTAAGTGCTGTAGCTATAAAGAAAGAGAAAAAGACAGTTCCTGCCCTCAAGGAGTTTGTAATCTAATGCATGCAAACAACTATGTACAAATAAGCTACATACAGGATAAATAGGACATAACTAACTGAAGGAAGGCATCAGAATGAAGAGAGATTGGAAAAGACTTCATATAAAAAATGGGATTTTATATGGGACATGAAGAAAACCAGGGAAGCCATGGTGTGGAGATGAGAAGGGAGAGGACTGCAGGTATCAGAGAGAGCCTGTAAAATTATCCGGAGTTGGGAGATTGGGTATAACTTAACCTTTCTAACAGTACTCTTTTTAAAGATTAATTTTTAAATTTTCATTGATAATTTAAAAATTTTTTATTGATATCTCTCGATCTTACAACACTTTTATTTCTGAATATATTCACCCTTCTTCCCCCACCTAATGAAAAGTTTAAGAGAGAAAAAGGAGGAAAAACCCAGCAATTTAGCAAAGCTAATCAGCACATCAATTGATCCTGACAGTAAGTGCAATATTGTATACTCGTACTTTGTCACCTTGGCAAAGAAGGGATTGAAGTACATTTTCTCTTCTCTTCTTTGGGGACAGACTTGGTCATTATAATTATTTACTGTTCAGCATTAGGTTTCTTTCTGTTGTTGTTCTTGCTATTTACATCAGGTGTATTATTTCTCTCATTTTGCTTCTTCCCCCATGTATCAATTCATCTTTGCATGCCTCTCTGAACTGTTTATATTAGTCACTTCTTATGCTGGTCATGAATTCCAATATGTGTATAAATCATAAGTTCCACAATTTGTTCAGTCATCCTTCAATCGGTGGGTACCTACTTTGTTCCCATTGGATAGCAACACTTTTGTGGTAGCAAAAAAATAGGGAACATAGTGGATGCCCACAATGGATACAGAACTGGGTTTGGAGCCAAGAAGAATTCAGTTAAAATATAACCTCAGATACTTATTAGCTGTGTGGCTTTGGGCAAATCACTAAACCTCCATCTACCGCAGTTTCCTCATGAGAAATTATATGTAGGGTGCTTTGCAAACCTTAAAGCATTATATAAATGCTAGTTATGCTTCTTCATCTTATTATTCCATGAGGAATGAAGAATAAGAAGGTATGCATAGAAACATGAGAAGACCTGGTGCAGAATCAAGAAAGCAGAACCAGACTAATATACATAAGTATGATTATAATAATGTGAATGAAAACAAACCAAAAGACTGTTGAACTCTGCTTAATTGCAATGAACAAACTGGGTTACAGAGAATATTTAATGGAAGGCACTTCTCGGTAGTGAGGCAGAACACTATGGGCAGAACATTTGTGTACGCTGTTAGTCAAGGTCGTGTTGTTGCTTGCTTTTTGCTTAACTGTTGTTTTTTATAAGGGAGAGATCCATGTGGAGTGAGATGAAGGATGTATGAGGAAATGATTGATACTTAAATTTATTGGTCATATTTATAAATTATTCTAAACAATGTTAATTATACATTTAATTATTATAACTATTACAATTTGTAAATTATAATACTTTTTTCTGTTAAAACAAATAAACTCCCCCAAACATTTTAAAAGCCTCTGGGTCTTTGTTTTCTCTTCTGCAAAATGGGGGTAACACTTGTACTACTTACTTCGTGGGGTTGCTGGTTAAATGTTAAAGAACAGAAAATGAGAATCATGATGATTATAAAAATGCAGTTATCTAACATAGGGGTTTTTAACATAAGTCAAATCATGCCCCTTGGAATATCACAGCTACATAGTGAGAAAGCCTGGCATCAAACAGTTTAAGACCACAAGGCAGATTTTTATTTCTGCCATCAACAGGTTTTAGCCCTTGGCACTGACAGCTTCAAGAATGGAATTGACTTTAATGGGGAAGCCTCAGCAGTGACCTAAGCCCCTTGCAGAGCCCAGGAGGGGATCTAATTACTTTCATGAGCTCAGAAGCTGAAACCTCTGCGGCCAGAATGTTTGCACAGACAGAAGGGTTAAGTAGCTTCAATTTCCTTCTCCTAAACAGATGGTGAGATCCTTCATCCTTGTTGGGTTTGGTCTTAGATGCACTAGGGAAGCTTCCTATTTGAAGGGACCCTTTGGTAAGGAGAATACTCCTTTTGTAGATTGAATCAATTTTATCAATAAGTATTTCATGGTATCTGTATCTATATACAGATATATATGTCATGTGTATATGCTTGTCACTTATTTTATTATTAACTAATTAATTTATTTATTTTTATCTAAGTCTAGGTTTTCCTGTGTCAGATATGCTAATGTAAGGTATACCAGAGTATCCCTCTACTGAGGGCTGCAGTTCCCTTTGGAGGCTTATAATAATGGCTGCATGGTTTTTATTTTATTTGATTTTCCCCAGTGGTCATAATTTGTTTATTTTATTCTGAACATGACAAAACCCAAATACAATGGGTATTTCTATATACAGAGTAGAAGAGAAACAGATTACACAAGGAAGCTGTAATTCTCTGTTATATGCAGTTACATTGTCTTAGGAAACACAGACAAAATTTAAAAGCTTTAGGGAGTCTTAGTAGAGATATTGGTAGTCTTAGAGGCAGACTGAAGTTCAACACCCATCTCTGACATATCCTGTAGTGTGACCCTGGACAAATCACTTAGCCTCTCAGTCTCCTGGGAGTGAAGGTTATAATATGCAAAAAGAGTATCAATCAGCACTGCTAATTGTTTTTCTTCATTAAGAGTGCTCACTCACAGGTCCAGTCTTTCCTTCCCCCCAAGTGAATGACTGCCCTGTATGAAATTGACAAAGCTGTTGGTATGTCAGCCTGAAAGGTCCATAGGAATGATCTAGCCCAATTACCTCATCTTCCAAAAGTGAAAACTGAAGTCACACAGGAAATGACAGAGCTGGGACTCAAACCCAAGCCTTCTGACTCTAATTCTGGTGTTCTTTCATTACACCACAGTGGCCCAGAACAGTCCTCATGTGCTGCTCTGACATGTGATCCTCGACTTTCATACCTCCTATCATATTTAACTTCAATAGGTACCACCTTCTAGAATATGTTTTCTGCATATTTCTCAAAATAAGTTTCAAGGGAGCTTTAATAAATAACTTTATATAATGATAACTCACATTTTTATAGAGCTTTAGAATTTACAAAATACTTTGTTTATGCTGTTTCTGTGAAGATTACAGTATATGTATTATCATCCGATTTTAATCAATAACTTGTAAGCATTTTAAGAGCCTATTATGTGACACACACTGGGCAAACAGAGATAAAAATAAACAACCCATTTCCTCAAGGAGTTTACATTCTACCACAGGAAACATGTTTACATACACGTACATACATAATACATGCAAGTTAATTTCAGAGTGATGGCGTGGAGATATTAAGAAGCTAGGGGGCATCAGAAAGAGTTTCATGAGATTAATTTCGAAAGAAACTATGACTTCTAAGATGCAGAGGGAATGATGGTGTCCATCCCAGGCATGGGAAGGCAAAGAAAGGCAAGGAGATAAGAGAATTTAGAGCTGAGGAAATCGAGTCTCAGAGAAAATGTTGGTGTGTCCAAGATTACACAGATAATAAATTTGCAAATAAACCCAGGGCTTGAACTCAGCTTTCTAGATTGTTTGTATTCTGAATTTGACAATCGTGACAAAAATAAAACTTGACAATTAAATCAAAAAGAAAATGGACACTTCTGTATACATCATAGTACAATGTTCTTTCCACTATATCACACCTCCTTAGCTAAAGAATTCTGGTTATTTCTGAGAATAGCAAATGTGTGATACTGGGACTGGCAAACCATTGGGTGCTTATGAAATGTTTGTTGATCGATTGCCTCATAGAATCACATGGAATCACAATTTGGATGTTAGAAAGAACCTCATTGTCCATCTAGCCTGACCCATACCTGAGAGAAATGCGTACTGTAAATCTCCCTGACAAATGGCCATTTAGTCTTGGTTTGAAGACCTCCATGAAGGGGAAACCCATTACTTCTGGAGGCGGCCCATTCCTCTTTGCAACAGCTCTAATTGTGAGGAAGTTTTCCCCGACCTTAACTCCAAATTTTCTTCAAGCTTTCTGATCATTGTGCCTATTTCTGCTTGGCTGACTCTGCAGCAAGGTGGTGCATTGGATAGAACATTGGACCTGAAATCAGGAAGACTTGAGTTCAAATCCAGCCTCAGACACTGTCTAGCTGTGTGACCCTATCTGCCTCAGTCTCCTCAACTGTTAAATTGCGGATAATAATAGTACCTGCTTCCTAGAATTGTAGTAAGGATCAAATGACATAATATTTATAAAAAACACATTTCCCGGCACATAGTAGGCCCTTAACAAAATGCTTATTTCCTTCCTTCCTTCCTTCCTTCCTTCCTTCCTTTCTTCCTTCCTTCCTTCCTTCCTTCCTTCCTTCCTTCCTTCCTTCCCTCTAGAGCCAAACAGAACCAACCTAATCCTTCTTTCATGAAGCCACCTTGTCTTTCATTGGGGCCTACACATTCTTGACTTTGAGCTCATGGAGATACACAAGGTCATTCCTCTTTGGTAAGCTTTCTGAAAGAAACTAGAAGCTCCTTTTTTATTTGTTTCCACAGCTCACATCTGTATTTCCAATTTTCATGGCACAGAAAGCGGCTGATGATTTTTATTGCAAGAGATTAAAATGTTGTAAAAGTAGCCACTGTTTGAGCAACATTAAAACCATCAGAAAACACATGGCAGCCTATCCACTTGGACATAATGGATTAGGGAGAGTATAATTACATTTCTCTCCTTGCATTCAGAACTTGGAAGCCCAAAATACTTTGGCGCAGTCATCCCTCCCACATTACCAAGGATGATCTTATGGGATGGCTCAGCTTGCTCAATTAACTGTCCTCAAGAGACTTTCTTAACCCCTCCTTCTTCCACTTAGGTACAAGATTAGAGGCAGTTAAGAGACTCCAAGGGACCAATAAACTCACAGATGGTTACAGGCTCCTCTCCTGGCTTTTTCACTCCCTGAATGGCCTTAGACCTTCAATGAGTTCCTGCTAGTAGACACCCCTTGGGAAGTATCTGTCACAGCCTGAAACTTGAGTCTGTTTGTTCTGTCTTCAATGACTGCAGCTACTCCCCTTCTCCCAGGAAAACCCTGGAGGTAAGATTTCCCAATCAGAAAGCATTCCAATGGGAGTCAAGGACAATGGCTGGTGATCAAAGATAGTCTGGTCAGTGGGTGGCTTTAAGGTATAATACAACCCTATGTAATAAGTAGCACACATATTCCTAGGATCATAGCTAGAGAACTAGAAGAGGCTGAAGCACACATCTAATCCAATAACTGCATTTTCACAAGTGACAAAACTGAGGTACTGAGATGGTAAAGGGACTTGTTCATGGTTGTACAGGTGGTAGTAAATAACAAAGCTGTATACGAATCATTGTTCTCTGACTCCAAGTGCAACATTTTTTTCTGCTGCACCACAAATATTCCCATATTTACAAGGTTAGATATTAAAGCTAGAACTTAAGTTATTTGTCTGTGGGCAACATATCTCATCTCCTAGAGTTTGAACCAGATTTGAACCTAAACCTAAATTTTTTTTTTGGTGGAGGGAATTTCCTTTCTTCCTTCTTTTCTTCTCCCCCCTCTTTTTCCTCTCCCTCCCTCCTTTCCTCCCCCCTCTTTCTTTTTCTTCCTTCCTTCCTTCCTTCCTTCCTTCCTTCCTTCCTTCCTTCCTTCCTTCCTTCCTTCCTTCCTTCCTTCCTTCCTTCCTTCCTTCCTATCTCTGGGTCAGGAAAGTAAGAGGGAAGGCTCGACCTTCAGTGTCCTGGTGGTGATCTGGTTCTCCTCTATGGCTAATAATTGTCACCATTCCTGACACAGCATTCTGGTTCACAACATTAAGCATAGCTTGGAATATGATTTCAAACAGTTGTTCAGATGTTGTATCAGGTTCCCAGAAGGACTTGTGCTTTCCATATTCTGAGCAGGTGCTATTGACCAACAAGTCATTAGTCACTATGGGGCAGCCAATGCTTTTTGGGTTGGATTGGAACTCATGAGGTCCAAGGAACATTTGAAGAACTCAGAGTCCTTAGGATATAAGCTGGTGATGACTGGTTCTAGGTCACAGGTGCCAAATGACTTCCAATTCAGGAAGTTAGCCACTATGCTCATTAGAGCAAAAGGCTTGATCTGTGATTCCTAGCGATTCAGAAAAAAAGTTTTGCTAGATTTTAAAAAAAATATGAGCTTTTTTGGGTCAGAGACGGTATAATTTCTTTCTTTGCATACCCAACATCTAGCACAGTGGTTGGCACATAGTAGGCATTTGATAAATGTGTGTTCAATTGAAAGAATGAATTTTGACTTAGAGAAATTGCATTTGAGAACTGGCTCTATCATTTAGGAAGTCTCTTTGACTCTTTAGCTCTCAAATTCCTCATCTGTAGACAAAAGGGTTCTAATGTCCCTTATATATAGCTCTAAAGGTGAATCTGTGATCCTTCTGTTCATGTAAATTCTATTAGAATCTCAGGCCCTGAGTGAACCTTGGTGTTTGAGTGAATGGTCACTGATGGGGGCCATGTAGACCTTGATCTTAAAGCATGTGACATGCAAAAATCACACAATCCTTCCCCTTCATGCCCATGATCATTCTTCTATTACTGACATGGCCCTAGTCAGGGAGGCCTGTCTGAAGAGCCCTGATCATGATCTATCCTTCGAGGATGTTTTTTTTTCCTTTTTTTCTTTTTTTTTTGGGGGGGGGAAGGTAGGGCAATTGGGGTTAAATGACTTGTCCAAGGTCACACAGCTAGTTTTGTGTTAAGTGTCTGAGGCAGAATTTGAACTCAGGTCCTCCTGACTCCAGAACCAGTACTCTATTCACTGTGTCACCTAGCTATCCCTATTTTTATTTTTTTGTTTAATTTCTTCCAGGTGGTTGGGATAGTCTCTTCTCTGATGTTTTCCTTGGCCATGTTGTGGACATACACACTTCTTCTGGTTTTTCCCCCTTGGGTTTCTCTCAATCCAAGATATTTTCTTATTTGTATTCAATATTTTTCTTCTATTTACTCATATCTCCAGCCTTAGTTTTTAAACTAGGGGCTTGTGCTTAAGTTAAACTCTACTCTCATACTCCCAGGTAGTATTGGCAGGCCTTGCTTGATCCCAAGTTTGTTGTCTTCTAAGTCTTGACTCTGACTTCTTTTTGTTTGTTTGTTTGTTTTTGGAGGGCAGTTGGGGTTAAGTGACTTGCCCAAGGTCACATGGCTAGTTTTTTGTGTTAAGTGTTTGAGGCTGGATTTGAACTCAGATACTCCTGACTCCAGGGCCAGTGCTCTATTCACTGCGCCACCTAGCCGCCCAAACGCTACGCCTGGCTTCTGAAGGAAAAATCTGCCTTTGTCTTTTGCTGTGGGTCAAGACCAGACTGCCTTGGATGCTGGGGCTACTTCAATGCTAGATTGAACTGGGGCTACCTGAATGCTGGTCTGGCTCTTTATCTTATGGACTTGGCAGGACTCCCTAGGTATCCCTGCACTAGGTGATGCTCTGGCCCCATCTCCTAATATGGGACCATCTATTTTATACTTTATCTTCTCCCTACTCTAGCTGCTTTAGCTTTACATTTCTAGAAGAATCTGACAGTCTATTTGTATAGTCGTGGAGCGAATGAAGGAATTTGTAGCTATTTCTCTTTGATTTGCTTTATTATTGTTCCTTCTGCATTTTTAGAACTATACTTGGGTTTATGTGTGTGTGAGGGCAGAAATCTGAGCGCCTCTAGGTTCTGACAAGCTGCCATCTTTCCATAATTCCTTGGTGTAATAATTCTGGAAAGCAAATTGGAATCCTGTGACCAAAATGTCCATATCTTTTGACTCAGAGATTTCTTTGCAAGGTATATACTCCAAGAAAGTTGTCAAAAAGAAAAGCTCCATATACACTGAAATATTTGTAGCAACACTTTTTGTAGTAGCAAAGAATTAGAGAAAAAGATGTTCAACAATTGGGCAATGGCTAAACAAATCTTGGTACATGAACATAATGGAACACTACCGTGCTATAAGAAATGATGGATGTGATGAATACAGAGAAGTATAGAAGATCTACATGAACTGAAGTAGAATGAAGTAAGCAGAGCTAAGAAAACAATATACTTGATGACTACAACAATGTAAGGGAAAAGAACAATCAAAAACCAATCAAAACTGACTGCTACAAAATTCCAAACAATAGGCACGGCCCCAAAGAAGAGATATGAAAAGACAATTCCCTTCCTTCCTTCACAGAGTCCATCAGAATTGTACATCTGTACTGAATATTAGGTCAGATTTTTAAAATTGGTTTTGCCAAATTTTTTCTCTTGTTTTTTTTTTCTTTAAAAAAATCTTTTTATAAAGTATGATTGTCTAGGACAGGGAGAAGGAGGAATTCTAGGTAATGAAAAATCAAAATATAGCAAGAAAAACCCATGAAACTCAATCAACAATAGAAGATATTTTGCAAGGGTCTGTGGAGATGAGATTGGAGGAGAATCACTTGAAGACATTGTAACCTTCCCTGAGAAGTCATATGGTGTAAAAGGAAAAATATAAAGTCATATGGTGTAAAGGGGAAAATATATCAACCATAATCAGAAGGCTTGGGTTAAAATCTTGCCTCTAATTCTTCCTAGCTGTGTGCCCTCGGGCAAGTCATTCTACTTTCTTCACCTTGTCTTTCCCCATCTTCAAACTGGAGACAATAATACTTATACTGTTTATCCCATAGGGCTGTTGGGAGGAAAACACTTTTTTATAAAACCTTTAAAACGTTTACAAAACTGTGAGCTGGGATTATTGTTCAAGTTGAAGAGAAGAGATACACTGAGAAAGCCAACATACGCCCATCCAGTGCCCTTCCATACCTGTATGGCTCCTCTTAGGTTGATTCCAGTTTCGATGGCGACATAGTAGGATGCTTGCAGAAATGTCCTCTGTAGCAGGAGGGCAAGAAACAAGAGCACAGCCAACACATAGGCGTTGGCAAGGAACTCTTCGGATGAGACAAAGTAAACACCGAGGAACTTAGTCTGTGGGTTGAAAAGCACAGTTTGGAAGTAAACATCATCACTGACAAGTAGCACCACAGTTAGGCAGACTTATGGGGCACTTTGTGTGGTGAAAGAGGGCATGGACCATCCCTAGGGGGAACTGTCACAGATTTTCAGAGGCTATGTAGTCCAATGTATGTCTCAATAGAAATTCCCTCTATTATTTCCTGAGAAGTCTCATAGAATTTGCTTAGAGATTTCTGTGAACTTAGAGTAATGGATCCTGATTTTAAATCTTGGTCCTGTTTCTTTCTATTCAGGTAACTTTGGGCAAGAAAATTAGCCTCTCTGGGTCTCAGTTTCCTTATTTGTAAAATGACGGAACTAGATGATTGCTAAAGTCCTCCCAGCTCTAGATCTATAGCCATGATGATGACTAGGTGATAGGTAACCCATCGCAGATATTTACCACCCCCACTTAAGTCATGGTTTAATGTGCTTTTCTACAACTTCCACCCTTTGTTCCTAGTCTGCCCTTTGGAAACAGCTCTTCAGATAAATGAAAACAGCTAATATGTCCCTCCCAAGTCTCCTCTTCTTTAGGCCAACCATCCTCAGTTCCTTTAGTCAATCCAAGTAAGGCACGGCTTACAGTTGCCTCACCATCCAGGCTGTCCTCCTCTGTAATCCTCCAGCTTGCCAATTTCACAAAAGATGCCTTCAGATATTGGGGGACAGCTAGGAGGCACAGTGGATAGAGTGTCTTGCCTGGAGTCACGATGACCTGACTTTAAATCTGGCTTCTGACACTTACTTTCTGTGTGACCATGGGCAAGTCACTTAACTCTGTCTACCTCAGTTTCCTCATCTGTAAAACTAGCTGGAGAAGAAAATGACAAACGACTCCAATATCTTTGCCAAGAAAACCCCAAATGGGGTCATGAAGAATTGGGCATGACTTAAAAATGACTCAACAATAAGAAGTCTTCATGTATAGTTGGACCAGGGAAGTATACAATGAGGCTCTTACCACTCTAGTTCCTGACACTATGCCTCTTCCAATGCATCCTATAGTCCCATGTCTCAGCATTGACTGTGGACTGTGCTTATAATCACTCAAACCCCTGAGACTGTTTTCACACAAGCTGCTGTCTATACTTTTCCTGTCCTGTAGTTGTACAGGATGTATATTTGTACTTGGGCTAATGGATAATGCCAACTAAGCACTTCTATCTGATTAAAGAAAGGCCTAAGCATGTCCTCCTCCCCTTGACATGCGGACCATAGGAGGGGGCCAGATTTTCATCCTGGGCCCTGGTTCTCTGGTTCTCTGGGCTTGGGCACTGCTGTGAACAGTTTGCTGCCAAGCCTGGGCCCCCGATGAAGCGTCAGAGACACTGAGCAAATCACTGATTAGCTGAAGTCAGAGCAGTTGGAACAAGTCCCTTGATCCTTGTTATCTATTTTCTGTCATTAAAATGTAGTGAGCCAAGATTGTTCTTCATACTAATAGGAAGCAATTGAGAGGGGCAGAGGAGTTATGGGTGCCCAAGAACTGAAAACAGCCAGAGGACACTTAGCCATTCATTGCTCTCCCAGTGAGGCGAGTGGAAAGATATGTTCATTTTATTTTTTTATTTTTATTTTTTTAAATTTAATTTATTTTCTTGGTTACATC
>CM053601.1:149473136-149485454 GCA_028646575.1 Pseudocheirus occidentalis | reverse complement strand
TGTTTGTGGTTAAGAGGTTAGAGTGTCTTCTTCACTGGAAAAAATGAGATTCCAGTCCTCATCAGGAGTAACGACTTTCCTATTTTATAATCAGCTGAAATTAATTGGCTATAGAAAAGTGGAGTAAAGGACAAAGGATCCAGATTAGAGAAGGGGAAAAATAACTCATGCAAAATCAGCATCCTTTCTCAGATTCTTTCCTTTGGCTCCAGATAATCAATGGTCCTGACAAAAGTCTGATTTCAAAACAAAACAAAACACCAGCTCAGGACCTTTCACAGAGTATTTGTGGGATGAATAAAGGAATGAATGAATCAAACCACACATGTCAATTGCTCTTTAAAACTTGGAGCTCTATGAGATGAATAGTCTTGTCCTCATCCTTTCCATTTCTAATCAGATTTACTCATAAACTGGAAGAGCCCTTAGAGATCATTGAATGAAAGTTTGATTGCTCTAGCTCTAGAAGGAACCTTGGGGGACAACCAAGGGGCTCGGTTCCCTTGTTCTACACATGAGAAAACTAAGATCCAGAGAAGGAAAGAGATTGCTTAAGGTTACATAAACAGGAACAGCAGATTTAGGATTTTATTCCAATTTCTCCGATTTCAAATTCAGGGGGCTTTCCCCTATAACACAAGTTCAAAACCTTTGATTTAGAGAAGAGGGAACTGAGGGACGTGTTCAAGGTTACATTATAAATTAATGAGACAGCCAGGATTCACACCCATGTCACTTGAGTCCCCACTGAGCAGTCATTCTGGTGAACCAAATAATTAGAGCAGGATTTCTTAAAAACAGGACACCCAAGCAATGCCTTTTTAGCATTAAGTTAGATGTTTATTTCTTTTTAGGACAGGTGTTCTTAACCTGTGGCCTATGAACTTTTTTTATAACCGTGTTTCAATAGAATTGGTTTCTTTTTCCATCTTACGTGTTTTGTTTTATGCATTCAAAATATGATTCTGAGAAGGGGATCAGAGGCTTCACCAGACTGCTCCAGGGATCCATGACCCACAAAGGGTTAAGAATTCCTGCTGTAGGATTAAAGGCTCCAGTAATGGTGTCAGTAGTGGTCATGTTGGATTGGAGGAGGGAAGGAGGAGGGTATGGTCCTAGAATACAGAGTGGAGCTCCAGACCTGCCAGCCCCAGGGAGACTCGGGGGCAGGGCAGCAGCTCAGACCTGGGAAGAAATAAATCTCTCCCAGACCTATGGAAACAGCCTTGAGGCTGTGTTGTTCACTGCCCTGCGGGGCCTGCTCTTTGCTGCAGTGCTATCATTTAAATCAAAACATCAGCAGGAAGTTGAGGAGAAGGGCAGGGTGAGGGGACCTCAAAAACTTGCCTCTAGAATAATTGCAAAGACCCAAATGAAAAATGAGCGTGGGAAGTAGAGCTTTTTTATCCCTAGGATCAGGCAGTTCAAGAAACCCTTCCTATATTTCAGACACTGCTAGGTGCTGAATATATGTAGAGAAAAGTCAGATGGTCCCTGGTTTAAGGTACTTACCTTCTGCAGGGGAGAGGAAGGGAAGAACATGTACACAGGAAAGCCATTACAAAATAAATGACTGCAACCTGTGGTTCAGTACCAGCAAGCTCTAGAATCACACAAACAGGGTTCAGTCTCTGGGGCAAGGACTATGTGTAGTGCCCCATACAAGTTTATACTCTTCCTTTGGCTTATGTTGCCTACACCCAGCAGTTATCACACAGGTCATGCCCAGGCTTCTATAGACATTAACATTAAAGTCTCTAGCTCCTATATAAGCTTTCGAGGTAACAAATGCATACTGAGTAGGAGATAGTCTTTATCTCACTCCATAGAAAATGCAGGAGCTGCAAAGGACTCAAGTGACCCATCAATAAAAGTAGAAAATACATAAACTCTACGTTAATCTGGAAACAACCTCTACATGGATAAAAAGACAGTAAACTCCCCCAGAATTAGAGGGATTGATAATTATAGAAAACACACACACACACACACACACACACACACACACACACACACACACACACACCCCATAGGTTAGCCCAGGCTCTTTTCATGGCAATATCTCCACCCCCAATTGATCTTTACATATAGTAAATACACAAGAACCTTCATTCTAGATTGTTCTTCTCTCTCTCTGCCCTGCCTGGACCTGAAAACCCAGCTATATGAACTAGTGAATAGAGTGCTGGACTTGGACTCAGAAGGACTATCAGTTTAAATCTTGCCTCTTTTACACACTGTGTGACCCTGCACACCACCTAATGCCTCCATGCCTCAATTTTCACATCTATAAATGGAGAAGCCTTTACTTCTAGGGTTGTTGTGAGGCTCCAGTGAGATTATATATATATATATAAAGTACGATGTAAATCTTAATGTGCTACATAAATATTGTTATTATTTCCACTCTACCATCAAGGTATTATTTACATTATTATGTTATTATTTCTACTCTACCATATCATAGATTACTAAAAAAAAAGGAGACAGGCCAATTATGTATCAAGAATGAGGGATGATAGAGCCTCACCTATTACATTTGTATCCTAAATATATTAAAGGAACTAGGGAAAAGCCCCTAGTGCACAGGGTGGTTGTTCTAGGGAGGATTTAAGAAAAGGCACCGGTGGCAAAAAAACTGGAAATTAAGGGGATGCCCATCAATTGGGAAATGGCTAAACAAGTAGTGCTATATGAATGTAATGGAATACTATTGTGCTATAAGAAATGGGGAGGAGATGGA
This sequence comes from Pseudocheirus occidentalis, assembly GCA_028646575.1. Classification (NCBI taxonomy): domain Eukaryota; kingdom Metazoa; phylum Chordata; class Mammalia; order Diprotodontia; family Pseudocheiridae; genus Pseudocheirus; species Pseudocheirus occidentalis. The sequence continues at coordinate 149,482,711 of CM053601.1, read as the reverse complement.
CTTTGTATTCACCTGGAGAGGCTTATACAAACTGATGCTGAGTAAGGAGAGCAAAACCAGAACTTTCTACACAATCACAGATACATCATATGTGTGATGACCAGCTTTGAAAAACTGGACTCTTCTCAGCAACGCACAGCTAAGTTTCAGGATGGAAGGAGATATCTATTCAGGGAAAACTCTAGAAAGAACAGAGTTTAAATGGAGACTGAAGTAATCTCCATGCTAGTGTTCTTTTCTATGTTTGGTTTTCTTTCTTTTTTCCCCATTGTTCACTCCATTGGTTACAACCCTTCTATACAAATAATGTCCAATGTGAAAGTATTTTTGAAGATCCTATACTTGATATAGGATGGGGGGAGAAAGAGGGGAGAACTGTGGAACTGAATCTTGTAAACTAAAAGTAAATAAATAAATCAATAAAACAAACAAACAAACAAACAAATAGACAAACAAACAAATAAATAAATAAATACTTCAGTTAAAAAAAAAGGAAAGGCACCGATGAGAACTGCATGGAATGAGAAAGCATCAAAGAATTACAATCTGTGGAGGTGGTAAAATCACCTCTATCAATGAGAGCATAGATATAAAGCATTACCTGAACATAAAGACAAATATTTAAAACTCTGGTACCCCAGGCAGCAGCCCTTCCATTATTCACCTGGCCCCCTGAGCATCAGGGAGATATTGGGTATACTCATGTTGTAGGACCAAATGAAATCAAATAGCTCCTGCTCCAGTGACCGGGTGTAGGTGCTCTGGACACCCCTAAATTAACTGCATCACTGCTTTCCCTGCTCCCTAACAGTATGAACCATGTCTTGGGAAATAATGCTGTTTCAAGACCAACCTGACCTGCTGTTCCCAAACAGATTTTTAAAAAGGAGAGATGAGACTTCTCTAGAAAGAAATGCAGCCCATGATACTAACAACATCTTAGCTTGGTGTTGTAGACCGAGTACTGGATTTATAGGAAAGCCTGGGTTCAAATCCTGCCTTCACCCCTTAATAGTTAGATGACAGGGGAAAACCCCTTAATCCCTCTGAATCTCAATTTCTTCATCTATAAAATAGAGAAATCTGCAAAACTTACCTCCAAGGGTAGTTGTGAGGTACAACTGTGATTATGAATGTAAAGTACTTTTCAAATTTTAAACTGTTATATAAATACCAGCATTATCATCATCATTATTAAGCAAATTACAGTTCATTAAGTCTTTACCCTATAACAGCCAGAGAACTGAGATTCTGAGATTGGATGTGGCTTTTCCAAGGTCACGTAGCTATTAAATGTCAAGGCAGTGTTTTGAACCCAAGTCACAGGATCATAGATTTATAGGTGAGAGGAATTTTAAAGGTCATCAAATCCATCCCCTTCATTTTAGAGATGGGGGAACTGAAGTCTAGAGGAATGCAATGACTCATTCAGGGTCACATAGCTAGTAAATGTCTGAGACAGGACTGGAACCCTGGTTACCTGGTTCTAAGTTCAGATCTCTTTCTCCTCTACATCATGGTTGTTATATCACTACTTTTAGAAACTCCTTCCTCCCCCTTCTCTCCCCATGTTCTCCAATATATTTAGCTGTGTATCCTATAGTGGGTGGTTTAGGCTGGGGCTACTTACAGAGCCACTGAGAGTCTCTTACAAAAGCCTTTCCACACCCAAGCTTGCTCCTTTGGATGAGGGAATGGGCTGTGCCTTTTCCCTGCTCCCCAGAGAGGGCCATTTGGTTCATGGGGGTTTGCTTACCTTTGGCTGAAAGACTCCGTTTTCTTTCCCAAGGTGGTTGACAATTCCAAAAATGCATAGTGGCCCCGCAAATCCTAGGAAGTCAGCCAAGATCCGGAATGTGCTGCTGAGGACCAGCCTTCTCCCAAAGGCACGACCGAGAGCACACCAGATGGCCCGGGAGCCCTGGGAATATCTGGAGCCCTTCCCCTAGTCCAGCAAGAAAACACAACAGCAAAGTCAGATCCCTTTCAATGGATGGGGCGAGCCATTCCCAGGAGATTGACTATGATCACCGCCTCCCTAGACATTCCCCCCACCCCTATTCAGCTTGATATACATATATATATATATATATATATATATATAATAGCTTGATATATACAGCACTTGAAAGTCCTAATGGCTGCTGTCTCCTCAGACTTGGGTGAGTTTACTAAGATTAAGAGGCCAGAACCTTTTCTTTTTTCTTTTTGGATGGCAATTGGGGTTAAGTGACTTGCCCAGAGTCACATAGCTAGTAAATGTGTCGAGTGTATGAGGCTGGATTTGAATTCAGGTCCTCCTGACTCCAGAGCTGGTGCTCTATTCACTGTGACACCTAACCACCTCCTGCCAGAGCCTATTTTACCCAGAGAGCTGGGCAGCTGAAAGTATTTAGGTTGCCTACTTTAGTGGGTCAGTATCCTTCTCCTGTGAATAGGTTATGAATATGTATATGTTGAGGCAACATGAGGGAGAGGCAAACATAGACTGGATGGATGGGAAATCAGTAGCTGTGCCATTGGCTAGTTATGTGATCTCCCTGTCTTAGGGGTCAGTTTACCCATCTGCAAAATGGGGATAATTATCCCCACCCTGCCTACTTCTCAGAGTATTAGATGGCTGTAAAAACTATTCCTAAATATATGGAGGTCTGTCATCAAGAAAAGGCATCAGATTTGTTTTGCTTGGCCCTAAGGGGGAATAATAAGTAGGAATTGCAGAAAGACAGTTATTACTACAAAAAATTTTAGCATAAACAAAATCAATATAAACTAGGATTAGGAAAGAAACTGTCAACTGGGGGAAGATCTTCACACTAAATTACTCTGATAAGGGTCTGATCTCCAAAATTTATAGGAAATTGGCACAAATTTGTCATTCCCCAAAGGTAAGTGGTTAAAGTCTATAATATAATATATGATAAATAACATAAATATAAATACCTATAAATCCATAAAAGAAAACAAAAGGTAGATGATGAACTACATGAGGTAGATAGATGGTACAGTGGCTGAAGTGCTAGACTTGGAGTCAGGAAGACCTAGATTCGAATCACACTTCAGATACTTTCTAGGCATGCAGTAGATGTCAAAAAAATGCTTCTTGCTTGCCTTCCTATGGGATCTCTTTCAACCTCAGTTCCCTCATCTGTAAGGTAAGGATAATAATAACACCCTACCTCCCAGGGTTTTTCAAGGCTCAAATAAGACCACTTCTGTAAAGTACTTGACAAACCATAAACATGATATGTATGCTAGCTGTCATTATGCTTTTAAAATGCTCCTAATAACTAAGGAGAGAAATGCAAACTAAAACAACTCTGAGTTTTCACTTCTAATCCAGGTAACTGGCAAGATTACAAAAGACAAAGTAATCAGTGTTATTCAGAAGCCACGGGAAGAGTGGCACACTAATACATTTTTGGTGGAGCTGTAAATTGGTTCAACCATTCTGGAAAACAATTTGGAACTGTGAGGAAAGTGACTAAACTTTTGACCCAGAGTGAGTTTTTGCCTTAGGGAAGTCAAAGACAAAAAGATCTCTCTATATACCAAAACAGTCATAGCAGCAGTATTTTTTTTTTTGCTCTTTTGGAGGGGCAATTGGGGTTAAGTGACTTGGTCACTTGGCTAGTAAGGTCACATGGCTAGTAAGTGTTAAATGTCCGAGGCTGAAATTGAGGTCCTCCTGCCTCAAGAACCGGTGCTCTATTCACTGTGCGACCTAACCACTCTGCAGCAGCCCTTTTATGACATGGAGATTTTAGAAGCAAAGAGCCTGCCCGTTAATTAGAGAATTTCTGAACAATTTCTGTGGTTCACAAATATAATAAAATAGCACTGTGTTGTAGGAAACAATGAATAGAAAGAATTCAGAGAAACCCAGTAAAGCCTATGAACTGCTGTAGAGGTAAATGAGAACCGGGACAACTGTATGCATGAGAACAATAATTAGGTAAAAGAAAAAAAAAAGCTAAAAGAGGTCAGAACTGTTAGCAATGCAATGATCAATCCTGACTCCACAGGAGTGATACCGAAACTGACCTCCCTCCTTTCAGCAGAGAGCTGGTGGACTATGGGTACAGAATGAAGCATATACTGTCAGACATAATCAAGGTTTTATTTGCTTAACTGCACTTTGTACCAGGGAGGGTCCTACTTGGGGAAGTGATAGAATTGGGAAAAAGCAATGATGAAAGAAAGAAAAAGTATCAATGAAACACTTACAAAAGCCTTTTTCATTTTTGGTTCCCTTTCTTTTTTTCCCATTGTTCACTCCATTGGTTACAACCCTTCTATACAACCAGACTAATGTCCAATTTGAAAATATTTGCACATCCAATACTTGATTGCATGCTGCCATGGCGAGGGGCAGGAAGAGGGAGGGGAGAAAATTTGAAACTCAAGAGATTATGGAACTGAATCTTGTAAACTAAAAGTAAATAAGCAAATCAAATTAAAAAAAAAGAAAAAAAGCTTTCTCTGAATAGATGAATAAATAATAATTAATAAAATAGTCATTAACATGACATTTAAGGTTTGCAAAGTTCTTTACAAATATTTATCTCATTTATCTTCCCAACCATGGGAGGTAGGTACCGTTATTATCCTAAAATAATTATAAATGAGGAAATGAGGCAGTCAGCAGTTAAGTGACTTGCCCAGGGTCAGACCTAGAAAGTGTTGAGGCAGGATTTGAACTAAGAGCCTCCTTGTCCCATGCTTAGTTGCTTCTATTGAAGCTGTCTAAATTACCTCAAGAGATAAGTTCTCTACCACCTTTAAAGGGAATTTCTGCTCAGGTTTGGACAAGATGCCCTCCGAGGAAATATTTGGGTATGAAATCTGTTAATTCAGTGAAAGTCCTTTTTAATTAAGCTGTAATGGACTATGAAAATGGCCTGAAGAATGCCCCCTTCTGTGGCTGTAGGGAGACCATCAAGTCCTTTTGAGGGCCTATTCTTCTGATGAGAACCAGGTCTATTACTGACCTTCTGGGCTTCAAAGGCCTCCCGGAGGCGCAGGTAGTTAGTTCGGGCCCTCATGGCAATGGGCAGCTTCCCAATGGCCTTCAGGTCAATGGGTTTCTTATGGGCTGTCTTGATGAAGGTGTTCATCCACCAGTAGGTCCCCTTGGACAGCAGGTTCACAAAGGGCTGCAGGAAGCGTACACCCAGATCCTGGAGGTCCTCCGGTGGCTTTACCTCCTTGGGAGTCTTGAAGAACACATATCTCTGGGAAACACACATGCAGTGGGCAATGAATGACCCTAGATGACCTTCACTCCCCTGCCCCAGATAAGAAAGGTAAAGGAGCCAGGGCTTGACCTCTGGGATATAGGATGAAAATTCCTGGATCCTGAGTTTAGCATAGCTGAGTTTTAGTCCAAGCTTTATCACTTATTAGCTTAATTAATACATTCAGAGCTGGAAAGGACATCAGGAGCCATTCAGTCCTACCTACTCATTTCAGACCTAAGGAAACCGATGCCCAGGAAAGATGAATGACCTGCCCAAAAGACATGAACTAGAGTCATCTGACTTGAAAGCTGTATGACTTTGAAGAAGTCACTTTGTATTTCTAAGTCTCAGTCTCTTTTCCTGTAAAGTGGGGTTGAGATACTTGCATTACTATCTCATAGAGTTGGAGTTGTGAATAATCTATAAAATAACCGATTTCTTTGCAACCAGAAAAGCACTATGAGCTCTAGGAGTCACTAATGATTTCTGGGCAAGGAGATGCATCACCTCCCTTGACCATGTATTTGTTTATGTATGCAAGGTAATCAAAGTTAAGTGACTTGCCCAGGATCACACAGCTAGTAAGTGTAAAGTGTCTGAGGTCAGATTTGAACTCAGGTCCTCCTGACTCTAGGGCCAGTGCTATATCTGCTGCACCACCTAGCTGCCCTCCTTGACCATTTATTTCAATGCTTCATGACCTCCTGGGTCTACTCTCAATCAGTCTTGCTGTGGTTTAAGCTATTTTTTACTTATCCTGTCCTCTAAGGAGTCAGTCAGGGTATTGGAGTGGCAAAATTTGGAGATGGAGGATTTGGTTTCAAATTTGACTCTATTAAATATTGCCTGTGTGACTTTGGGCAAGTAGGTTGCCTTCTCTGGGCCTCAGTTTCATCATCTGTAGGACAAAAGGGTTCAACTAGCTTACCTCTGAGCTCTTTGTGATATTATGAGTTATTCACTTCTCATTGGAATCAAGAATATATATAGAGTAGGAAGAGTAGTATAGATGGTGGAAAGAACATTGGATTTGGAGTTACGGGACCTGGGTTTGAAACCTATCACTTGCTGCCTTTGTGACCTTAGACAGGTCTTTGGGCTTTCATTTCTTCTCAAAGAGAAGACCTCTAAGGTCCCTCCCAGGTGTAAATCTGTGACCTATGATTTGGGTGTGACTTAACACTCATCCAGATTTCACTTCTCTGGATCTCAGTTTCCACTTCTGAAAAATGAGGGGTCACAACTAAATAACCTATAAGCTCCATTCTGACTCTATATCTATGATCCTACAAATCCTTTCCTGTCCGTGTCTACTTATGGATTTTTTCCCCTACAAACTGAATTTGAACTCTTCCAACTTTTTTTTTTCAGAATGTTTTATATTCCTATCACTTTCCAAACCCTCCAACATCCCTAGTACTGTTTCTCAAGGTTCTTGTTAACCTTATGTAAAGGAGCCTAGCAGAATTTAGACGGGGTCCCTGAGGTCATAGGGAGGGAGAAAGCTCATTGGCCAAGAGAGATAAGAACCCACTCAAAGCTGTCCCAAGCCCAGGTCAGCTCTCTCACTGGAGCCCCAATAACAGAGACAGTGAGAGGGCAATCTGGGAGCTGCTTACCCTCACTCTGATGACATTAATTTCCACAGTCAGGAGCATTCCATAGAGGATGACCAGCAGCCCAGTAAGGCAGAAGCGGAGCTGAGAAAATCCAATTGCGTTGTCATAGAACTTGACAAACTTGATGGTCTTGGTTATGAAGGCCAGAGTCCAGTAAATCAACAAGGCTGAAATTGAGAAAAGGGAAACATGTATGTGTGGGGTCCTAAGTAGGAAGAGCTGTGATCTCCATGTGATGGTGGATGTCTGTGTGAACCTGTGTTGTTGTTGTTCAGTTATTTCAGCCAAGTCTGACTATTTGTGACCTCATTTTTTTTTTTTGAGGCGGGGGGAAGGCAAGGCAATTGGGGTTGACTGCCCAAGGTCACATGGCTAGTACTGTTAAGTGTCTGAGGCCAGATTTGAACTCAGGTTCTCCTGACTTCAGGGCTGGTCCTCTATTCACTGATCACCTAGCAGCCCTTGGGGAGTTTTCTTGGCAAACATACTGGAGTGGTTTACCATTTCCTTTTCCAGCTCATTTTACAGATAAAGAAACTAAGGTACACAGGGTTAAGTGACTTGTCCAAGGCCATACAGCTAGTAAGTGTCTGGTCTGAGGCCAGACTTGAATGCCTGGCACTCTATGCACTGTGCAACCTAGCTGCTCATATGTGAACCTATGCATGAGTAGGAATCTGCGTGTGAGGATGGGTCTATGTACAAATCTGGATTTGTGTAGTATGTTTGTGAGTCTGCCGGAAGAGTTCATCTGTGAGTATATATGAAAAGATGGTGGTAGTGATTAGAAGCAGCATGGTAGAATGGATTGAGCATTGGAATAAGAGTCAGAAAGACCTGTGTTTAAATACCACCTCAGATACTTATTAGTTCTATGATATTGGGTGAGTCCCTGGACCTCGGTTTTCTCACCTGTATAATTTTGAATTTGGACTTGATGACTTTTAAGGCCCCTTACAGCTCTACACGATCCTAAGTATGCATAAGAGAAAAGTGTTAAGTAACAGATAGAGAACTGGACGTGGAATCAAGAAGGCTTGGGTTCAAATCTAACCTCATTTTCTGTCTGGGTCACCCATCCCACCTAATCGCATCCTTGGTGTCCTCTTCTGGAACTAGGAATATAATAGTCCTTAACTACTAATGTTGCTGAAGGGATCAGATAACGTAATTTATATAAAGTGCTTTGCAAACCATAAGGTGCCAAATAAATGCAAGTTGTGATGATGATGATGATGATGAAGTTGAGTGTAAGTCCAAGACTCGTTTTCCCACTGCCCCAATCAATCAATCAATCAATCAATCAACCAATCAATCAACCAACAAGTGCCTATTCTGTGCCAGACTCTGTACTAGGGCTGAGGATCTAAGAACAAAGAATGAAACAATCCCTAGTCAATAGAAGCTTACATTCTGCCCCTAGCCACCTTCTCCTATAGTATGAATTATGTATTACAGATCAGTTCCCTGGGAGGGCAGTGGAAGAACTCCTAGAAGGAATAGGATGAATCAGTCAGTTTCTTGTTCCTTAGAAACTACCAACCCTTTTCTGAGGAGGTAACTTAGGTTATAAAAAAGAAAATCTTAGTTACTCACTGTTTTGTTTCCTTGTGAATGAAAAAAATAGACTCTCCAATATAAGCTGCTCCATGGTGGGGTGTTTTGGGTCAGTGAGTGCTCCCAGCTGACTGAAGGGTTTCTTAGGAAGCTGGACCCTGTTAGCAGCCTGTATTCAACACCCTGCCCAGTCTAGAGACAGGAATGCCAGTACCCATTCATGCAAATTACCTGCCACCCACACCTGGTTAGCATGAGATGCCTGACTTTCCTCTGAGACTACTCAGAGGGAGTATATATACTGTGTGTATATCTTGTATAATACACATAATAATATATATTTAATATATATTAATACACATTACCTACAGTATCTATATTACACATATGTATTATTTACAGGGGAGTTCGGACAAGTGTTTAATAAGTGACTCTCAAAACAAGCGGACAACATACTTTTAAATTTAATTTTCATTATCAACATTTTCTCCATCATTTTCTTAAGCGTTCACTGGAGGGATCAAACTCAAGGCAGCCAAATGCATGAAGCTTGCAAAGTTCCCAAGTACCACTAAACCAGATTAAAATGTAATTGGGAAATGTTTAACGAAATAAATAAAAATATAATACAACATAGATAATGTTAATTTGTGGTTTTCTGAGTTGATAGGCATCCATTTCTATTTTAGTTTAACACTACAGGCCTAGATAACCAAGAAAACAACGAATCAAGTGCATACGTGTTTGTATTTTTGCCAATTTCATGAGCCCCTTCAAGTTGGTTCTAGCACATCTCTGTATAGTACATACTACATATATACATATATACACATATATACATACACATATATACATATATACACACATACTACATAAAGGTGGTGACCATTCTGCTGTCCTCTGACCCTCATCAGACTATGTTTGTAGCATTACTCAGACAAGACACTGAACTGTGGTTTAGTTCCAGCTGCCATGACCAGAGATTGGTCATGATGGTTGTAGAATAGTTCTGCCACTTACCAATCAGCAGCTTGGGAAAGTTGGAGGTCTCAATGTTGTGATAGTAGACGACAGAGGTGATAGCTGCCAAAAATGCCATCCCGGCAGGCATGTACAAGTGCAGATGACGGGAATCAGCCACCCTGGGAGAGGGGGGGGG
>CM053601.1:149427669-149472636 GCA_028646575.1 Pseudocheirus occidentalis | reverse complement strand
TCCTCTCCTCTCCTCTCCTCTCCTCTCCTCTCCTCTCTTTTCCTCTGTTCCTTCTCTTCTCTTTTTATTTTCTCTTTTGGTGACTTCATCAGCTTCCATTGGTTTAATTATCCTCTCTACACAGATGACTTCCAGAGCCACAAATCCAACCCCAGATTCCCTCCTGAGCTTCAGTCCCACATTATCAACTGCCTATTAGACATATCAAATTGGATGTGCCATAAGCATCTCAAACTCAACATACCCCCAAACAAATTTCATTCTTCCCTGCCCTCTGGAAAGCTCACTACTCTTCCCAACTGCCCAATTTCTGTTGAAGGAGCCACTCTTATTCTAGTCTCCTAGGTTCATATTGTTCAGTTGTTCCAGTCATATTCAACTCTTTGTGACCCCATTTGGAGTTTTCTTGGCAAAGATACTGGAGCAGTTGGCTATTTCCTTCACCAGTTCATTGTACAGACAAGGAAACTGAGACTAACAGGATTAAATTACTTGTCCAGGGCCACACAGCTAGCAAATGTCTGAGCTTGGATTTGAATTCAAGAAGACAAGTTTTACTAATCCCACTTAACTGCCCTTAGGTTCATAATCTCATCATTAATCCTCAGGTCCCCATTCTTCCTCACCTCACTTATCCGATCAATTGTCAAATCTTGTCATTTGTCCTCTACAGCATCTCTCACATTCAACCCCTTTTCTCATAGCTACTCATTTACCTAGTTCAGCTTCTGATTACCTCTTGCTAGGCTATTGCAATGGTCTCCTAATTGCTGCCTAATTAAGTGGTGCAGTGGATAGACCTCCGTACTTGGAGTCAGGAAGACTTGAGTTCAAATTTGGCCCCTGACATTTACTAGTTATATAACACTAGGCAAGTCTCAACTTCTGTCTACCTTAGTTTCCTCACCAATAATAATAAAGATAATTAATACCTGCTTCTCTGGTTTGTTGTGAGGATCAGTGAGATATTTGTAAAGTGTTTTGCAGTCTTAAAGCATTGTATAAATGCTAGCTATTACTGTTAGTGGGTATTAATTGGTTTCCCTGTCTCAAGTCTCTCCTAATTCCAATCCATTCTTTGCACAGTTAGCACAATGATTTTTCTTCAGTGCAGATAATGACCATGTCACATTCGTATTCTACAAACTCCAGGGGCTCTGTGTTCATTCTAGGACTAAATATGAACTCCTCTTGGGGTTTTGCAGTTTTTTACAACCTGGTCCCAGTCTAATTTTCCAGTACTATACATTACTCCCCTGCCCTCACTCTGTGGTCCAGCCAAGCTGGCCTTCACTGTTACGCAGACCACACACAGACACGCAGAACTGGCAAGTCTCAGAATCTTAACATTGAAAGAAAACTGTGAAGTAATCTAAGCCAAGCCCCCTTGCAAAACATATCCATGCAGACCTGCAGACTTTCCTATGAATTTTAAGGAGTGTGAGGCTCCTGGATAGAGCCCTAACTTAGTCTCCATCTACTGTCATTTGTTCTTCATTCTCCAAGACAACCAACAACATCAAAGGATGATGTCTTGACTTACAAATGAATGGGATTTAAGTGAGGCAGAGATGTGCAGAGTCATCAGCTGCATTCTCTCCTCCAGAGTCATCAGAGTCTAGTGAAAAGACATAGGTCAGGACACCTGGCAATGGCCCAACCTACATCTACCTGCAAGGAGCTGGAAGAGATGGAAGAGTTGGTCTACCTACTTACTATAGAGGGCAGGCTCTGAGAGTATGACTCTTGGGCAATCCTTTCTACTCTATTTCTTGTTTGATATTTATTTTCTTAAGTATTCATCCAGGGGCAGCTAGGTGGTGCAGTAAATAGAGCACTGGCCCTGGAGTCAGGAGGACTTGAGTTGAAATCTGCCTTCAGACACTTAATATTTACTAGCCATGTGACCTTGGGCAAGTCACTTAACCCCTGTCTTCCCCTCTCCAAAAAAAGCAAAAAAAAGAGTATTAATCCATTTCATTCATCAGGTTTGGGGGGAAAATACTTGGAAATAGTTTCTAATAATTTCTTTGATTTCTTCTTTATCGGTTGTGAATTCTCTCTCATTGAGAGGAAAATTCTGCTTCTATTATCCAGGCACCCTAGTCTATAGAAAACAGTACCTTCACAATGATCAAATTAGAGATTAGTTGTCAGTTAACAACTTAGTTATTAGTCAACAACTTAAATATATTAATAATGCCATCTTTTTCAATACCAATTAACATCTGAGCAGGGATTAACTTACATCCACCTGAGAGCAGGGAAAGGTCTCAGGATATAAAATCAGGTTCCAGGAAAGAGGAGAGAGATGAGGTCAGAGGGTGAGGAAGAGAAGCTTTGCCCAGAGTCTAACTGGGTACTAAACACCTATGATTGATGGCTCTGCCTTCCTACAGCTGTCACTTGGGTCAGAGCTAACCCAACTATCCTTTTCTTTGTGACTCCTGTCTCTGGACCTAAAGGAGGATTGTGTGACTTTGGACAGAGCCTAAGTTACTTAGCTCTATAGTGAATTATGTTTCCAGGTTCCTGTGTGCCCCTTCTGGCCCCTAACAGGGCTCTAAAGTCTGATGACTTTACACATACCCTATCCTACTTTTCTTAGTTACTAAATCATCCTGGATTTAATTTATGGCCCCAACCATCTTCTCCAGAGGCTGCTGCTACCTCTTCAGAGAAATAGCAGTAGTAATAAGAGATGATGATGATGTATATAACACTTTATTACTACAAAATCCATTACAGTTACAAAATACTTTGACAACCTTGGACCACTTATCCAGTGTTCTTACCAGCAGAACATGGTCTTCCCGATGTAGGCATCTTGTCTTTTACCTTGCCACCAGGTGTACCCCATTTCTACCTCTTGTTCTTTCTCTGGGTTCAATAACACAATCATACTCCCATTGCTACAAGAAAAGCATGACAATCTATTGCTTCATGGTCCCATTCCCAATCCCTGTGACTGCCCAGATCAAAATTCCCTTGTAAGGCCAACACTGCCTCATATGCTTTTTAGACTGTAAGTTCCTGAGGGCAGGCGTTGTCTTGCTTTTTATTTGTACTCCCCAGTGCTTAACATAGTGCCTGGCACATAGTTGATTCTCTAATAAATGTTTATTGATTGATTGAGTAAATAAAGCCCCAGGAGTGTGGGGAAGGCACCATTCCCAGGAAGATCCAATCAACATCTAGAGATAAGAACAAGCAAAGGAACTGGGACTCCCTCTCTCCCCTCTCCATTTATATACCATAGTACAAGGCTGGACACAAAGCCTATGAGACATTCAATAAGGATTTGTTATTATTGAATAACAAAAATTCATAATGAGGATCTAATCCTTCAGAGAAGACATCTCTTTAAGACAGAAAGGTCAGGATTTCCAGTGTAGCCAAGTAAACATCAAGAGCTGCCAGCCAGAGGAGAGGGGGAGATACTGGCAGTTGGCTCAGGTGCCCTGAATCTTCTTGGATATCCATTCATTTTGATGTCTCAGGCTGTGTTCTCATGGAGCTATCACCCTCTCACTCTACTGGCTCAGGCAATTTTAAGATTCATTAATAAAAGTAAGGTGTACAGAATGGTGCTGTCAGCTCCCATGGGTTCAGTTATTGTCTAAAACACTCAGATTTATATAGTTTCTTACCTGAGTTTTTGACCTGCATCATCAACTGCCTATTAAATATTTTTACTGGATGTTCACTAGGCATATTAAACTCAGCACTGTTCAAAACTGCACCCATTATCCCCCTCTAGCACCCATTCCTTCCATCACCCCTGAACCAATCCTTCTCAATTTCCCTATTTCTTTTGAGGGCACTACCTTCCTTCCAATCAATAAGCATTTATTGAGTGACTTCTGTGTGGCAGGTACTTGCTATAAAAAGACAAAAATGAACAATTCCTTACCCTCAAGCACAGATTTGAGAGTTGTTTCAGACTCCTCAATCACCCTTGGCCCTGCCCCCTCCCCCCATCCAATCAGATGCCTAGTCTTGTTAATACTATCAAAGCAACTCTCACATCTGTCCCCTTCTTTCCACTTACACATGTACCAGCTATTTCAGGCCCTCACCACCTCTCCCCTGGACTATTGTCATAGCCAGGGTCTCTTTGCCCCAGCTTCTCTTCTCTCCAATAGAGTCTTCATGTAGTTGCTAAAACACTGGCTTGACCACATCACTCCTCTGTTCCAACAGGTCCCAGTGAATCCCTGTTTTCAGTTGTTCGGTCATTTTCAGTTGTCCGACTCTTCACGACCCCATCTGGGGTTTTCTTGGCAGAGATATTGGAGTGCTTTGCCATTTTCCTCTCTAGCTCATTTTACAGATGAGGAAACAGAGGCAAACAGGGCAAAGTGACTTGCTTAGGGTCACTAAACTGCTAGTAAGTGTCTGAACTTAGGTCCTCCTGACTCCAGGCCTGGATGTCTATCTGCTGCACCACCTAGCTGCCCCTATTGCCTCTCTTTTAAAATACAAACTCCTCTGTTAGGTATTGAAAGCCCATTATAACCTGACTCTAGTCCACTTTTCCAGTATTATTTTATATCACTTTCCTTTATGCCAGACTGGCTTTCTTGTTGTTGCTCACATATGCCATTCTATCTCCCATATCTTTGTGCTTGCATAGGCTGCCCTGACATCTCATTTCTGCCTCCCTTCAAAGCTCAGCTCAAGTCTCACCTCTCATATAAAGGCTTTCCAGACCCCCTCTGCCCTGCCAGCTACTGGTGCCCAAATGACTTTGTATTTATAGGGTTAGGGTTCTGGATACAGAGGGATTTCAGAGCCTTTCTAATCCCACCTCTCACTTTACAGATGAGGGACCTAAGAACCAATATGTATTGTATTGACTTCTATCTGTACATGTTGCTTCTCTGATAGAACTCAAGCTTCCTGAGGGTAGGGAATTCTTCCTTTTTGTCTTTACATCCCTAGCGTCTACAACACACAGAAGTCACTAAAAAAAATGCTTATTGATTGATGGTCCAAGGGTACTCTTTCTTAGTGAGATCAGAGGTTGAGTCCTGTGCTTACTTCTGAATGCCATATTTAAATAAGGACTCTGGTATAAGTTAGAAGGTGAGGTCTGGAGACTTTGCCTTACGAGAATCAGCTGATGGAACTATGCTATGTAGGAAGAATGTATTAGCTATCTTTGTGTATTTGAAAGGAAGTCATGTAGTAGGATTAAAGTTGTTCTACCAGGCACCAGAAGGCAAAACCAGAGGCAATGGGTGGAGGCTAAAGAGATGCAGAGTTTGGCATAATGCATGAAAAAAATCCCAGCAATTAGATCTGACTAAAGCTTGAATGCCTTGGGAGGTGGAGGGTTTCTGCTCAATGGAGGTATTCAAGGAGAGGTGGATGGCCATTAAAAAAATGCCTTATTGATGTTATTTTTCATATCACTGTCACTTCCTGTAAGGATTCTTAGGTACCTTCCTCCATTCTCTTCCCATTAAAATGATGTGCTTTTTAATATTTAAATTCTAGATCCACTTGGAGCTTGTTCTACTATGTGGTGTAAGATGTTGGTCTACATCTAATTTTCTCCAATTCTGTTCTCCAATTTTCTCAGTAGTTTTTGTCTAATAGGGTATCCTTAGCCCAGTAGTTCATGTTGAGGTTCTTTGGTTTATCAAACACTAGGCTACTATGTTCATTTGCTTCTGGGTCTTCCTTATTTCTTCTCTCTAGATGACCATTTCTTGGGGAATTTGTAATGGGGCATTCCTACTCAGTAAGAGATTTGGTTAGACAGCCCAAGATACTGTCTGACTCTGAGGTTCCAAGTTTCTATGAATGTCTTGGAGAGTTACATTAATAAGTGAAGCTTGATGAATTCATTATTCTCATAGCCTGAGAGGTTCTTGGAAGCTTTGAAGTTCTCATTATTCCCAGGAAGAGCTGCTGCCCAGTGGTCCTGACTTTGCCAAGAGGAAGCTTCAACTCTAGAGAGGGAAGAGTGGAAGAGACTGTTCTCAGCTAGTGCTCTTAGCATTTAGTTGGCATCTGTTATCAGAGAGTTTGCTCCAGATGGTAGAGGCAGGAAACCTCTTCAGGACAAGCAGGATCATTCTTGATAAAGAGCTAAGGCAGCCATATGTGAGGTTGTCTGTGCATTGGCACACATGTATGCCCATGGCTGAGGCCTCCAGAATGGCTCCTCCAATGGCATAGATCACAGTCTACCTTATGTTCTAACATGTCTCTACCACAGTGTAAAGACTCAGAGGGTGAACACTATCTGATTCATCTTTGGCCCTGCCATACCTGCTAGTACAGGACCGTCAATACAGTGAGCGCTCAGTAAGTGTTTGTTAAATGAACACAATATGACTCTGTACACACCTAGAACTAGGGAATTTATATTACTGAATCATCTACCCTACAGCACAGTCTTCATCTTCCCCACTTCCAAAGAAAGAGGATGATCATGAGGGCATTCCTCAATTCACAAATCAGAAAACTTGGTCACAGAAGGTTTTGTCTATTTTCCCAAAGTCCCAAATATCAGTAACAGCCACATCGTTGGTAGCATTCAGGACTTCTGTTAATCTGAGAATCAGTTTGAGGCAGTTGATTCCAGGGTACAGGGCCAAGGGGTCAAAAGTCACTTCCCAGGACTTTTAGGGTGCAATCAATATTCCTCCCAGGTGCATTATGTTCCCTTATCCCAGTCTTGCAAATAAGTGCTAAGCTGAGAGGAAAAAGGTTCAGGAGGATGGGTGGAAAGAACATAAGTGACAATCCTAACTACTACACATGGCTGTTTAGCCCAGCTCTGAGCCAATGACCACCTGCTGAACTATGTTAGATTCTGACATGTTGACTGTTCCATGTGATCATCAGTCATACAACTCATTGAAAATAAGAGCAGGTGGCCAGTTATTATTCCCATGGACTGATAAGATTGGTTATAAAGAAGACACTCCCCCATAATCCCTCCTGGTAGAATTGGTGGATTAGAGGTAAGAAATGAAGCATATTTTTGTCACATATGGTCAGGGTGTTCATTCGTTTTGACGGTGATTATTTGTTACTAGGGAGGAGTGTGTGCATGCGTGCGTGCATATGTGTGTGTGTGTATGCGTGTGTAGCATAATCATTGGAAAGATAATAAGACAACAACAAGTACAAAAGTGAATCAGAGACCTTCTGGTTCAACTCCTTCATTTTACAGAGGAGGATGCTTTGACCTGGAAAGGCCAAAGAACTTGCTTCCAAGTAAGCTGGAGAAGACTCCCAGCTAGACTTTCACAGACTTACATTTCTGTCTAGCCAGAGGAGGTCTGGGTGACTATCTCATCCCCATCTGGATAGAGGAAAATTCAAGCACAAAAAGTAGAATTGATAGCCCAAGAGCTTAAGTCTTCTGGTCCAGTATAGCCCTGTTTCCACCACACCACATTGCCTATCTGTGACTGGGTCAATTTACAACAGGTTGATTATTGAACTATTGAAATTGAAATTGAAAATAGTAGATTTTAATGATTGAAAAGTGCTTTCCATACAGTATTTCATTTATTCTTCATACCTATGAAGTAGAGGTTACATGTTTTATCACTACTATTTTGCAGATACAGAAACTGAGGTTCAGAGAAGTTAACTTATGGTCGCACAGCTGATAAGTGTCAGAAGGAAGATTTGAACCTGGGTTTCCCTGACAAATTTGACATTCTATCCAATACCTCTCCTTCTCCCCCCTCCCCTAATTCCAGAAGGAAGGAGAGAGAAAGAAGGAGTAAGTGAGCTGTCATCTGATGGACCCCCAGGACACCTGCCTAAGACATTGAAGTAATTCCCTGCCACAAGGAGGCTCCACTTACCCATCTGACAGGACGCCCTCTGCAATCTCACACACCAGGACAAAGAGCAGCATGAAGGTCAGGATCCAGCGGAGGTTGTGGCCAGGGAAGTGAAGCCATGTGCTATGATGGATGTGAACTTTTGCACTCTGGCTGCCCCATCCTGAAAAGAATGAACAGCCCAGTCACAGACTCCAGAAATGGTGAAGATATTGTTTCACGTAGATCAGTGCACATATATCCATGTGGATGTAAATGATAGGATGTAAGCTCTTTGAGGGCAGTCCAAGCACAGTGCCCAATCCATAGTAGGCACTTAATAATCAGACTCTTTAAGGTTTGCAAACTGCTTTACAAATATCTCATGTTATTCTCACAGCGATCCTGAGAGAAAGGTACTATAATTGTCTCCATTTTACAGATAAGGAAGCTGAGGGATAATAATCGGTAAATTTCCGAGTCCGCATTTGAACTCAGCTCTAGCTTGATTCAGGGTCTAGTGCTCTATCCAACTCACCATGTAGCTTCCCTAACAATGGCACGTTGATCAATTAGTGGTAAATGCATGTTTGTATGAATTTATTGTCTGAAACTGATGATTTCATTAGGATAAGGACTTGTCCACCAAAGGGATGCTCTCTAACAATGCAGATTGGTGACTGTTATGTAACTTATAGTCTTAGGGAGCTGCCTGGAGGCCTTTAGAGATGATATGACTTGCATGGATTCACGTAGCCAGGATGTTAGAGACAGAACTTGGATCTGGGTCTTCTGATTCTAAGGCTGCCACTGATACACTTTCTTGTGTATCAGTACTGTGAGACATGCTTTTAAAGATCATCATCATCACCACCACCACCATCACCATCATCATTGCTAACATTCATATTAGCACTTACTATGTGCCAGACACTGAGCTAAGCACTTTATCAAAATTCAATACTAGGAAATAGTCTGGACAGGCAGTCATAGACTAGAGTTTGGAACCTTGAGTTTGAATACTGTCTTTGCCACATAACCCTTGAGTAAATAATTTGTCTTTAATTCTCAGTTTAATGGAGTTGGACTCAATGGTTTTGAAGGTCCCTTCTAGTTCTGGCATTCCAGGTTCTCAGTTCTAGGTATTACATTATATGTTCTAAATTTTAGTCTCTTCTAGCTCTAACATTCTATAGTTCTATGTTCCTGTGTCCTTATGTTTTGTGTTCTAACTCTCCCACTGGCTCTGACATTTTGATTCTGTGAACATCAAAGACCTGTTGTTCTTTCATATAGGACTTCCTGATATAACAGTACTTCAGATTTCACTTTTCTCATAACACTCTGGGGAAGGAAGTAGTGCAAATATTGTTATCACACTTTATAGATGAGGCTTAGCAACATTAAATGACTTGCCCAAGGCCACACGACCAGTATATGTCAGAACTGGGGCTTGAATTCAGATCTTTGGACTCTAAGTCTTGGACTTCCTCCTCTATACTAGAAGGAAGTTTCAAACCCTCTTGGAAGGCTTGGAAGTGGGGGAGACATTAGGGGCAGAGACATTTCAAAGAAAGATAAGAGTGGCTAGAAGGTGGCAGGATATGAAGAGATATTTAGTATTGAACATGGGGTCTAGAGGGTGACATTATTCATACAGAATCTATGTGCTGAATGTGTTTTTTTTTGGTATGTATGTTTAGTTTATTCTTTTCTTATTTTTACCAAGTTTCCTTGCCAGGAAAGGGTTTAAAACTCCTCTGGTATGTAAATCAAGGTTTGGAATTAATCTTAGTTTTTAGCTGCTTGGTAAGGGTGCTTATTCACAGAATTTCAGAGTTGGAGGGGACTCCGATGTCACCTAGTCAAACCTGTACTTGAACAGGAATGCCTCCTACAATATTTCTGATAAGAGGTCATCTAGCTTCCATTTGAGTATTTCTGGCATTGGGGAACTCACTACTTCATAAGGCAACCTATTACGTAGTTTTTGATAGCTCTAGAAGTTAGGAAGTCTTTCTTACACTGAGTTGAACTCTTCCTCTACAAATTTTCTATCCATTGCCTATAGTTCTCTGGATGGCATAAGGAGTTCTTGCTAAAATGCTTTGTCAGCGCTGATCTTCTTGATATGGATGTTTCCTTCCACTGATACAGATAACAAGTTATCTTTGCCTGTCTGTCCTGTGTAAGTCCTGTCCATGTACTCCAATAAGCTTATCACAGGGGATGGATCTGCCCAACATTTTGGCAGCCTTCCTCCAAATCTCTTAACATTGCATGGATATCAGTGGGTATATGGACTACCCACTGGTTCTATTCCTCATTCTGGATACATGACCAATCTGTCTCTTTTGCTTATTGTTCATTTCTTTGGTGCCATACTTTATGCCACTTTTTCTTTATAACTCCTCTTTCGTAATGTATCACAACCTGCTCATCTATCTCTTAATTGCCATTTGTATGACTTAACCTCAGTTCTTTGGAGACTGTACCATTCCACTGACCTATAACAATACAATGTTACCAGAAGAATATTGGCATTAAAAAGATGGTGCTTTGTTTCAGAGGGGAGCTTGGTCACTAAACAAAAGCATCCTTTTGAGGAAATATATGACCGGAAAATTGGGTGGTCCAGGCAGGTGGTGAGGGTAAGGGTCAAGAGATGAACAGCCCACTGGCACTTATGCAATGTACAAAGAACTATGGGAAAGTCTCTAAAATAGTGAATAGCTGGAGAAGAATATGGACAAGAATAAGATAGGATGAGAAGGCGTGGTGGGCCACAATTTGGAATGTTGGAGGGAATATTCGCAGCGATGAGATCGCAGGACCTCATGTTACTCCTAGTGTTATTCCTAGGACCACAGCGTTACTCCTAGCTTTACTTTTCATCAAGCATATGATAGCATTCCAAAAAGTTAAAAACAACAATATCTTCTTTATATCTTCTTTTCTCTAAGCTGAACATCATTAGCTTCTTCCAGGAAGATTTGGATTCAAATCCCTCCAAAACAACTTACAAGCTGTGTGGCCTGGACAGGTCATTTAACTTTTCTGTGACACAGTTTCCTCATTTATAAAATGAAGGTGTTATATGCTCTCTAAATCTATGGTGTTATAGATGAATAAAGACAGAAGTCATAAACTAAATAAAAAACAAAACAACTCAGAAGTATAAATGTTGGCTGTATTTCCTGACCTACTAAGGGCCAATACTCAACCAGCAGGTGTGTGTATGTGTGTACCATATACATGCAGGAGTGTGTTGGTAAATGTTTAACAACTAGCTCTCCAATACATATGTGTGTGTGTGTATACATATATATATGTATACACACACACCGCACTTTGAAGTTTGTCTTCCGTATTAACATTTTATCCCACAACTACCTTGTCTGGATAATAAACAAAACAATGAATCAAGACTTGACTTGTAGCATAGCATATGCCAGTTTCTATGGTATAAGTGTTCACACTGAAAATTTAACTATAGGCTTGAGTCCACTGGAGTTGGCTCCAGCATACTTTGCACATATGGTAATCTGAAGCTTGTGTATTATCAACAGGAGGAGCTGTGTCACTCTACTCATGTTTATTCAATTTTGTAACACTCCTCTCTCTCTAAAAATGTTGTAGGACACACTTTTCTATTTGAAAATCAAGATGTTTCAAAGAACATGGACACCCCCAACATAACAGAAACACCCTGGCATGTTGCAAAACTTGAGTTGTTGGTACTGACTTATGGAGCAGGCACCGGTGTATGCATACCTTTATGGGGGCATGTAGTATGAGCATAGATTCTGGAAGCTCTATTGTTACACAGAAGCAGGCTTAGAAAAATAATCTTGTCTAACATTAACCCTACGTCCCTGCTATGGCATCTCCAAAGAGGAACGTCTAGATTCTGATTCAGTGTCGGTGCACAAAATGTGCTGATTTAGAACCATATCCAAAGGACTATAAAGCTGTGCAAGTTCTTTAACTCAGCAATAACACTATTAAGTCTATATCCCAAGGAGACCAAAGGAAAAGGGCCCATATTCATACGTCAAAATTCATGCAAATGTGTACAAAAGCATTTTTACCAACTCTTTTTGTGGTAGCAAAGAACTGCATACTGAGGAGACATCCATCAATTGAGAAATAACTGAACAAGTTATGGTATATGAATGTGATGGAAGGGAACAGTTTCAGAAAAAAAACTGGGAAGACTTATATGAACTGATGAAAAGTGAAGTGAGCAAAAGCAAGAGAACAATCTGCCCATTAATTGCCATTGTAAGGATAATTAACTATGAGATCAATTGATCAATACAATGAGCCACCACAACTTCAAAGGACTCATGATATCAAATGCTATCAACCTCCTGATAAAGAGCTGATGGACTCAGAGTCCAGATCAAAGCTATTTTTTTTTACTTTGTTTTTCTTGCTTTTCTTTGGAGGGGGGCGGAGCATGGCTAATGTGGAAATGTGTTTTGCATGACTGTATATGTATAATGGGCATCATATTTCTTGCCTTTTCAATGGGTGAGGGAGGTTATGGAGGGACAGAGAGCATGTGAAACTAAAAAGAACAATTTGAAGTAACATTTTAAACAAATACCGAAATATGTGCTGATTGAAGACAACTGTCCAGCAATTGGTTAAATTCTGAAAACCAGGCCTAGCTAGGCTGTCAGGGTGTCTGGATTAGCTCTAAACTTGGGTACAAAGTTGCAAAGGAGGCATGCAGTATGGCTTAATGCTCAGACCATTTAACTGAGCCAATTTAATGGCTCAAATCCTAGTGATACCACTTCTTATTTAAATGACTTGTGTAAATCATTTTATTTTCGAGTCTCCTTTAACCCATTTGAAAAATGGGTGGCCTCGTAGGTCCTGTTAACCTCTGACATAGTGACTTTATGATCATTGATCTAGAGCTGGAAGAGACCAGAGAGGGTAGCTAGTCTAACCCCAATTATTATTGTTGTTTTTTAACAAATGAAGAAAAAGAGGCCCAAGGTCACAGGGTTAGTTATTGGCAAAATGAGCATTTGAAGTCAGGTTTCCTGACTCCTAGTTCAGCACCACTTCTCTGAATCAAAGTAGTAGTAATGTACCCCAGGGCACAGGAATTCCTTGGTCTAGGTTTCTACCTTTTCCCAAAGCCCCTGACTCCTGGAAACTTAGTCGAACAGGGAACTGAGGACATCTCCCTTACATAAAATGCTGGGGAGAACGGGAGGCTGGACCTAACAGCCTCCTCCCCTTTTGGGGGCTGCTCTGATGCTTAGCCAGTTCTTGCACTTTGGGAAGTGGGGAAAGTAGGGAATGGAGAGGAGGGAGACCTTGAATGACACTGGATCTGTCATGGGACAGAAAGGCCACCGACTAACTGGGACTTCTTTGGGCCCACTCAGAGTCCAGTTGCTTCTCACAGAACGTGCTGTGGTCCACTTTCAGCCCTGGGAACCCGAACTCCTATTTTCCCCCCCCCCCTTCACTTTCACTGCCACCCCTCCTCCACATTAATATTACCTGGGGGCACCGTGGGGGCGAGGGAGGGAAAACGGTGCTGAACCTAGGGGGGAAGAGGGAAGAACCTGCATCTTCTTGAAGAGCTTTCTGAGGTTAAGGGTTTGGGGGTGACCAAGGAAGGTGAACAAGGACCTAGTTAGGCTCCCTCAGGGGTTAAGGGCCCCGGCAAAAGGAGTCTAGGGAGGGGTGGAGGCCAGAGGAGCTGAGACAGGAACGCAAACAGAGAAGGGGGCCGGAGCGCACAAAAGTGGGGCTGGGGAGACAGGAAGAACGAAGGGATGCAGAGGAGAACGGTCTCGGAGAGGAAGGACAGCTTGGAGAGAAACAAGAAAGAGAAGAAGGAGAAGGAAGAGTCGGGGAAGGGCGAGCGGGGAAGGGCAGGAGAGCAGGGAGAAGAGGCTAGGGATGGAGGGTATAGGGAAGCGGTGGGGTAGCTGGGAAAAGTGAGAGCAAAAGTCTGTGCTTCCTCTCCGGCCCCAGCTGCTGCTCCCCTCCCCAGATCCCTCCCCAACCCCAGATCCCCGGCCTGGCACGCTCAGGCTTACCGATGAAGAGGATAGGAAAAGTGATGAAGAAAAGGAAGACGTGCGGGACCACGTTGAGCGCATCCACGAAGCACCCGTTGTTCAGAACGCCCTGGTCCACCTTGTAGGCGGCCGAGTCGTTCTCGTTGCCGCAGAAAGCCAAGGGCATGGCGGTGCGGGGACAAGGCGGGCCGGGCCAGGGCTCTGGTTGCGGGCTGCGGGCTCACCAGCTTCCCTCCTACCCTCCTGGCGCCGCCGAGCTCCAGACCAGCTGTCAGCCGGCCCCCCACCCCCGCTCCACTCTCCAGCCCCGCCCAGCCGCTGTGACCCAGCTACCTGAGCTGCCACCTCTGCCCTCCACCTCCACCCCACCCCAGCCCCGGACCCTCTTGGAGGTGGCGCCGGTGTGTGTCCTATTTAGTGTGTGTCTGTGTACGCGCGCGCGCGTGTTAGGGGAGGAGGGAGTTTGCACGCCTCTGTGTGCGCGCCCATGTATGTATGTATGTATGTATGTGTGTGTGTGCGCGCGCTAGTGTGTCTATGTATATGAGTGTGCAAAGGAGTGTTTTGCGCGCGTGCGCTGCTAGGTGAATGGAGGATGATCCCGATTATATGTGCTTCTATGCTTTTGCGTAAGTTGGCTTCAGTTTGTGCTGGGGGTGCACTTTCCGTGGGCTCAGGGTGGGCGTGTGTGTGTGTGTGTGTGTGTGTGTGTGTGTGAGAGAGAGAGAGAGAGAGAGAGAGAGAGAGAGAGAGAGAGAGAGAGAGAGAGAGAGAGAGAGAGAGAGACTGGGAGAATACTTTGGGGTCATGGGGTTGGGTTGAACCCGAGATAGCCAAAGGAGTATGATACGAAGGTGGGGCGACTGGGAAAGATAGGACCAGGGGCTGTCTCTGAGCTGCAGGGACTCATGCCCAGACATTGACTGCCTGTTCCCCAATCACCTCCCCCCGACCCGCTCTCCCAAGCCCATCGAGTCGGAGGATGATCCTGGGGGACAATTTGTGCCTTAAACCTGCACCCAGACAATTCTGAGCCCAGGAAGAAGTCCTGAGAGCTACCATCACCTAATCTGGAGAAGAGACTCTCTGGTCACATCATTCCTTAGACTCCAAATCTTCAGTTTCTCCCTAAGGCATACTAAGTAGAATCTTTAGCGCCCTTCAAAATGTGGCATATCTGATCCGTTGGATCCTGTTTGATATTCTTCCCTTCCACTTACTCTATACTCCAGACGGACTGGATACCTCTGTCCCCAAAGAGTCCAGCACATGCCTAATTAAAGGCATGCTTCCTCCCTTTTATGATGTTTTCTGGCTCTAGAATGTCTTCTTTCTTTACTTTACCTCTTGAAATCCTCCTACCCACACTTTAAAGGTCACCTCAGATACCGCCTCACAACGACTAATCTCCGATTTCTTTCGCCTAACTTCCTTCTCAGAACTTCACTAACTTTTTATTGGATTTATACTGTAACAACACATAGAAACAGTTATTATGTTTATTTCTTGTTTCACAACTAGCTACAAAAAGACTTTCTATCTCCTTACTACCCAGAGCAGTGCTCTGCAACCCATCGGTCCCCAAGATCACCTATTAAGCACCTGCTGTATGCAGCAGGCACTGTGCTACTAGGTGCCAGGGATACAAAGACAGTGAACGAAAACTATTCTCCAGGAGCTTGCAATATATTTATGAAGTAGGTATTTCAACTCCAACCAACATTTATTATGAATGGCCACCTTGGTATGAGAGCAGTACCAGCAGGGCATAGAGAGATGTCCTGGGAGCCACGCCAATGTAGGCCCAAGTCTTGCCTCCTATACTTACTGATTGTGTGATTCTGGGAAAGCCCCCAGAAAATAAATTGCTTAATAGGTGCTGATGTGAGATGAGCTCCCTGGGGGGAAACATCCCAGTAATAACTACACTAACAGTGTTTGTCCTGTGGTTAGTGCCTTATACTCCCCAAAGCATTTTCACAACTGTTTTCTTATACTATCCCTCAGTACATCCCTATAGTGTAGGCAAGACAATAGTTCTGAAAGACAGGCTTCTCTTAGCTGGATTTGAGAGGCATGGGAAGGGGGGAGGGAGGAAGTGGCTCAGTATCTGCTCAGCCAATGAGAACAATTTACTTCCTTTAGTGAGGGTGCTGAAAGTCAGTACTTTGTAATGAGGCAGCAGAGGATCATGAAAGGAGACTCATAGACTGTATCCAGGATCTATGTGGGAAGGAAATAAATGTAAACTCATTTTAATACTGACATTGTGAGGAAAAAATATACCCTTCTTTCCCAATTATATGCTTAAAGTAAAAAATATAAAATAATTTTGGATTAT
Source organism: Pseudocheirus occidentalis (assembly GCA_028646575.1). Taxonomy (NCBI): domain Eukaryota; kingdom Metazoa; phylum Chordata; class Mammalia; order Diprotodontia; family Pseudocheiridae; genus Pseudocheirus; species Pseudocheirus occidentalis. Next base: position 149,456,443 of record CM053601.1, on the reverse strand, counting down.
TGAGGTTTTATTCATCAGAGAGTATTACCCTTCTCTCCCCTTAAACATGAATAGAGTTGTCTGTAGGAAGACTTCTCCTCACTCTTAGAAAATCTTTAATCCGTACATATGGATGAGTGGAGTCCTTTGGGGTTTCCTGCTGGTAATGGGGATATGTCTTTGCTAAGGTTAATTCCTCTACCTTCTAGTAGAGCTTGAATAGAGAATAGAGGGGGATGGTGCAGTATGTGATGCAGACCTGTTGGGAAAATCTAACCTTAAATGCAGATGATAATACTTTTAATGAATTTATTTAGCAAGATATTACATATACTGTCATGTGATTCTCAGAATAATCCTATGAGCTTGGCAGCACAATCATTATTGCCATTTTACAGATGAGGAAACTGAGTCTCCTATAAGTTGAGAAGCTTGTCTATGGTCATACAGCTAGAAAATATTAAAGAGGGAATTTGAACCTAGACTACCTGATTCCAGATCCAGCATTCTAACAGCTATGCAGTCTGTCTCCATGACACAGTCATATATAAATACCAAAGGGTTTTATATACATTTAGTCTTCACAGTAGGAGGCAGTATGACACAGTGGAAAGAGCTCTGACTTAGGAATTGAGAAGTCTTGGATTCAAATCCTGCCTCTAATTCTGTAGTGACACCTGGCAAGTTGTCAAAGGTCCTTGAACCTTAGTTTCTTTGACTGTAAAATATGGGGGTTGAATTATTGGGCCTCTGAGTTCTCTTCAAGCTGTAAACCCTATAACTCTGTGGAGGTAGACCAGAGCTGATTGTTCATATCTCTCAGAAGAGGAGACTGAAGCTCAGATGAAAGGTTGCAGAGGTTAAAATGGAGGCAAATTGCAAACTGGGTTTTTAAACAACTTTGAAAGATTTAAGATCTCTGACTGTTGTCATTAATAAACATTTTGGAGATCTGGTGATGAAATATGCTCACCATTTTGGGACAGAGAATGATGGATTCAAGATGCAGAATGAGATGCATTTTTGGACATGGTTGATGTGGGAATTTGTTTTGCTTGGCTATAATATTTGTTAAATTGGGGGATAGGTAGGAAGAGAAAAAATGGTTTTTAGTTGAAAAATAAAACATTAAAAGCCCCATGTCTTTGACCCCTAATCCAATGCTCTTCCCATGATCACATGACTGCCTTCCATTCATGAGAGTGGTCTCTTGCTACACCAGTCAGAACTGATTCCCCAGACACTTATTGATGGCATCACTCACACTAACCTTCCCTGCTTGGTTATTTACTTCTCCTGATTGCAAGTTGCAAGCTCTCTCCCCATTGAGACAATTCTGCCTCTTCCAGAGGAGAGACATAGGCTTGTTGTTCCCTGTCCCCACATCCCTGAGTCTACATGCATAGCAGGGTTTCAGCAATCACCTGCTGAATTAATGAATAAATGAATGAATGTATAGAAGGCATGATGTTAGGGACCATTTGAAAACAACCAGTCCATTTCCTGTGGCTTCTTAAGTGCCAACCAGCCCTGCCCAAGTGTGTGGAAGGATAAAACCAACTGAAATGGAAACAGGTAGAAAGAGGGCTATTAGTGATGCTGAGGGTAAGTTATCTGCTCTTGTGATAAGCACCTGGGAACACTAAACTGAGAGCTGTTGCTAAGTTGTGCTTGTAAGGTCTTTAAACCTTAAGCAATGAAAAGTGAGTGTGAAAACTGGAAAATTCACAGGAAGGTCTTTGTCTTGCTTTCATAATCATCTTTATGAGTTGAGAACCAGTATGGCATAATGGAAAGAGATGCCAGTCTTGAAGGAAAGAAAGACTAGGTTCAAGTCAATTCATACTGAACATCAAAGCAACCACATGATTTTGTTTAGTAACTATTTTCGTTTTAATAAATTTCAGTGAATAAAGTGTCATAAATTTATTTCTCAGAGCAGCTAGGTGGTGCAGTAAATAGAGCACCAGCCCTGGAATCGGGAGGACCTGAGTTCAAACCTGGCCTCAGACACTCAATACAAAACCCTAGCCGTGTGACCTTGGGCAAGTCACTTAACCCCAATTGCCCTCCAAAAAAAAGCCAAAAAATATTTATTTCTCCTTTCAGTATGTAATGCTATTTCCCTACCTTTCTTCCACACTCTCTGAATGGAAGAGTTCTATTATAAGAAATATGTATAGTTGGGTAATACTAATCAACACAGTGGCCATGCTGAGAATTCATATCTAGCTCCACAAATCTAGTCGTTGGTCTCTCTGCCAAGGTTGGAAGGCATATTTCCTTCTCAGTTAAGATTGTTTGATGGTCAGGTTGGAGAGATAGGTTGGAATCAGAAGTGTGCTGGAGCCAGCTGCAATAGCTCCCAAAGGCCAATTGTTAAATTTTCAGTGTGAGCATTTATACTTTGGAAATCAGCAAACAAATCACTGTTTGATTTATTGTTTTGTTGATTGCATTCATTTTAGAAAGTGGTGAAGAAAATGTTAATAATGCATATTAAAATTAAACAAACATTCTGACTACACTCCACTTCCCACCAGGATCTAGTTTTAAAACATTTACTATCACGCTCCTGATTAGAATACAGTTAGGAGAGCCTTGAATGCAAGGAATTTTTCCCTTATGTAATGCAGATTCATCGAACATTTTGAAACAGAGTCATTCTTGTGCCTTAGGAAGGTTGTGTTGGCATGTTGTGAAGGAGGAACTAGATGGTTTCTCTAGAGAGATGAAGACCTTTTCTCATGTTTCCCTTGAATGCATCTCATAAGGAAGGTGTTAGGGACCTTAGGGCATCCAAGGCTTTGGAACTACCAGAAAAAGAAGGACCTTGTGGGAATGGGACTTATAGCCAGTATAGATTTCTGACAGCTTTCTAATTGTTTGAATAACTTCACAAATGGCTAAAAATCAATAGCAATGTTTGGATAAGTAGGGAGAATTCCCCTGGGGGAGAAATATCATCCTTGATAACATACGAGGAAATGACTTTGGGTGAATCTCATGGATTCAATTATCTTCTCTATACAGCTGATTCTCAGATCTATTTATTCAGCCAAAGCCCCTCCCCTGACCTTGCATATCCAATCATTTATTTGTATACCTCAAATTGGATGTCTCATAGACATTGTAAATTCAATATGTCCAAAACAGAACTCCTCCTTTCTTCCCTCTTCCTGATTTTTCTGTTACTGCTGACAGCTCCAGCATCCTCCCAATCACCTGGACTCTCAATCATTGGTGTCATCTTTGATTCTTTTCTTAACCCCCACCCACCCAATCACTTGCCAAGTCTTGTTGATTCTACCTTTGCAAAAACAACTGTCATCATCCTGGTCCAGGCCTTAAAGATCTTTTGTCTTCTGAAACTGCCTCAAGTTTCCCCCATTCCAGTCCATCCTCTACTCAGTCACCATATTATTGATCTTCCTATAGTCCAGTCCAATCCAATCCAATCCAACCCAATAAACATTTACTAAGTGCTTGCTGTGTTCTAGGCACTGAGCTAAGCACACAGGGAAAGCCAACCAGGTTAACCAGATGTGTCCCAAAGCCCCACTGTTCTGCAACAAAAAGGGCTCTCCCTTGTTCTCACTTTTCCCAAGTCTAGGGACTCTAATGCCACAGCCTAACTGGTCAGACTAGCATGATTCCAGACTCAGCATCTCATTGCTTAGGTTAACAATTGCTATCTTTCTATTCTATAGCTTAACTGTTTTGCTTCCCTACTTGTGATTAAAAAATGCTACGGCCATGAACTCTACTAGGGAGAGTTGTTGCCCAGCCAGACTTATTCTGGTTAGTGCCAAGACAGAGGAATGAGTCTCCTAACGCCTGTCAGAACATTCTGGGGGTGGGAGTCAGGAGAGGACAATATTCCAGCTGAGCACCAGAAAGCTGCTTTAGAAGAAGAGATCACCAAGAGAGAAGGGAACTACGCTAACAACACAATTTTCGTTTTGGTAGTGGGAGGCAGTAACATAGGAGAAAGCATATGGACTCTGCTGTTGAAGGTCCTAGATTCAAATTCTGTCTCTGATGCTTCCTGTGTGACCATAGGAAAGTAATTTAATCTCCCTGGGCCTTAGTCTCTTTAAAGTGAAGAGGTGGGATTAGATAATCTCTGAGGCCTCTTACTGCTCTGGATCTCTGCTTTGAGATTTTATGGGAGTGAAGACTTTTCAAATTAGCTTTAAATCTTATGATTTTTTTCCCCTTTCCCCAATTCAGTACAATTCAAAGCACATACTACATGTAAGATCCTATTTTGCTAACAACATGTCCTTTCCATATTTTATGATTGCAATGCTTGTGAATATGGAATTGGCAGGAGTATACTGAGATGCCCAAGGATTCTAAGTGGCAGTTTGAACCAAGAGGAGTATAATGCCTCCCCCACACCCCACTCTGTCTTACTAAAGGCATTTCTTGCTATTGGCATATATGTGTGATGCAAGGGTTACCTCAATACTTTACTGAATCTGTGATCTCTAATGATACATTTATACAAATGTATAACCTTTGTGTTCTACAGTGACATGGGTTATTTGTTTGCATAAATGAATGCTTCGTGTGTGTGTGTGTGTGTGTGTGTGTGTGTGTGTGTGTGTGGTATCCACTTGCCCCTTTCATCTCTGCTAGAGAAAATGCACCATCATTCGTCATATTCACGAACCAGGGTGCTGTCGGGAACAGGTCTCCTTTGCTTAGCCAATCAAATGGAATGAATGAGAAGAAGAGGAGGTAGACAGAACTGAATTGGGGGTACTCATAACAATTTCTGTTTCCCTTCATCTTGGCTTCTTTTCTAGCCAATACTGTGGCTTTAAGGAAACATTTCCAAGCGCACAATTGTATATGATTAAATTCCACTTTTAGATGGAAGAAATGTACATTAAACTTTTAAATTGGCAAGCGAATTGAGTTTCCAGTGATATGTAAAGCAAGTATGCAAATGAAAGAGAAACTATTTTTAGCACCAATGCTGGAGAGAATTCTTGTACTTTTGTAAGAATATGCACTTTATTTAAAGAAAAATCCCACTTGGAATCTTCAAAAAGAAGAATTATCTGCATATCTTTAATGAAAGTGGTATCATCTAATTTTCTCTGGATAACTAGTAGAATATTGACCTCCAGATTGGCACTCCAAGGGAGCGATTTCCTCTCCTCCAAGGAGAGCTCTTTCTATTATTGGAGGAAATTGACTTGCTTAAAATTCGACTGCTGTTTGTGGTGGGGTGGGGTGGGAGGATCAACATTCTGGAAGGACAAATGGGTTAGGACTTTTTGATACTTCATCGCTGCTCAGACCTTCACTGAAGTCCTTATTCATTACCTCAAGTTGGACTAAAGTCAGCCTCCAACGGGCTTTGAAAAGGTAACAGCTGTGTGCTCAAGTTGAAAAGGGCTTACAGCTGCCCACAGTTAACGTGCCAGAGTAGTCAGGATTTTCCTGTTGCTGGTAGTTGGAGATTTGTTAGTCAGCTGGCTTCTGTGTAGTTTGCATGAGTAGGGCCATCTCTAGTTGTCCTAATCTATATCTGGACACTGGACCCAGATGCCTCTGGAGGAGAAAGTGAGGCTGGTGACTCTGCATAGCCTTCCCTCACTTTAATCCAATTCACTTGCATGTCATGGCATTACCTCCCCAATGTTATGATCCTCTTCAGAACGAAGGACAAACAACAACAACAACAACAACAACAACAACAACAACAACAACACAGTTTGCTTGGAGGTTCTGAGGGTGGAAGCTGAACATGGATTGGTTGGAAGGTGTGGTTTGAGTAATCGAGTTGACACAGAGTAGTTAGTAGATGCATCATTGGGTATTAAGTAATAGGACCTTGGGCAGCTGGGTAGCAGAGTCAAGCACATAAGACTTTCTCTTAAGATTTGTATAACATAAAATAACAACAAGACAGAGAAAAGCTACCCAGGATTATTGCTACATTATTATAGCCACCTTTTGCAGCCACAACTGGGTCCCCTCTGATTCACTTCCTCTTTCAACAAAAGGCAAGAAGCAATAGCGGTGTGATTGGGTAGCCTTAAATCCCAAGAGGGAAGCCCTGCTTCTTATGGCTTAATATGTTTGGTCCATTGTGGGTGCGTGGATATAGGATTTTGAGATGTATTTAGTGAGAAGACTTATTCAATCTTAGAATCACAGAGTCTAGAATATGATACCTGGAACCACCCTTCAACCATCACCTGAAGGCAAAAGTTCAATGAATTAACAAGTATTTGTTAAGTACTCACTTTGTACCCAGTACTGGATACAAAGACAAAAGTGAAGTAGTTCCTGTCCTCAAGGAATTATGTTCTATTTAACACATTATATTCAGGGGAGATCTGTGCATCTGATATCTACACATTACATAGACACAGTTCATATATCTATACACATATAGTTTATATGTAGAGGTATATACATGATATATGCAAAATAGATATTAAGTGTATTTATTCAGCAATTACCATGTGCTAGGCACTATGCTAAACGATTCAGATACAGGTATAAAGGAAATAGTCTCTAATCATATTGAACTTATATTCAAATGAGGGAGACATGAAGAAATATCTACAACATAAATATAAAGTTGTTAAGTAGAAGTATGTACAAAGAAATGAGAGAGAGAAAGGGAGGGAGAGAGAGGGGAATGAGGGAGAGAGAGACAAAGAGAGAGAGAGACAGAGAGAGACAGACAGAGTGAGGGAGAGAAGAGAGACAGAGAGACACAGAGAGAGAGAGACAGAGAGAGAGTGATCACTAACAATTGGATGGGGTGGAGGGTCAGAGATAATTTAGAACATTAGAATATCTACTCCAATTCTTTCTTCTTCCACATGCAGAAACTGAGACCCAGAGATGCTTTCCTGGGACACACAACAGAAGGGAACACCAACCCAGAGAGACTCACTGCAAAGATTGTTTATCATTCCAAATATAAGCTAGAGAAAGGAGGAATCGTGCATTCAGGCATGGAGTCCACCTTCACTGTTTGGCAGTGACTCTGAGCCTAAGTCCTTCTGTCTTCCCACACAATGCATTCACCTAGTATGACTCATGAACCTTAAACACTGGCAAACACATGTATGTGTGCAACCATGTCCATGTTCATACATACACACATACACACACATGCACATAGACTCCTTGGCTGTTTCTGGGGCAAGTGGATAACTACATTAGAAGAATTGCTGCTAAGAAGCACAGTAGCACTTTGGAAATTTTCTGCTTTGTGGTAGTAGTAATAGAAATTGTAATGATGATAATATGACATAGCAATTCACATTTGCATTACATTTTGTACATTTCAAAGTACTTTTGCTTCTGTTGCCTCATTTGATTGTTGTGGGTAAGCTATGAGTGAAGAAGTACAGGGACTATGATCTCCATTTGGAAGATGAGGAAACTGACCGCTATATCAAGAGTTCCCAAACTTGAGAGTTTGGGGAACGGACTTTTGACAGATAATTTCCTGCTGTAATATGTTCCTTGGAGAGAGAAAATGCATCACATTGCTCGTGAATAGCACCCTACTTGGAGAACATAAGCTAGTAAGTTATTCTGACAGTGCCAATCCACTAGGAAGATTATTGAATCAAAAGCTTCTAAATGTGTTTGTCTTTTGGGGAGAATCCAAAGGACAGGATAACACTATGAGTCTGGAAAAGACTATGTAGAGCCCTGTAGGAGGGGTAGGGGTCTTCCAGAATGTCAAAGGGCTGTCTCAAAAACATCTCCACGTTCAGTTTCCTTTGGTGGGAGAGCTAATGGACTGTTTTCTGTATTTCTATAACTGTTTGTGGATTCCTGTGTATCTTTTCCATCATCTGTATTTTTGGTGAAGCAAAATAAAGACTATCTTTATGCACTGTTACCTTGAGTGCTTATACAGGAGTGGGGTGGCCTATTATTAGCTACACTTGGGAAAACTTAGACATGAGCCCAATGGAAGCAATATACAGAGAGTTTCCTAGAGTAATTCCAGGTGGGAGCAATGAACCAAAGAAAGAAAAGGAGCCATAATGGATCAGCCCTCAGGAATAGTCTTGGGGGGAGGAAGGGCATGAATCATGAGTTACAAAAGGAAAGTACAATTTCTCAGGTCTAGTTTGGTTCATGACCTCCAGCTTCCTTCTGGTCCATCAAAAGAAAATGGCATCTTCACATCAGTACACACCCTGGGGATTGTATTATCTTGGTGCTCAGGATCAGGCTCACTAGTCTGTTCTACAATCCCATTCTCCTTTTTAGTCAATCAGGAAACATCCTGATTACTGGCAGATTCAGTTGGTATTACTAATTACTCAGTGAACCACATATCTCCCATTCTTCTACTCAAAGGGGATGGGAGATAAAGGGCTATCACTCACAATTACAGATAATTCCATCACCTTAAAAATAGAACACAACACCCTTCCTCAAGAGCACAAAGATGAGCCCTTCCAGCAGAGAATATTATAGCTGCCTTCAAGTATCTGAAATGTTGTCATTTCTAAGAGATTAGACTTACTCTGTATGGCCCCCAAGAACAGAATTAGAACCAATTGGTGAAATTTTCAGAAAGGCATTTTTTAGTTCAATAGAAAAAAGAACATTGTTCTTCTATTCTTTAGAGGTTGTTGACTTGTCATCCTGGCCATTTGAAACATCCTAAACATAGCATGGTACAATGCAAAGCATACTGGGTTTGGAGTCAGGGTCCCAGCTTCACCATCTAATACCTCTATGACCTTTAGCAAGTTACTTAAAGCCTCAGTTCCGTCAAATGGAAAGTAAGGTAGTTGAACTTAATTACAACTAAGGTTCTTTATAGCATTAAGTTTATGATCCTAAATAAGGCAGTTCCCCCTCAAGAGAGGTTTCCAAGCAATGGTTGGATGACTACTTATTGGGTAAATCATAAAATGGATTCTAATTCAGTAACTGTGGACTATGAGTACTCACTACCCTGAGTGCTGTACTATTGTCTTGTGGTTTCAAGAGCTTCTCATTAATGTGGAATGTTCAAGAAGAGACTAGATGACCACCTGTCATGGAAGCTGAAGAAGAGATTCTAGGGTCACAGATTTAGAGTTGGAAGGTACCTTAGAAGACAAGTCCAACCCTCCCATTTTACAGATGAAGAAACTGAGGATCAAAGAGGTTGGATGATTTGCACAGGGTCACATAGTAAGTGGCAGAACTAGGATTTGAACCCAGGTCTTCCAGACTCCAACTCTATTTCTCTGCCTTCTCTCTGCTGCTTATTTTGCATTTATCCTGTATATATATACATACACATATATATTTTTTTCCTGCGAGCTCCTTGAAAGCTGTTTGTTTCTTGTCTTTCTTTGTATCTCCAGAGCTTGACAAGAACACAATGACGCAGTAGGCACTTGATAAATGCTTATTGACTGACTGATCATATCATGTAGCTTCTGGGGCTCCTAAATTGGATGGGAAGTTGCACTGCAATTTCTTTCTACTGTGAGAGGCTGTGATTTTGTAATGGTTTAACATGCGCTCCATGAAAGCAAAGACAGTCTTATTTCAATTCTGTAACTGGTGCCTAGCACAGTGCTTTCAAGAAAAGCTTGTTGAAGGTTGTCATCCAGGCCATTTAAACCACCCTAAACATAGCGTGGTATAATGCAAAGCATGCTGGGTTTGGAGTCAGAGTCCCAGATTTGCCATTTAATTATTGGTCTAGTTCCTATCCCCATCTGCCACATATTTTTGTATATATTTGTGAGTGTATACAGTATATATGTGTGTATGTATATGTATACATATATACACACTATTACTAGTTCTAAAAATGTAAATAGTTTACATTTTAGACTTTTATTTGGAGACTATTTACTCTAAATGTAGCTGGAGTTTGTAACAATAATTTTTAAAAGCCTGTTTCTTGCTTCTAGGGGAGCTCTGCTTTATAGTTTATAGTCAAGGAATCTGAGTGATAGGGATCCCTGAAATGGGAAAGGAGGATAAAAGGAGGGGACTCCATGCGATAGGGTCATTCAGTGTTTTATCAGAAGGAACACTTTCCTGTTTATTTTATCCCAAGCCTGGAATTTGAGCAGACGCCCTCTGTCATGGACAGTAAGAGCTTTTTTATTTAACAGTTTCTGCCTGACAGTATTCTACTGCAGCTTGCCTTGGATAGAGCTTTGTGCCAGGAGTTAGGAGAACTGGGTTCTATTCCCCAATTTTGCCACTAACTTGTTGTGTGACCTTGGACAAGTCACGTTATTCCTCTTTCTCAGCTTCAGTTACTTACTCTGCAAAATGGGATGACTGAATTAGTATAGTGGGGGAGAAGGCTGTGAACTTGGAGTAAGAATCTTGCTTCTACTACAGAAGTTCTCAGCCTTCCTAATGCCACAACCCTTTAATACTCTATGGTATGTGGGCGTATCTGCATGTGGGCTGACCCACTTGGAGACAGAGGTTCCTAAGACCATCGGAAATATATGTGAAAGGGTCATTTGACCCCCAAAGGGGTCACAACCCATAGGTGGAGAACCACTGTTCTACTACTTACACCATGTTTGACCTTGGGCAAGTAACATAACCTGACTCTCAGTTTCTTTATCTGTAAAAAAGGAGTTGAGTTCCAAGGTCCCTGTTCAGTTTCAAATCCAATGCCAGTACAATTAGGTGATACTTAAGCTCCATTCTAGCTTTAACATTTTCTGACCCAACCTGGTTCCAGATGATGGATGGAATAGTGCATTGTCTCTGTATGATGGGCGCTGAGGAGGACCAAGTGGGGGAGTTGGGAGAGAAGCTGTTGGACTCCACAGGCCCATAGCGGGCATCCTAGGAGACTGCCTCCTCTTCTTAGAGCCCATTGAGGATGTTTGCCTTCAGTTCCCACAGCTATTTCACCTCTCATTCATTAGCAAATTTTCCTAATCCCTAAACCCCAGATCAAGGCTCTGAGCCTCCTAACCTTCCTGGTACCTGAGCTTTCATTCATGGTTCCCTGAGTTACAAGATCTACTAGATCTAATCCCTAATTACTAGGTCACCTCCTGGCACTTGAACCATGTTTAGGTGCCCTGGTCTTGGCACTCATGCCTCTTTTCCATTATCTGCCCCCATGTATGACAGACGTATTCCAGAATATGACCACACTCATCTCCTTAAATGCTTGTTGAATTAATCAAATTCAACCCAACAAGGATTTTAAAGCAGCTATTACTACACAATTCAAACTTCCTGATAGCTGCCCCAAAATAGAATGGGCTGCCTCAACAGGATTGAGGGTGCTCAGAAGTCTTCAAGCAGAAACTGAAAGAACATATATTGGGTATATTATAGTGGGTATTCCCTTGGTGTATGCCTTGTCTTACATGGCCTGCAAGGTCTGTCCAGGCTCTCAAGATCTCTGATTCTGTCAGACCATGAGAGGCAATGTGGTCAAATACTTGCAACACTGAAGCCTTGCCTTTAGAGAGTTTTACATTCTACTTGGGGTGGGACATAATATATAAACAGAGAAGTGTATGTAAAACAGTATGTGATAATTTTAGGTGTGAGACAGCTCTCATTAGGAGCAATCATGAAAGGCTTCCTGTAGAAGGTGGCACAGCTGAGGCTTGAAGGAAGCTGAAAAGTCTGAAAGATAGAGGTGAGGAGGAATGGTATTTTAGGTATTCCTGTGTGTAAGTAGGGAGACAGGAGGAGGAATACTAAGTTCAGGGAACAGCAAGTTCGCCAGTTTGACTGAAGTATAGAGTGTATAAAAGGGATTGATGTTCAATAAGCTTCTAAGAGGGGATTCATGCTCAGTCTACCCCTTGGAGGGGATCCAGTTCTTTGGATCTGGGAGATGTTTCAGTATTCCTTAAGGACAAGTCAACATACCTTCGAGTGAACCTTGATCAGAATGGGATCTTATTTAGACTCTCAGAGAACTCAGAGGAAAAAATGGCAAGAAAGAAGGAGGAGGGGAAGTACATGTATAAAACCATGGTACAATGGACAGAGCACTGGCTTGAGAGTTGGAAGTCTTGGGTTCAAATCCTATCTCTGACATTGCCTATCTCTGTATGATGGGGGCTGAGGAGGACCAAGTGGAGGAGTTGGGAGAGAAGTTGTTGGACTCCACAGGCCCATAGTGGGCATCCTAGGGAACTGTGTGGCCTTGGGAAAGTCCCTTTACCTCCAGAAGCCTGGGTTTCTTCATTTGTAATGTTGTATGTAGAATAACTGCGAACGACTAAGTTATTCTGAGTGTTATAAATACTTAAATTAACTACAAAGGACCTATGAAGGAAGGTGCTATCCACCTCTAGGAAAAGAATTGATAAATACAAGCATGTACTCTATAGTTTTACATATATATATATATAAAGATATACATACTATGATTTTACATATATGTAAATATATACATTTATATGTGTGCATATATACAGGTGTGTATGCATATATATTTTTGTGTATGTCCAGTGGTGGCCTTCTCAAATTCAGGGTGGGGCAGAGGGAGGGAGACAGTCCAAAACTTAAAAGGTACAACCACCACCACAACAACAAAAAGATAAGAAGCTGTGAGGTTCATTCTAGCTCAAAATCTATGATCCTGTAATCTGCCCTTACCCCTGCCTGAGCTTTAAGCACAGACACCAGCAGGAAGTCTCAGCTAAAGCCCTGCCTTCTGCAAAAAGTCTTTTCTGTCTTTAACCATAGTTCCTTCCCTCTGAGATGGCCATCATATGCAGTTGCTTGCATGTCGTCCTTCCCATTAGAGCAAGGATTGGCTTTTGCCTTCCTTTATGACCCCAGAGCTTAGCCCATTGTAGGTGATCAATAAAGAACATTGTAGGTGATCAATACAGGCTGGATGACTTGACAATCAGGTAATCAATTTATTGGCTGGTTTCGAGGAGGGTACTCTGCCCCTAACCCCAAAATAATTGCAACCTGAGGAAAACTATTTCAGAAAGCACTTAGAGAGAGCACTAGAGCTTAATGGTATTTTCCTCTAAATTCTTATTCTGGGCATAGATGGAAGAGGGGTGAGATAGAGGGAGCCCTAATTCCTAATTGTTCTCTGTTGAGTTCTGGGGGTTGTGGAGAAACCAAATTCACAGGTAAGGAGATGGGATTGGAAATATTAAGGTGCTATGTTGATAAAGGACTTCCCTCAGTCTCATCAAAGTCATTCTCCCCCCACCCCTGGGAGCTCCCTCCTCTCTCTCCTGGGCTTTGGCCTGGAGAGGAGGTAGGCAGAACTGAGATGCTCAGTTCCAGTCTGGCTCAAGGAAGCATTAGTGTTGAATGATAGGGAAAACATCGTGCTGACTGCTTGTAGAACCTCCCAGAAAATGATCCAGTGATCTGTGAAGACCAAGATCAGAATGGTAGGACATTCCTAAAGCAGATGACCAGTCAGATGGAAGAATCAGAGATTGGATTTCAGCTAGGCGTGGATTTGGTGTCTCCTGGACTTCAAAAAAATGTCCTGCAACACAAGGGAAGAGAGAAGGGTGACGCCAGCAGCTTCTAGGCAAAGTATGACTCAATCCACCAAAGCTCATGCATATCTTTAGCAGAAAGCCTCTCTTTCTCTCCTCTGCCTGTGGGCACACTAGCCAGCTATGGGCTCACAGGATTGCAAGGAATGAGGAGAGCTAAATTTTTTCTTGTGAGATCAGGAAGGAGAGGATGGAAAGAGATAGAAAGCAGGCCAAGAAAACCCCTTGGGAAAGCAGAGATTACAAATGATGAAAACTTAAGGCCAGACCCATTCCCCAGGACAGAGGGAGGACCCCAGAGGCCACCAGGGTGTCAGAGCAAAAACAGTGGGAGTGTATAGTCTTAGCATTTTGTGAAGTGGTAATGACAAGCTAAACCCAATGGTAGAAGGTCAAGTTTTCTGAGCAGACTCAGCCCAGGGTCAAGTCATTGCTGGTTCCCAGAACCTAGGCTTCAGACTATGCCAAACAGTGGTGATACATCCATCTGCTTGCTGGTTCTGCCCATGGCAACCCCCTGACATGGGGTGGGGGGCACAAGTCACACTCTAGAGATCTGAGATGGCTCTCCTGGCATAGGAGCAGGAGTGGAGGGAGAAAAACAAGAAACATTATTTTTCACATAACCCAAGGCAGGAAAGGATATAACACTAGTTATGGTTCTTTGGACCAGCCTTGAAAAACTCTCAAATTTGATCCAGCTCTGACTGGCATTTGTTGGCTAGAATAGAGACAGGGTGCTTAGAATAGACTTAGAGGCTACTGGAATAGACTTAGAGGCTCCATTAGAGTAAGGGTTATTTCTTTCTCTGTATTTGCATCACCAGGGTTTGGCACACAGTAGGCACTTAATAAATATTGATTGACTGTACCTCAAGAGTGAGGACAGTTCATTTTCCATGTGTCAGTCATATCAGGATTTGATAAGAAACATGACTATTAAATTTCTAATTGTAGGGAAATTATAGGCAGCATTTTTCTCTATGGTGCCAATGCTGCCTTTGTTCTGTGCTTTGTGGCTTTGTTTGTACCAAACATGGAATGGGATGGCAAAGGCCAGAATTCTGGGCTGTGATTCCAGCTCAGATCCAGGCCACACAGGCCCACATGGCAGAGATAAGCATGGATCTGGCCATGAGCTGGAAGACAGGGTTAGGGCAGGACTCCCAGGCCCCTAGCACATGGCATAGGTGGGCAAAGTCGTGCTGTTCTCCCGATCATCACAGCTATGTCAGATATGAACCAGGGATCTGTTCTCAGGCAAACATCTGCCTCGGTGGAATGTTTGGGGAAATGATGTTGGGCAGTACCAGAGTGTTTGGTGACTCAGGCAGCAGTCCAAAGAACACTCTGCCAACCTGTGCAAGACGACAGGTTGGCAGCAGAATGGCTAGCCTTGGAAAGGCTGTCTATTCACCATGAGGGAATGCTGCAGGGACTACAGCTGCAGGAGAAACCCTTGTCTGTGCACTGGGGTGCTGCCTTCAAGGCTCTTTCTGAGTGGCTGGGGGCTGCTGTCTGCAGAGGAGGGAAGAGAAGAGCTACATACAGAGAGCAGGAAAACACACAAAATGGCGACTCATGTTATTTCCTTTGGGCTGGTGCAACCCCTTCCTTCCCTAACCCCCACCCTGGTCATCTTCCCAGAAGTTTAAGAAGACAGAGAATCCTGAGCGATACTGGCCTCCCTAAGACTTATTGGGACTTCTGGTCATCAGAGACAGGATCATGGCATTGGAGCTTGGAGACCTTAGAAAAGCTTTGGTCCCACCCATTTCATAAAGTCAGAGAATGAATTGCCTAAGTTCCCATAGCTATTAAGTGTCTGATCCAGTATTGGAGCCTAGACTGCAAATGCAGAGCTCTTTCCATAATAAAAGGTTGTTTTTGTTAGAATGTCAGCTTTGTGTTTAATGATAGAGGCCTGATGTTGAAGTAAAATGTGATTATGGTGAATCTATACTGCAGTGGTGTCTACATACAGGAGTCAGAGAGACAGCACTAGATTTCAAAGGAAAGAATCATAGACAAATGTAATGAGGAGGAAGAAGAAGGGATGAGAAGGAGAAAAGGAATTGAGAAAGGAGGGGAGTGAAAGCAGGAAAGGGGAGGGAAGTGAGGGGGAAGGAGAGAGGTAGAGAAAGAGGGAAAGGGAGAGGTAAGATGGTAGAGAGTGTGATGGAGGGAGGAGAGAAAAGAGTGATACAGGGAGGGGAGAGGAGATGGAGGAAAAGAGGGAGAGTAGAGAGGTAGAGGAAGAGAGGAAAGAAAAGGGCAGGGGAAAAGAAGAGAGAGAAGAGGAGGGAAGAGATTAGGGAAGGGGAGGGCTTGAATAAGCAAATAAGGGATAGGTGTGTCCTTATATATGGGGTTTGGGCCATGGCCTCTCTGACCCTTGGACAAGCATGGAGATATTGGAGATGGTTATTTGCAAAGTGCACGACAAATCTTTAAGCTGAAAGACTTTATGGAGATGATGGGACTTCAAGATGTTTCCAAGAGGACAAAGTATGTGAGGAAGCCTGAACGGGGGGGGGGGGAGAGGATATACTTTTTTTCTCCCACTTGTAGTCTTATGCGAAGGTCGATTGGGTTGCATGAAGTGGTCAGAAACAAGACTCCAACAGGACTTACAGTTCATCGTCATACTCCTTGGGTGGGGACACTGCGATGACCAGGTCAATCCAGTCCTGCAGGGAGAGAAAGGCATTACTCTGCTGGGCACACAGTTCCTGTTGCCCTGATGATGTGGACAAGGCACTCCCCAGTGACTACCCCATCAGTAAACCTTTCTGCAAACAACAGCAGGGACTCTTCTATACACCCTGTAATCATTCAGAACTCAAAATGTCAAGTACCATTCAAAATGACCAATTTTAAAAATCACAGTGGGTACTTTTGAATTAACCCTTTGATTTTACAGATGTGAGAACTGAGACTTGGAGATGCCAAGTGGTTTGCTCAAAGTCATACAGGTAGCAGTAAGCAAAGAGTGGAATCTAACCTGGGTCTTTGGCCTCCCACTTTCTACTGATCTAGTCTGCCTCTGGAATAGGCCAGGGTAACCCATTTGTCTCCATAACACCTCAGAACCCCGGAACTCAAAACCCACTGGTAACATACTCTGATCTCAGAACCCTCCTGGATAAGAAGAGGTAGGGCTCTGCCTCTGTTCCCAGAGATGATTATCTGTTACAGATGGGGTGTTCCTTCTGTGTTTTTTCACTGGGAGGAAGAGGGACATTTACTCTCTGGAGACTGACAGGTCTTGGACAGCGTCTCCCTTAAGGGAAGCGCTTTACTATTTTGAGACATGTGTCTGGTGGAAGTTGCTGGTGAATTTTGGGACACTAATGATGCTGTGATGCCTGAGACCTTGAGCACTGCCTCGTGCCATAGAGTGCACACACAATTAAAAGACATTGATTTTACTTCCAAGGGCCAAATGTATATGAGTGAGTAGACAGTCGAGTAGGCATTTATTAAGTGTTTAAGATGTACCAGGCACTGTACAAAGCACTAGGAATACAAAACAAAAGCAAAAAATTATCCCCATCCTTAAGCAATTTGAGAGCTGAGTGGCCCAGTGGATAGAGCCCTGGACTTGGAGTCTGGAAGATCTGAGGTCAAATTCAGCCTCAGACACTTACTTTCTGGGTGACTCTTGGTAAGTGACTTACCCTTTGTCAGTCTCAATCTCCTCATCTGTAAAAAGGGGATAATAAGAGTACCCAGCTCCCAGGGAAGACAAATGGGCCAATGTGTATAAGATGCTTGGCAAACCTTAAATCATCATAAAAATGCTGGCTATTATCATGGCCATTACTGTTTTCTTCTAATGTTAGGATAGGGACTCTTCTTACCCCGCCCTGGCTCCAGGCCTTCTGTAGGGTTGCCTGGGCCTCTGCCAAGGTGAAGTCCACCACGATCTTACCGTTAACCGCCATGATCTCATCACCTTTCACAATACCACCTGGCAGAGGAGACAGGCAACAAGACTTTTTAACCAACAAGAGATATTCTCCCCCCCCTGCCCTCACGCATATGACAAGGCAATCCAGCCCTCGACTACCCATTGATCCTCTTTAAAACCAGAGGACCAACACCATCACTGCCACCACCAAGAGCACCAACACCCCGTGCACAAGGGAAGGCTATAAACAAGCAATTTTGTCCCTGCTTTCTGTGCCCCATGGAAGCAGTTCCACAGGCACCTCAGATGACCATCACTGGAAAGCTTCCCTAGAGAAGTAAAGACGGAAAAGAAAGGAGACCAGGCCAGATAGGATGCTTCCTAGATGTCTGACTGTGGTAGATCACCTCTGTGCCTCGTTTGGAGAGGGGGTGCTGAGAATGTTCTTCCAAGCCTGATGGTTGAGTCAAAGGACTGGCCATGCCCTTCTTGTAGAGGGAACAAGAAGCTAGCAATAGCTAAGCCGGCAAGAATCAGGGATATGTGGCTTACAAACAACTGCAAGGGAGGTCAAATGTACCCAGTCTCTCTTTTTTTGAGTCCTTTTCCTTCCCCTGGCTGGGCCTCTCCCTTTCATCTAAAGCAGTGGTTTTCAACCTGTGGGTCGCGACCCCTTTGGGGGTCAAACGAACCTTTCACAAGGGTCTCCTAAGACCATCGGAAAACACATATTTCCAGTGGTCTTCAGAACCAAGACACAGCTCCTCTATCTGTATCAGGTGGGTCCGTGCCCACATAAGCATATTAAAGGGTCGAGGCATTAGGAAGGTTCAGAGTTCAGAACCACTGATCTAAAGGCACAGGATGTGACCTGATTTCAGTCGGGAACCATAAGATCATGGGGTAGAAAGAAAAGAGTCTCTAGTCCAACTCCCTCACATTACAAGGGAGGAAACTGAGGGCAAGACAAGGACAGGAATTCATCCAAGGTCACACAGGTAGCAAGCAGCTGAGTGGAGTCCTGTGACTTCAGATTCAGTGCTCTCTCCCAAGGCCTCCCTAGCTTATTGGACTGATCCCTCCTATGCCCAAAGGACAAAAAAGACTTATTATGAGAAGCACCAGATAAACAAATTTCTCATTGAAGGCCTGGAATCCCTCTAGCTACCTTTATCTTAATCATTTCACAAGGAAGAAAGCTCCAGAACTGGAGACAGAGGCCTTGGGTTCATACCCCAGTTCTGATGCTCACTACTAGAGTGACCTTGGGTAAATCACTCCATTTCCTGTCTATCATGAGGCAGCTGGACTAAGGTGACCTTTGAAGGCCCTTCCACCTCTGACCCTATCTGTAAAATGAAGTGGTTGGATCAGATCAGGCTTCTGGACTTTTTCTGAGAGTATCATTTAAACTTTGCCCTCTGTTGAAGCCTACAGACTCTGCTTAGAAGAACGTTTTAAAATACATAAAACAAAATACGTTGGATTACAAAGAAATCAGTTATACAGTTATTCGAGTGTTTTTCAAAAGAAGTTAACAAAAAATTATCTCCATCCCAGGGGTTAGGAATCCCTGGATTAGTAGACTAGTGGATTCTTTACTAGGGCAGCTAGGAGGTCCGGCGATGGTGTGCTGGGCCTGGAGTCAGGGAGACCCGAGTTCAAATTTGACTTCAGACACTTACTAGCTGTGTAACCCTGGGCAAACCCTGTTTGCTTTAGTTTCATCATCTGTAAGATGAGCTGGAGAAGGAAATGGCAAACCAGTCCAGGATCTCTGCCAAGAAAACCCCAAATGGGGTCAGGAAAATCGGCCGTGACGGAACAACGACAGCAGCAAAGATTCTTTATTAGGAAAAGGTTATGTCTTTAGTGAAAAGGAGAGGGGAATCAATAGGAAGAAGGGCCTGGAAAGGGAGATATACTTTACCCTTTCTGTAGTTTCTTTTTTTTTCTTTTTTCTTTTGGAGGGCAATTGGGGTTAAGTGACTTGCCCAAGGTCACACAGCTAGGTTTTTTTTTTTTTTTTTGTGTTAAGTGTCTGAGGCCAGATTTGAACTCAGGGACTCCTGACTCCAGGGCTGGCGCTCTATTCTCTGCACCACCTAGCTGCCCCTTTCTGTAGTTTCTAAGGGTCTCTTCTAGCTGTGACTCCTGAATACTGATGGAGAGCCTACTGTGCGCTAGGTGCTAGGGAAGGGAGTTGAGGCAGTGAAGAGCAGCGGACTTGCAGGTAGGAAGACCTGTGTTCAAATGCTACCTCTGGAATTTCCTAGCTGTGTGACCCTGGACATGTCCTTTAATCTCCTTGAGCTCCAGCTTCCTCATCTGGAAAGGGAGGCTAACGATGTGTTGGCAGGACCAATCTACCAACCTCCTAGGGCTATACAGGACTCTGAGGAGATCATTTATGTGAAGGACTTTGCAGGTTTTAAAGCTTCATATAAACGGCAGCTGTTTTTGCTAGAATTTACTTGGAGCTTAGTCTCCTGGGGAGGAATGACAACAAATGATGTTGCTAAAATGTGATAAGCACCATAGCAGAGGGCAAAGGGAATGGAGAGGAGGGAGATGCCACATCCTGTTAGGGGGCTGGGGGATCAGGGAAGGCTTCATGGAGGAGGTGGCATTGGAACCAACTCTGAAAAAGTTGGGCAGGAAAAAAATATTAAATGTCGCACAAAATTTTGACATATGGAGATGGGAAAAGGCATTCCATTTGGAAATCATCTCGCTAAGCCAGCTGCATGTACTGCCCACGTACAAGGCCGGCCCTCAGCAAACATTGGTGATGGTAGTTTCCCCCCCCCCCAAACCCCAATGTGGCCCCCGTGGTGCTCACCATGACGATCAGCAGCCCCGTCTTCATAAACGGCAGACACCACGATTTTCCCAACTGGGGAGTCGACACCACCTTCAACAGCCAGATCTAACGACCCTTCCTGAAAAGAAGTGGAGAAAGAGGGTGGGCGACTGGGAGAGACCCACAACCTGTGAGTGTTGGGTACATGGTGATGGAGCATAGATCTGCAGACTCAGGGCTGAGAGAGAGATTTGAGACCATCTGGTCCAGCTCCTTATGGGCAGCTAGGGGGTACAGCAGATAGAGTGCCAGGCCTGGAGTCAGGAAGGAGCATCTTCCTGCAGTGTGGCAGAAAACAAATCATGGACACTTCTCGTTATCAGAAGCTTCATGAGCTTTTGACTTCTCGCTGGGAGAGAATCAGTCTGAAGCGTTTCTAGTTTCTTTAATAGCAGACGATCGCACACAACCGATCAAAATTAGAATCACAGACACACAAAATGTCTCAGGTGAAAGAGGCCTTCTACCCTAAACTCATCATGTTACAAAGGAGGAAACTGAGGACAGGAGAGAGAGAAAGGGAGACCTGGGTTCTGATTCTACCGCTGAAGCTAACTTAACTTGTGACCTTGGGAAAACCCCTTTACTTTTTTTGTACTCAGTTTTCTCGTCTGAAAAATGGCTGGGTGAGACTAAGAATCTCTAAGGTGTATTCAACACCCCACTATTCCATGGCCTCATACAGGGTCTTCCACATAGTTGGTACCTAATTAACATGTGTTGGATTAACATGTAATTGGTCCTATGACTTCTGGGTGGTCACATAATGGTGGAGATGGGACTTGAACCCAAGACCATCCATCTACTCTGCATATATCATTTATGTTATCTGGATATCCATATATAGATTCTAAATGCATGGCACCTGGCATATAATAAGTGCTTAGCAAATGTTTGTAACTGACTGACCCTATGACCAATGGAAATGTTAATAACTTTATAGCACCACATATTTAGAGCCAGAAAGGGCTCTCGAAGTTGTCAAGTTCACCCCATCATTTTAAAGACGAGGAAGCCAAAGAGGTGAAATCATTCACCCAGAGTTACATTGGCGCTCAATGGTGGAGCTAGAGTTTGAACCTAGATCCGTTGACTCCAAATGGGGATAGGAGAAAGCATTGATTAAGCACCGACTGTGTACTATGGTGTGTTGTTTCAATAGTGTCCAAATCTTCAGGCCCCATTTGGGGTTTTCTTTTTTTTTTAACTTTTGTTTATTTTTAGTTTACATCATTCATTTCCACAAGATTTTGAGTTACACATTTTCACCCTGTCTTTCCCCTACCCACCCATCCCACTGTATATCCCCTGCCCCAATCTGCTCTCTCCTATGTCCTCCCCCTTGTCCCTCTGACTTTCTGGTAGGGTAGGGTGGGTCTCCCTACCCCAGTGCCTGTGTATCTTATTTCCATTTGGAGTTTTCTTGGTGGAGATCCTGGAGTGGTTCTCCATCTCCTTCTCAGCTCATTTTACAGATGAAGAAACTGAGGCAAACAGGGTTGAGTGACTTGCCCAGGGTCATGCAGCTAGTAAGTATATGAGGATGGATTTGAACTCAGAAAGATGAGTCTTCCTGACTCCAGGCTCAGCTCTCCATCTACTGTGCTGCCTAGTTGCCCTTATTATTTTAGAAATATTTTTTCATTTGGTCCTCACAACAGCCCTATGAGGTAGATACTCTTACTATCCTTTCTTTACAACTTTACAATTGGGGAAACTGAGGCAAAGGTCAAGTGACTTCCCTAGGGTCACATAGCTAGTAAGTGTCTAAGGCTGGATTTGAACTCAGGTCTTCCTGATTCCAGACCAAGCGCTCCATCCACTGTACCATCTAGCTTTTCCTACTATACTACTTTTTTATCTCCAACACTTAGGACAGTGCCTTGCTCCTAGTAAATGTTTGTTGAATACTGATAGTAGTAGTAGTAGTAGTAGTAGTAGTAGTAGTAGTAGTAGTAGTGGTGGTGGTGGTGGTGGCGGCGGTGATAGTGGTAGGGGCAGCAGCAGCAGCAGCAGCAGCAGCAGTAGTAGTAGTAGTAGTAGTAGTAGTAGTAGTAGTAGTAGTAGCAGTGGTAGCAGCAGCAACAGTAGTCATAGTAATAGTAGTAGTGGTATTACTCTCATTTATGTAGCATTTTTATAGTTTACAAAGTCTTTCTATGGGGTTCTTGACAACAGCACATCCTGAGAAACACTCCCATTATCCTCTGATCTGTTGGGCAATACCAAACAGCAGGGGTGGATGGAACAGTTAGGCTGCCCAGGCCAGACACTTTTGAAAAAAAAAGTTAAATGATTTGTCCAATCATTGCCCAAGCTCCCATAATTAGTGACAGAGCTTTGAGGGACCCTGCTCCTGGGGCAGTGCTCTTTCCACTCAACTATCCTGCCCTCTGGGTTTTAGGGTTTTGTTTTGTTTTTTCCCATGGGAAAAAATAACTAGGTAAAATGAGTTGATCACTATTAAAAAAAAAATTCTGTGGTTTAAAGGTTCAAGGACCTTCAGAGACCCCGCCTCCCCAAGGATCCTGAAATAGAAACAACTTGCGTCAGAAGGATCCCAAGAGCCCAAGGAGAGCAAAGGCTGGATTCCCACCTTGTAGCTCCAATCTGGACTGTGAGCAAGAAAAGGGGCTTCACCATCCCCACATTACTAAGCCATAGGATCCTAGAATTGGATATGATGGCAGAATTCATCAAATCTATTATCCTCCTGAAGCATCAATACCTCTTCCCATACACACAGTATAGCTCTGATGAGTAGCCTACCACCCTCTGTTTATATTACTTAGCAGCCAGGAGGGCCAGTGTAGAGAACATTGGATCTGGAGTCAGGAAGAACTTCGTTCAAATTCAGCCTCATACTCTTGATGCCTGTGGAATCTTGGGCAAGTTACTTATCCCATTCTGGCTCAGTTTCCTCAGCTGTACAGTGGATATAATGACAGCACCTACTGCAAAGGGTTGTTGTGGAGATTAAACGAAATATTATGGTATTCGTAAAACACTTAGGACAGTGCCTGGTATTGTACATTGTAGGAGCTATTTTACTACTACTATTACTACTACTACTACTACTACCACTACTACTACTACTATTACTACTACTACTGCTACTGCTACTACTACTATTACTACTATTACTACCATTACTACCACTACTAGTACTGCTACTACTACTACTATTACTACCACTGCTACTACTACTACCACTACTACAACTACTATGACTACTACGACAACTCCTCCTCCTCCTCCTCCTCTTCCTCTTCCTCCTTCTCCTTCTCCACCTGCTGCTGCTGCTGCTATTACTACTACTAGTTATCTATAGAGGCCCAGGATAAACTTTGACCATCATCAATGCTCTGACCAGCAGTTCAAATGCTTGTTGAAAAACAAAACAATGGGAAGACAGAGAGAAGGAAGGCAACCCAACACAGTCCAGATCTGGGGGCCCCAGGAAGGCTTTTAATCTACTTCTTTATGGTTTGTACTGGAAAGGAAGAGAAGAGCCTAGAGCTCAGCTAAATCCTCCTCATCTCAACCCCAAAGGAGAAAATTCACCTCATCTCTTCACGTGACTTCTAATACAAGGGAGCCCCAGCTCAATGCTGCACCATAATAATGGGAATGGTTGGATGGGCCAAGGATTGGAAAGGAAGGACTTTTACCACATTACAAAGCATGTTATGAGACACTTGAGGAAACACACTCACCACAGGAAGAGTTGTCCTTCCAAGGGTAACATCACTAGACGTGACCTTACTTGGGTGACAGAGTGGAAGATTTGTCTGAAGGCATGGAGGGGAACAGACTAGGAAACCACATCTTCTATTTATAAGAAAAGTATGACTGAACTGGGTAAAAGGAAGGTAGATGTTTCTGTCTGCCTCAGGGGCAGCATGGTGGCCATAATGTGGTTGCCCTTGGACATGGCGGAGAAGACCCTACCCATACAGCTGTATTACCTTTTTAATTCGTAGAAGCCGGACATCTTTCCCCACGATCTGCTCTGGGAGGAACTGGAAAGAGAGACAGTATGGGACCTTTGAATGTTAATGGAAAAACTGGATGTGGATGAGAAATTTTCAGGTAAGGGGGACATGGAGTTTCTTGAATAAGAAGCCACAAACCTTTCAAAGACCCATGCGTACATACCACCCACCTCCAACGTACGCCACTTATAATCCTGGATCCTTACTCAAGGACCACGTCAAGTGTATTATAAACTTCTTTGACCTCTCCGTAGACAGTTACATATACAAGATAATTCAGTTTATAAACCCTAATCCCCACACATACCAACTGGACTGTGAGAATTAAGGGATATAAATGCTTTCAAGGTTCAGGGCTCTCTCTGGCAGGCAGGTAACACAGACCTTACCTTCACATTCCTACCTGGTCTTTCCAGGGAGCATATGTCTCATTCTGACCCAATTTCAGCAGCCCTTGTGGATCACCTCAAACCTGGGCTGGCCCTTCTTACTCATCTCTCCTCCTCCCTCACTCCAACCTCCCTCCAACCAGCCAAGGTCATTTGTTTCTTACCATGGAATAAGGGTTAAAGTCTTCCTCATATTTCCTGAAGTCCTGGAGACAAAGAGAGGAATTTAGGGGGGATATAATTTCTTCCAGGGCATGGAATTCAGAGCATACTGTGCTCCAAGTACAGTGAAGCAAACTCAGTAATGGAAGGAGAATGAGAAAAAGATGCGCATTGTCATGGAATGGGGAAGAAGGGAGGCAGAATCATGCACAAAGCAGAGAGGCCTAGACCTAATGGGGAGGGAGAAGGAGAGTTTTATTCCCCTCACAGGCAGAGCAGCTTCAACCTGACTAAGAGTTGGGGAAAAGGAGGTGGGCCAGGAAAATAGCATATCCCATTGAGGAAAATGATTTAAAACATTGATGTCAGGCTAAAGTAGAAAAGGGGGGCCCCTATTTCATACATAAGGACACCTTCTGGCTGCATATTTACTTGGTTTTTAAAGTGTAATGTTATCTAGGTTTTATTTATTTTAAAAATATTTTCCAATTGCATTTTAATCTGGTTCTAGCATTACTGGAGAATGTTGTCCAAGACCACAGGTGGTCTTGGAGCCTGATGAAAGGGGTGCCAGGAAGACCCTCTTGCCCAAAGATACTTTCCCCACAGTGTGTCAGAGAGACTTAAATTCCACTGTTAGAGTCTCACTCCTTTGGCGCTAGAAAGCTTTTCAATTTGGAGAGTCCTGAGCACAGAACTCAGGTTACTAAGAAAGCTTAGCACTTTAAGGTCTCTATCATAGGGGCAAAAAGTTCTTATTATAGTCATCTCTCCACTATGAGACTGTAGCCCCCCAAGGGAAGTACCCTGTGTTATTCATAAAACTCTGGATTCCCCAGTGGCTCATGATGACCACTCAGAAAATGTCTGTTGAATGACAATAATTAATACTGAATAATAATGAATAATGAATTATAAATGGTTAGACATCCTACTGCCCAATAGTTTTTAATAAGATGTTTTCTCATAAATAATAAGATGCTTTCATGGAGGACTTCTTAGGAAGAGATCCCTGGGGGAATATTCCCTGGGCTAAGGAAAAAGAAGGAAGGACCCAGCCTGAGAATAGTATGTATTCAATTGAATTAAGCTGAACAAACATTTATTAAGAGCAGTTTGCCTAGAGCAGAATACATGGAATTTTGATAAGTGGCCATCCCTGCTCTCATGGAACTTAGCCTAATGAGGGAATAGGATAAACAGGATTTAGCCCTCTTTGAGAACAAAGAACAACAACCAGGACAAATACATGTACACAGGGAAATAGAATATGAAGGGAGAAGTGCATTTTAGGGGATTATAAATTGTATGAAATACATGATTAAAAAAAATGAGCTGGTTACTCAGCAAGAGTGATGGATAACTGAAGAATAGATTATGGACTTCACTGTTATCTTAGTGATACCAAGAAAACCTGAAATCCCTACCACTCCATCTCCAAGGACACTGGTTGGTCCCCTGGGGGTCAACTTATGGGAAGACATGATGAGAATTGTACAAAGGAGACCAACACAGATGGATAGTGAGGAAACATTGTTGGAGGAAGCCCCCACATTAGAGACTATTGCGATATAAAATGTCACTTAATGTAAATTTCAAGGAATCTAGAGCTGGTGGCAGCATGTTACCAATGATGCTTGTAGAAGAGAGTGGGATGGAAGGCATCATCAGGGGCATGAATTACCAGAAGAGGAGGGGTCTGGTAATGTGCTGAAGAGGCAACAGATGAATAACACACATGGCACACTGTGAGACAAAGAAGCATCATCTACATTCACTAAATATGAAGATTTCTTATTCAAAGTCTCATTTGTTTCCATTTCTGGCAGTCCATTGGAAGTTTTCAGTGGTCCTAATGTGACTGATTTCAGATAAGATCATGACTGAGACTAGAATGATATGAGTGGTAGAAGGACATGAGGGAAGATCACACTATCTCCTCTCTACTCATGTTATAGTCTGGGAGAAAGGCCTGGTTTCCTGGGGCACTGCCATTGGATGGCAAAGTGGCCTTGTAGAAAACAGATCTGCAGCCTTTGAGGGAAAATAAATCATATACGTCAGTGAAAACACACACACGTCCAAATCCCATTCCTCCTATACAGAAAATAAGAGAGAAATTGCTGCAGCCTGGGTCTAGCCCATTTCTTAATGGGATGAAACCTATTACTATTGAGGACTCTGGGAGGAGTTGAGTCTGACCTGATTGGGGGAGGGAGGAAGAATCAAGAGGGAAGGAATAAACACCCCAGCAGAGGACTACAAAGCCTATGGGGAGGAATCACTGGACACCAGCAATTATGGCTGGTGACCAAACAGTCAGTGGGCGCCTGGGTTTAGAAATAAATGAGCCCAGAGAAAGAGTTGATGTGCAAACAGATGTCCAGGTGGAGGCATGTAGAGTAATTGAGAAAGCACTGCCCTGTGGGATCATCCATAAACCTGGATAAGTACTGTCAGACTTAGCAGCAGAGAGGTGTGGCCCTGGACTGGAAGTTTGGAGACCTGGTTTCTTGTCTCGGCTCTGCTAGTAACTGTGTAAACTGATCTGTAAAGTGAGAGTGTTAATTTAGAAGACCTCTGGCAATCTATGATCAGAGAGGGGAGGGGAGGGCAATACCTCTATTCCTTTCCATAATTCAATGCAAGGAAGGAACTGTCCTATTTACTGGGAATCAACAAAACCTTCCCGAATTGAGTCTGGGACAATGCAGACTGATGCTCAGTTTTAGTGTGTGGATGTGTGAACATACATACACATATGTTCTCAGTCTCTAAAAAGAAGGTTTTTCAGAGGGGTACAGAGAATTCCCGGGAGGTCTGCCATTCCTTCCAAAAAGAGATGCTCCTTTTTTTGATGAGGTCAGACATTCTCTTTGATCAACACTCATTTATCTTTTCGGTCAATCTGATGACAGAACTTGAGTCCGTTCTGAAAGGCTACAGGGATTCATTCATAATACTCCCATTATCTCCTTCACATAGTAGGCAACCAATAATTGACTGGCTGATTTCACTTTGTGTATTTACTTCATAATTTCTTTTCTATGTGTTACCCATCCTTGTCCATGGCCCTTTTTTTTTTTTGGAGAGGAGAAGACAAGGTAATTGGAGTTAAGTGACTTGCCCAAGGTCACATAGCTAGTTAAGCGTCAAGTGTCTGAGGCCAGATTTGAGGTCAGGTTCTCCTGACTCCAGGGTCGGTGCTCTATTCACCTAGCTGCCCTCATGGCCCTCTTTTAAATAACTCGTTTCTGGGGGGTGGAGCCAAGATGGCAGTGTAGAAGCAGGAAAGCACCGCAGCTCCCACACAAACATGCTAGAAACTCATAAAATGGGACTCTAAAACAGATTTTCAAGCTCCAAAACTCTCCAAAAGACAGAAAACACATCTGTTGCTACAGGCAGCTCAACAGGTGGGGCTCTTCACAGCAGTCTGTGAGCTGCCGGCCAAAACCCTGGCCAGGTGAGGCCCTGGGGCAGACAGGCAGAGCCCAGTCTATAGGAGAGCAGATTGCCTGCACTGGAGGCACAGTTATCACATTTATCAGGCTAGAAGAAAAAAAAAAGGCTAAGAGAAAGGTCAGTGGATTTTGCTAAATTTGGGGAAGAGCAGGTCTGGCCAAACTGCTCCCAGAGCAAGGAAGCAGCGGGAGGCCGCTGTGGCAGCAGGAATGGAGCAGCAGCGGCCTCCACTGGGCTGCTTCAGAGCCCTTGGCCTGCAGATAGCAGGGGGGCTGAGGCGATTGATCAGGGCCAAGGGCTCTTGCATTGAGCGGCCTGGATCTGGATCATGGTCTTGAGTGGTGGTCCTGGTGTGTGCTTTCAGTGAGCCAAAACTGGGGGGCTGCAGCACCCCACTAATAGCTCCAGCAGCTGTGAAGTCCCCAGTGATTTGGGACAGAGCTTTCCCCCTCCAGGAAGCAGAGTTCCACAGAGCTAAAAAACCAAGCAATTAATAGACTGGCCAACATGAGAAAAAGGAA
>CM053601.1:149406937-149427169 GCA_028646575.1 Pseudocheirus occidentalis | reverse complement strand
AGTTAGAGGGGCGTTGGAGGAGGACATAAAAGGGAACAGATTGTGGGAGGGGCTTTACCGTGGGATCACTGTTTTGGGCTTGGGGATAGGGGAAAGAAGGGGAGAAAATTTGTAACTCAAAACTGGAAATGACAAGAAAATAAATAAAAATAAAAATAAAAATAAAAAAATAAATAAATAACTCGTTTCCTCCTACCTCACTTATGACCAAGAGGGAAAGCTACAGTCTCAAGACTGGTCTTTTGGTTTCAGAATGATGGACATCAGGTCCTGATTCTGAGAGCAGCTATAGGTCTCTGAGCATCAAGGTCAGAGCTGGATCACACATGTACACCACCGACTAGGTTCAAACTATACTAGGGAGGGCTGATGATCAAATTACAAACAATAAAATCCCAATCTTTCTTCAGTTACAGCAAGGAATGATAGAGCTGATTCTCCGCAAGAGCTCACTGAGGAAGGAAACAACTAAGAATCTAACTATATCCCAGGGAGGAATATTTTAGATAATTGAAAACTCTACAGTTGGGTTAATAAAATCCACATCACAAGGTCACAATTCTTGTGAAAAAGATCTGGGAGTCCTGGTGCAGTGCAAGCTGAGTAAGAGTTATCAGTGAGACACAGCAATTTGCTTCCTCCCCCAAACTAATGTAATATTTGGATGAATTGAACTGTTTGCCAAGCTGGTGGAGGATGCCACAGAGTCAGATGTCCTGGATGAAGTCTTATCCTCCTCAGTCCAGAGACAGAGTGTCCAAAACAAAGGAGATGAAGTCCCCTTATCTGGGGAATTGTATTCAGTTGTCTGAGTATTTTAGGAATGAATGAAAAATTGGATAGTTTCCAGAGGTGTCATGCAGGATAGCTAGGAAACTAGAAATCAGAAAAAAAAAGAAAACCATTTGAAGGAACTGAAGTTGTCTAGTGTAAAAAGAAGATTTAGGGGAAGATCATAATTTTCAAGTACTTGATGGCCTGTCATATGGAAGAGTGATTAGCCTTGTTAGATTTGACCCCAGAGGACAGAGCTTAGGTAGGAATGAACAGTGCCCAGAGGCAGATTTGAGCTCAGACTAAGGAAGAATTTCTGAATCACTTAGACCATTTCAAAGACAGATTAGGCTTCCCAACCAGGTAGTGAGTTTCTCAAGCAGAGGTTGGGGTATCTAAGGGTATCTTAGAAGGAATTCCTATTCAGGTACAGGTTGGACTAGAACCATGGAATCCCTAGGTTTCAGAGAGTTTTCCTTCTATTTGACAGAAGCTGCAGGTCAATTTCCTTCCCTTCTCCCACCATCCCTATATAGTACATCCCCTCCCTGCCCCCATGTTGTCTATAGCTTTGGGTCTCTCAACCATTCCCGAGCAAATGGGCAATGAGGTCTCTAGCCTTTGCTAAGAGGCTTCAATATATCTTGGCTGCCAGATCATGACTACATGGGAATCCTAGGGATCCCTATTGAACGGCATTTCAGTGAGTTCAGGACTATCCCATCTGGACAGAAACAAGATAGTCAACACGGGGAAAGAAGAGGAAAACATAGAGTTTTTTTTACTTTTCTGAACGGTGACTGGTAAACCACCATCCTCTTCAGCATTTCCTGTGGCTGCCAAAGAAAAGAACATTTCCAAACTGGATGTTAACCACTTGACCCAGTCCACATGTGTGTGTGTGTGTGTGTGTGTGTGTGTGTGTGTGTGTGTGTGTGTGTGTGTAAAATAAAGACCTGCCTGCCCCCTAGTGTCAGATGCCCACTCCCCAACCCTTCTAGGTGGGACCCAGATCAGAGGCAGCCACTCCTCCCAACAGCTGTGGCTGAAGTCCCTGGATCCCTAGCCAAGGGCAGGACTACTCCTAAAGGCAATTTCCTTACTTTGATCAAAGCCTGATTTCTTTTGTGGTCATACTGATTTCCTTCAGGCTCTGACCTGTGTTAATCCACAAAAGCTGCCCAAAGTTATGTAAAAGGATATATGACTGAATTAATTGCCAAACATGAGGCCTATGCTTAAAAAAAAAGCTTTCATACACTGAGTGAACTTTTCTCCTCTGGAAGCTGATACAACAATTAAAACCAAAAATAATCTAAGTGATGATACATAACCTTTCCTGACATTTGGGTAGGGGTTCTTGGAAAGTTAAACAGAAAATGCTTTCACTGATTTTGTTAGACTAAGTGGATAAGTACCCAATTGATAATATGATGCACGTAGAACTGGAGAATTCTTCTAGAATACACCATGTATATGGGTAGGGTGATTCTATATGTAGGACAACCATTCATGACTGGGGGTGTGTGAGTGTGAGTGGGACCCCAGTTCCTTGGCCACCATTGATAGGGTGGGGTGAGGGGTTTCAAGGCACATCTGTCCTCTCTTATCTCTCTAGTGCACCTACATACAGTCATTCAACAAGCATTTACTAACTCTGCTGGGCACTGGAGATACAAAGACAAAAGAAAAATACTCCCTGCCCTCAAGGAGTTTGTATTCTTCATGGGACCCCCAGTACTGGTAAAGTTAATTGAACAGAGGAAGTAAATTTGCTTCAAGTATATCTCTGGACCATCACAAATGTGATGCCTTTTTAAGGTGTGGAGAGGGGCCATGCTTCTTGATGTCTATATCAGCAGAAGACAGGCTCTAGTGGATGGCACCAAGATGAAAAAAATTTTGGCCATGAGCTGGTGATAGATCATTTGTCTACTATCCACGCACCAACCTAGATAAGTTCAGAGAAGTTATCGCCAAAGGATTGGCTACCTGGTGATGAGGGTTATTTTTGTTGGATTTTAGGATTTGGGGTTTGGTTTGGTTTGGGTTTTTTTGGCTATGGCAGCTCATGAAATCATCTAACTGAAGTGGAGAAGTTATAATCTGTATCAATGGAGGAACTCACACCAACAAAATCATGGATTCCTTAAGCATTTCCCTGGCAAGGTCAGGGTGCTTAGAATTGCTAACAGAGGAGACTATTCTAATTGGAAATTTAGTGGACTGATCTTCAAACACTTGATGTGGGTCTCATCACACCAATATGTCCTCACACACAGGACTTGGAAGTGATGGCTCCTGGCCAGGGAGCATGGTAGGTCATATTGGCCGATTTCCCCTGGAATTGGGATCCATTCCCACTGCAGTAAGAGCCTGCTTTTCATCTGCAGGACAGTGGCCTGCATCTCAGGATCTGGATCAGAGGGTGCAGCCCACACAGGGAACTGAAGGGGCTTACCAAGACCTCGGATCTGACCACTGGCCTGCCAACGAAGTTGAAGTCATAAGGAATCATGATGGGTTTGGAGATGGTGGACACACCTGGGCCTCGCGGGGGCATCGGACTCGGACAAAGTGGCTAGGAAGGGTCAATTCAAGAGAGAGTCTCACTTGGTGGCTGCAGGGGCAGCCTGGCCCATTCACAGCACTGATGGCAACCTTGCCATGTCCATGCATACCCACAGAGCTAGTCTGGGTCACTGCTCCTGCTTACCCTTGGAGGCTGGACTCTTATAGCATACAGAGAAGAATAAAGGTGACCTCAGAGAGGCCACATTCAGCACCTCCTGGAATGGAGCTCAAAGCTACTGGGAGGATCCTCAGAGCTGAATGCCCTAGACTGGAACTTCTCAGTGACTGACTATTCTCTGCTGAGCTCCAGTCTGACCCTATTCCTGAAGAAGGTATCCCGAAAGACTCCTCTGCTCCACTGTGGCAAGAATGCCTCTTCTCCAGAGGACTCCTTTACTGGGGAAGTTATTACTCTTACTGGCATGGAGGATCACCACATTTAAAGCCAGAAGAGGCATCAGCAAATACAGTATTATTAATGTATTATTAATAAGTACATTATGCTTATGTCATTATTATTAATAAATACATTATACTTATAATATTATTAATTAATTATTAATCACTGGAAGATAGTTTACCTCCTCACATTTTGCAAACAAGGGAACTGAAGACCCATAACTTTAGAGCTGGAAGCAATCTTAGGGGCCATCAAGTCCAAGTCCCTCATTTTTAAGATAGGGAAACTGAGATAGAAAGAAATTCAATGACTTGCCCAGGATGATACAGCTGGTAAATATTTTAGGCATGATTTAAAAGCAAGTTCTTCCTGATTTCCAAGTCTGTTGCTGATGTGACCTCCCCCAAATCTCAGGAGACATCAATGGCAGAGCCAGGATTTGGACCCAGATCTTCCAACTCCAAATCGAGGGCACTGGTTACTCTGTTGTATTGTTTTAGTACTCTGTAGTTTACAGAGTGCCTTCCCTTGCACCATTCCCATGAGTTAGATAGCACAAGCATTATCATGCTCATTTTATAGGTGAGGAACCTGAGGCTCAGAATCACATAGTGTCAGAGGGGGAATTTGAACTCAGATCTTCCGACTCCAGGTCTAGTACTATTTCAAGTACTTGGAATGCTTCCCTTTAGTGGTACTCTAGTGCTGCTCTCTCCTGTTTTTTGGATGAGGAGACTGAGGCCCAGAATGTTGAAGTGACTTGGCCCATTGTCACATGGGTAGTGATAAAACTAGAAGACTGATCTATAAATGGGCTTTTTGCTTCCAAGGTGAGAATATAAAACAGTAGTTCTCAACCTGTGGGTTATGTTCAGTTTGTAACAATGAAAATACATTCTGCATATCAGATAGGTTCATAACAGCAGCAAAATTACAGTTATGAAGTAGCAATGAAAATCATTTTCCTCTTGGGGGTCACCAAAACATGAGGAACTGTATTAAAGGATTGTGGCATTAGGAAGGTTGAGAACCACTGATATAAAGGGAGAGGAAAAAGGGTTGTTCCTGGGAAGGCTTCACGGGGCAGCCCTGGTCCCCCTCTACTCAGAGAACCTTTGTAGGACTTCATTAATATGGCCCTTGCTTGTTTGAATATGGGACCAAGAAGGGCTGGGGAGCATAATGCATAAATTAACATTCCTGTGGCTGTTCAGGGCTTTGGATGGAGGAAAGCTCCCTGAGGGAGATGCCAGCCACAGATGGAGTATAAGGTCAAGTTTTGACCAAAATGCCCAATGGTAGGCATAAAAGATTGGGCAGACTGTGCAGGTGGCAACAGCTCTACCAAGTGGCTACGAGGCTGGGTTGCCCATTGCCCATCCACAACACCCTGAGCCCGAGGGCATAGTAACTACATCTAGGGCCCATGAGGCTCGGCAGACAGCTTTGCTCTTGGCCAAAGTGAAGATAAATATGGAGCCTTCTATTGTTCTTTGTTCTTAATATATATAAAAATCTCCACCCTTCAAAAACAATCAGTTCCAGCCACTTAAACAGTGAGACTGTTGATCAGCCTTTCAGAAATTCCAATACCAGAAGTTCTTTAAGCTTCTTTTCGTGCTGAGAGTCCCCAACGTCAACAAAGTCAAGGCCTTTGGAAGGAGGGCTTCTTATCATTCAGACACATTTCTTTGGGGACTGGAAGCCTTGCCCTGTGAAAACATGTTAGAATACGAAAGCCCTAACACAGAGATCATGTTGGCCGCCTGAAGACAGGAATTGTTTCATTTTTGTCTTTGCATCTCTATTGCCCAGTATGGTGCCTTGGAGACCTTTTCTTTCCTTTTTTTTTCCTGACCTGTGATTCCATCAGTGCTGCAGGTGAGAAAATTCCCTTTGCCAATGCAGATTAGCAACCACTGGGCAATTTGTAGCCTTAGAGAGTGGACTAGAACACTGGAAAGTTAAGTGATTTGCCCAAGGTTACACAGTCAGTATGTGTCAGAGGTGGGGACTCAAACCCACATCCTTCTGACTCCAGAAACTAGCTCTCTATCCTCTATGACAAGTATCTTCCATTGTGTCTGGCACATGTGAGATCCTGGGTTCTATCCCTGGCAATTCCATTTGCTCTTGATGCTGGAGGCTTCAGAATCAAGCAGGTCTTTTCATCCAGAATGCTGTTTAAAAAATCTACTTGGCTCAGTGGATAGAGAAGCTTTCACTTCATACATGCTTGCTGAATGAACGAATGAATCTAATTCAACCTCCTCATTTGACAGTAGAGGAAACTGAGGCACAGAAAAGAGTGGAGACTCCCTCAAGGTCATACAAATTAGTGGGATAAACAGGATGGAACCCAAGTCTCCTGACTCCCTGGTCATCATAGTAGAGCAAACTCAATTTGGGACTCTGAGACCTGGGTCAGAATCCCAGCTCTGCCTTTCCTGCCCATGTGACCTTGGCAAAGTGACCTCAGTGCTCTGGGTCTCAGTTTCCTCATCAGTAAAATGAGCATCAAAACGTAATTTCTAAGGTCAAACGCAAGGGTCCTCCCAGGTCTTAAGTCTTTGACTATTTCTATATATTCAATCTGACTGCACAGACCCTCCTAAGGACTTTGGATAAATGCATAACTTTGATTCTTTCTTGCTATATGAACATTGTGCCATTCCTGTTGGTGCTGCTATCTCAGATAGGGGCAGGTCTCCCGCTTATTTTGACAGCATGCTAAGTATGAGGACAACCCTCAAAGTAGCAGGAGGGTGTCTGTCCCTCTATGCCACACTCTCATCCACCCTCCTAGCAAATTTCACCTCACTACCTGGCCTTGCTTTGGGTATAGAGTCTAGGGTTGTGACTTCCAGGCTCACATCCTTACTCACCAAAATGGAAACTATTCAGAGGAGGTCTAGAGCTATTTGCTTGCGAGCAGTGTTGTCTTAACTGGTTCCTGGTTGTCCCCCACATGGCACACCCACAACCCTTGTCCTTCCCTCTAGCCATCACTCATCATCATCATCATCATCGTCATCACCAGCATCATCATCATCACCATTGCCATTGCCATCATCATCTGCCAGATCATGCAGGGACCCAAATTCATGCAGGGAGGGGTCAATAAAAAAACCTCCCACCATTTGATGCACACATCTCTAAAAGAAACTCCCCTCCCCTTGCTGGTAAGGGCAGGTCTGATATCTTGCCACAGACTATACCTCATAGAGCCATTCTATTTCTTCTAGGATTGTCTTTTCCCTAGGAATCTGATTTGTCTACAAGTGATTCAGGAATGACTAAAAGAATCAAGTTGACTATCTCTTATTCCCTAAAAAATGTCACACATTCACGATGCCCCCCCCAGATTGAAAAAAAGAAATATCTGAATTTTGGGTACTCATTTTGAAAATTTCAAAATTACTGGATTTCAGAGCTGGAAAGGACTTTAGTTAACATTTAGTCCAGAGATGTCAAACTCACTGGTTAATGGGGCTGGATCAGGTTGAAATATAAATAGAAAATGTTTAATAAAATAAATAAAAATGCAAAACAACATGGATATTAAGATGAGAGCCCCCAGAGATCTCTTTCTGAATTTGACTCCACTAGTCAAGTCCATTGGTTCCCAAACTCCATTTGGGAAGGATTCCTAACCTGGATTCCATAAACTTTTTAAATATACATTTTAATAGCTATGTTTCAATTTAATTGATTTTCTTTGTGATCCTTACAAATTTTCTTTTATTATTATTTATTATATATTCTTTTATTATTATTATTGAGAAAGGATCCATAAGTTATCAGTGGAATCTAAGAAACAAAGAAGGTTAATAATTCCTGGTTTATTGGATAGTAAGGCATCTATGAATCAAGATTTTGTCATGATGTGTTTTCCCAGATGCTAATAATGCAGTGAGAGGGGTTTGCGGAATATGGAATTAAAAGAGGGTGCTGGCATTTGAAAAGGTTGAGAACCACTGACCTAATCCAACCCTTTCATTTTACAGAGGGGCACTCTGAAGCCCCAAGAGATAAATGGCTTTCCCAAGGTCATACAAGTAAGGTTTCATTTGAACCCTTTCCTCTTAGGCTGGGAATTAACCAGGAACTTTTGGTGAATATACTTCTAGCTATATAATTCTAGCATTAATACTGGAATATAGTCACTACATCCTTCGAAAGGTTAAGATTTGTTTTTAATGTATTTTGTTTTCTGGGGAGTGATTTCTCATATTTACAACCTGCTGGACTGTGACAAGTAGCTGACATTGACCAAAAAGCTTTGACTCTTAGTTAATATGGCCTTGCAATTAAATGCCAAAAGTTTGTGGCCCACACCAACCTGGCCCTTCCAAGAAGAATCATAGGGAGAGGAGTGAATGACAACTTGCAAGCATGAACTGTCCCATCACCTTCAGCAGATAGTATAAACATGCAGCACGCACACAGCAACATATGGATACTGTGGGTACTTTAGGAAAATAAAGGGCAGTATCTTCTCTTGACTTTTCAGAGGTACTCTAAAGGAGAGAAGCCAAAGGAGTCTCCCAGGCATGCCATGCTGAGTGCAGTGTGTACCTTTGGAGTTAGAGGGAAGCTCCGTTCAGGGAGGGGGGGGCTCACGGGCCTCCCGCTATAATTCTTTAGCTCCCAGTCCTCCACAGGTTCAGTTGAATCTCCAGAATGGAGACCATGGCTAACTAGAGCCTCTTCCAAGGCAGAAGGGAGTGAGCGGGATAGATTGAGGTCCAGAGTGGGAACTGACGGAGGAGGAGGGAGTGGGGGTGGTGGGCGACGTACCCAAGTGGAAGAGGAGGATGCCTGGCCAGCTGGTACAATGACAGGGGGTGCTGAGACCTTGGAAGGTAAGTTAGGGGTTGGGGGATGGGGCATCACGGGCAATGCAGAAGGCGGAGGTAGAGGAGACGGGCGCTTGGGGGGATAATAGAACATGTCCAGGGGAATGTCATCGAGATCAGTGGTATGGAGGTGCAGGCCACCGGCAAAGCGTCGCAGGGGTGGGGCCAGGAGCGTCACGGAAGATGGGGGACTGGTGGTCATCTGGGGGAATGAAAAATCATGGGCTTTTTCAGTCTCAGTGCAGGTCAACAGGGAGATAGACATACCAGAGACCTGCCCTGCACAGAACTCATGGTGATATCTAGCTATAATATCAGTGTGTCTGGGGACAAAGACCTTACCATCTACAGAACAGTCTTCACTAAATTAACTCAAGCGTGGCATGTATTGCCGGGAGTGGAGGTCAGATCCAAATTTCAGTGATTACAGAGTGATACCACATGGCCATTCTAGGTGGGAAATTGTATTAACTGGCTCCTGTAAGGGATTTGTGGCTAAGCCTAGTATTCTGTCTGCTAGCAGCTCCAAGACTATGACCAAGATGGTTCCCAAAGGTAATCAGGATGAAATGGCTGGTATGTGAGTGTGTGTGTGTGTGTGTGTGTGTGTGTGTGTGTGTGTGTGTGCACGCATGTGTAATAATTGCTGCCTGCTGGTGCTCTGTGTCTACCCTGATGTGGACACAGGTAATAAGGACCTCCTCACACCCCTGGGAGTTATGTATCCTGCAGCTCTGCAAGGTCATGATTGAGACATAGGTCATTGCTGTAACTCCCAGGGAGGCAGCACCAATCTTGTGATGGTGGAGAGACTGTGCACCTCTGGGACCAATGTTGCTCAAGTCATTGTCAATGCCTCAGTGGCCTTAGAACTTCTGCAACTCCTGGGACACTTGGGCAGAACAGCCACTCTGGCTAAGTGGTGGCTGAAATAAAACCGCTACTTAAGAAAGTAGGGTGTATATTGGAGGAGGGAGTGCATCTCCAAATGGTCATTTAGAGCCTGGCTACAGATTCACCAGCAGGAGAAAGTAGCTTACTTCTAAGAAAGGAATTTAGCAGAGCTGGGATAATAGAATCAACCATGGTTGATACAAGGCCTTGGGAGTTTTGGGTGTCTAGTACCTAATTTAATTTGTTCTCTTGTACTCATCTGAGCCTTCAAAGAGGATCCTTGCCTGGGGCTGTGAGCTTCTGGACTTCCAGAAGAATGGCAGGTGAACTCTTTCTCATGAGAAAAGGGTTGGCTCAACTTGAATCTGCGGACCAGTGTTGTAGGATTTTAGAACCGGAATGGGCTTAAGATTGCTGATGTATGATAATCAGATGGGTTTTAGGAAGTCTTCCCTTCTAATTGTCTTTGCTTTATCTCATTTTGCTGCTAATGCCTAAAATTCCACCATTTTAGTTTTTAGAGCAATGCAATGGCCCCCATAAAAAAATGCCATTAGCCTTGGGAGGGATAACCCAATTATCTGTCACTCATTATCACCTTATCTAGAACTGATCCATCTGCTCCTTTGTAGAAATTGGGTGAGAGGAAGGGGTTCTGGGTAGTCAGGAGGTGGGATGCTCCCATGGATCTGGGAGCAAAGTTCAGACACTGCTGCTAATGGGACTAGCCCAGGGAAGGAGAAAGGGAAGCTACTAGGCCTGCCAAGTGTATGATCACAGAAGGCAAGGTGTGTCCACACAGCACTCAGAACAAAGTGGTCTGTTACCTCTGAAAGCTCGTTCTCTGCGGAGGAGATCTGCTCTAAGCGGGTCTGACAAAGCCTTTCCACCCAGTATTGAATCTTTTCCGATTCCTCTAGGTCTTCTCGCTCAGTCTCCGACACCTGGGCCACAGGACCACCACACAAAGATCGTGAATACCGCCCTTTCAAACACATGCAGCTTTAAGTCACAAAGAACTAGGTTCTCAAAAGGTCTCCAGGGACTAGAGACTGCCCAGAACTGTCTCTGGATCTCATAGGAACTCTCATAGGATCATGGAACCACAGATTTAAAGTTGAAATGAAATCTAGAGACCATCTGGTCCAAGTCATTCACTTTAGAGATGAGGATGCTGAAGACCAGAGAAATGATATACCCAAGGTCATAAGATAAGTAAGTAGCAGAGTCAGGATTTGAACCTATTCCCTTTGACTCCAAACCCAGGGCTCTTTCCACTGCCCCACTCTCTACTTAGCAACTTTGGCATTTTGGTTCCCAGAACTGTTAGCAAGAAGCAGACTGGTATTATTTTCAGTAGCCAGGGGAGTGAGTTAAGATCACTCAATCCCATCTATTTGCTATGTGACTCTGCTTGGGTATGCCTTGGGGGAAGGTGGACTAACCTCAGACCTACATCCTGGCCAGGTGTAGCATAACCTCAGATTTATATTCTAGTCAGAAGGTGAAAGTGCTAAGACTAGTAGCTAGACATATTCTGGGAACAGTTTAGGGGAACAAATGCTAGACCAGGGGTGGGGAACCTTCACATATGGCCCTCTAGGTCCTCAAGTGCAGACCTTTGGCTGAATCCAAACTTAATTGTTCTGTGAAGTTTGGATTTGGTCAAAGGGTGGTACTTGAGGACCTAGAGGGCTACATGTAGCCTTGAGGCCGAAGGTTCCCTGCCCATGTTCTAGACTAACTCCAAGGAGGGATAGCCTTAGACCTAGATCCTAGAGGGGCGGGAATTTAGCCCCTGGTAGGCTAGCTCAGCACCAGAAAACATGACATGTACCTCCTGGGCCAGCCGGTTGATCTTCAGCTGCTTTTCCTTTTCCAGCATCTCTTCCTTCTCCTTATAAAGCTTTTGCTCAAATTCAATCTCCTTCTTGTGTTTCCTCAGCTCCTGCAGGCTGTCATGCTTAGATTTCTTCTTGTCTTTCCCTTTCTGGGAGGGTGCAATATGGTTTGTGTACCAGCACATTATGGCACACGGGAAGGGAGGTGTCCACTCTAAAAGGTCCACCACCA
Organism: Pseudocheirus occidentalis; assembly: GCA_028646575.1. Classification (NCBI taxonomy): domain Eukaryota; kingdom Metazoa; phylum Chordata; class Mammalia; order Diprotodontia; family Pseudocheiridae; genus Pseudocheirus; species Pseudocheirus occidentalis. The sequence goes on along the minus strand of CM053601.1, from coordinate 149,415,595 downwards.
AAAACACAGCCAAACCCTCAAGAACAGGTTCTCCTATCCATTCAGGGTCTGTCCCTCAGCTCACTCCCTTTTGTATGAACCACAGGGCTACCTGTAGGGATACAGGATCTAGAGGTACCATACATATCTCAGCTGTGGGAGAGCCTCTGGCCACTTGCACTGCTCCTTGGTTTATCAAAGAACAATACTTAGGAGTCAGAGAAGTTAGAGGCCATAGGGACCATAGATACAAATCTGGAAGGGACCGTGGAGATCATCTAATTCTCAGCGTCTTCATCTGTGAAGTGAGATGGGGAAACCTGCCCAGGGTGACCTGAGGCAGTGCCCTTCCAGGAGACACCCAGAAAATTTTGAAGACTTGGCAAACCTTGGCCAAGAGGAGCTTCTGGCCACAGTAAGAGAAGGGTGGAATGGGCCAAAGCCATATATTTGTATTTGTGTGACAGAACTGCCTTCCTGGCCTTGAGGACTCAGTTTGTCTCTCCTGGCTTCAAGTGAAAAACTTAGTTTTTTTCTACTTGAAGCATCAAGAGTTTGGAGTTAGTAGATGAGAATTGGGGGGGGGTGGGTAAGCAACAATGAGGCTAAGTTACAGCTGAGAGCTCCTGGGTTGTTTACCCAGAAAGGTTAGGTTTGAAGTTTTTATTTTCAGTAGGGGATCAGGGGCAAGTAAAAATCCCAATGAATTCAGTATTGGTAGACTTTCTAGCTTTTTCTCCCAGGGGGTCTGAGGGTGGGTGAAGCTACCTACAGAGGGAGGAGGTGTTTGATGGGGAGGGGAAAGAGATGCAATCCAGGATCACTCCACAGCACACAGATGAAGAAAACAGCTCATAGGAGAGGTATAGACGGAAGGATGGACCAAAATGAGGAGGGTACTAGGTGGCAGATCATAGAATCTCAGTTGGAAGAGACCCCAGAGGTCACTTATTTCAACCACCTGTCCATCAACTGTATCTCTGATAGAGACTCATGAAGTCTGTGTTTGAATAGCTCCAGTGACAGACTTTGAACTAATTCTGTAAATGAACATCTTCCCCACACTTGCTCAGGTTCTGAGCCAGGAATCTGCAACTGGACTGAAATCCTACTTTTTTTTTAGTCAGAGGAGTCAGACAAAAGTAAAGCTGATGTGTCACCGCAGATGTCTGAATCAGTCTTCGTCCCTCTTTGTTCCTGCGTGAGGACAACTTCAGGCAAGTGGATCACAGACATTTCTCTTCAGTTTTTGTGTGGGGCTCAGAATCTGGCTTCCACTCACATCACTTTTTAGGCTCCCTTAGTTTTAGACCCCAAATAGGATCACCCCTTTGCATTTTCTTGAGTGCCCATCATAAAGCATCCCTGCTGTCACTCCATCTCTGGCTGTTACATTACTCAATCCCATTTTGGGTCACCAGACTTGGCTGGCTCTGAATGACTTTTGGCTATTTCCAAAAGTTGAATCCACCCAAAAAAGGAGTAGTATTTGTTACAAATAGAGAGACTTAAAAGAATGTTCTGCTGGCCCTGATAGCAATTCCAGAAGGGTTCAGAAATAGTCTGAACGATGTCAGCATTGCTGGGACATATGTGCATGTCCCCCGAGGAGACTACTTTGAAGTTGTTACTGTTCTCTTAGATGATTTAATTCTTGTGTGTACATTTGAAAATGCAGTGACTTTACTTTATAGTTATGTCAGGCCAAGGGGAAGGCAGTGAATTTCCACAGACCATAGGACAGGGTATAGTGCATTTGTCTGTAGCTGCAGAACATCAAGCCTTTGGGGTCTGTAATGTGTAATCAAGGACTCTGGGATTTCAACCATCCCTTTCTTTCCTCTAGCTAGTCTAGATCTGGAATAATTCTTATTTTAAATGTAAATTATTTGTCTTATTCCTCTTGCAAAAAAAGAAAAATATTCAAGGGAATATAATATTTCCACTTTACTGACATGGAAACTGAGGTAGGAAGAGGGGAAGAGATATTGTGTGCCTTGCTTGGGGTCACAGAGGCACCAGAGATTCTGTTTCTGGAAGACAGCCTTCTTGAGGAAGTATGTCCTAATTTTCACTGGGATATGATTTTCAGATACCAAGTTATGTTGACTCAATGTCACTGATATTAGCAGAAACATTTCTCTAATCTGCTGTCAGGAGATTTAAGAAAGACAAAGGACAATAGAATCTCAGAAGCCAGACACTGAGCAATAATACTGGGATATAAAATTAAAGGGCTTAATTAATAACAGGAGAGATGCTTTAGGATGGGCCCTCAATATGATAGCCCTGAGTGGTTAGAGGCTTCAATATCTCTGGTGGCATTGGCTTTGACACAGAAATCCCCTGGGTCTCCATAATCTGGCCGACTGCCACAGCTCTGATCCCACTAGTTTACAGCCTGTCACTTAGTGTTTATTTCCCTTTGCCTGCCTCCAGTCTGGTCTCTGCTTCCAATCTTGCCCTACTGAGAAAAAATCCAAAGTCCCTTAAGCCACCCTGGTCCCTGTTCTTATCAGGATGCAAGGCTGGTAAACAGAGGAAGTATAATAATGAAGATGAGTCAAGAGACGCAGAGCACTTTGAGGTTTGTAAAGCACTTGAGATATATTAATTCAGTCAATTCTCACAAACACCCCTTGAAGGACTATTATTTTACAGGTGAAGAAAGTAGGCTAAGAGCAGTTAAGTGCCTTGTCCGAGGTTGTATGGCTGGTAAGTGTCTAGGGCAGGATGGAATTCTGGCTCCCAAACCAGTACTCTTTCCACTATGCTACCTACCTCCACATAACTAATACTGACGTTAACTGAATGACCATAATTCACACTTTTGCAGTATCAGTTATTAATGGCTACATATGAATCCCTCCTCCGCCTCAGTGACATCCCCAGCCAACATCAGCATGCCATTCAGAGGAAGGAGGGCTCTGGAGAATGTTCAAAGTGTGCCAATAGGAGAGAGAAAAGACAGGCGATATGAAAGCCCCAAATTCCATAGCAAACTTGGCCCTCAGTCCTCCCTACCTTTCTGATGGTTGGGAATTTGCCTTCGTACCGATAAAACCAACCAAAAGCTAGAAACAAAGAACAAGGCAGTAAGATAAATGTCCAGAGTGGTCAGAACACATCCATTGGCAACTGCGGGAAATTAGTTTTCGAGGAAACATGAGGCATTTGTAACGCAAAGAACAGCAGGCGTGGTGTCAGCACATAAACAGGAGCATGGCCTCTGACTATGGGCCTTGAACTCACCTAAAAATATCTGGTTTGCAAGCCTGGCCCCGCGGGACTACTTGAAGAGTTCTTTGTCCTGGGGCCAAAGCTCTGCTCAAGTTGTCTCTGGCTGGCATTAGATGTAGGTGCCAGGAGATCAAAGACTAAATATTGGAAGATTATTTGTGTTTCTTCCCCTAAACCAGAACCAGCCAGCAAATACAAAAGGTGATTAAAAGAAAAGCAATTCTTTCCCTGGCCCTCCACCAGATGGGCCACTGATTCAAGAGATGCCTCTACATCCCATTGTCAATGAATGCATTTGAGAGCAGTCAGGGTCCTGCATACCACAGGGCAAAGTTCCTCGGGTTCTCCTACAGTGATTTTCAACATTTAAAGACACGATACTGATTAGAGTTAGATCTAAGGGGTAAAGGGGTAAATTGATTAGGTGGTCCCTGGCTGATATTCTACCCATAAGAGTTTTAACTAGAGTGGAGTGAAGGGGCTAGGGGCAAGGAGTATAAGGACACTTTCCTGAAGTGGTTTGAAGACTGTGGAGCTATTGTCTACACTGCTTAGAGAAGAAGGTTTACAAAAAATAGAACACCCAGGCCTCTCGTTCTGGAAAGTCAGATGACAAGAGGCCTAACCCAACAAGGACTTTGAGCTTCTTCCAGGCAGGGCCCACATCAGCTGCTCTGCCTGCCTCTGCCCCAGAAGGCCATTGAACTGAATTACCAGTTAGTATATACTGCCTGCCCTGAGACCCAGGGTCCAAGCTGACTGTCAGGAGGAAGCAAGATGCGGTAAGCATTAGCGTCAGGCTGGTAGGGAGCTAAGCCGGGACTGCCAACCTGCACTCGCTGATTCTCCGTCCCTCCATTCAGGTCATCAGCATGTGGCGGAGACTCCACTGCCTGTTCATCTACTAGGGAAACAGAGGAGGAAGGAAATGAGGAGGAATGGACTTCAGAGATAATTCAGGGCAGCCTGGAGGGTGCAGGGAAGAAGACCTACTTCAGGAACCAAGGGGAGACTAGGAGCACAGGATTCCAGAAGAACAATGGAGTTAGAATTAGGGGATGGGGAACTAGAGCTGAGAATTTCGGGTTCTGGTTCTAGGCTGGGCTGCTCATTCAGTGCGAGGTCATAGAAGTTTTTTTAACCATTGACTGATGACTTTCCTACTTGTAAAACAAGATGCTAACTCTACCAGCTTTTAGAGGATGAAGGTGCCCAGATGCACGAGAAATTTCTTGGGACTCTGGGCTATAATTTGGGAGCTGGAGAATAGGTGGAGATCTGAATATGGTGAATGTAATTAACACTGATTCATAGACCGAGAACTGGAAGGGACCTCAGAGGCCATCTGGTCCAGCCTCCTTGAGGACTTATGGTGACTTTCCCAAGGTCTCCAAAACTTTTTCATCACTCTTCCCCAAGGTTTCTCTCTCACTAAGGGGCATTCTGAGTTGTTTGCTACATATAGAGAATGGGTAACCTTGGGGGTGATTAATAGGAGAGTAATCAAATATCAGGTTTTAAACCAATGCTTAAATGAATGAGTCTCCATCCTGAGAGCTCCCCAGGAAGGGTGTAGCCATCATCCAAATCAGATGGCTTGGATCTCTGGAGGCAGGAGGTGGGACCCCAGCCTTTCCTATCATCCCTCTTTCAGGGGAAGGAAAAACTTCCTGATGGAAGCTGCAACCTAGCTTTCCTTAGAAATGTTCATGTTCCTGCTGAGTCAGACAAGGAGTAGTTGGATGCCTGGCAGGGCAGCTATGAAAACCTTGGGGGAGGCTGAAAGCAACTCCTCCCTTCCAGTTGTTAATTTGTAAAACAGTATATACGTCCTTAAATTCCAAAAACTAGAAAACTTATCATACTTCACTTATTCACTCAGTCACTCAGCAAGTAGTTACTAAGGGTAGCACCTTACTAGATGATGAGCTCCTCAACAAGCTTAAATTCTACACTTATCATCTAGGACAATGAGATTTCAGATGCCTTAGAAGCCTTGCTTTTCCCCAGAAACACACACAGACATGCATCCACACTCACTCACAGAGCCTGGACCAGCGCCAGTGATTCTGATTAGGGCTGGAGATATCATGGCCTTATCGGAATGTGTTGGAAATGAGAAAGGGATGAACTGAGCGGACCCAGTTGGGTGACTACATTTCCTGAGTTATTGTCAATCTGGAGTTAAGTGGGTAATGTTCTTGGAGACGGATGGCCAGGCCTGGTATCTTAGCTCATATCAGGAATCTGCAGGAAGCAGCTGCTGAGACTCTTGTTTACAGCCCTAGAAAACATTTATCCTGAGGGGAAAAAAACAAACCAAAAAAACCCCACTTTGCTTTCCCTTCTTCTCCTCAGAAAAGTTTGATTTGGTTAAAAATCTAAATAAACAAATGGCCAGCAAATGGATTTTCATTTGGTTCTTGGCAGAGCATGTCTGTTCAGAAGCCATGGCAGTTTTTACGAAGGCATTGAATTGACCTAGGATTGCCTTCCTGAGAATCAATTAAAATCGATTTCTCCTCTATTAAATCTCTCATTTTACTCCTAAAAGTAAATTAGCTCTAAGTCTTGAGAGCAAGTCATTCATCTGAAACTTATCTCTGACCACATCCCCAACTAATATCAAACACCACTGGGTGTAAGCCTCGTGAATAGAGTTCTTGTCTTCCAGAGACAAAACCAAACCATAATGAGGAGGGCCTTGGTATGGGCAGTCTATAGCCCAGAAGTAGGAATGGGTGCCTTCCTCAGTCCTCATTGCCATTCACCTGTGAGACAGGTGACCCTGAAGGGGTCAGGAGACAGCCTTAACTGAACAGATCACATGGGCAGCAATTGTCTTAGAGGACAAACCAAGTTCTTGGGTCTAAGCTCATGCCAGGCCCAGAGGAGGGCACTGAGTCTGTAGAAGGCTGGGATTTTCCCATGCCAACTAAAAATAACATTACTCACAGCTGCAGGATAAGAATAAAATCATACCCAGCAGTCTTGGAAGATTTCTATGAAGCTGACAATAGTCAAAGCTGCATTTTGCTCCCAAACTATCTTTCCTGTTTTCCAGTCTCCAAAGTTCTGAAAAGCCCATTTTGAGCAGGAAATACCATTTTATGACTTTTCTGAATGATTGCAGGGACAGAAGGAGACTCCAGCTTTGTCCTGGGGTGGACATGGGTAGCTCGGCTCATCCCTAGAGGTAGGGGTGAGGTCAGTTTATAGTGGGCAGGGCAGAGCTAAAGCCAAATTGAGGGCTAGGTACAGACACAGAGGAAAGATCCAAATGTGAATGGGAAGCTGGACAGACATTTAGGAACAAACATTTTTTAGATACTAGGAACCTCCTCCACCATGAAAAAATGTGTGCTATGGGTGACCACGAAGATTAAAGATCTACATGAGACCCACAAGGACCTTGGAGACAGACCATAAGGTTCAATCCCTTTGTTTTGCAGATGATGAGACTGAGGCCCAGTGAGATGCAGTGACTTGTCCACAGTCACACAGGCTGTCTGAGTTCATATTTGAAGTCTAGAGCTCCAGGGCTAATTCTCTTTCTAGACTGCCAAGTGGTGTAATTGGAGAGTTGAAATCTGGCCTCAGATACTTTCTGGCTGTGTGATCCTTAGGCCAGCCATTCAGCCTCAGTTTCCTCAACTGTAAAATGGAGATAATTGCAGCCCCTACCTTGTATGACTGTTGTCTTCACAACAAATCAAATGAGAGAATATTCGTAAAGCACTTAATGACTGGCACACAGTAGGTACCATTTAAGTATTTATTCCCTTTCACTTAGATCAGTGGTTCTCAACCTTCCTAATGCCACGATCCTTTAATACAGTTCCTCATGTTGTGGTGACCCCCCCAACCATAGAATGATTTTTGTTGCTACGTCATAACTGTAATTTTGCTACTGTTATGAATTATAATGTAAATATCTGATACGCAGGATGTATTTTCATTGTTACAAATTGAACATAACCCACAGGTTGAGAACCACTGACTTAGATCCTCAGATCTCCTCAAGTTCTAAGGTTCTACTTACTCCTTGGTTCACTCCTAGAACCAAGAAAGAAGTTGCACAAGAGAAGGCACTATGACTAAGGAAGCCAAGCTTTCTCACTGGTTCCTCAAGCCCACGATCTTGTGGTGCCATTTACAGAGGCAGGAGAGAACTGTGAGAAAACTGTGCCTTCAGTTACCACCCTCTATCACCCTCATTCCTCTCCATACAGTTTACCAGTGTGTAAATGACCCCAGAGTAGGTTTGTAAAACAAAATGCAATAAAAGCGAGACAGGTAAATGCATAGGGCCCCATTCTTGCCTGGAACACATCAGAGGTATTAGTCATGTTGTCTACCCACACACTAGGCTTGCTTCAGTACCAGGAGAACAACATTTCTGGGTGTCTCTGGAAATCAGTGAGTGAAGCTGTTCCCAGGGACTCTCTTAAGCCTTTCTTGGGAATGTGTGGGCCAGATGGACTCTTGGACATTCCTTCCCCCACTCCTCCCCCCACTGTCCTCCCCAAGCTTCTCGTTACCTACATTTTGGCTTGCGTGGTGGCGTGTGTACTTCAGCTGTGATGGTCTTCGGCATCAGCAGCTGTCCCTTTGTACCCCATTCTTCTTCCCACTGCTTCTTGAACCTTTCTTCATCTTCTGTGATCCTAAAGGACCAACAAGACCAGCCTGGGTGACCTGGGCAAACTGAGAGCCTCCCATCCTCAGCTCCTGCCAGTCTGTGCACAGCCAACGGACTCTGACCAAAACACAACTGAGTTGACCATATCTGTTAGACTCACAGATTCAGGGGTCCAATCTAATTCAAGCAGCATTCATTAAGCACCTACTATATGCCATGAGAGGCAGAATAGAATAGTGAATGGAGTAAGCAATAGAGCTAGAAGACCTGAGTTCAAGTTCTACCACTGACACATACTGTGACCCTAAACAGGTTACCTAACCCTTTAGTTCCCCCCAAGGCAACCCTCTAAGATTGTAAATTTCAAATAGAGTGCTAGGATTCATTGGCTGATGGAGTTCCTTCATTTGGGAGCTCTCATAGCAGTGGAATCAGAACTCTAGTCTCTACCTTTACCTTCTTCTGCGGTAGGCACTGTCTGATACTCTGCTGGGCACAGGAGAATACAAAGATAAGTACTGTTGTGATTACAAATAATAACTAACATGTCTATGAAGCTCTAAGGTTTGCAAAGCATTGTGCAAATATTATCTCATCTTATCCTCACAAAAACCCAGAGAAAGAGGTATTATTATTATTGTCATTTTCTAGATGAGGTCAAATTTGAACCCAGGTCCTTTGACTCTACAGCATTGGCCTTTCCACAACATGCCATCCTCAGAGTTTTTCTGATAGTTTTTGAGATTGAGACTGAGAAAGAGAGAGAGAGAGAGAGAGAGAGAGAGAGAGAGAGAGAG
>CM053601.1:149348671-149406437 GCA_028646575.1 Pseudocheirus occidentalis | reverse complement strand
GTGAATGGAATTAGGGTGAACCAACATATATATTTAGAAAGGTATAAAAATCTTCTAAATTCAGAAAGAAATAAGAAGGTAAAATTATAAGGTGGAGGGAGATAGAGGAGGGATTATGGGAAGGGGTGGTAGATTAAGTAACAGGTGAGCAAATTAGTGGATAGAAATAGAGTAAAGGAGTGAGGAGGGATAGGACTAGGGTAAGAAGAACACTGAGGAAAATAAGGAGAAAAATATACAAGTAATTTTAGTTTAGAATGTGAATGGGATTAATTTACCCATAAAATGGAAGCTGATAGCAGATTAAAAATCTGAATTCAACAATGCGTTGCTTTCAGGAAATGATATAAAAAAGGAGAGACAGATACAAAGTAGTATCAGACTTAAACTATATTAGAAGGTGGGATCAGTGTTGAAGTGGAAAATGGATAATTTTGGTTATTTTAAATTAAAAATTTCCTGTATAAATAAACATAAGAATAGAAGGAATAAAGGAAATTGTGTGTGTGTGGGGGGGAAACTCTCATAGACAATCTCCCAGATAGAATGTGATTATGTTGGAATGTTGTCACTTGGGAAATGGTGAACTGGTAGATTTAGAAAAATGTGTAAAATTTAGACTTATGAAGAAAGATGTTATCCACCCTCTGAGAAACAAATGACAGGTAGAAATAAGCATAATGTGGTCTTATGTAAAATTTTTTTTTAGTATATATGTGTATCTGTTTATGTTTGTCTTTGTCTATGTATATATATGTGTGTGCATGTATGTATGTGTGTGTACACATATCTATATACATGCTTAATTATAGCCTTTTTGGTGGGGAGGAAAGGGAAAAATGAAATAAAAAACACACGTAAGAGGATAAAATAAAATATTACAGGGAAGCAAAGATGGATAGCACTGAAAATAATGTATAGCATTTATTATATAGGTTTTCTTGAAATGGAAATTTATTGCTTTATATTGAAGCTTCTCTTATGTTCTGCTGTGCACATAGCAATATTTTTTCTTTTCTTATTTTGTATTTAAGTTTAAAATAAATCTAAAAATTAAAAACAAAACAAAATAAAAGAGGGATTGGAATTATTTCCATAAAACCCCCTAAAGTAAGGGTGGGGAACCTGCAGCCTTGAGGCCACATTCAGCCCTTTGGATCCAAACTTCACAGAACAAATTCCCTTAATAAAAGGATTTGTTCTGTAAACTTGGGTTCAGTCAAAAGGCTGCACCCAAGGACCTATGCTACATGTGGCCTTGAGGCTGCAGGTTCCCCACCCCTGCCCTAAAGGTACCCTCATATCCTTGGTGCAGGAGCTGAAGGCAATGCTGTCTTAAGAGAATCACAGTTAAAAGGCACCGAAGGGCAGCTGACTCTGGATGAGTGAAAAGGATTGGAAACTAGACCACACGAACATTTGATGTTTAAACTGGGGCTGGTTAACCTGAAGAAGGAAAGATTTGGAGGAGATATGATCACTGTCTTCAAGTACCTAAAGGGAAGTCATGGAAGAGAAACTTGGCTTATTCCACGTAAGACCAGAGAGCAGCACTCACAGTAACCGAGGGAGGTTACAGGGAGATGAATTTTGGCTCAAACTTCCTAGCAATCAGTTATCTGGAACCAGAATGTGCTTTCCTGGAAGCAGTGAGTTCCCCAGCACTGGAAGTGTGGTCTGAGCTACCTGTCAGAAATTTCCTTTCTTGTTATCCCTAAAACCCAGCTCCACAACCTACTTTCTTGATGAGGACCATTCCATCTCCTTCTTCTTGTTTGCAACACCGTTTCAGTGGTCTTGGGCTGTGATCTCCAGCCTCTCTGACCACTGACTTTGCAGAAGACAGACTCTTTAAAGAAACTGAGAGTTCCTGGTTCAGCTAATGCAGCTAGAGACCTTGAACGTGCCCAAGTTTCTTCGTGGGTGATGAGTGTGACAGGGATGAGGGAACAGAGACCAAGTCTGATATCCCCATATTCTCCTCAATTATTCCACCAATTTAGGGAGCCATAAAGAAATTAAATCACCAGTCCTAGGTCATGTAACAAATCAGAGTTGTTTTTGACGGGAATACTTGAATGATATTGAGAGGTAGTGTGGATTGAATAGAAAGAAGTCTGACTCTGGAGCCAGACGACCTGTGTTCAACCCCCTCAATGGAAGTTTACTTCTATGTGACCTTGGGTAAAATAGCTTAATCTTCCTAGACTTCAGTTCTTTCATCTGTAAAATGAAGGGATTGGAATGGCTAAGACCAGCTCTAGGTTTATGACCCTATAATTGCTTGGTTAATAAATGATGTCCCTGAAAATCCCCATGGAGAAACATACTCTGATGAGCCCATGGGGAAGAGGGAACAAAAGAGGTGGGCCCTGCTAGCTTGCCTTAATGAAGCCTCTCAGGAAGAATTGGAATCAACTCAACTTCATGACAAGGAGGTGGGCTTGTTGCTTGTTTGGTTCCTGAGAAGCCTCTGCCACAGCCCTCAAGCTGAGTGTTGAATTCACTGGCTCCCCTATGCTTGACCCAGAAACATGAATACCCAGCAGGCTGAAACTCACATTTTCCAAACGCCTATTGAGTTCTCCTCTCTCCTCTCCCAAAGGAAATTTACTCCACCATCCCAAGCCTGAGCAGCTCTCACGCTATCCCCCACCCGTGCCAGCTCAAGTTTCTAGATTAATTTTCTCTTGTCCTCACTCTCATACACCCTGGGAAAAGCCCTTTGCAGAAATGCCACAGATATGACGATCTGAGAGAGCAGGACAAAGAGGGATGGTCATACTAGTCCATGAAAAGCCTTGATCTTGCCAATTAATAAGCAGAGAGACATCAAGGACAGTCGAAACTCAGAGTTTCAGCCTGACTTCCCTCCCAATGCCTCAAATGTCTGATGAGTAATTGCCCTGGGAAGAGAGCTTAGTACGGAAATCAAGGGGGCCGGGGGTGATGTTATGATAGCAAGTCATTATGTCCTTTCTCAGACCACATTTCTGGTCTAGAAAATATGCTGGGATGTAGGGAAATAATGCAGGGGGTGAAATTTCAGAAGCTGCTGGCTTTACGATGAGACAGCGATTTAGAACAAAGCGCCGTCTGTCAGCTCCCAGCTCTCACTTGGGGCTCCACGCTATCTTGTGCCATCTGGCTCCTGAGCCACATGAAGCCCCGGCTTTAGCAGCACTGCCAGGGCCCTCAGACATTACTCAAAAACTCTCATGGGATCCCGGGAAGGAAGTCTGAGGGTCTCCTTTGTTTTCAGGCACAAGGTACACCTCTGTGAGGGGCTATGAGTTCCATCCACGCCTGGAAGGGCTCCGTTTGTGGCAGCCATGAAGGCCAGTCCCACAGCAGACCCTGCCCTGCGGTCGCTGCCCCCAGCCCTCAGTCTTGTAGCACTGGAGTTATAAGAGCCCCCCAAATGGCAGCAGCAGGGGTCGAGTGTGTGTGTGCGTGCGTGTGTGTGTGTGTGTGTGTGATGTTTTAGTCAATCAATCAGCATTTATTAATGCTGGACCCTCAGCAGGCCAGGGGATACAAGACAAAGGTAAAAAAGAAAACAGACCCAGAATCTGAGAAGCCTATATCTATCATGCGAGACAAAAGGGTACATAAATAGGCACGTACAAAATATATAATAATAATAGCTAGCATTTATATAGCCCTTTCAGGCTCACAAAGCCCTTGGCAAATAGTACCTCATTTGATTCCCACAACAACCCTGTCAGGGAGATGCTATTAATATCCTACTTTAATAATGAAGAAACTCAGCTTGGGGAAAATTCAATGACTTCCCCAGAGCAATACAGATGAGAGCTTACATTTTAATAGAGGAAGACAACATGAAGGAGAGTGGCGGCCAGCTGGGAGTGTTTGGGTAGAGTTGATGTGATCACTATTTTGGGGGTGGAGTGGGAACAAGATTAGGGGTAGGTTTTGGCTTAATAGTCCCTTCCTACTCCTCATCTCCAAGTTTTCTGATCAAATAGCACCTTTGGGAGTGACAAAATTTGGCCAGGATTGGACTGACTCCAGACTTGAGCCATAGATTCACCTCCTGGAGAAATAATAACAAGGCTAGCTGTGGATTTTGACTCAGGTCAAAAGAGATTGAAGTGATTTTGAGAAAAAAACTAAAGGTACTGGTTGGGGTGGGGTGGGGAAGGGTATATGGAGATCAGGAAAGGCTTCATGTAAGTGGTACTTGAGTTGAGTGTTAAAGGACACCCAGGATTCTGAGACACAGAGGTGAAAAAACAGCACACTTTGGGAAGGGGAAGAGGCAAGGCAAAGACAAAGAGGCAGAAGATGGAACATTATACGAACAATAGGAAGAAGGTCATTGACTTATTTCTATGAGTCTGGACTAGCCAGTTGAATTGTCTTAGTGTAATGACTCTGTTAGGGGATGGACTGACTAAGTTCCCTTCTTCACAATGGGGAGCCGTATCCAAAGACTCAGTCGGAGGCTACATTAGAATTTCAGAACCTACTGAATCTTAATAGTCCTGAACAGAGAAAGAGCTGGGAAGTTCTAGGACCCACCACTTACCGGGGTCTCCCCTCGCTCACCTGGAGCCCAACATTGTCCGCTTGACCTCCTTTGATGAGGTGGGATATAAAAAGACCACAGCCAAATTCTAGGCCCCCACGCACACTAATGCCCAGACCTTCAGGATGCGTCCGGTCTAACCGCACCTCTTTTAACTTCCTGTTCAAGAAGACAAAGACATTCAACCCGTCACTCCAGAAATGAGGTCCTGAGCACAGCCACCCTCTCCTCATCCAGCAATCGTAGCTACTTCTCCTATCTGTGCATCAAGAAGGCTCCTTTACTTCAGTGCCTAAGGTCCTGCCCAATGCTGGGCTCTAACCTCACCCTGCCTTGCCTACTTTCCCCATCACTTCCTCTATTCCATCCCTACCTGGAACGCCTGGGTGTCAGCTGATCATATTCCACTTGGTGCTTCAGTGGGATCAGGGGTCGGACAGCGTCAAACAGGGGCAGGCGATTGGGTTCGTTGATCACCAACTTCAGGTCACCTACCAGCACAGAGACATCCATGGCCCTTGTAGGAAATGCAACGGAAGAACATTTATTTGGTTGGTTTTCCAGGCATTTCCCAGGCATTATGCTAAGCAATGGGGATAAATGTAAGAAGCTAATATTCTAATTGGGAAGACGATGCTTGCTGGGAGGCAGTTTGCCAGGGAGATACGTTTTTAGTAATGTTGGTTGTATCGTTGTTTTCAGGGATAGGGACAAAAAAACCCCCAACAAAACCAGGATGCTGAAAGTGTCCTTTTCTTCAGGATGAGGGACTCTGACAAGCCAAATTAATGTAGTACAAAGGAGAGATGGAAAGGGAAATGACTTAATACAAAGACCCTGAGGGGATCTAAGTAACTTGTCTCTGTGAGCTCAGCATAATATGGTGTATATTTTTTAAGGTAGGGGAGGGGAGGGAGGAAATTTATAGGGACAGCTAGATGTCCAACCAAAGAAAAACAGCCAGTCTGGGGGCCTGAGGCCCTGAGACACATTCCTGTTCCCCCAAATAACCCCTGTACCTCTCACACCTTTGTCCCCCTGGCCTTCCTGATCTGTCCTCCCCACCTCCATCCCTAATAACACTTCCATGAAGAAGCAAGTCTAAATGATTAACAGCCCTTGATTCTTCTGGGGCTGCCCCAGCAGGTGTTGTCAATGTGGAAATAGTTATAGAGCCCAGATGGAAACTGGGTCAGGGGGTAGGCTAGTCTGGTCCACTCCCCTCAGCACAGAGGTTCACAGAGACTGGACGCCAGTGGCTATAGCCCTTGAAACAATGATTTAGCTCAGGCAGCAAACAGCCCAGTAGGGAAGATAGAGAGGCAGAGAAAGGAATAAGAGAGAGAATGGGGAGGGGGAGATAGATGGAGAAGACAGGGAGGAGCCTGGAGTTACTTTTATACTTACTCATGGTACATCCGTAGAACATCATACAGGTAGTCCTTCTCGGCATCATTTTCAATCAGGAAATCCACCTGAAACAGAAGAGTCACATCCCAGTTGAGTCTCCACATCCAGAGGGGCCTTTCCAAGCCCCTGAAGTAAAGTTAGGAGCTCAGAGGTCAACCTCCCTTTCCTTTGAATAATTCACCAGATCGCCCACAGGCCTCCACCCCAAAGGTCATGCAGATGTGGCCATGCTGACATCCCTGCTCCCTCTCTAGATAAATACCAGCCTCTCCTCAGATGTAACTTCATTCCCACAGAGGAATGGTGATGTCACCCTCCCCAACGTGCAGGTAATTATTCAACCAAAAGGTATTTTATTAAGTACTTAGTATGTGCTGGGCACTGTGCTAGCTCCAGGGAATATAAAGACAGAGATAGAACAATTCCTGCCCCCAAGGGGCTTACATTCTACTACTAGAATATAATGTCTGAAGATGAGTAAATACAGGACACTTTTATAAGAATAATGATGTCAGCTTCCAGAAACTGATGTAGGAATGTCCCCTTCCTCTCTTTCCCACAGATATATCAACGACAACCTCCTGTCTCCCACCTCTCCAGAGATGTGGAAATGCCAAGTCCTTCACACAGATTTGGCAATGCAAAGATACCCCCCCCCATATGACAGTGACCCTCCCCCATATACACAGATGTGGTGATAAAAACCATGACAGCCCCACCCCAGTAACTGCCTAGAATGCCTTGCCTGTTGGTGGCTGGACTGCTGGATGAAAGCTTTCAGGAAGGACTTGGGCCACTTGTTCATGCCCACATAGCAAGAAACCACCTTGCCCACTGAGCTGAGGCAGAGCCTACAGTGACTTGTACTCTGGGGCACACTGTCTCCGAGCTCTAATCCTCTGGTCAGTCCTCCTGTTGTCACTCCCTCCCACCCCAGCACACCCCTGTGCAGGAACAGGACAGAGTTTCAGGTTACATCATTTCCACTTTGCTGACAAGTCATCTCCAAGGACAGATTTAGGAGCTGCTTCATAATGACCTCTTTCCCAGGAGAGCTGCTGGCACTTAGGAATTCAGCACCACTCCCAGATAGCCGTATAGGATAAATCTCTAACTGTATGTCAGGTCTTTCTCTTCATCCCCAACACCATTTAAAGCATGAAGTTTGGGCAACTTATTAAAGGTCGTACTGGACCTCTCCCTACCTCCAGCACAACTGCATCATGGACATGAAGGTCTCTTATTGGTAGTTTTCCAGGGGCTAAAGGTCAATAGCTTCGTTCAGATGCTTATTTCATTCATATATGTGATACAGAGTCTCATATACTATATATCATATATGTCTCAAACTTATTAACATGCAGTGTCCTTAAAAAGAAAGACAGCTATTCTTCGTGGAAGGAGAAAACATAGACACAAAGCATATATATTTAATATTATCTATGAATAATGTGACATGTTTAATGTTATATTAGTATTATAATATGTTAGCATTGTACATTTAATATTATATTGGTATTATAATATGTTAGCATTGTACATTTAATATTATGTTAGTATTATAATATGTTAGGATTGTACATTTAATATTATATATATATTCTTTATAGGTATCTTACAGGGTCTTTCTTTATAAGGACCCTGAATGTTAATAAGTTTGAGACATACATACTATATGAGATTTTATATGATATTATATGTGTGTATACACACACATACACATGTATATATGTAAATATGAATGAAATGAGCATCTGAGGGAAGCTATTGGTTTTCAGCTCCTGGAAAGCTTTACCAATAAGAGACCTTCATCTACATGTGCCGGAGGTATGGAGAGGTCCAATATGACCTTTAATAAGTCCCCCAAACCTCATGCTTTAGATGGTGTTGGGGATGAAGAGACAGACCTGATGTGCAGTTAGAGGAGAATTACCCTATATGACTATCTGGGAGTGGTGCTGAATTCCTAAGTGCCATCAGCTCTCCTGGGAAAGAGGTCATTATGAAGCAGCTCCCAAATCTGACCTTGGAGATGACTTTTGTCAGCAAAATGGAAATGATGTAACATGAATGTTAATAAGCTTGACATAGCCATTTTTACAGACTATTAAAGGTCAAAGGATTCTTATATTGTAGAACTGCTACTGCTGATCTTCGAAGAATCATGGAGAACATGGAGGGAAACTGCAGGCAGATGTCTCATGTTTCTCAAAGGGCTAGGAGGTGTTTCTTCATATTAGGGACCAGTGAACTGGACTTCTAGTCCTGGCAAAGTTCTAGACTACACTTTTGAAAGGATGGTATGTCCGCATTTAGAAAGGGAAGCAGGGATCAGCAAGAGCCAGCATGCACTCAACAACAACCGGGTTAACTTCATTTCATTTTTCAAGGTTTTATGAGGAAGCATGGAGTAGTTCATGAGCTGTCAACCTTGGAGTCAAGAGCATCTGTCGCAACCTGACATATCCTGTCTGTTACCGTAGCAATTCTCTTTGACTCTAAGTTGCAAATATGGATTTCTGCCCCTAAACTCCAAACCCGAGGTTAAGCTAGATAGCCTAGTAGATAGAGTGCCAGGCCTGGAATCAGGAGCACCTGAGTTCACATGTAGCCAAAGACATTTACTGGCTGTGCGAACCTAGGCAACCTCTTCTGTAAAATAAGCTGGAGAAGGAAATGGCAAACCACTTCACTATCTTTGCTAAGGAAACACAAAATGGGGTCATGAAGAGTCAGATGATTGAAAATGACTGAAAAACAGTAACAACAAGTAGGGGAGACTTCAACTGGTGGGTTGCTTGAGTACAGGAGAGTACTGAGCTGCAGGTAAAGCTAAAGGCAATTGGGTGTGGGCGTTAGATCCAGAATTAATACGGTGAGCCCCCTAAGAGGGAAGGCTATTAGACTGCCTAAGTTGGGACAAACCAGTCCAGGTCAGAAGAATGGAGCAGATGAAAGTGTTTAGAATCAGGGTTGAGCATGGCCACTGTACTTCCAACTTGCATGAGATAAGGAGACTCAGTCTTAATAACAACAAAAATAATTACAATAACGATAATATCTGTGATATCTATGTTATAGTCACAAAGTCACCATGAGGCAACCAATTTGAAAACTTAAAATGCCATATAAGTGTGAAATATTATTTAAAATAAAATTTTAAATGGATAAATGTCTTACATCTGGGTTGATGTTTGCCCTTTATTCTCCATGACATCAGGGAGGTGATACCATGACATGCAACTGAATTGGATTTAAGTGAGGCAGGGCTGTGCAGAGTCATCAGCCTCACTTTCTCCCCTGGAACCACCTGGGTCCAGTAGCCAAATATAGATCAGGACAATTGGAGATGAACTTGGATGCAGTGAGAGACTCTGGTCTTTTTAAGCTCAACCAATACATTTTATGAGTTTGGACAAAGAGCAAATTCTAGACTCAGTCATATTAGCCATTTGTACAAGAAACAACTGCTCCCTTAATGCCATTGCCTTCCTAACCAAGCTAATTCCCCCATGATATCATAGCTTAGGTGTGGATGTATCTATCACTGTTGCCTGCTTCTGTTCATCTGAAAGAGAGTTTGAACTATCCAAAACAAAGGAAAACACAAGTTTACAGAAAAATAGCTTTTTTTAATGTTAATACTTTAAGTGCTTTCCAAACTTTATGTAGCAATGACTTCCTTTTATTAAAAAAAAATGTTTGTTCTCCCCATACGCACTTTTCATAATATAATCTATGCAAATAATAAAAACAAGAGTACAAGAAACCATTTCACAATAGCACAGAGGATCTCAGGATATGTCAACAAACTACAGATACAAAGAAAAATCAATCAATAAATATTTATTAAGTATTTTTATGCCAATCAATGTGCAAGCACATCTGGGAGAAAATGCACCACAAGCTGGGGTGGAGGCGGGGCAGATCAGGAAAGGCTACATGGAGAAGGTCGAATTTGAATAGCACCTTGGAGGAAATTAAAGACAGGCAGCTAGGGGCAGTCTTAGAGCCTGTTACTTCAAACACTTAGTAACTGAATGACACTACCAGTGGTTCTCAACCTTCCTAATGCCGTGACCCTTTAATACAGTTCCTCATGTTGTGGTGACCCCCAACCATAAAATTATTTTTGTTGCTACTTCATAACTATAATTTTGCTACTGTTATGAATCATAATGTAAATATCCAATATGCAGGATATATTTTCATTGTTACAAACTGAAAACCTACAGGTTGAGAACTGCTGGTATAGACAATTAATTTGGCTTGGTTCTCACTTTTCTGCTCTGCAGACCTTCAAATGCTATGTAAATGCTAGTTATTATTACAGAATGTGCTAGCTGTGTGAACCTGGACTAGTCACTTAACCCAGTTTGCCTCAGTTTCCTTATCTGTAAAATGAGCTGGAGACAGAAAGGACAAACCACTCCAGTATCATTGCCAAGAAAACTCCAAATGAAGTCACAACTGAAATGACTGAACAATCACAACAAATAATACAGAGATAAGAAAGTGGGGGCATGTATCAGCAACAATATGATAATTTTGCAGACTATAAAGAGCTGCAGAAATGCCTGCTTTTGCCATTATTACATCAATTTTCTTTCTCTTGGATCCCTAGAACACATTTCAGTACTGCTGTCATTCTGTATACAGCCCCTGAAGGACTCATATTTGATATACATTTGGGGAGGAGACTATTTTACTACCAGTTTCTACTCCTCCTCCATTAATTCTCCCATCCCTTCCCTGACCCTGAACTATTGTGGGGAGAGGAAGGACCATGATCTGTCTTCTGTTAGTTCAAACTTCAGGCTGTACTTGCTAGAGGCACTCAAGACAGATGGCTGAGGTGGATGGAAAATGACTATCTAGAAAGGTCAAGGAGATGAAAAGTACCCAAATTAATTAAGGGAAGAAAGTAGCATTCATAATAACTAGTAAATTTGACAGAGCATTAAAAGGTTTGCAAAGCATTTTCCTCCCTATGAGATTAGGTTAGTACAAGTGGTATGAAATGAGGAAACCTTGGCCCTGAGGACTGAACCCATTTGCTCATGGTCACACAATTATTTTCTTCTTCTTCTTCTTCTTCTTCTTCTTCTTCTTCTTCTTCTTCTTCTTCTTCTTCTTCTTCTTCTTCTTCTTCTCCTTCTCCTTCTCCTTCTCCTTCTCCTCCTCCTCCTCCTCCTCCTTCTCCTTCTCCTTCTCCTTCTCCTCCTCCTCCTCTTCCTCCTTCTCCTCTTTCCTCATTCTCTTCTCTCCTCCTTCTCTTCCTCCTTCTCCTCCTTCTTCTTTATCTTCTCCTTCTCTTTTTCTTCCTCCTCCTCCTCTCCTCCTCCTCTTCACTTTATTTGAATAATTCCAAACTGCTTGCCACACTGGTGGTACCATTTAACAGCTCCACCAAAAATATATTAATGGGCCTCTAAGCACAATCACATTAAACACATCGCCACATTAGTCATGTTGGGTCCCACAGCTTCTAAGTGTCTGAGGCAGGTTTCCTTTCTAAGTCTCCAGACTCCAAGTTCAACAACCTTTTTATCATGCCATGCTGCTATAAGGACTAGAGCACCTGGCACATAGTAGTCACTTAATGTTCCTAAGGGAACACCAGGGACAGAAGAGGGCTCAGACACACCTAAGACCCCTAGCCTCAGGAAACCATAGGCACTAGAGACCTCACTGGACTAGAATCAAGCAATCAGGAGACAAGGTCTTTTGGGTGTATCTCACCCCCTTTCACCCTGGGATGAATCTACAGGACTGATGTTCAACAAGTCCAATCTTCCTAAGACTAGCACCAGTTACTCACTATAGTGCCTGGGCAGAACTTTCTCTGGAGACCTCCAGATTCCTTGTGTTTAGTGCAGGCAGCCACGGAAGCTAAGACTTGCATCGAAAACTGACTTATACTCAGTCACCATAGGGTCCCAAAGGGGCCTGAGTAGTTGGGGAGTTCAAATATATAGCATGTTCCCTCAAACGCTCTGATCTCTTGGATTCTTGGTTTCTTCCACTCTCATTGACCTACAGCTTCACTCTTCATACAGATGAATAGAAATCTCCTTGATCTCACCATCACCTATATCTTTACTGCCTCCATGACTGAGAACTTTGAAATTCCATTCTCTAGCCATAACCTCCCATGCTTCCATCTCTCCCTCTGCCTCATTTGTCCTAAAAAGTAACTTCATCCTTACAGCATGACATCCAGTCCCTCACCTCCTCTCTGCTCTCCTATTCCATTACCTCCATTCTGGACTCATTTTCTTCCCCTCACAGTTTTGAATGTTGCTTTGACCAGTTCAACTATATACTATCCTCTGCCCTTTAGTCTTTTGTCTCCTTGTTCTGTTAGGGTTTGGTAAAGTATAACTGGGAACCTTGGCTTACCTCCATCTTCCTATTTCTCCACTCTTTTTTTTTTTGCTTTTTGAAGGGGGTAGGCAGGGCAATTGGGGTTAAGTGACTTGCCCAAGGTCACACGGCTAGTAGGTGTTATGTGTTTGAGGCCAGATTTGAACTCAGGTCCTCCTGACTCCAGGGCCAGTGCTTTATTCACTGCAACACCTAGCCACCCCCTGTTTCTCCATTCTTACGAACATGCTATTGATTACTCTTGGAGAAATCACACAACTACGCTAACTGGGACCACTAAAGGTTAATACTAACTAATCTCAACTCTGTTGCATAGTAATCTTTTGATGCTATTCTGCTCAACACTTTGGCACTCCACAACTATTCTCAATTTTCTCTCCTCCAACCCCTTTACATTATTTCCCCCTCTCCTTCTTAGCAAAGAACTTTGCCTCCTCCTATCTGAAAAAACATCTGTCATGAGCTCCCTCTTCTACTCTATTTGACATCTCAAAACTCCACTACATTATCACCATTCTTTCTTACCAAGGCCATCCCTTCTACTTGTGCCCTTGATCTCATCTCTTCCAGGAGTTTGCGCCCTTAATCATGTGCTTTTTCTCCCCCCCTCTCACTTCCCACCCCCTTATACTGCATTTCAAAAATCAACTTTATTAAGTATAAGGTAGGCAAAGTATGGCTATATAAAAGTTTGTCCTGAAAATATCTGGGGCTCTGTTGGACTTCAGACTCAATATGAGTCAATACTGCAAAAGACAGTGCAAAAAACTAGTGCCATATTAGGATGTATTGGTAGGTTTGGCGTCTGGGACTAAGGAAGTAATAGATTTATTGTATTTTGTCATCATTTGGAGGATTATTTCACATGGGTGTAAATATTTTGCAATTCAACTTTTGAGAACTATTTGTTCATTTCTGTTCACCATTTATGTATTGGGGAATGGCTATTAGTTTCATACATATTTATTAATTGTTTATATATCTTGGATACCATACTCTCCCCCTCCCCCCACTTAATAGTATATGATCTCTAAAGTATTGTTTTTTACTCCGAGCAACACATTTCAAGAAGGGCACTCACACACTGGAAAACAGGCAAAGGAAGACTACTAGAATGACAAAGGGTTTGGAGATTATGCCATACAAAGACTGGCTGAAAGAACTGGGAGGAGAGGAGGCTTAGGGCTGTCGGGATAGCTGTATTTAAGTATATGAAATATCATCATGTGGGAAAATGATTCAGCTGGTTCTGTTTAGCCCCAGAAGGGGGGCAGATTTAGACTTAACATAAGTAAAAACTTCTTCACCATTAGACCAATTCCAAAGTTGAACGAGCTATCGACAGAGGTAGTGGATTCTCCCCCATTGGAGCTCTTCAGACAGAGGCTGGACCACTACATTTATAAGGCATTATTGGGAGAGGGGAGATACTTCTTCAGAAATGAGTTGGACCAGAGACCTCTGAGGTCTCTCCTAACTCTTAGATTACACTTTATACCCTCTCACACCCCTAACATGCACATACTCTATGATACAGTGACACCGGCCTCTTTGCTGTTCCTTGAACAAGATCTTCCCTCTCTAGGCACTGTCCCCAATGCCTAGGAATTCTCTCCCTCCTCAATTCCAACTCCTGTCTTCCTTGGCTTCCATCAAGTCCTACCTAAAATCCCATTTCTAGAAGAAACCCTTTCCAATCGTCCTTAATTTTAGTGTCTTCCCTCTTTTGATTATTTCCTATTTATCCTATATCTAGGGGCAGCTAGATGGTGCACTGAATAGAGCACTTGGCCTAGAGTTAGAAAGACTAGGCTTCAAATCTGATTTTAAACACTTAATAACTGTGTGACCCTGGGTAAGTCATTTAACCTCTGCCTGCACAAAACTGGAGAAGGAAATAGCAAACCACTCTGCCAAGAAAATCCCATGGACAGTTGATCCAAAGGGTCACAAAAAGTTGGATGTGACTGAATGCAACAATCTTGTATATAGTTTGTACATAGTTGTTTGCCTGTTGTTTCTCTCATTAGGTTGTGAGCTCTTCAAGGGAAGGGACTGTCTTTTGCCTTTTTTTGTATCCTCAGAGCTTAGCATATTGTCTGGCACGTAGCAAGCACTTAATAAATGCTTATTGATTGATTATATCCAATATGATGCTATTGAATAAGGATAAATAGAGTACTATATGTGGGTTCAAGACTTATGATCCTATGAAAGGTCTGAAGATTTCTAAGGGCAAACTTAGAAGATGAAATAGGAAAAAGCAACCAAATCTGACCAAACCCACACACACAGAGAAGAAATCTAGTCTGGAAATGGCTGCATTAAAGGTACTCAGGGATCAGTGTTGTAGATCTCTGAGGGGGAAAGATTTCAAAAGGGTGAAAAAGATCATAGTCAGCTGTCTTTGATCTCTCTCTCTCTCTCTCTCTCTCTCTCTCTCTCTCTCTCTCTCTCTCTCTCTCTCTCTTTCTGTCTCTGTCTCTGTCTCTCTCTGTCTCTTTGTCTCTCTCTGTGTCTCTCTCTCCCTCCCCGCCCCACACACACGAGATTCCTGACAACTTCAGAACCATTATGTCCACTTCCTCATCTCTATAAAATCTTTTTGAGAAGCACTTGTGATAACTTTATTAACATTTTTCACGTTTCTGATGGGCTTTCTTCTATGAGGAAAGCAGTATAGATATTAGCATCTTTATTTTATACATCACAAAGACAGAATGAAAAGGCATAGCTAGTCAATAAATAACAGTCAGAACTAAACTCAGGTCCTCTGACCCCAAATGCCTTTGGCAGCAATATGTTACCTACGAGTGAGGGCTTGTCGATGATAGGAGATGCTGGGAGCAGTTTCAAGGTTCTGTGTGGCTAGAAAAGATGGTGGGTCATTCATGTAATATGTGTGATGGACAACAAATGGACAGGCCAAGTGGTACAGTGGTTAGTGTGTTGGAGACCCAGAGTCAGGAAGTTGTGGCTATTATTCCATCATTTTTCAATCCTGTCTGACTCTTTGTGACCCTATTTGGGGTTTTCTTGGCAAAGACACTAGAGTGGTTTGCCATTGTCTCATTTTGCAGATGAAGAAAATGAGTTAAGTGAGTTGCCCAAGGTCACACAGCTAGTAAGTGTCAAGTGTCTGAGGACGGATTTGAATTGAGGTCCTCCTGACTTCAGGGCTGGAGTTCTATTCACTTTACTACCTTACTGCCCCTCTGCTTCCTCTTAAACAGGAGGAGAAAGATGAGAGGTCAAACGGCATCTAGCTCTGACCATTTCTCCATCACATCTAGTCAATGCAAGCAGATCACCAAAATCATAACTATTTCAGACCAGGATAACCCAGAGAAGCACCTGCAGGTTGGAGTTTTCTAGGGAAGGGGGCGGGTTTTTTGCTGAGGCTCCTGGTTGCCCATATCTGATAACAAAGGCAAGGAGACACTAGGTATAGGCTAAGGGAACATAAGCATGGAGTATGGGAGTTGCCAGAAAATGGTGGGAAGATGGAAGATGTCCATTTCAGTATGGACACCACTCTGAAAGATCAAGTTTTCAGCTTGTAAATTCACAATTAATTCTTATTGTTCAAATAAGTAAGCAAGCATCTCTCTCTCTCTCTTTCTCTCTCTCTCTTCCCCTTCTCTCTCTTCCCCTTCCTTCTTTATCCCCCGCCCCCGTCCCTGTCTGTCTCTCTCCCTTCTCGATTATCTATGAAGTACTAGTCTTGGTTTCAGAAGTTCTTTGACATCTCCCAATTTGAGAATTTTGTCGAAGAAATACATTTTAAATCTGCTAAAATGCAATTCACGAAGAACCCCTAGGAGCTATAACAGAGAGTCAATTTATCCTGGTGTAAGGGAAAGAGTATTGAACTTGGAACCAGAGGGCCTGATTTCAAAACCTAGTCTTTTCACTTACTCATTACTTGTGTGACTCTGGGCAAATCATTTGCCTTTTCTGGGACCCAACTTCTTCATCTGTAAAATGGCCTGTAAATGGCCTTTTGAGTCTAAAATTTATGATCTGATGAAGGTGCTAAAGTCCTTCAACAAGCCTAGAAAGGTAATAGGAGCCTGTATTTAGAAGTGGAAGGGACTCAGAAACCTTGGACTAGAGTTGGACCCTTTTGTTTTACAGATTGGAATTGTGGCCCTGAGAGGTCCATTGATTGATCACTCAGGTTCCTAAGTAGCCCGCTTGGGTTTTGCTCCTACATTCTTTGACTTCAAAGCCAGCACCCTCTCTACCACATAAATTTAGTATATCTAAGATAGCAACAAGGTCACTTTAAAAAACAAGAGATTTGTGTTACAGTCCAACGCCAGTGGCGCCCTCCCCCAGGTTAAAAATTAGCTTCAAATGACTAATATGCAGAATTTTGGGGAAATCACTGCCAGATTATTCAAATTCAGCACAAAATACATTTTTCTCTCATGTTTTTCCCAGGTATTCTCTACCTCTAAACTCTGAACTCATTCCAAAACCTTGGACACATGTTGTGTGTGTGTGTGTGTGTGTGTGTGTTTTGCATGTTTTGCGCAGGCACCTGAGTGAAGGGATGGGGGCAGGGAGATTAGGAAAAACTTCCTTCTCTAGGGCCTACCTCCTCAAACAGCTGTTTAGTACAAAGTCCAGACTAGTCCCCACCCTGCCATTTCATCAGCCTACATACTTCTTGGGAGCATAAATCCATAAAGATGAGTATGACGAGGAAACACAGTTATGGAAGCACAATGGTCCTGAACTAGGGGCTCAAGGCCATTGGAAGGTGGTGTTTGTAGGCTCAGCAGGCCTCAGAGTAGAGCTGGGGAAAACACACACACATCCCTCAGAACTTTCTTCCTTAAAGAAGGACCCCAAAACAGAGTGGAACACCTTCCCACACACCCCTCAGAGTTCTTTAGAGAAGAACCCCCAAACAGAGTGGAACACATACACAAACACACACACCTCAGAATTTCCTTTCTTAAAGAAGGACCCCAAAACAGAGTGGAACACACACACATCCCTCAGCGCTTCCTTCCTTAAAGGACCCTAAAAAGAGCAGAAAGCATACACACACACACACACACACACACACACACACACAAGCACGCATGCACACGCATTAAAGAGGAGGAGCCCACGGACAAAGCTATGATCAAGCCCAGCCTCTGGGACTTTGCCTTTCACAGCTCAGTGGTACAAGTGAAACTGGAGTCTTCAGGCCAGACACAAGAGATCCTTGGTTGGGGGAGGGGGGGAAGAGAGAGGGAGTTGGGCTTCTTCAAAATGGGTTGCTTGAAATCCACACTCCCCAAACACTCATCGGCTGAAATTTCTTCCCTTATGACCTTTTCTGCACTGAACTGTCCTGCTGTGTTCACCATCAACCTGGACTCAGCCTAATTCTCACCTATCCTATTTTCCCTACTCTCACTATGGAATCGCAGTGGGAAGCCTGCATCTTCTTAGGAAGGCTTTATCCTTGCACTGTATAACACTACCCACCCCCATCACAGGCCCCACAAAAGCATGAGTGCCAGTTATATAGTAGAGTGGAAAAAATGCTGGACTGAAAATCAGGAAACAGGGGTTAGAGGGTTTTCTTGGTTTTATTACCTTTTTCAGAGTTGGACAAGATGATCTTCATTGGACCAATAAAAACTCTCCTGGTTGGTCTCCCTGCCTCCAGTCTCCCTGGAGACTCCAAATCAATCTCCACAAAAATGCCAAAGTGATTGTCTCTAAACACAAATCTGACCATGTTGCTCCTCTGTTCAAGAAGATCCAGTGGCTCCCTCTAGAAAGAAGCTCTTAACCATCTGACTCTGAGACTTTCCAGACTACTTTCCTTTATGCATTCTATGGTCCAGGCAAACTGGCCCATTTGGTATTCCTCACATGCCACAATACAGCTTATTGAGCACTTACATATAACCCTTTATTTCCAAAATAAGGAAACAGACCAGGGGAGGTTAAGTAACTTGTCCAAGGTCACCCAGCTAGTCAGCAATTAAGACATCACCTGACCCCTTCTCCTCCGACTCCAGAACTCTCTTTTCCTGAGCTCTGCCCCATGTCTGCAGTGGAATCCCTCCTTTTCTGTGCCTCAGAATCTCTAGCTTCTTTCAAAGCTCAGCTCAAGTGCTACCTCCTGTGTGTGCTAGGGCTTTCCTGATCTTCCCAGCTGCTTGGTATTTTTTTCATGCATATTTTGCATCTACTTAGAACAGCAGCTCCTGAAGGGAGACCTGGTTTCAGTTTCTCTTTTTGTATGTGGGCACAACACAGTCCTTGGCACATACATGGTCAGTGCTTTAAAAATGCTTGTCTGTGTATTCATTGACAACCTCTATGGTCTTTTCTAGCTCTGACATTCTACTGGTATCTAAATCCATACCGGTAGAATGAAGTGTTATAACTCTACTCTGTTAGGATGTGGATTCTTGTGCAGATGGGTACCCCAGTAAACCTCACCACTTTTCAGATCAGCCTGATGTTTGATGATGTGCTAACCAAACTCCAAGAGCTCACCAGCAGGCAGACATCACACTGAGTATCTTCAAAGTCAGAAGCACCCTAAACAAACACCCTGATGGGGCGTCCCCATCCTTCTCTCTTAAAATGGCAATATCTGCCTTTGATCTGTTCTGTATTCCAACCCCCCTAAGCCCTAACTGGGTGACTGGGTCCATCGGACCCCTTCTTTTGATCATCAAGACCTCTTTATACAGTACTGAGCAAGGATATAGATGGAAAGCCCTTTCTGAAGTGAAAGGGCAAAAGCTCAACTTCAAGGTAATCCACAACTCATTTCTCTCCTGCTTGACTGGTCAGGCTGGGGACAGGAATAGGGAGTCAGGGTAAGTGCTTATGTGTGGTAAGGGTGGGGGCAGTGAGGGTTCTTCCTGGGAGTCTCAGCCCATTTGAAGATTTAGCTGGGACTGATTTAGGAATCCCTCTGGTCCTGTACATGTGTGTCTGGGGGAGGGGGGGGTGGAAGGAGAAGAAAGAGCGGGGCACGTTTTGATCCCCATTTGGAAGGGAGGAGGTAGGATGGGTGTCCCAAGATGGGTATCCCTAGTCAAGTCCCAAGTTAATACAAGTGTCTCTTGGAGGTGGGAAAGAGGGGAGTCATATGATATGGGGGATGAAGGGGCTGCTTCAGAAGAAGGGAGTTGGGGATCGTGGTGCGTAGTGAGACCAGCCGGCCTTGTTTCCTCCTTCCTTCTCTAAGAGCTTCACTCAGAGGCTCTGCGCCAGACAAGCCCTTCTAGTGGCCCAAGTTGGGGAGAGAGGTCCCTTGAATATCCTCCGGCGGTGTTAAGAGCACAATGTCTGAGGTCGACCTTGTGAGAAGCTGATGTGAACCGGAGGTTCGGAGGGGATCAGCTCCAGCTACCCCGGCCTGTCCTGTTCTTCCCTCTCGTCCCTCGTATTCTCGAGCCCGAGCTCCTGCTGCCCCGCGCTAGCGCCACCCGCCTGCCCGCTAGTGGCTCTGACCTTGTGCCGGAATTCCCGGGCCACTTTCCTGTCCATTGTTGGACCGGGCTGCGTAGCACGGAACCGCTCGACTTCTTTGGGTTCAGACTGGAGGCAGCTAGGCAGGGACAAATCTCTGGGAGGGGCAGAGACTGGACAGATGCAAATTGCTGCTGCAGAGTCGATCTCAGAGCTGGGAAGCCGGTGGGGGGCGGGATCCGGATTCGCTGGGAGTGGGGTGCGCAGGTAGGGGAGGGGCGTGGGGCGCGCAGGTTGGGGCGGGGCTGGTGCCCGTAGAGTGATTGGGGGCGGGGACAGGGCTAGGGGGCGAGGCTGGAAGTCTGGTAGAAAAAGGGCTCTGGATTGAAAGAATTGAGAAGACTGTCCACATCAGACCCACATCTCCAGAATCTCTAACTCCTTGAGCTACCCTGGTCTCTCCTCTCCAAATCACTCAGAGAATAGGGGTCTAAAATGGAAAGTTAAGCCCGGGGTCGTCAGGAGCTCCCAGCTCCTTAAGGAGTTCGGGTTCACCGAGAGTCTGCAGCGAGCAGCGATCACTTAGGGGGCCAGCTTGTGGTTTGGTGACTGAAACACAACTCTCCAGACCAGTCCTTGCGTCCTTCACCTGGCTGTTCTCACCACCTAAACCCTAACAGTACAGAAGGGAAGCAGCAGAGCCCATCTTCCCTCCTCCCATCCTCCCGGACCCTCTCCATCCCCTTCAGCCCATTTCAGCCCCACCCCAGAAGGGAAGAGAAACTGCGGGAAGGTCACAATACAGGCAGCTTACTCATAGGAGTGATTCATATAGGGCAGCGGAAAGGATATGGAAAGAACAGTTGGACGAGAAGGTGGCGGATAGAAATAGAGAATTTCACAGGAAGGTGAATTTTCCTTGAAGGCTAGCCTTGGACCAGGGCTTGATGTTTGCCACTTTTCAGAGAAGTGGGTGCAGGCTTGCCTCTGATAGTGGGTTTTCCAGTACAACTAATGTGCTCCCATCTTACCTCCCTATATTCCATGTATCCAAGGCAGTTCTTTGAGTATTGGAGGTATATTTCTTTGAGGGAACTCTTCATTTATTACAAGGTAAAAATGCCCCAGGGAGAGGCAACAAGTCAGATTTATCATATATTTACCACTCAGCCTGAATTACTTCTGTTGGGGTGGGGGGGCGCACATAATGTGGGAAGGCAGGCTTTGTCTTATGTCATTTTAAAGGAATTTTTCAGGCCAAAAAAAGACTTCTTTTCTCCGTTGTCCAAAGTTTCACAACCTGGAATTCTTTGGCTAGAGGAAGAGGGTTAGATGTGAAGCCTTTCTAGTGAAATTTGAAAACAAACCCTTGTGGCCTTGGATTCACATTCACTTAGTTACAGATCTGAGATCCTTTCCTGAGGTCAGGCTTTGAAAAAATGGGTGGAAGAATACAAAGGCAGAGGTATCTCCAGGAGAAAAAAGATGGGGGATTTGCTTCCTTCAAAGCTTGAATCCACACTCAAAAAACACTTCTTTAATTGAACTTTCTTTCCTTTTGCCTGCAGGATGTGTTAACCCGAGTGGTGTCCAGGCCCTAAGGCAAGTCCAACCTTCACCTTCATCTAAACTTAGAAAGTGTTCCTCAGCTATCCCCGCCAGGCATCAGTCAGGACAGGACACAGCCGAGAATGGGGAGACGACTTGGCCTTCTAGCCTTTTTGGGGGTGGGGTGGTCAGCCTGGTAGGAGGTAGAAGGATAGGTAGGAACACTGTCCGTAGGACCAGATCTGGAAAGGTCTGAAGAAATGAGTCAGATCAAGCAAGGCGCCGGAGCGCAAAGGTATGGTGAAGAACTGAGCCCCGGGCACAGAATTAAGGCCACAGTGACTGTTTTACATATCTGAGAGGAAAAGTGCCCTGGCGGAGGAGTTGCTAATTGTTTGTATGGACTTGAATAGACCCAGCCCCCAAAGAAAGGGTGCTTAGCCCGGGCCTCCGCCCCAGGGCGGGCGGGGAGAGACAGGTAGTACCTAAAGTATAGTAATGAGCTGGGCTGTCCTAGCGCGCCCTCCCAGGCTCCCCGAAGAAGTGAGGCAAGGGGACTGAGATTTAATACAGAGTGGGACTGGCCTGGACGGGATAGGAGCAAACAGGACAGACGAAGGCCAAAGGAAGAGGCGCGGCACTTCCCAAAGGCCTCACCTGCAGTTTCCCGGAGATGCTCCCTAGCCTAGTCTAGGGCATCCCGCACCCTGTGGTCAACCTGTTTATTGGACGGTCCTCAATGGGGGTCCTGGCCTCGTACTCCACAGCTTCTGGGATCTGGCTGCTGTTTTTTTGTCTTTGGATCCCTGGAGGTGAGCTAAAAGTTACGAATGAAAGCCAGGGGGAAGGCCAGGGGAAGAGAGGACAAGAGCTAGAGGCTTTTAAATGTGCTGTTCTCCATCTAATTTCAGCCTCCTCATCGACTCCCTTTAGCAGTGGCTCGGAGTCACTGCCCGCTGCGGAGCGCAGGTGAGTGGGGTAGGAGGTTGGGACCCATATCCCCTGCTCTCTTGGTGTGATGAGGGTCCCTTCCGCAGGCACTCTGCGGTCACCTCTGCCCACCCCCAAAGGAGTTTTAGGCTTTTGTCTACTTCTGGACACCTCCTTGGCGCGTCAGGGTGAGAAAGAAGAATAGGGCCAAGTGAGGAGGGTAGGACTGGTTTGGTCTGGGCTGGAGTGGGGCGGGAGGGGGAGGGAGGGGAGTTGCTTAACCTCCTAAGCCTTAAACTAAGCTCAGTGAAGCTTTCCTTAGCCCGGAGTCTCTTCCCTCCCTAGCCTTGAAGAGGCCAAGCTTCGTCTGGGAGACGTCCCTGCCGGCGGGGAAGACCAGGTAAAGAGACAACAGGGACACTGGTGTGGGGCTTCTGGATGGAACTGAGAGGAATCCTCTGCCGGAGCTTCCACCGCTCCACCTCTCTGTCTTGATTGGGAAAGAGGGCTGGTTAGAGATATCCCTTCTACACACAGTGAAGCAAGTACACTTAGAAAAAAGTTAGGGCATGTGAGTAATCTGGACAAAAGAAAATCTTAGCGGTGCTGTGCTGTGGACGGTGCTCCGGCTGAGGCAGGCGATCTTGGGAGGTTATAGGATGACATCTCCCGAACTGGGAAGGAGTTGAATTAGATGAAACACTAAAATCCCTTTCAGCTGCCAGATTTTGCAGATCAGGTCAATGGGATAGCAGGTCTACCTGGGTAGTGTCATTTTAGGCCAAATAGATAGGACCTTTCTGCCAACTGGCATTCAGGCTGGCCCATGAACCAAACAACCAGAACCAGTTCCCCTGAACGTAGAAGTGGGTTTGTGTGGAGAATGCGTGCGTGTGTGTCTGTATGGGGGTGGGGTAGACCCACTGAACTAGTAACAGACAATGGCTTTGTGGTATTTTCTAAAGAAGGGATTACTGGGGGGAGAGGGGACTGAGAATTCTTCCTTCCTCCAGCTTTCTTTTCCTTCCTTCCTTCCTTCCTTCCTTCCTTCCTTCCTTCCTTCCTTCCTTCCTTCCTTCCTTCCTTCCTTCCTTCCTTCCTTCCTCCCTCCCTTCCTTCCTTTCCCTTTCCCTGTTAGGAGCACTACCCTGAATGCCAGGCCTGGCCTCTCTGTCCCACACTTAACTTCCCAGGCTGCCTGGGATCATTGCCCGATATCCATGATAGAAAACTAGGGCAATCTGGGGGTGGGGGGCAATAGTTGGCAGCAGGTGCTGGTAGACTGTGTGTGTCTACATGAGTGAAACAGACAGTGGAGCAATTGTGAGTTATCAAGCACTTCCCATCCCCTGAATTTCGATTATAGCCTGTTGAACTTAGGATTTGGCTTTCTTTTCTTTTTCTTTCTTTCAAAATGTTGAAGGTGGTGGTCAGAGAGCCAGGTAGCAAACTTGTTTCTACCACTTCCTTTTTTGCTGGTTTCCTCTTCAAGTTGTTATCTATCTCTGCTCCTAATTTATGGTTCTTCCCATATCATGGAGTGAGTAACTAAATTGGCCCTATAGCCAGCCAGAACCCTACTTGCTAGAAGGTTAATTTTTATTGCTGTCAGACAGGAGTGAGACAGTAGGACAAAAGCTGTCATTCTTAGCAGTCTTGACAGACTCAGCTGGTTTGCAGAGAAACCTTCAGTGTTCTGGGATTCTCTTTGCCTGACTTTCTCTACGATGTTGAGA
The DNA here is from genome assembly GCA_028646575.1 of Pseudocheirus occidentalis. Lineage (NCBI taxonomy): Eukaryota > Metazoa > Chordata > Mammalia > Diprotodontia > Pseudocheiridae > Pseudocheirus > Pseudocheirus occidentalis. The sequence goes on along the minus strand of CM053601.1, from coordinate 149,382,431 downwards.
ATGGGGAAACGACTATCTCTATAACTCACTTTAAAATTATATTAGTTTACAGAAAAAGAAGGACTTTTAGAATATGAATCTTTGGACCCAAAGTTAGTAGAACTCAGTGCTGTTTTTCCAACTGGTGACTAGCAGGGGTTTCCTCCCTCTTTCCTCTGATCACTTAGCCTGTATCTCCTTATTGTTTTTACTTCTGACAAAAGGAGAGAAATATACAGTTATCCTTTCCACAGTGTGACTTTTTCCACCATGGTTTTGATATATTGAAGGTTGGCACAAGAAATTAAATGGAAATTTTTTGGAGCATTTTACAGTAGCTGCAGATAACATAATGACACAGAAAAAGTTTAGAAACTCAGAAATTCATAAAATTATATGTATCGTATTATATAATAACCCCAATTTTACAATAAGGCACTATAAGCATTCCATAAAAGAAGAAGAAAAAGATTGGACGTCTTCTCTGGTACAAAGGAAGGGCCAAGATACTTCATGCAGATTTTCCAAATCATGGGAGCCGCTGCACCCCTAACCCTCTCAATGTGGAAGGGATAACTACATACCCACCAGCCACCTTGGCTACTGCAGACAGGTGGGGGAAAATATATGAGGGACAGGTGAGGATGAAATTTTGGACTAAGATCAGAGGATCTTAGATCTGAAGCTGGAAGTTATCTATTCCAAGGTCCTCTTTTTACAGCTGATGAAAAGTGCAGCCATTGAGTTCCAGAGGCTGTATTTGAATTTAGGACTTCCCAACTTCAAAGCTAACTCTCTATTCTGTGCTATTCTGCCTCTTGAGAATCTCCCCAAATCACCTTTTCATTAACTCACTGGTTCACTCAACACATTCATCATGTAGTAATCTTTACTTAAGCACCTCTGTCTACACAGTATTCTCTTTCATTGCACACAAGGGAATTACTGGGTAAGTTTCCCTTCCACCTTTCTCCTTAGGGAGGTGTCTATGGACCTGTAAGGACTGGCCACTAGCCCCCTAGGAGTGTGGCCCCTGACATATTTCTCAGGTTACTGTTTTTGGAGAAGTGGAATGTCATTAATGTAAGGGCTGTTGCCTGGGAAGCACGGGCATTTATTTACGTGTCTGCATAGGGAGCTGAGCTTAATCCCATCTGTGTCTGAAAATGGGGACAATGACGCTTGAGTTCCTGAGTCTTTTTAAAAAAAAAAGGGATGTCCATCCATTGTATGTTAGAACATAGAATCATAGATTTAGAGCCAGAAAAAACTTCAGAGGTTTAGCAACCTCAGAGTACTTAGCAACCCCATTCATTTTAGAAGTGAAGAAACTGAGGTCCAAGATCAGTTGTTTTGCTCTTTTGACTTCAAACCCAATCTCAAAGTATTATGATATCCCCAAATGTGGAAATAAACATCTCTGTTACTATACAACTATGAGTTTGAAGCCTGAAACCCAAACAACTGAGGGTCAATCTAGAAGTTGCTGGTCATTCCAAGGGGGCTCCTGCCTGAAAGAGGAGTCCCTTGTTCACAATTTTTTTGGGGGGGAAGGGGAAAGTAGTGGCCTTGACCAATGATTTCAGTGTACACTCATCCCTTCCACATCGAGACTTTCCCCTTTCCCCATAACTGTTTTGATATATCTCGATCTGTCATAAGAAATTAAATGGGAATTTACACCAAGTTCATTCTGGGGATTCCTTCGTTCATCATCATGCTTTAGGGAAGCTCATGTGTTTGATAGAAACTGGTGGGGTTCACTCAGACAGATCTGATTGGTTTCCCAATTCTGAGGTTCTAGGTCAGGGATGAGATACCAATTATCAAGCAACTAGAAGTTTGGGGGCATAGAAGATTCCAGAAAACAGATATTGATTCCAAAGAAGGAGCAATGTAAGCAGTGTCTTAGAGACTTGTTGATACCACATAGTTTATTTTTTTTCCACAAAAGCTCATAGGCTTATAGGGCTATTATAAAGGTGAGAACACTGAGGCTCAGAGAAATTAAATGTCCTGCCCATCACCAAATAGCTAGGGAGTTCTGAGATATGATTTGAACTTAGTTCACCCAGACTCCAGGTTCAGGATTCTTCTACTCACTTTGCCATGTTGCTTCTTTTGCTGCTAGTATTTGCTATTAGTATTGCTACTTTCTTTTCTTGTCATTGTTATCCTGCCATGTCCTTTATACTTCCTGCTCAAGCCTCTTGGGTAGCCTACTGTAGCGCATCCATCCTTTAGCTTTATATCCTCCTTTGGATTCTTTGTAAACCTAGCTGTTCTGCAATCATGGTGCTTGAGTATTTGAAAGAGAATATCAGTGCAAAAGAGCTGGACTTATATGGTCTAACAGCTTGGGATCTAGTTTGTATCTTTCCCTAGTACTGAGCATAGAGCCTTGCTTGGAACAAGAGTGCAATAAATGAATGCTTGATTAGAAGGTTGCTGAGTGGGGCATTGGGTTAGTAAAGACTAAATCATCCAGGTCAGGTAGATAGGATTAGAGTTGTTTCGGATCTTGTGTGTAGCCTGCATACCCATGCAAAAGATGGGTAGAGAAGGAAAATTCAGGTGAATGGATAAATGGATAAATGTTTAACAAGTAGTTCCCCTGAGATGGAATGTAGCCATGGCCAACTTTAAATTTAATCTCCATTATTATCGCTTTCTAAAGTCTAGACAATCAACAAAACAATAAATCAAGCCCCCATTTGTAGCATTTGCAAATTCCCAAGAGCGAAATGTTTACACTGAGCAAACCAAATGGGTTTGACTGTAGATGGTTTCAAAGTGGCTATGACTGTAAATGAGAGAAATTTCACAGAGGGGAGGCATAAATAAGGGATAGATTTCAGCTCAGTATTCAGCTGTACATAGTCTTTGACCAGATCTCCTGGAAGAGCAGTAGTCTCTGTTTGGGTCTTCTTTTTCCCCAGTATTATTCTCTCTCAGCAATGTGTGTGGCTCCTTGGGACGGATTATTTGAAACAGGAAACTATTGTTTGGCAATGGAGCTTGGGTCTCGTGTGTGTGTGTGTGTGTGTGTGTGTGTGTGTGTGTGTGTATACATATGAGCGCACATACATATGTGCTGGACTTGGATCCTATGTAGCCTGTATACACACCCATGCCAAAGATGAGTAGAGGAGGAAAAGTCAGGCGAATGGATTAAAAAAAAAACAAAAAAAACCACCGATTCCTCCAGAGCCTGAAGGAAGAGACTTTTGGTCTTCTGTAGGAGCGGTTGCTAAGAGTATATGGAGATCATTGGTGTAATGGCGTCAGGAAATTCCATAATTCTGTTAATCTTTCACCTGACTTTTATTCCTCTACAAATCTGTGACATGGGTGCACCCACACATTGGGAATTGTAGTGAATTAGGAAATGTTGTCGGTCCTTGAACTCTGCTTCAAACAACTATCTTCTCCCTCTTGTCATTCTGAAGGAGTCTGAACCTTTGGGGTCTTCAGTCATGTTTTCTCTCTGGGAAAGACGACTCCATCGTACCAAGTGTGCAACTCCCTGTAAGTTATCTTAAACCTTGCAAAGAGACTGACACATCAAATTGGAGTCCCATGGTCCTTCTTGCTACCTTGCTACCTAGTCTTGGAAGACCACTCAGGCCTTCCCTTCTCTCGAATGTTTCCTCTGTATCTTTGGATATACCTGGACAGGAAATCAACATACTTAGGGTGTGTCTGTGCAAGCTCTCCCTTTGATCTGACTGTCCTCCCATTTCTTTACATACCCCATAGGCTAGCGTGGTGCTTGGCACATAGTAGGTACTTAATAAATAATTGTTGATTGATTCATTCCATTCTATTTCCTGTAGCCAACTCCTGATATGTTTTTTCCTCTGTCTCTTGTGGTTTCTTCTCCTTTTTACTCTAATGAACTCTTCTTGCTTATGGCCTCCCCTTCTTACTATACTTTGTTCCCCAACCAGATATGTTTGGAACTGCCTTCTGATAGTTGTTGAGAAGAGGGTATAGATTGAAACCTTTCATGTGCCCATAACTACCAGCTAATTGGTAAACATGGAATTAGAGTCAGTTATTCAACCACTGGGTTTCAATGACATCTATGTGACTGGCTTTCTCCGTGTTCTAGTCCAATGGTTTCCAAGAGTAGGGGCCATGGCATGAACTCAAGAAGTGATAGGTTAACCAGTGGGGAGTAGGGCAGATAGACTGATCACATAGCACCCTCTCCTCAGTAGCCAATGATGGGCTTGTCCCCCAAACAACCACACAACTCTCACCCATTATAGCCTCATGGACTTTAGCAAGTTCCCAACCTTTCCCTTTCTGAGCTGAGCATCAGTTGTTCAACACAGTTGCAATTTAACCCCGATGACAGCAGCTGCACAGTTTCTACTGGGAAAATCTTATACTGCTCCACCCCCTTCCACAAACCCACCTAGGAAATGGGATGGGTGATCAAAAAGTATGAAGACTACTGCTTTCTCTCTAGGCTAGTACCCCAAATCTAGAACCTCAGAGAGTAAACTGCTTTTATCTTGCAGACTTATTCTCCTGCTTTAATGGTGGGGAGTGTGTACACCAGACATTCTGTGACTGCAGGCGCTTTAATGCGACAGGTCCCCGATGCCAGACAGGTATGACTGGACCCAGAAAAAAGATGCACTTCAGGATAATGGGGCCAACTTTGGCAGAGAAAGTGGGACTTAAAGAATCTCCCCAGTTTGCAGTTTTCCAGGGGGAGGGAACAAAGGTGCCTTGAGCCCATGGACAGGTGGCTGCTAGATGGGAGGGATTTTGATTATTCATCGCTGGGCAAATGAATGCACTCATCCTCTGGACTTAACCTCTGATCCCTTCCCTAGAAATGTGCCCAGATTTTCCGTTGAAAGCTTTCCTTTTGCTTGTGTTCAGTGTATAACACAGGCCCAGAGAGAGACAACATTTGCCGTACGTGGGGACAGCACCACGTTGAGACATTTGATGGCCTCTATTACTATTTCTCTGGGAGAGCCAGCTACACCTTGGTGGGTCAGTATGAGCCTGGTGAGCAGAGCTTCTCCATCCAGGTAAGGAAGTGCATGGCTTCAGCCCTGGTCCAACTCATTATCATAGAGGTGTGCATTTGAGGGTGAGGTTTGGGATGCTTGGTATATGTTCATATGCAGGAAACAGAACTATAGACTAGAGTTGAGATGAGCTGTAATAAGATTGACTTGTTAGCTTAGGTTGGGCTAAAGGGATTCTGGATCTTGGTAAGGTCTGGGATGTAGTCTTTCACCTTGGTCTTCAGTTCACTCTTGGACCTCAGGGACTGATACCAATCAATATCATAAGGCACTGATAGGACTTTACCAACTGATATTTGGTGATCAAACTGGCCATCTAGTTCAATCTACACTTGAGTTGGAAGAATTCCAGAATTTTTGAGTTGGAAAGGACTTTGCCAATCATAGGATCATAGATAGATCTACATGTGAAAGGGAACTCAAATGCCATCTAGACCAACCCCTTCATTTTACACGTGAAGAAACTGAGGCCAGCAGAGGTAAAGTGACTTTTCCAAGGCCATATAGGTACTACAAGGCAAATGTTATCATATACTTGTCAACAAAAGGAAACCCACTATCTTCCAAGGAAACCCATTTTTACTTTTCATCAGCTCTAATTGTTAGGAAGGTTTTTCTGACATCAAGCCTGAGTTTGGTTCCTTACAACTTTCATTGCTTTCAGTGCTCATGGTTCAGTTTTCTGGGACCAAGCAAAACCTATCTAAATCCTTCAAATTCTCTTTGAAAACATCCACTGTAGGAAACTCAAGTGTGATTTCCCATTCCATTTTAAAACAGTTATAGCTATTAGGAAGTTGTTCTTTAACAAGCCAAAATCTATTTCTGCATCTTCCACATGTAGTTCCTGTTTCTTTCATCTGTGGCTAAGCAGAACACGTCTAATCTTGCTTCCACATGACAGTCTTTTGAATTCTTTTTTTAAATTTTTTTTCTTTTTGCTTTTTGGAGGGCAGTTGGGGTTAAGTGACTTGCCGAAGGTCACACGGCTAGTTTTTGTGTTAAGTGTCTGAGGTCGGATTTGAACTCAGGTCCTCCTGACTCCAGGGCCGGTGCTCTATTCACTGCACCACCTAGATGCCCCTTAAAAAAATTTTTTTTCTAGTCTTTTGAATTCTTAAATCCAACCATGTTGTGTCCCTAAGTCTTCTCTTCTCCAAGATAAACATCTCCAGCCCCCTGCTTGGACAGCATGATTTCTAGTCCACTCATCACCTTTATTCCTATGTCTGAATGTCCTCCAGTTTGTCAACGTCCCTTCCATAGGCATCCAGCACAGAACACAGCATTCTCATATCACCTCCATGACTGAAGTCTAGGAAAGATTATCATCCTCTAAATTCTGGACACTCTATCTCTAACCTAGGATGGCATTATTTTTGGGGGTGTTTTGTCCTGCCTTTATTACCTCATGATGAGTTTTCAGTCTGCAAAACCTACAGATTTTCTTCACTTGAACTGTTTTCCAGTCATTCCTCCCTGCCCTGTCTTGAACTTTTGAAGCTGAATTTTTTGAACCCAAGCTAGTACTTTGCATTTATCTCTATTAAATTTAATTATTTTTTTTTACCATTGTTCTAACTCAGCAGTTCTCAACCTTTTTGGTCTTTGGACCCTTTTACACTCTTAAAAATTATTGAGGAGCCCTTTCTTCTATGAGTTTTTGTTTATGTGGGTTACATTGATGTTTACCATATTGGAAATTAAAATGTCTTAGTATTAGATGGAAATAGTTTTGACCTTAAGTTTAGTCATTTCAGTTGGGTCCAGACTCTTTGTGACCCCATTTGGAATTTTCTTGGCAAAGATACTAGAGTGGTTTGTCATTTCTCTAGCTCATTTTGCAGATGAGAAAACTGAGGCAAACAAGTTTAAGTGACTTATACAGCTAGTAAGTATCTGAGGCTAGATTTGAACTCAGGAAAAGAAGTATTTCTGATTTCAGGCCTGGCACTCTATCCAGTGTACCACATAGTTGTCCCTTTTGACCTTAAAGACCTCTTGAAAAAATCTCAGGGACCCCAGGATTCCTTTGATGATACTGTTTTTTTTTTTGGTTTTTGGAGGGCAATTGGGGCCCAAAGTCACACGGCTAGTTTTTGTGTCAAGTGTCTGAGGTCAGATTTGAACTCACGTCCTCCTGACTTCAGGGTCGGTCCTCTACTCACTGCGCCACCTAGCCGCCCCTCCTTTGATGATATTTTGAGAATTTTTCTGTTAGTCATCTAAAATGTCAGCTTTCCCTTCCCATTTTATATTTTTTACAAACCTGACAAGTGTGCCTTCAATGTCTTCATCCAAGGCCCTGATAAAAATGTTGAATAGCATGAGACCAACTCAGGACAGATCCCTTGAGGCCTCTACTGAGAACCCATCAATGACTGTTTTGTTTTAGTTTCATTCACTCCAGCAGGTTCTGAATGCATCTGACCAGATTATCCTCCAGTTCATATGTGTTCTTGTCTACAAGAAGCAAGGAAGACTCGATCAAATGCTTAGTCTAGATGCCAGCATATTAAGTTACACTAAGAAATGTTCCTCCAGAGTGAACTGGATTCTCATGTCAGAAGATTAGCTTATTATGTCTCAGCAACATCATCAGGTCAAATAAGATAATATCTGGAATGCTCTTTGTAAACCAAGCACTAGATTCATGCTTTCTGAGAGGTAGTGTGACTTAATGGTAAGAGTGCTGGATCTGGAAAATCCAAGTTCAAATGCAACTTCGGGGCACTGAGCTTTCATTTTATTTTTGAGTTTTCAACTTTCATTGAGAAAATTAATTTAATTTTATTTTTGGCAATTGATAAAAATCTATTTTCTTTCCCTCTTGCCTCCTCCAAGTTCCCACTGGGTGGGAGAGAGGGAGGGAGGGAGGGAGAGGAGAAACAATCAAACAAAAGAAAAACAAAACCCTTGAAACAAATATGCATATTCAAGGAACATAAATTCTCATATTGGTCATGTCCAAAAGATACATGTCTCACTCTACAGTCCTTGAGAGGGGTCCATTCCCACTCCCCATCAGATAGGGTTCATGTTTCCTTGTCCAATCAATTATCACTGGTCCCTGACCACCAGTCTCTTCCTTTCTAGGAATTTATGTTCCTTGAGGGAAGGGACTGTGTTCTTTGCTTTTATGTGTGTCTTCAGTGCTTAAGATAGGGTCTGGCACAGAGTAAATGCTTTTTTATTCATTCATTTGTTCATTCACTCAAATTCTGCCTTATCTACACTTAATTAGCAGCAGTCCTGTGAGAATCAAGTGAGATTCTCTGTCTCTCTCTCTGTCTCTCTGTCTCTCTGTCTCTGTCTCTGTCTCTGTCTCTCTCTCTCTCTCTCTCTCTCCCTTCCACCTCTCTCTGTCTCTGTCTCCCTCTCTATCTCCCTCTCTCTCTCCCCCGTCTCTCTCCTTTCTTCCCTTCCTCCAACCTTCCCTTTCTCCCTCCTTCCTTTCCTTCTTTTATCTTTTCTTTCTTTTTCTATAATCTATTTATCTATATATATATAATATAATGAGATTTTATATGTGTGTATATGGATACATATATACATTTATATGAATATACACACGTGTACATATGTGTATATATACACATATCTATATGCTTATACACACATATAGTGCTTTGTAAACCTTTTTAGAAGCATTATAGAAATGTTAGCTATTATTACTTAACCTAATTTTTCTCAGGTAACTCCCTGGTATTCTATTAAATTGTAGATGAGTGAGAGATGTGTTGGTGGAGAGAGTCCCCACACCAAGAGTTCCCCTTCCTGATGTAATCACAGACTCTTTGGGTAGTTTCATTTAAACTTATGTAGTTTTTATTGTTGCTATTATTATTTTAAAGCCATAGAAACCTAGGATCCCCATTCCTGTTATAGAAAGAGATCTGCCAGGCTGCATACTTGTGGGTCAGACAGAGCACCTTGTGTCTCAGATAGCACTTAGGACACGCTTGACAAGTTCTTACTCTTTAAGTCTTTTTTTCTCCATAGTTCCTTATTATTCATCCAAAACTTTTGCCATTATTACATTTCCTCTTGACAAATATGTAGAGGCATCTAGATGACATAGTAATGCCTAGAATGCTGGACTTTGGGTCGGGAAGACCTGAGTTCTAATCCAAATTCTGATATGCACTTGCTATATGACTCTGGGCAAGTTGCTTTATCTTTCTTGCCTCAGTTTCCTCATCTATAAAATGGGGGTAATGATAGCACTTACCTCACAGAGTTGTTTTGAGGATCCAATGAGATAACTTGTAAAGTGCTTCCAACCTTTAAAACGATCTATAAATGCTAGTTGTTATTATCATCATTATTATTAGAGTTGATGAGACTAAAGTCTATCTGACATTAGTTATATTTCTAAATGAAACTTGGTTTATAACTCCCATAGTACCAATAAAGCTAAGAAGAGTTGAGAAAGAGAGATCCGAGTCTCACCTTGACACTAGGACCCAGACCTTCACTTTGAGGTAGGACCTGTGATGGGGCAGTGCTGGGAGTAGGTCCCTGGCTTAGTTGTCTCAACCCTTTTATTTCAGGTTCACAACTACCCAGAATGCAGCTCTTTTCCCTACAGCTGCCCACGATCTGTCAGCCTCTTCTTTGCGGGGGAAGATGAGATCCGCCTGAGCAGGAATGTCACCCACGGGGGTTTGGGGTAATGAACTAACCTCCTTGTACCTTGTCCTACCATCCATGGCATATGGGATCTTGGGCAGAAGCAACAATATTCCTCCGTTTCTAAGAGGAAAGTACAATGGAAAGGATCTGTCTTCCTTTTTAAGTTCTCTGGCTCAGGTTGTTTGGGGGTATAAACAGGAGAGCTGTATACACAATATGTGTACAGACTGTGTATAGCTAAGGGCTATGTGAAGGTGTCCCATCACCCAAGCTTGTCAGTGTCTTCACCATCTCTTTCACTTCTTTCCTCTCTATCCTCTCACTCTCTTGGTGTCCATGTTTCTCTTTTATGACAAATTCATTGCCCCTGAGATTTTAGGGACTTTATGTGCCATCGAACCTGGAGAGAGTTGCATTTTAAAAGAGGAACTTGGATTCACCCAAAGGAATGAATTGCGGTTGAATTTGGTAGTGTGGTAGGCGAAAAAGGGTGATAATAAGAATTCATTTATGTTTATTTAGATAATAGTAATAATAATAATGCTTAATATAGAATAATAAGCATTTGTATAATAATAATTTATATAATATTTTGCAGTTTTCAAAGTATATTCCTCATAGCAACAATATTACAAGTATTATTATCCCCATTTTAGAGAGGCAAAAACTGAGGCTTAGATAAAATGATTTACTCACAATCTCAGAAGTAATAGGTGCTGACTAGGATCCAACCCAGGTCTCTTTATCCCAGACCCAGTGGTTTTTCCCCTTCTACGATCTTTTGTCATTTGCGGGTAGAGGAGCCCCTCCCCCTGTCCCTCCAATCCCTATAAGCTTGTTTGGGATCCTGATCTCCTGTTCAGTGTCTTATGCCTGATGATGTAATCAGCAGACTCAGGTTCAAGTCTTGGCTCTGAGGCTTGCTAGCTGTGGTGACCCTGGCTGAGCTTTGTCCTTCTGATCTTTACTATCCTCTTCTCTTCATCTGTAAAATGGAGCTATGCACTTACTGCATCCATTAAGTGAGATTTGTGTTGTGTAATTCAGGACTGTAAGAAAAAAAGCTATAAACTATAAAATATTATGTAAATGTAAATTACTATTATTACATGTAATACTCGTTATAAAATATTATTAAATGTAATGATAGTAATTTACATTTTCAGTCTACAAACTATACATTATATATAATTATAATTGTTAGTGTAATACTTTATATAATACTTCATAGCTTACAAAGACTTTGTAAACTATAATTTACAAATTAAAATATTGTAATAATTTGCTGCATAAAGCATAGTTTATAAGGAAAAGACTTTGCAAACAGTGAGTTAATGTTATTATTCTAATTTTCTGTGGTATGTTCCAGTGGGTCTGTAGCTGGTGGTGGGTCAGATGTTCTAGATTGGAATGCTTTTTAATAAACACCCTTTTTGGAGCATCTCCGTGAGCAGGAGGTTTGGGAGCTCTGAGTACCCTGTCTTGTCTCTCCCTATGCTATCACAGGGTTCAGCTACCTCACATTGCAGGGAACTTGCGACTCCATCAGATGGCTGGCTATGTCATTGTGCGACACCAGTCTGCTTTCACACTAGCGTGGGATGGTGAGTCAGCTGTCTACATCAAGATGAGTCCTGAATACTTAGGCAAGACTCATGGGTTGTGTGGGAACAACAATGCTGACCCCCAAGACGACCTGAAGACCAGCTTTGGTGAGTCCTGAGAGCCACTAGCTCAAGACCTTCTATTCCCCACCCATTTCCCAATTAGAGCACCAAGAGAGACATCCAGGATTGGAGAGATCAGACAATGGGATTGGGGATGAAGCTAATCTTTTCATCAATTGAATTAGTACATTGTGCTAGTGTGCACTGAGCCCTGTATACATGTTGGACCTACGCTGGATGGGTTCAGAGATCATATATTTTGTATGGACATAGTTGTTTGCATGTCATCCTCTTCATCAGAAGGGGAGTCCAGAGAATGGACGGACCATGCTTTTCCATTCTTTGTATCCCCAGTGCTGAGCTTGGTGCCTGACACACAATAGGTACTTGGTAAATGCTTGTTAATGATTATAATGGAGCTAGTTCATATGAACTGATTGTTAAATTTTCAGTGTGAGCATTTTTATCTTGGAAATCTGCTAATACTACAAAATAGGGCTTGATTTATTGTTGTATTTGATTACTTAAACTTAAGAAAAGGACTTAGAAAATGTTAATAATATAGATTTAAACTTAAAAGTGTATTGTGTATATTTTGGAGATCTGGTTGTTAAACATTTACCAAAACACCCCTGATGATGAAGAAGATGATTTTATTATAGCAATAGTCATCTGAGAGTCTGAGATTCAAGATTAGAAAGAACCCCAGAGATCCCATTGTCCAATCCTTACCTGAAGTTCTTTCTACTTCCACGGCTTCATATAGTAGAAAAGCTCTTCCCAGCACCCCTCAATGCACTCTATACGGGTAATGGCTCAGTTTTATGTTAGTACCTTTGTTCCTTATATTGTAGTCAGGAAATTTAGGTTCAGGTCTTGATGTCTAATGATTGTGTGACATTGAGCAAGTTCCTTTACTTCTTTGACTTTCAGTTTCTTCATCTGTAAAATGAGGTTAGTAATTCTTGTTCTATGCACCACAGGTTGTGAGAAGGTAGTTACCCAGACACTGATGGAATCATGATGATAGTCCACAGAGAAGGCATTAGTAAATGAGGAGTCTGGGAAAGGCTTCCTACTGTAGAAGGTGGAGGTTGAGCAGAGTCCTAGAGAAATCCAGGGAATCTAGGAGGTGGAGACACGGAGGGAGCGTATCCCAGATATGAGATGAAAAGACAGAGTTGACGGTTGGAGTATTTGTGTGAGGAACAGCAAGTTTAGCTGGATAATAGAGGATTGGAGGGGAGTCAAGTGTAAGAGGAATGGAAAGGTAGTAAGGAGCTGGGTTGTTGAAGGCTTTAAATGTCAACAGAAAATTTTATACTTGCTTCTGGAAATAATAGGGAGCCGCTGAAGCTTATGCGGGGAGAGTGCTTTAAGAAAACCATAACAATGACAGTGAATGAAAAATGGTATAGTATAGAATTCTTGCCTGATGGGGATGGAAAGCATTTAGAGCAGTGTTTCTCAACTTGTGGGTTATGTTCAGTTTGTAACAATGAAAATACATCCTGCACATCAGGTGGATTCATAACAGTAGCAAAATTACAGTTATGAAGTAGCAATGAAAATAATTTTATGGTTGGGGAGTCACCGCAACATGAGGAACTGTATTAAAGGGTCGCGGCATTAGGAAGGTTGAGAACCACTGATTTAGAGGAAGTTAAATAGGACAGTGAGGGAACTGGAGACAGTGCCATATGAGGGAGAGGAGAAAAAATAATCACCAAAACTAATTAATATAGTAAAAAGACCTGAAAATGAGCAGAACGTTCCCCACACATGGATTTCCTACTCTTCAAAGGAGAAGAGGAAAATGTTCTTTGCAACACTGTTGTAATTTTGTAGCATTCACTTTTGACCATTTTGTGGTAGTGACTCTTTCCATTTATATGTTTCCGTTTACATAATCATTGTGTATATTGTTTTCTTGGCACTACCTCTTTCTACATCAGTTCATGAGTCTTTCCATGATTCTCTGTATTCATCCTATTTCTTGAAGGTGTGGACATTGGATTAGCCATTGAGCTGAACTCAGTAAAAAGAAGGGCAGAGGCTATTTCTCTTCGAAGGAACAATGTGAATGAAAGTGCAAATGTCAAATGATCTTGAAGTATCTGTGACGGGGAAAGAATGGAAAAGATTGAGGAATACGGGAGGGACCAGATAATGGGGGGCTTAGAATTCCAGGCAGGAGAGTTTGAACCTGAAGCTGCCGGAAACTGTTGTGCGTTCTTAAGCAACAGAATGAAATGGTGGAAGTTGTGATTTAAAAACTAAACATGTCTTTGTTTTGTTTTTAGGTCACAGTGCTTGGCACATAGTAGGTACTTACTAAATGTTTATTGAGTTGAATTGAATTTCCAGAATCACCTCCCTTTTCCACTCTTAGTGATATGTCCCTTATAACAACAAAAAAATTTTTTAAAGAAAAGGAAAAAGTCACTCAACAAAATTAATCAACAGATCAACAGTCTGACAACATATATAATTTACATAGCCTTAGTCTCCCACTTCTGCAAAGGAGGGAAAAAGGCACATTTTTTCCCATTCCTTTGTTAAGATAAGCTTGGAAATGATAATTACCCAGGATGCAATTTTGTTTCCTTGGTGTTCTTTCATTGTACATTTTTGTAATCACTGTGTATATTGCTTTCCTGTTTCTGCTTACTTCACTCTGCATCCATTCATATAAGTCTTCTCATGTTCCTCTGATTCTTGATATTCATAATTTCTTTCACCACAGTAATATCTCATTACATTAAAGTATCACAATTATTTCTGGTGATTCTCCAAAAGATGGATATTGTCTGATTAAGGAGGTTCAGGATTCATGTGAACAGAACACTCGGCACTTCAAAAGATCCAATATAGTTTATTTAGAATATAGGGGAATGGTAAGGAAGCCAGAGATAACAGAGTAAGGGCTTAGGAATAGTAAAATAAGAGCAACAATGATTAATGCATACATATACATAAACATACACATACACACATAAATGTATATGTATATACACATACACACATATTTACAGTCATCACTGAAGGAGAGAAGCAATAACATCTGACCACACAAGCTGGGGAATCCCGGGTACAGCCATCAGGGTCCTGCTCGGGAGGGTCCCAGGCAGGACGTCTCCTACATGGGTGAGATATCAATTTGGGGTCTGAATCTTACAGTTTAAGTAATGCTGAGAACAAAGAAAGTATACTGCCAGGTTGTTTTTTTTTTTGGTTGTTTTTTTAGCAAGCATCATATCTTATGTGAGGCCAGGGAGGGAGGCCAATCCCTCCAAGGTCCCCCCCCCCTCCAAGAACAATGTTACCTTGGAATGGCTAGTTCCAGGAGTTGGGCAATTAACTATATCTCTTCTCAAGGTCCTGGACAGGGTCCCAGGAGAAGCGCAGCCCTCACATTCTCAGGATTCTCTGCTCCCAAACAACTCCGGGTAATAGGAAGGTCCTACTGAGTTGGGGCCTCGGTTTGTATAATCTTCTTCCTGCTCCTTCGGATACCTACTTGTTTGCACCTTTTTTCCACCTCAAAATACTGCTAGAAATATTTTTCTTATATATGGAACCTTGCTTTGGAATTTACCCCTAGTAGGTAGCTCTCTGGATCAAAAGGTATGAATATTTTAGGTGCCTTCTTAGCATAATTCCTAATTGGGAAGCTGCATTTTAAGATTAATCTGGTTGTTTATGAAAGAAGGATTCAAGGATGGAGTGGAGAGAAATATTAATCTGTAACATTTATATAGTACTTTAAGGTCTGCAAGACACTTTCCATGTTATTTTATTTAATCCTCACAACAAACCTGGGAGGTAGGTACTATTATTATCTGAATTCTACAAATGAGGAAATTGAGGCAGAGGTAGATGAAATGACTTGTGCAGGGTCACACAGCTCTTAAATATCTAAGGCAGAATTTGAATTCATGTCCTCCTGGCTGCACATCCAGCTCTCTGCCCACTATATCATTCAAGGCAGACTTGTTAGAAAAGTGACTGTCCATCTAAAAGACTGTTGCAATAATCCATTTGTTCTGAAGGTCCTACTTGCTTAAAAAAGTTTTTCAATGTCTCCTGATTTCTCTGCTACCTTGCTGTCTTCTGTTGCCATTCCTTCCTTTTCCTTGATGGTCATCCCTGGGATGACATTTTACTCAACAGGAAAACTGACAGAGGATGTGGCCGAGTTTGTGAACAGCTGGCAAGAAGACCCCCCAGATGAGGCTCCCGGACCCAACGTCTCCTTTCCATCGCGCCCTCCCTGTTTTCATCAGAGCCCCACTGCCATGCAGGTCTGCAGCCCCTAA
Organism: Pseudocheirus occidentalis; assembly: GCA_028646575.1. Lineage (NCBI taxonomy): Eukaryota > Metazoa > Chordata > Mammalia > Diprotodontia > Pseudocheiridae > Pseudocheirus > Pseudocheirus occidentalis. The sequence continues at coordinate 149,366,777 of CM053601.1, read as the reverse complement.
GAGTCTGTTCTTCATTTCTACTCACCCCGAGGTCCAGCCTTTGTTTCTCCCTCCAAAAGAAAAGAAGATGAAGGTTTCTTAACTGGGCCAAGGCCCCCATTGCTGAGGTTCCATTGGGAATGTGGGAGGAGACCCTGATGGTGGGCACCTTGTGTAGAAGAAAACCATTCTCTGTTAGGAACTTAATGGTGCTTGAGAGTAGGGGGTCTAACTGAAATGTACCTTCCTTTATCCTTTCTTCCCCCTTCTCCCCTTTTCTATCCTCCGCCTTCCTTTCCCCTTCTTTTCTCATCTCTTTCCCTTTCTTCCTTATTATTCCTCCTCCCTTCTTCACTCTCATTCTCTCTGGTTCCCCCCTTCTTATTTCCTCCTTTCTGTCCATCTGTGGATAATTGAACATGTCTTACTCTAGCCTAGTTAAGGAGTGGACCTGCACAGAAGCAGGTGGTGGGATAAAATGGTCCCTCTAAGACCTCTGTGTTCTCCCTCACCCCACCCTCTAATATCTGTGCTGCTTTGTTTCTAGGGGGTGTATGAGCTCTGTGAGGTATTGCAGAAGCCCCCATTTGACACCTGCCATGACTACGTCAGTTCTTTGCCCTTCATGGCTAGCTGCACTAGCGACCTCTGCCTGTGAGTGAGTTGTAGTGCTCTAAGGGAAGGAATCCTGTGGGATGGGGACGGTCTGAGACAGGGTAAATCCCATCAACAGGATTTAGTCTAAGTCTGAAACCTGAATTCTTCTGAGTCTTTGAACCTTCCTTCTTTCTTATTTTCAAAATACTATTTTGTCTTTTATCTTCCCCATCACGTTGTGTGGTTGGAGTTGAGCTAGAAGGGAAACAGAATTTAGTTTCCCCTTTTTTAGATATGGAAACAGGACAAGGGAGGGGAAGTAGGGGAAGGAGGGGGTCACATAGTGGCAGAGGCAGGGCTAGGACCAAGTGTCCCGACTCTCAATCCATAACCCATTCCACTAAGCTTTGCTTTATCCCCAACTTTGTTTCCATCCCTGGATGCAAATAAACAAGTCAGAAGGTCAGCCAGGTATGACTCTAGCAGTCTCTATCTAACAACTTTGTATCTGTAAAGGTCTCAGGTATAGAGGTCAGGGCAGAGGAATGGACCCTGTTGATCCTGACCATGACTCTTTGATTCTCTGATTCAGGTCAGCATCTGAGGAAGCCACATGGTGCCGGGCACTGACTGAATATGCCCGGGCATGTGCCCATGCTGGGCGCTCCTTGCAGGGCTGGAGAGCCAAATTCCCACAGTGCGGTAGGCTGAATGAGTTAGTGAAGTCTGAACAAGCACCACAGGGAGGGGGGAGAGCAGGAGGGGAAGGGAGGGTAACCATAAAAGTCTATGGGCACATCCTTGATCTGTGCTGTGAAGAAAGGGCTTGAAGATCAGAGGCTCAGGTCAGAGAAACCCGGCTTCACTGATAACTCGTTTGCCAAGGCTGAGTCATGGCTGGTGTCATCATGACACAATGGAAAGAACACCAGCTCTGGATCCAAAGGAGCTGGGTTCAAATGCTGCTTATGACATTATCTGTATGATCTTGAGCCCTCCCTGGACTTTGGTTTCCTCATCTGTAAGATGAAGTGGCTTGTCGAGATGACCTCTGAGATCCCTTCCAGCTCTAGACCTATAATGACAACAACAATAAGCTCATGTTTATATAGTACTTTACAAATGCTCTCATTTTATCTTCACAGTAATGGGACTTAGGTGCTATTATTATCCCCATTTTCAGATAAGAAAACTGAGGCAGGCAGAAGTTAAATGACTTGGCCCGGATCACATAGCTAATCAGTATCTGAGTTCAGATTTGAACTCGGGTCTTCTTGACTCCAGGTCATACTATGACTCTATCCACTGTGCCACCCTGATGCCGGATGATCTCTGTCATTCTGAGGTTGGGGGAGACCAGGGGTGCTTGGGTCATTGTTTAGGAGAGTTCTGGATGTGGACTTTACTCCACAGAATCAGAGAGCCTAATGCCATCACTGGAAGAGAAGCTTGAAAATCATATGATCAAACCCCCTCAAATTGTATTTAAGGAGACTGAATCCCAGAGATGTGAAGGTGTTTCCCAAAGGTCACAACCACTTGGTGGTAGAGTCTCATTTAGTGAGTCAGCAGAAACAAATCTGTATTAAGCATACATTGGTATTAAATAAAACTATTAATTTCCTCAGTTGTAGAATGAGGAGGACAATCCCTTCCTTCCCCACTGTCCACTGAGGTCACTGTGAAGCTCTAATATCATAATGAATAAGAAAACTCTGTAAAATGTTTAAACATAAGCATTGTACTGAGGAAAGGGAAAAAGCACTTATTAAGTGCCTATGGTATTCAGCACTGGACCAAGCACATTGAAAATATTCTCATTTGAGACTCACAAGAAGTCTAACCATATAGGTGTTATTATTGTCCCATTTTACAGAGGAGGAAACCGAGGCTAACTGACTTTCCCAAGGTCACAGAGCTAGTCAGTGTCTGAGGCTGGATTTGAACTCAGGCCATCCCGACTCCAGGTTCAGCGCTCTATCCACCGTGCCACCTGGATGTTTGTACAGATTGGTATTTATTTGTGTGATTATTTTAAATATATTTTCAGGTTGTGATGGATGTAGAAATGGCCCATTAGGACAGTGAGAAGACCAGAGACCTGACATATGAGGAGAGGATGATCAGACTGAGGGTGTTTGGCCTAGAAAAGAGAAGACTCAAGGGCCTAATGATTGATGTCTTCAAGTATCCAAAAAAAATATGGAAGAGAGATTCAACCTGTTCTCCCTGGCTCCAGAGGATATAATGAGGAATATAGGATGTAAATCCCAGAGACAGATTTCAGCTTAGTATAAAGGAAACATTTCCCAACAATTAGAGCTTTCAAATAATGGAATGTACTGGCTTTGGAGGGAGTGAGATCTCCATTTCTTAAGAATGATTAAGCAGAGGCAGGGCAAGTGGATATTAGGGGTATTATAGAGGAGATTCCTGTATTGGGCACATAAGATCATATTAGGTATGACCCTAAGGTCTCTTTCATCTCTGGGGTCACATAATTCTTATTTATTCCCTTAAAGCTTTCTTGTCCATCCATGTGTCCAGCTCAGAGATTAAAGGGTCTGGCCCTATCTGAGAACTTCCCTCGGTTGGCTCTGGAAGGTGGCTGGTACTTGGATCCTCAGATAAATGCTGGATTCTGCTCCTGCAGTGATGCTTAGGGACTCGACCCTACTGCTATCTGGGGGGCATCAGAGACCAAAGATTCCTCCCCTGAGGAAAGGAGCTGGAGATGAGGGAGCTGGGATGGGACTTGGGTCATTGGCATGAGGAGCCCAAAACTTAGTATGGGGACAGGCCAGACGAACTGTGAAAAGCCAACCCTGCCTCATGGCTTGCCTTCCTGTTCTCCCTCCTTCTAGCTGTGACCTGCACTGAAGAGGTTTTCATCTACAATGAATGTATTAACTGCTGTCCCGCATCTTGCCAGCCCAGGACCCCTTGCATCGACAGTGACATTGCCTGTGTGGACGGCTGCTATTGCCCGGAGGGTAATGTTGAAGGGAGGAAATAGTTACCCTAGGAAACCTAATGCCAGAGCTAGTGAACTGGGGGATATTGATGGGTGGCCCTGAGGCTGTGCTGTGAGATTCACTAAGATGTATAATTGGATTAAGGAATTCTGGTGTGGGAAAGACGGGGGCTAAGTATTTGCTCACTCGTTCACACACTTATTCAGCTTATTCATTTAATCACTCGCTAATTATTAAATTTGCTCCCTTATTCATAATACACTAATTCACTCACTACTAAATTCATTCACTTACTCATTAATGTGTTTATTCACTGTCATTCAATAAACCACTTCTTTCATACTCTACACACACACACACACAGATGAGGGTGTGAGAGAGATGAGAGTGTGTGTGTGTGAGAGAGGAGTGTGTGTGTGTGTATGAGAGAGAGAGCGAGAGAGAGAGAGAGAGACAGAGAGAGACAGAGAGAGAGAGAGACAGAGAGAGACAGAGAGAGAGAGAGAGAGAGAGAGAGAGAGAGAGAGAGAGAGAGAGAGAGAGAGAGAGAGAGAACTAAAGGTCCCTGCCTTCATGGAACCCACATTTTGGTTAGGAAACCAGGATGTAGTCACATGAAAAGGAATGACAGCACAAGGCAGTATATGATAAATACCTAATGAGAGGTATAGATGAGTGTATACATTTTGATCTTGAAGAAAGGAGAGATTGTTGTGTAGCTAGTAGTAAGGCAAGGCTTCAGCAGGGGAACCATCAAAGATTTTTGAGCAAGGCGATGTGATCAGAGCTGAATTGTGCTTACATTTCCAGGTCTCATTTTTGAAGATAGGGGCTGCATGGCACCTGCTGAATGTCCCTGCGAATTCCATGGAAGTCTGTATTCAACAGGCTCTGTGGTGAATGATGATTGCAACACATGGTTGGTGCCCATTTTGGGAAAGGGTTAGGAAGATCTGGGTGTACAGGCTCTGTGGGACCACTCAGGAGAGACCAACAGAGGCTGGTGCTGCCTTGATCCTAATTAGATGTGGTTATAGAAAAGACGGAATGTAGTTCATGGGGAGATAGTGCTTGGAGGGGATTCCCGTTCCCTCGTAGGCTGATGGGAGGTGAACAATGCCCTTTACCCTGATATCTTAGAACCATTGAAAGTTAGAGCTTCAAGTGCTTTTTGAGGACATCTAGTCCGATCTTCTCATTTTGCAGCTGAGGAAACTGAGGACCAGAGAAGGAAAGTGACATGACCATAGTCACATATTGAGTTAGTTACTGTGCTGAAGTCAGAACCCAAGTGTCCTGACTTTTTGGTCTAGTGCTTTTTATACTATACCTCACTAAGGAAAGACCTCTTCCTTTACTCATAATTATCAACTGTCTTCTGGACTTCTTCCTTTCTGACCCTAGGAGTCTTCCCAAAATTTCTTTCAGTCCTATTTCTGGAACATTTGAGCTCAATGCAGAATTGGGCCAGGCTCCTTTGGTTGCCCTTCCTGGGACTGGCTCTGAACTACTTGGGACAAATTTTTCCCTCAAGCTTTCCTACTCCTCCTCTCCCCAAGCTTTGGAAATGCCCTGCTTAGAGGCACTTGGCTAGTCGACACTTAGGGAAACCAGAGAGGTTGCCAAAGAGGAAAATGCACGCAAAAAAGACAACCATAAAAACGATACTAAAAAGAGAAAAAGGTTAAAGGAGCCAGAGGGTGTTTAACCTCCCCATAGTCCCAGTTCTCCGCTAATGGGCAGGAGAGAATATGGATGGGAAGGGAGAGACTGTTTTGGGAGAAGAGCCTTGTGCTCATTGGGTCATTCCTAGTCCCTTGTACAGATATTCTTTGCTTCAGTGTTAGGGAGTAGGGTGGGATGGGGAGGATGTCTCTGCCCTAGGTACAGTGGAAAGATGACTGGCTGTGAAGTTAGGGGTTCTAGTTTCAAATCTTACCTCTGACACTCATTATGGGTGTGCCCTTGAGTGGCCAGGTTACCTTCATGAGCCTCCCTTTCATTGCTTCTAAAGGAATATGTAGGTCTGTGAATGCAGGGTCCCTGACCTTTCTTGGTAAGATCAGAGGTAGATCTAGATAAAGCTGCTGGTCAGTATGTGGGGACTAGCTAAGCTTGGGAATAGAGTCCCCTTCCTGGTCATTAGAAGCTTGATCGTACCTGGTCCTGGTATACCATGACCTCTGAAATGTCATCTCTCTCTTTCAGCACATGCAGAGGGGGCAAATGGATGTGCAGTGCTTCAGCCTGCCCAGGTATCTTGTGGTCTGGGCGGGGAGGTGTTTTAGCTCCATGCTGCCAGACTGGGGTGAGGTGGGGTCCATAGGAACAGCTCTCTAGGGTCATGCTAGCAGGAGGGTAGAGTCAATGATCCAGATATTTCAGACAAAGAACTCTTCTCTGACCTTTTTGTTTTTGCTTGAATGATACTAAGCCTGGTATACTGAACCGTTTTTAATTTTAAAGCTTTCTAAGCATTAAGATCATACATCATAGTCAAGATGATGTTCTCCTTCCCCTCAGAGTGAGAGCTTCTGGAGGTTAAGACTGTGTGTCTTATATCATATGGAGGACCCTAGGACAGTTTCTCCATCAGACCCTCATCCTCTAAGGGTGGAGGGCTACATGTCCTTCACATCTTGGCATCTAGAAGACTAGGATCCATAGGCTGGGGAGCAGTCTTTATTGTGGGTGTGACAGACTCTCTGCTCTTTCAGCGGAGTGCTCTGTGACTGGAGACATCCACTTCACGACTTTTGATGGTCGCCGGTACACGTTTCCAGCCATGTGCCAGTACATCCTAGCTAAGAGTCGATCTTCAGGCACCTTCACAGTGACAATACAGAATGCCCCATGTGGTCCGGTAAGATTTCTGCTACAATGGTTAGTGCCAGTCCATGGGGGCAGCAGATGAGGAGATGAGATTGCTTGCAAGTGAGCTACAGACCAATCAATGGAAAAAAGACTCCTTGTGAAAGATAAGCCCTCTTGGCCATTGCTTCCCTGGAAGTCTTTGGGGGCGTCAAAGTTCATAAGCTTGAAACAGAGAACCACTCAGTGTAAGGTCCTATGCTTCTAACTATGGGTATTCAGCACAGAGTGAAGCAATCAGGGGAGGCTTTATGGAGGAGGTGAGACTTCGGCTGTATCTTGGAGGATAAGCAGGTAAAATCTGGATGAATGGATAAGAGCATTACTAGGCATGGTAACAAAAATATCCGAAGACCCAGAGATAGGGGAATACACTAGGTAGATTCCGGGAGCGCTCAGGACATCCTGTTAACTAGATTGAGTGTGACAACAAGAGCTCCACCCTCCACCACATCCTTGACAACTCTTCGCCCAATCTCCATCCGAAGACCTACCTTTACTGACGGGGACCTCACTACCTCCAAAGGCAGTTTATTTCGCTTTCAAATACTTATCATTATAAAAGCAGCAAGACACAAATTTAATCCCAAACTGTTGATTACTAGGTTTGTGACCCTGGGTGAGTCATATAATCTCTATCTGCCTTAATTCTCTCCTTTGTAAAAATGGTGATGATGACAGGACCTGCCTGTAAGCATCGTTGTGTGGGGATGAAATGAAGTGATATTTGTAAACTTTATCAAAGCGTCATATCAATGCTAGCTATTCATTTTATTTGCATCAAACTGAAATCTGTCCTTCTATAGTTTCTAGCCAGCTCTCTTAATTCTTCCCTTTGGGGCCAACGAGAACTGATCAAATCCCTCTTCCTTTATTTACTCAAATACATCAATCAATGTCCCCCTGCCTACATTTTCCCTTCTTTGGGCTAAACATTTCCTTTAATTAATGTATCTGTGGAATAATTTTAAATCTGTTATTTATCTTGGTCTCCTTCTTCTGGACATGCCATAGATTATTAATGTCCTTCCCCAAATGCAGTATCCAGGACTGAGCTCCATATGGTCTGGCCAGGGCAGAAGAGAGTGGCAGTATTTCCTCCCCTCCTTAGAACACTAAAGTCTTAATTCATGAAGCTTGAGGTGGTGAATCACTCTATTGTGTATCACTTATTAGCACACAAGTCCCTGGGTAGTTCCCAGGCACAGAAATGATAGAACAGACATTGTCAACTCCTTGCTGGAGAAGGGACCTGCCCCCATGCTGGGCTGCTGGGCAGGCTTAGACTAATTGGAATGTCAGCAGTCTGACCTCGAGCTGTCAGAATGAGTGGAGAACTGAGTTCTGAGGCATTTTAATTGAATGCCTAAGGGATCCTAGTGCTTAGGTCCTGCCAGAAGGGGAAGGTCAGCTATTACGAGCTTGGGGACAGTATTTTAAGACCTTTCATACAGGGTGATTTGCAGGATTTTTTTTTTACTTGATTATGCATATTCGTTGAAAGGATTTTCCTTTTCTTTCTTTTTTAATTTAGTGGGATAAGTGAGATAGAGAGAAAATTCATTTTTATTCATTGAAAAAATTAAATTTAAATTTAAAATATGGGGTTGATGGTGACAGTGTGTGATTGGCAGGGATGGGGAGGAGGATTGCTTTGGAGGCAGCTCAGTTGAGTAGAAGGGAGCTGATGAGTTTCCAAGAGCTTGCTTTCAGGTTGGGATTCAGTTTTTGTTTGGAGGCTTGAACTGTATTTACTCTGGGTACTGTTTAGGTAGTGGTTCTGGGGGATCCCATGGTTATGCTTTCCTGTCTGCCTTAAGGGTTTGATTAGAAAGTAGTCATTAGACTACTTAGACTTTATCTTGGGTTAATTTCCCTAAATCTTTCAGCAGAAACAAGGATATCTCCTTTCCTGGAGATGGATTTGAGTCTGTTCCCCCAACTGAGGAATAACATGTGTTATTGTACAGTGTTAGTATACAGGCAAGTAATATGGAAGCTAGTCAGGGTTCTACTACACCCCAGACAGGCCAGTGTCCTGAGGGGTGGTGGTGGTATCTGGATGTGGTTTAGCAATGTAGACCAATACTCTGATATTGGTAATCACTCCCTTGGGCAGCATGGTATAGGCAGCAAGACCATTCATTGAGGCCCAGAGTGAGTCAGTGTTGCCCAGTGCAGTGAGTAGTAACTCTAGTCAGAAGACCTAGAGACTCAAATCTCCGTTTGACATTTGGTACCTGAGTGACTGTGGGAGTCACACAATCTCTCTGAACCTTGGTGTCTTCATCTGCAAAACAAGGGGTGAGGGAGGACTAGATGACTTGTAAGGCCCCTCATATCTTAAAGCAATGATAACGAGTTTGAGAATGATTATCTAAAAGATATTTGATCCCATCTTTTCCAGAGTCCCAGCAGTCACTGGGTCCCTGAGCAAAGATCCTCCTCTTTCTTCCCCAAGATGAAGGGTTCCTTCCTCTGTTCTTATATTTCCCTCCACTTCCTTGGGAAGGCAGGGAACTCTAACTGACCCAGTCACTGACCTTCCTACTGGGGAGGAACCTGGAAGGGCTAAGCAACTCAAGGGCATTATTTCAGGGGATATTTCTCCAAACTGTTCCAAAGAAGCAGAGATGTCTCCTCTCTTGGAGATGAAGCTTCATCCTCAATAGCCAACCTGAAAATCCTCTTCCCTTGGAAAAGGCAGGAGTGGGCCATAGTTAACCATGGTGTAATGAGTACATCTCTGGACTTGGAGTCAGGAAGATCTAGGCTTGGACACATATTAGCTGTGTAACCTTGGGCAAGTCACTTAGCCTCTCTGGTCCTGAGTTTCTCTGTCAGTAAAAGAGGCAGTGGGACTCAATGCTCTAATATCTCTTTCATCTTTAAAGCTACTATCCTGATTTCTATGGGAAATGACCCTATGATTTCCACTTGACCACTCCCCTTCCCTCTACCATAATTGAGCAGGAAAATGGGGAAGAAGGACCAGAAAAGCTGCTGGTTTAGGTGTGAGTCTATGAAAAGATAAAGTCTTCCATTGCTGATGGATATCAGCCAGTCAACAAACACTCATTAAGTTCTACTATGTGCCAGTCTCTGTGCTAAGTACTGGGGATACAAAGAAAGACCAAAAGGAAGTCCCTGCCCTCAAGGAGCTCACAGTCTAATGGATCCTCTTGAGAAACTTAAAGTACTTTCACTTGTGAAAGAGCCACTCCTCACTGAGTCTCAATTGTATAGAGGGGAAGGGAAGCTTCTGCTTACCCTACCCATTTCATGAATGGCAATACTGAGTTCTAGAGTGTACTTTGTGCATAGTCCAGCAAGGAGTGGGCAGCCAAAGTGGAATAAGAGCCCAGGCATCCTGTCTCTTGGTCTAGTACTCTACCAGGCTATTTCATTTCCCTGGAGGATTTCTCATTCCATATCATTCCATATCATCAACCACCAACTGCACCCCTTACAAGGCAGCGTGGGCTAGTAGGTAGAGCCCTGGGCTTGGATTCAGGAGACCTCTGTGTGAATCCTGCCTTAGACACCTGTTAGCAGTTCAATTACATACAAACTGCTCTCTCTGACCTTCAGTTTCTTCAGTGGAAAATGGGCATAATAAGACTGGCTCTCCCTCCTTCCCTGGGTTACTGTGGTGAAAGACACTTTGTAAACGTCAAAGCAAAACATGAGAAATGTGAGCTAGGAATAGACATTCATAAAATGACTGTAATATGCGTGATGCCATGCCAGACAGGGCTACAGAAGAAAGGGTTATTTGTCAGGGGAGATGCTTTGATTTAATAAAAGGATCCAAGGCAGCAAGGGTGGTGAAATGTCATTGTGACCTTTCAGCAAGATATTTTGTAAATGACTCCAAATGTAATAAGCAATTCTCAGGCCCAGCCTTTAGAGTGAAGGGGGGTTCCTTCATCCATAATTTGCAGTACTCTCTCTCCTTGCCTTTACCCCAGGCTACAGGTTTGGAGGTGCTCTCCAAAGTGTACCTAAAAAATCACTGTACCAGCCCCTGTGGGTAAAGATGTCAGAGCTGAATTCTTTGTTCATAGTGATGTATGGATAGCCAGCACTCAGTCTGTCAGCAAGAATTCTTTAATTATCCACTGTGGGATCAGACACATGTTAAACATTGGGGGTACAAAAGGGCAGAAACAGCCTGCCCTCAAGGAATTTACATTCTAATAGGGGAAATGTTATATAAATAATGCGTACAAGACACACACAGAGAAGTAAAAAAACCTCAGAGGGGAAGATCCTTGCTAGGATCTTCAGGTGTCTTGAGAGAAGAGTTGAAAGTGAGGAGAGAGAGCATTCCAAGCACGAGGAACAGCCAGGGCAAAGGCATGAAGGCTGGAGATGAAGTGTCCTCTTTGAGAGACACAAAGTAGACCAGTGTAGATGGATTGGAGAGTATGTGGAGTGTATGATGACTGGAAATTTAGGAAGGGACTAGGGACAAAGAGCTTTAAATATCAAAGAAAGGACATTCTATTTGATCCTGGAGGTAATTGGGGTCATTGGAATTTATTTAGTAGGAGGAATTTATTGAGTATGGTTAAGATCTATGATTCAGGAAAATTATTTTGGCAGCAGAGTGGAAGGCGAATTGTAATGGGGAGACACTGGAAGGAAAGAGACCAATTAGAACACTATGGCAAAAGTCAACATGAGAAATGATGAGCATTGGGTTTTGGCTGCATGGAATCACCCACACTCCTGCCCTTTGTGATCAAGGGCATGAGTTGATAAGTAAGCCAGCTGGAGGTGGGGCCATGATGTGTGGTTGGGTCACCAGGCATGTGATTAGTTAGTTCTGACCTTTGCCCCCTTACCTAGGAGTTTTATTCAAATTAAATCAGGCCAGCTGCATTCACATTTTTCCATATGGGACTATGGGATAATCATTCATCAATTAACCAGTATATATTCAATGACTAGCATGTACCAGGAATTGTGTTGGGAATATGAAAATAAAAATTACCGTCTCCCTCCCATGTAGACTCATGAATTTAATAGCATATATTCAGTCTCAGTTAGGATTCCTAGTTGAATCAGGTGTGTTAGCATGACATAGATCAACAGTCTCTTGTACAGTGGTGGTGGCATGTTTAAGTCCTCCTTACCTGGTTTTTGTGAGTTAGATGGTTAAGTAGAGATTTGATAAATGATTACACTGGTGCTGGGAAGTCCCCAGTGAAGGAACTTCCTCTGCCAATGCAAGTTGGCATCTTCTCTGTAACTTATGGTCCTTGAGAGGTATAGAAGGCAAAGACATCAAACACAAGGCCCACAACAAAGGGGGTGCATGGGAGAATGCAGTGGAGAACATTCCTGAGCGTAGCCCAAACTAGAACAAAATGGTTTTTATCTGATTGTGATGTGTCTGTGTATATATAAACACACATGTATGTACACATGAATATATGCATGTAACACGTGTGGATACTGTAGTAGTCTCCATTTGCATTTGAGTCTGACACCATGAGCACTGAGTTAGAGCACTGAGGTTCTGAGCTATTGACCAGTGTCCCACAGCCACCATGTGTCAAAGGTGATGCTCAAACCCAGATCACCCTGTCTCCAAGACTGGTTCTATATCTATTATGCTACATTGCCTTTCTTAGCTGACTTTTGGATCCACGATGCTTAGTTCTTGCTCTTTGTGTCTGAAACACACACACACACACACACACAAGTTTCTTCTGGAGGCTTTGAGATTTATCCTAAATGAATCAGAGAGAACATCCCATCCCTGGATTGTTGGCAGGCTAGAGGTTGACTCTTAGGAAGGGGTTGGGAGAAGCAGCTCATTTAAAAGCTAGACTGGGAGTCAGGAGGTTTGGGGTTTAATCTCGACTGAACTATTTGCTAGTCAAGTGACCTTGCCAAGTATTTCTTCTCTTTGTGGGTCTCAAGTTTCTTCATGTGTTCAATTATAGGGCCAGACTAGATGGTTTCTAAAACCCTTTCTTGGTACTGATCTATCATCTATCTATGTAATTTTTGAGGGGAGACTTGCCTCCTTCTAGCTTTCCAGTGTTCTTACATGTTATTTCTTAACACATACCCTTTGATCCAATGACACTGGCTTCCTGGCTGTTCCACAAACAATGTTCCATTTCTTAGTTCCAGGCATATTTTCCCTGTCTATCCTCAATGCCTGGAATGCTTTCCCTCTTCTATTCCAACTAATGACATCCCCAGCTTCCTTTAAGAGCCAACTAAAATCCTAGGAAGTCTTCCCTAACATCTCTTAATTCCAATGCCTATTCTGTTAATTATGTCCTATTTATCCTGTATATAGCATGCTTTGCATATATTTGTTTACATGTGTCCCTTCTTAGATTGTAAACTCCTTGAGGGCAGGGACTGTCTTTTACCTCTTTTGTATTCTCAACACTTAGTACAGTGTCTGACACATAATAGATGATTAAAAAATGTGATTGATTGATTGATTGATGTGTGAGTTCATCTTGTAGGGAACTCCCCCTTGAGGAAAGATGCAGATTGGCAGGTGCTCTGCAATTTAGAATCTTAAAGAGTTGTCTAGAGCATTGAGAAGTTACATGACTTGCCCTGGGTCAATTAGTTAATGGCTGTTAGAGGCAGGACCTGAACCTAGGTCTTTTTGACTCTAAGGCCAGCTCTCTATACACCATCATCATAGGTGCCTTTCATTGATGTATTATGATTTCACCATTCTGTTTCTGGCTACTGGGGTGTGGGATCTTGCTTTAGCCAACATCTTGTGGGATCCTGTGAAGAAAAGACTATTGGTGGTATGACTTCACATGTCATATATACATGTGGTGTTATGAGCTAGAAGGTCTGTTAAGAGAATACACAACTTCAGCCCTGTGTTCACTAAAGGGGCATGCATGCTGAGGCTAGATGTGAACTGATAGCAACAAGAATATAAAAGGAATCTCCATCTGCAACAATTTGAGGTTAGAAGGGTAGAAGGAGAAAACTTAGGGCTAAGATCCATTGAGTGAACTGGTCTTTACTCCTAACTTCTATGTGACTGGCCCTCCAACCCTTCCTTACCTTTGTTTCCAGAACCAGGATGGAGCCTGTATCCAGTCAGTGACTGTGATTCTGAACCAGACACCTCGGAGACAGGTGACCCTGACTCAGACAGGAGACGTCCTCATGTCTGGTCAGTACAAAGTCACCCTACCTTACACAGATGGTAAGAAGGGGAAGGGCAGGTGGGAAGTGCTAAGAACCTGAGATTTCTTGAACTCTGTCAGGGCCATTAGTCACCATCACCACACCCTTAGGCATAGGAGTTACTCCCCATGTCAGTGGGAATAGAGTATGTATGTCCCAGGGTGTGATGTTGATGTTGGCTCTGCCCATGGAATCCCAGATTTGGAAAAAGACCCTTGCAAACCATCTAAATCAAGGGGTCCCTCAGAAACCATCTAGTCCAACTCAACTTTGATCAAGAATACCCTGTACTACATCCCAGGTCATCACTGGTCATTTAACTTCTGCCTGAAAACCTCAAAGGGAATAGGGACTTCCCACATACCAACCCTATTACTGAGTTAGTCTCAATTCCCCAAACTTTGTTATTAGAGTATAAGTGAGCACTGAACTTGGAATAGGAGGATCTGGATTCAGATCTCAGCCATGTGATCATGAAAATGTCATCTCACTCCTCTGAACCTTCATTTACTCCTTTATAAAATGGCAACATTTTATACTAGGGCTCTGGGAAGAACAAAACACTGCATTTGGGGGGTAATTTGCAACTGTATAATGTAATATGTATGTATGTATGTATCATATCAACAGAAGTATTATAATGGGGTTATTTCTGACACTTTATGAGATTAATTAGTTCCCTAATAGTTTGCATTTCTTTTGGATAAGGAAACTGAGGCATAGAAGATTCTAATAACAGGTGCTTCAATAGGATGATCCCCACTATCAGTGTCAAAGTGGGGTTATGCCCTATACCTTTGTAATGGAGTTATTGCCATACCCTAGTACTGGTACTGGAATGAGTTTATTTCTGGCCTCTACCAAACTAGATTGGGGCTTAGCATCTGGGAGGATCCTTATAGGTGAGGGAGGGTGCCATCCATGCTTCATGAAGTCCTCTTTGTACCCCTGACCACCATTGCTTCTTTCAGATGCCTTTGAGATCCGGAAGCTGTCATCTGTGTTTCTACGTGTGCGGACCTCTGTCGGGGTACAGGTTCTGTATGACTGGGAAGGCCTGCGTCTCTACATCCAGGTGGATCAGCGGTGGAAGGATGACACTGTGGGGCTCTGTGGGACCTTCAATGGGAACATGCAGGATGACTTCTTGTAGGCAATGATCATATAGGGTTGGGGAGGGAAATGGGGGAGAAAGTGGGTACTATTTGTGATGAGAGGATAGGGCAATCGGGGCTACCTAGAGTTTACCAAGGTGCTATGATTTGAGGGGATAACAGGAAGCTCTCCCTGCCCTCAGATGTGTCTGTGTCTGAAATGCCACCATTAGAGTTTCATCCTTTTGCAGTGACTCAGGCAGCTTTTCAATCCCTGAATGTTTCCTAATATCACCTTTAAATATCTAAATGTTCCTAAATATTAAGATTGATAGTTCAGTATAATTAGCAGTCACTATCTCCTCAGTAGGACTTGTTGACAAGCAACTGGGCTCCATATCTCAAGAATGCATTAAAGGTGGGGAGTGCCTTAGGGGTGAAACAGGATTTGGAGCTATAAGGGAATTAGAATAGAAATTAGATGCTAAAAGGATTTGGCTGAAAATATACCTCCCTGCCCGGTTCTTGGCAAACTGGGGGCTCAAGATCCAGCTCTTCTGCTCCATTCTCCCCCTCACTCTTTACCAGTTCTCTCCTCTCTGTAAAGGAAAAGGGAATTTTTTATGGTGACTTTCCTTCCTCATCTAGAAAGTCAGAGCCTATTATGTTCTGGTTCAAATGTGGTAACTCAGAGAAAAGAGTTTGTTATAAAAATCATTATAGAGACTTTCTGTTCAGAAAAAAGGGGATGTAAGTCAAAGGGTTTCCCCAACCAGCTCATTAGGTCAAGCGAAAATGGGAGCTTTAAGCAACAACGACATGTGGGGCTGGCCACAGGATTTCAGAGTCAGAGGGGGTCTCACGTATAGATGGTGATCTCCTGGCCCCACTTTACTCATTCTTCATCCATCCATCCATTTAGATGAGAGATGAGAGATGGATGAGAGAACCCTTCTATGGTATCCCCTAAGTGACCAGCCACCCAGCCTCTCCTTGAAGGGATACAGCACAGAATAATGGACTAATTACAGGACCTGAGAGTCATGATGACCCAAGTTCAACTGCCCACCTCAGACACTTGCTAGCTGTGTTACCCTGACCTAGTCTCTGTGCCTCAGTTTCTCCATCTGTTAAATGATGGGTTTAGATTCAATGACCTCTAAGGTCCCTTCCTGCTCTAAATGGGTGATCCTGGGTTGTATGTCCTTCCCTGAGGGCAAACCTAAAATCTCTTGAGGCAATTGTTACCATTTCTTGGCCAACTCTGACTGTCAGGGAGATTTTCCTAATGTCAAATCTAAATGTACCTTCAGAGTACAGTACCTGAGGGTTCTGTCCATTTGTGACCTCTGAGGCCAAGTAGAACAATTCCAAGAACCTTCCCAGGTGACTGTCCTTCAAATACTTAAAACACTCCTCATTTCATCCAATTCCACCAAGTCTTCACCAGTCTAAATATCACTAGGTCCTGTCTCCAGTTCTTGTGTGGCATGGTCTCTAGGGCATCTGTCTTTTTCTTGATGTTTTCCACATGGTCAGTGCCCTCCCTAAAATATGGTGCCGGAGCAGAGCAGACCACTACATATGTGGTCTGACCAGGACAAAGGACAGCGGAACAAATGTCTCTCTCCTCTGAACAATCTTGCTCTTAATTAGATTTATTGTCACATAAGCCTAAGACCAAAATCTGCTGGGCTCTTCTCCCTACATGGAGAATCAAGAGAATTCTGGATAGGAGTCCTGAACATAGTCTTTGTTTCATGACATGTTTATGCAAAATATATTCCTTGGCTCTCCACAGGTCACCTGTGGGTGTTCCAGAGAGCACCCCACAGCTCTTTGGCAATTCCTGGAAAACACTATCAACCTGCTCCCCAGGCATCTCCAGCACCCCTCTGGATCCCTGTGATGTACACCTGCAGGCTGGTGAGTGAGGTAATTTATGGTTCAGTAGTGCTTGGGGACTGGGCAGAAGTTCAGTGAGAGGCAGCTACAGCAGGAAATTTGGGATTGGGGCAGGGGTGTAGGGAAATTGTCGCTCGTAGGAGGTAGGGGAAGAGAGGGTCTGGCAATGATGAGTGCAAGAAGAAATAGAAGTAAAGAGAGGGTAGGCAAGAGATGGAGGTCAGAAGATGAAGATAAAAGCTGGATTGGGGACAAGACACAGCTATCCCATTAATAGTGAGGGACAGCCCAGAGATTGGGGAGGCAAAATGACTTGACATATGATCAGGGGTGGTTGGGTGGAGATAGATTATAGACTATGGGAGTCACTGGTAGCTTGGGAATGGAGTGTAAGAGATGTGGGCTGGTGATAGAAATGGTTCTGTGGCTAATATCAAGGTAATGTGGTTTGCTGGACTGGAAACTAGAAGGTCTGGCTTCTGGTCCTAGCTCTTTGCACCTGGGCAAGTCCTTTCCCTTTGTGACCCACCATTTAGTGCTCTGCAAAATGAAGGGGTAAGAGGAAGGAGTATCATGGTCTCTGTAGTTCCCCTGAGCACTAAGGTTGTTTGGTTCTGTGATGAGGTCAGAGACCCTGGAATCCCTCCCTATTGTGTCCCCCTAGCATCCTATGCGGCCGAGGCATGCAGCGTGCTCACCAAGGATCTGTTTGCACCTTGCTCCCCTTACCTGAGCCCTATCCCCTATTATGAGCAGTGCCGCAGGGATGCCTGCAGGTGTGGACACATGTGCATGTGCTCCACGCTGGCCCACTATACCCATCTGTGTCGCCGTCATGGAGTCACCATTGACTTTCGTACCCAGCTCCCAGACTGTGGTGAGTAAAACCTGAGCATTACCCAGCTTTGTGCTTGCATAGGGTGAGTCTGTGAGTGCATCTGGGTGTTGTTTGTATGCATGGCCTATCATCCCAGGGGGCTGAGGTCACCCGAGGGGTCATCACAATTTGCTGCTCTTTTTACCTCTCCCCACTCTATCCTGGCAAACATACTTATCTCAATGAAATCAGTTTAAAACGACTATTGAAGGTAACCTTGAAGGGGAAAAGCTGTTTCACACAGGCAGCCTGAGAAGAAGATGAAGAATGTAGCCTGTCAAATTACACACTCAAATGATGGATACTCTTTCTATCCCAGACCTCACAACTGCTCTTTCTTGTTCTGACTTTAATGTCAATACCTAAGAGGGGGGTGGGGAACCTATCTATTTCACTGCTCCTACCCCCTTCCACACTACCCCTGTGTGTCCCTGGGCTGGTCACTTAACTTTGCCTGCCTCAGTTTCCTCATCTGTAAAATTATGATAATAGCACCCACCTTATAGGGTTGTTGTAAGGATCAGGTGAGATACTATATGTTAAGTATTTTCTGACTTTAAAGTAGTCTATAAATGTTTATTGCTGATGCCACTGCCACCCCCATCTCTAACCCCCTA
>CM053601.1:149333669-149348571 GCA_028646575.1 Pseudocheirus occidentalis | reverse complement strand
GGATGCAGTGGATGACCTTGGTATCTGCAATACCAACTTCAGCTGCCTTCATGGCCATTGGAACAAATTGTTCTCCTTCCATCCATTCTGCCAGGGAAAATCTCCACATCCTTGGGGTAGACATCCCCCTAAGTCACTGTTATTATTCTCCATGGGGTTGGTCCACCTGTTTTCCCTCATTCAATGTCTCATCCATTGCCTTGGCTCAAAGGGGAATTGTGCATACAGTTGGGGATGGGGGCACATTGGGACTACCTTTCCTGATCTGTGATCTGACTGCTTTTCTTCCCTGTAGCACTGTCCTGTGAAGCCACTAAGGAATATAGCCCTTGTGTGGCAACCTGTGGGCAGACCTGCCAGGCCCTGGCAATGCCAGACAGTTGTAGTGATGAAGAGGACCACTGTGTAGAGGGCTGTGCCTGCCCTCCTGACACTTACCTGGACACCAAGGCAGAGAGATGTGTCCCCAGGTAGGGAGACTCTCAGACTCCAGCACAGCCTCTCACTGCCCCCCTCCCCCACAAAGAACCAGACATTCATTTGACCCTCAGGTTTTGTTGTTTCTTATGAATAAGTCTTGCCTGGTATCCTTCTCATTTTCTTATTATGAGTAAAGACCCTCGTCTCTGGGGAGAGAGGTGAAGGAGTTACATCAGCTTCCTCATTGGACCCCTTCCCATGATAATAATCATAATAATTCCTATCATTTATATAGTGCTTTAAGATTTACAAAGAGTTTAACCAATATTGTTTCTTTTGATCCTCACAAACAATCAAGTAAGGTAGGTGCTATTATTATTCCCATTTTATAGAAGAGGGATCTGGGTCTGAGAGAAATTAAGTGACTTACTTTGGGTCACATATTTAATGAGTGATTTAGGAATTAAACCTGAGTCTTTTTTTTTTTTGGAGGGAGGAAGGCTGGGCAATTGGGGTTAAGTGACTTGCCCAAGGTCACACCACTAGTAAGTATTAAGTGTCTGAGGCCAGATTTGAACTCAGGTCTTCCTGACTCCAGGGCCAGTGTTCTATTCACTGCACCACCTAACCACCCCTGTGCCTGGGTCTTCTTGACTCCAGGTCTTGGCATTCGATGGATTAGATGTCTATGTATCTACCTTCAGTGGATATCTGCTATCACTACTGTCTTTATTATTTTCATAATATGTAGGGTCTTAAACCCTATTATATGAGATCTGCCTCTACCGAAATGAAAATGCTTCTTCTGGGGTGGCTAGGAGGACCTGAGTTCAAATCCAACCTCAGACACTTGACACACTTACTAGCCATGTGACTTTGGGCAAGTCACTTAACCCCAATTGCCCCCCCCCAAAAGCAAAAAATAAAAAATAGAAAAAAAAGAAAATACTTCTTCTAAGGTCATCATTGACCAATTATTAGTTGAATCCAATGACTCATTCTTAACCATCATCTTCTTTGACCTACTGGTCACATTTGGCATAAGTGATCACCCCATTTGTATTCAATTGAATAGATGTTTAATAAATGCAAACATGAAATTAATCAACAGTCAATCAACAAATGTCAGGTACTTTGTGAAGATACAAATAATGGAACAGTCTCTACTTTCAAGGAGGTGCTATTCTGTCTTCCCCTTAGCCTGGTATTCAGGACGCTCCACAATCTATGATTTCTAAATTTCTCAATCTCTCCCTTCCTGAAACTTACACGTCAGCCAATCTGGCCTACTTTACTGCCTCATGAACATATTAAATATTTTCTTACCTCCACACTTTTGCTTCCATTATTATTCCTCCCTGGAGTACCTTCCACCTCTCCTCTAAATAGTCAAATCCTACCCATGCTTTAAAACCCAAATTCCTTTTTCTCTATGAAATCATCCCAAACTACTCTAGGTCACAGAATCATAGAATCCAAGAATAGAGTTGTAAAAGATCTCGGAGGTTGTCTAGTACAAACCGTATCTCCAAAATATCTGCAATAAGTGGTTATCCAGCCTCCTCATGCAGGCTCCCAATGAGAAGTGCTCTTTGCTTCCCAATATAACCCCTTCCACTAACACATTTGCCTCCCTGTAGCTTCTACTCATTGGTTCTAATTCTACCTTCTGGGGAGGAACTGAATGACCACAGTTCTTCCAAATGACAGTCCTTAAAATAGCCAAGATCATTACCACATTTCCCCTGATAAGTTTCTTTTCTCCAGGTGAAACAAACCTACTTCCTTCAGCCCACCCATAATGCTGTTCTCTCCTAGACACATTTATGTCTGACAATGTCCTTTCTGCAATGTGGTATCCAGAGCTGGACTCAGTGTTCTACATCATCCAACATGCTGCTGAAGCGGGCAGAGCACAGCAGGACAGTTCATTTCCTTTGTCCTGCTCAACAGGCTTTTGTTCATGTAGACTAAGATCCAGTACATACACGTATACACATGTACATATATACACACACATACGTACATACATGTACACACACTATTTGTATATTTATATATTTACTGCCTCTTGAACATATTGAATGTTTTTCTACCTCCATATTTTTGCATCCATCATTCCTCCTCCCTGGAATACCTTCCACTCTACATAGTCAAATCTTGCTTGTCTTTTAAAACTTAAATTCTTTTCTTCCCTATGAAATCATCTCAAGTTACTCTAGCTCATAGAATCATAGAATCCAGGAATACAGTATGTATACACAATATATACATATATTATACACATATACACATATGTACACACATATACATACACATATATATGTATGCATGTATATATAAACATTTTTAGCTACCTTGCCATATTTTTGAGTGATAGCTTGTAGTACATGGTATTCTGGCAAAGGTTTAACAACCATCTCTCTGAAAATGCATGAAATACTTGTAGCTTTAATCTGCAGTTTTAAGATTTTCTCCATCATTTTCTTAAGTCTAGAGTTAGAACTCTAGACAAGACAATAAATCAAACTCTTCTTTGTAGCATCTGTCAATGTCTTAGGTGGAAATGCTTGTACCAAAAAATTAACAATAGGCTCTTGTGAGTCTTTAATCTTTCTCTTATGGACAAGTGTCTATCCATGTTTCCCTCTCCACTTCTACTTTTGTATTAAAAAATGAAATAGCCCTTGTCTCTTAAGTAGCAAAAATTCTACCAGAGGGATGCAATATATACACTGACAAGTAAGTACAAGGTGACTGACAATCAACAATTGGATTGGGAAAAAAATGTCACAGAGAAGATGTCTCCTGTATGCCAGGTGTAAAAGACAGCTTGTACAAACACATGGAGGTGGGAGATTGAATGCTAATTTTAGGGAGTTGCTGGTAGTACAGTCTGCAGTGTGTGAAGGCATGTGTGAAGGCTAGGAGTCGTAATATGAAATAAAGTTGGAAAGGAAAGTTGGAGGCCAATTGCAGAAGGCCTTATCTGGCTAGCTGAGGAGTTTGTATTATATGGTGGCAATAAGAAGCCAAGACTCTTTAGCAGAGGGGTTACATGGTCAGACCTTTGTTTTAGCAAGACTATTTCAAGTTATGTGATTGGGGGACTCCCAGGACACTCATGTATAGGGAGCAGGAGATGGATTATGAATCAGCAAAGGAGACTAATAAGAATAAGGACTTACTTTGTTAGGTAGGAGAATCAGAAGAGAGCAGAAAAAATCAGAAAAGCCGAGGAAGGAGGTTTATTTCCATTAAACTTAATCTTTCATGAATGCTTCACAGGCTGGAGTTTTGCATTGTTCCTGCCTGTCAAGATCTTTGGCAATCTTGATTTCTTTCACCAGTTCTCATTTCTTTGTTCTTTACCACAGGAGCCAGTGCCACTGCTATTTCCAAGGAATTGATTATCCCCCTGGAGAAAACAGCATTCCATCCCTGGGCCACTGGTAAGCTTGCTGAGGGGCTATGGCAGCAGATGTGAGCATGTATCAGGCCTTCACTGGCATCATACTGACCAATGGAGCTATCCTCACACTGGCCATTTGGGACCACTTGGGTCCAGCTGTAATAATCAGCTCCTTTAGGGTGTTTATAGGGATCCTCAGAAACCATAAGAGAACCAAAATGTCTGGCATTTCCAGAGTTGAAACTATGCATTTTTAAAATTTCTCTATCTTCAATAAGTATGTGTGTGGTCCAGCTTTCTTGGGTGCCTTGTCTCTGGATGGTTTGACTGTTAATCAGAATCTTGTCAGTCAGTCATGGGCTAATAACTGATTAAAACTGTTGTTGACCACCCAGATGCTGACTGAAAGCTTGACCAACCAATGGGTGGAAAGAGGGAATGAGCTCCTCCTCTTACCCTGTTATCTGCCCCATAACAATTTCTAGGGGCCCACTAGAACAGAATTCCC
Organism: Pseudocheirus occidentalis; assembly: GCA_028646575.1. Taxonomy (NCBI): domain Eukaryota; kingdom Metazoa; phylum Chordata; class Mammalia; order Diprotodontia; family Pseudocheiridae; genus Pseudocheirus; species Pseudocheirus occidentalis. The sequence continues at coordinate 149,344,231 of CM053601.1, read as the reverse complement.
ATTACAAATTTCTTTGAATAGGGCTATTTTTCTTCCCATAACAGTTTGACTGAGAGCAGTGTTGCATAGTGGATTGAGAGCTAAGCTCAGAGTACAAAAGACCTGAGTTCAAGTCTCACCTCTAACCCATACTGGCTTGGTGACCTTGAAAGTCTTTTAACTTTTCAATTCCTCCTGCTGCTCTCCAAAAATATATATGTCTAATGGGAATTAGGAGGGAGGAAATTTCCTCACAAGGAATTCCCTTGAGAATGAAGTCACAGGTCCAAACTCCACTCCCTTCCCCCAGCAAAAACAAACACCTACATCATTTGATAAGCTAGGATTCTTTTAACCAGAATCTCACTCTGGAGCTCATACTGTCTTGAGCTCGAAGTCTCATTCTTTCATGCTCCTTTGCGTTCTTCCATGTACTCACATACTCTCCCATTCCAATGGAGGATGAGAATAAAGACAGTAAGACAAAGTCAAGGTCACATCTGCCTACTCTCCTGTCCTTTCTCCTACCTCTCTCCGTGGTCCTGGAGGAAGAGACAGGAGATGTGGGATGGCTACTCCCAAGGTTCTGTGAGATCCTCAGGGACTAAACAGTCATGAAACTCAAAGGCAGGAAGGTGAGTTCAAACATTTGAGGGAAATGTTCAGCCATGAGCACCTAGAGCCAGAAAGATTTCCTTTGCAATTTCTAATAACAATAAAAAGGAAACATTTAAATTCCCCAGAATTCTCACCCTTCTTACTTCCTTGGGTGTGCTGGTTAATATCTGACAGTATCTCCCAGAATTCAGTTTGGGGACAGTGTATACTCTGTGTGGCCTATACAAAACTTGGTCTAGTCCCTGGAAGGGTCAGGTATGTGTGTGTGTGTGTGTGTGTGTGTGTGTGTGTAGGTGGAAAGGAGGTTCTCTCCCACTGTTTGACTCATACATGGAATCTCTTTCTTTGAAGTCACTGCATAGACGGAATCATGAGTTGTTACAGCAGAACACCAGGTAAGGTTAGGGGGGCATGGGAGGAGGGGGGAAGCTTGGGTCATAGGTCTAGAGACAGAAGGGACTTCAGAGGTCATCTAGTCTATTAGACTTTTTATCTTAAGAGTCCAGATGACTCCTTATTTTTTGGGTAAAGTGAAATGAAAATGAAATGAAAAGACTTGCCCAAGGTCAGACATGTAGTTAGGGGCAGAACTTAGATTTGACCTCAAGTCCTCTGACTCCAAAGTCATCCCTCTCTCCATTGCACCATGATGAGCTAACCATTGATGGGGACCTTGATAAAATTTTCATGCTGGGAGAGCCATCTGCACTGTCTGAAGGGAATGGAGTGGGATCACATTATTGCACAGTACAGTAAACATTTATTAAGTACCTACTATGCAGCAGGAATTGTGCTAAGCATCAGGAATACAGATAAGGTTCCATGCTGAAGTAGAGCTGTGAGTAGGGTGGGGCAGCCGTGTACTGGGGCTCACAGGTGTAGGGAGATGGAGTAGAAACATCTGTCGAGTAATTTCATGGACATCTCACCATCGTCACAGACATGGGTTCCAAGGATTGAGAGCTAGCAGGGGTCTTGGAGAACATCATTTTACAGACTGAGAAACCAAGACGCATAGAAGGGAGGTGACTAGGTCAGAGTTGCATAGGTATTAAATGTGGAACTTAACTCCATTATGTTAAAGGACCCTTGTTGGTGTATTTATGTGCCTGTATATGTATGTATACATAATTCATTAAAATCCTACTTCGGATACTGACTAGTTCTGTGGCCCTGGGCACATCACTTATTCTCTCTGGGCCTCAGTTTTCTGTAAAATAAGGTGAGACTCAATGATTTCTATGGTCCCTTCCAGTTCGAAATTTGTAATTCTATAAATTTTTTTAAATCATCAATATTTTCCCACTCTACCCAACCCTAACACACACACACACACACACACACACACACACACACACCAGCTATTTTTCCCTTTACCCCTGAGGAATCTTCCACCTGAAAAGAGAAACTTAGGATTCTGCCTCTTTGTAACTTGGAGGCAAATCCAGAAACTCTCTTGTCCCATCCGTATGGGTTTATCATTCATTCAATTGATCATCTTGATTGATTCAAGTCTCCTCGGAACTTTGGGCAGAGGTCCTCAAGCCCTCTCCCCTTCATCTAATTGAGGTGACAAAAAGAAAAACAATAAAAGTATAATTAACTTCTAAATGGGGGTAGAGACTAGATGTGAGCTGATCAGAAAGTCAGAGATTAGAGGACGAACTGAAATAGTCCAGGAGGGCTTCTTGGAGGTGGTGTGACCTGATTTGGGCTTTGATGGATGAAGAGGATTTGAATAGGCTGAGGAAAGAAAGAATCCTTAGGGGATCTTAACTTCCCCTTCTGGGGAGTCACATAACATTCTTTCCTCCTTCTAGATTTTAATGTGCCCCAAGTGCTGCCTTACACACTACAGATCACAGGGGTTTGGTGATTTAAAGCCTTATGGAAATTTCTCTTTTCTATATTTGATGGTTGTTCCTTAAGGAAGAGAGCCACAAAGCATTCTGGGTCTGGGAGAGAGAAGAGTCTGGAATGGTGATCTTTGACAAATCTGGACTGTATTTTCTCAAGTCCTAGATAGTAGGGAGCTCTAGAATTTGAGTAGATCCCCTCCCCACCCTGTGAACCAAATTTAAGGCATATTTCCTGTTACCTCCTATTGTCTGGCATCCCCTGTCCTTTACTGTCTCCAACTGTCTTTCAGTCTCTGCCTGCCCTTTGGGCCAGGTCTTTGTGAACTGTACCGACCCCCATGCTGACCTTGTACTGAGCAGAGAGAGGACATGTGAGCACCAGCTGCTGAACCTGACGGTGCCTGCCCATGGACCCTGCGTCTCAGGCTGTACCTGTCCCCAAGGGTATGTCTCCAGCCCTGTTATCTCTGTTATACTTGGGATAATTAGGAAAGGCCTCATATAGGAAGTCATATTTGAACAGAGTCTTGCAGGAAATGAGGGATTCTGCAAGTCAAGTCAGCCAACCAATCAACAAACATTTATTAAATTCCTACTTTATACCTATCACTTTGCTAGGCAAGATGGATACAAAGACAGAAGTGAAAACTGTTTCTACCCCCAAGGAGCTTTGCAGTCTAGCCAGAAAATACAATACTTCACTTGTCCATGCATATTTTAAAAGATATCATGAGGAGGGAATGCATTTCAGGCATAGAAAAAGACATATATGCAAAGATAGGGAAGCAGAAGATGGTAATATTGTATAAAGGGAATGGATAAGCTGGATGAAATAAAGAATGATTGAAGGGAAATCATAGGAGACAAGACTTGAGCTAGATTGCGGAGGAATTTGAATGACAGGTTAAAATTTTTGTAATTTATCTTAGAGGCAATTGGAAGCCATTAAAGATTATCAACCAGGAGAATGGTGTGACCAGATCTATGCTTTAGGAATGCAGATTTGTCAGGAAGGAGGAGGGTTCAAATACCTCCAGTGGCAAGTCCCATGAAGATGTTTCTACCTGATATTCAAGTTTGATCTTCTTCTTCTTGGATCCATTTATATTTTTAATAGGAGTCATTGAATTAGACCCAAGGGATGAAGCTTCGATAATAGAATTCCAGACACTAGTGGGGGGTAGGGATATGAGGATGGATGGGGCCTGGTGGCTTCCTGATACCCATGGAGCACCATTGCTTGATAAACTGACCTTGATTGGGTGGTTTTCTCTTTCTATTGAAAGGAGTGATAAAGATGGGAGTTCTTTCTCCAGAGGGATGGCTGTAAATAGGAGAGATTTTTCTTTTTGGAGGGGTGGGTGGCAGACAGTGCCTTAGAAGTGCTTACATACCTAAAGAAAGTCTTATATACGTGGAGAATGTTACCAAGAAAAGATAAGGACTGATGCCCTTTGGGCAAATGCAAAAGCTTTCCCTTCCTCAGAATTCTTCAGGCAGAAGTTGGATGACCACTTTTCAGATCTATTGCAATAAGGATTTTTTTTTCAAATGTATGCCAGACTAGATGACTGCCAAGGCCCCTTTTAGTTCTACAATTCTTGGATTCCTCATTTCTACCTAGAGAATCCCAAAAGAGCCTGTGTAGGGTAGTGAAAAAAATCATTGACCTAGGAGTCAGGATGCATGGGTTCTAGTCTTGGCTTTACCACTAATCTATTGTGTGACTTCAGGCACAGTCACTTCTCTCATCTCTGAACATCTTCTCTTATTTATAGCATAGCATAGCCTATAGAACACCAGACTTGGAATTAGGAAGACCCAGATTTTACACTTACTACTTGTGAGACCCAGGCAAGTCTCTTAAACATGATGCCTCTGTTTCTTCACCTGTAAAATGAGTGGCTTGGATTCCAAGTGTTCTAAAGTCCCTTCTATTTCTAAATCTATGATCCTATTATAAGACCATTTCTAGGGTTCCTTCCAACTCAAATGTTCTATGGTTCTAGATTTCTTTCTCTGATCCCACTCTGTAATTTCCATTTTGCTTAGTCTAGTCCTAGTTGCCTGACTCTAGGGACAGTAGGATGCCCAAGAACTGTTGCTGACAGTATAGGTTTTGTTTTGGGAATAGAAGAAAAACTCTTTTAATAGGCACACAACAAGAGTTTCTCTGCCCCATGACTTCTGATGAAGAATATTGTTTCCAGGAGCATCTTTTCCTATATGACAGGGGTTCTTAACCAAGGTCAGTGAGTTAAAAATTTTATAACCATATTTTAATGTAATTGGTTTCCTTTTAATACTTTGAAAATTTTCTTCATTTAAGAACATTATTATGAAAGGGTATTTCTCGATCTCACTGGATTGCCAAAGGCAGATAGGAGAACAAAAAGGGTTAAGAACCCCTACTCTAGAGGATGCCCAGGCTGGGTCTGTAGGGGTCTGGCTCAGAGTCCTGGGACAGGCTGCTCTTGGCATTTCTGCTTGCTCGTTTCTGGACTGGTTGCTGGAGATGTTTTGGACACTCAGTCTTGGGAAGTAGTTGTGGAAATGTACTGGCCAGCTTTCTGGGCTGGGTGATTTTGGGAGTTCTATTGGGTCAATGTTCCTGGGTCAGCTCTATAGATCATTACATATCCTGGCCACACCTGTGAGTCCTGGGATCAGAGCATAAATCATAGGCTCTTCAAACCTTAAAAATACAAGGGATCTCATAGGGTGTGGAATCTCATTCCTGATCAAGAGAGCATTCAGCCTTCACTTAAGTACCTCCATTGATGGGGACCTCGCCATCTCACAAAAGAGCCCATTCTAATTTGGGACAGCTCTAATTGTTAGGAAATTTTTCCTTTTGTCAAGCAAGCTGAAAATAGCCTTCTTATACCTCTGTCTCCCTGCTTTTCAGAGCGGCTGAGCGCAGTAAGCTTAATCCTTATATAGAGAACAGGGGCCAGACTCTTCCTCTGTTTACCCTTTGATTGTTACCCTTCTTTCTCCCTGCCAAGCTCTTCTAATTTAACTGGAATTCCAGGCAACTTCTTAGCTTCACCTTTTCTGTATTTAGGACTATGAAGCCGGCTGCCTTGTGTACATGCACAAGAGTGTATATCATAGATGTTAATAACAATCACCATTGAAATAGACAGCATATATATGCATATATATATATATATATATACACATAAATTTAATGTTTGCAAAGCCCTTAATATATAGCATCTTATTGGATTCCCACAATGATCCTGTAAAAGAGGTGCTGTTACTATGCCCTTTTACAGATGAGGAAACTGAGACTGGGAAGGATCAAGGGACTTGTGCAGGGCCACACAGCTGGTAGGTGTCTGGAGCAGATTAAAACTCGGGTCCTCCTGACTCGAAGTCTAGCGCTCAATTCACTGAGCCACCTGGCTACCTAGTGTTTTCCATGTCATATTCTATGTGTGCATATGGAACATATATGCTCCACACCATGTGTCCTATGTATGTGAATGCCACACTCTGAGATCGCAAGTGGCCCTTGGATTGTTCCTCATGTATCTCATAAAGAAGACATTTTATGACCCGTCCGTGGGATAAGATGTCTGATGAGAGATTTTATCATTTATTAAAGTTCAGCCTGTCTAACTTGGCAGATCTAAGTCCTGATCTACAGTCTTTAAACTGTGTCCTTTAGCTGGTGCTAATGTCATTTGTCACCTTGATGAGTGTTAGGGCCTGACTCAGGCCGTGGAACAGAAATAAAAGAAGAAAAGCCTTGGGCATGGGGCCAAAAGCCTAGGCAGTTGCTTCCTAGAATACTGTTTAGAGCAATATGGATGGATGGATGGATGAATGAATGAATGAATGAAAAAGCATTTAATGATCCCCTGCTATGTGCTAAACACTGTGCTAAGCCATGGGGATATAGATTTAAAAGCAAAGACAGGCCCTGCCTTCTGGAAGGTTATATTTTAATAGTGAGAAAAAATACACATAGGGAAGAAGCGACCATAGACAGAGCATTTTAGTTCTGAACGTTGCAGGGGTGGGAGTGGGCCATGTCAGAGTAATTTGATACACTCCTTCATGTGAAAAAAAATAGAACTGATTTTATCCAGGTTCCATAACTGGAGGAAGAATGGAGTTAGGACGTGTGTACTCTGGCAAGACAATTGGCAAGACTGTAGAAAAGGTGGCTGGAGAGTTGGGAATGAAGCATTCCGCTATTCAGGATAGTGGAAATGGGAATTTATGGCCTCTGAGGGCCTTAGGGGCTCAAACCTGAGCCTACAAATCAAATGAAAATGGACTTGTTAGAGGCAGATTGGTTCACTCTTGTGTGAATGGAAGCAATAGGGATCAAGAAAGGACAGGAGGAAGGAGGGTTGGGATCAAGCACCTTCCAGGATTGGAACAGAGACCTCCTCTGCCTGAGAACTGGGCAGAAACATGGAAATCCAAAGGTGCAGTCTAGGTTCTGGCATGCCCCTGCCATCCCTAGGCTCCCAGTATAGGATGACCTGATGGCTAATCTGTATGTGCTTGTCATGAGCCTACAGTAGTGGGCTGTGGCTATGTATACAGCTGCCTATTCTAAAGCATACATGTAGTTGAGTGCATTGTACACACAGGCACATATTCACATTCATTCAATGTGTCTAAGTACTCATCTAGACCAACATGGTGGTTGGATCAGTGGAGAGTCCAGTACAGGATTGAATGTGTGATTACCCCATCTCAGACAGGTGATACCTAGATCTAGGAGAATGAGTGAATGAAAGAATAAGAGAAAAAACTGAGTTCTACTTTATTCTAGAAATATAAAACCAAGACAGTTTCAGACTTGAGAAAGCTTATATTCTAAAAGGAGTAAGCAGTATCCATACTAGAATGGTCACAAGTGGGGGTGTTTTGATTTGGGAAGTCACAGAGAGGGTTAGTGGAACAGCTGGGGAGTTGACTTGCCCTTTCTAGTAGCAATGATGGTGTTCCAGAAGGCCCCCCCAACTTATTCACTGCATTTCTTAAGCTCTGGGGCATTTAAAAAGTTCGAGAGACATAATTTCTGGGTAATTAGTTATTTTGTTAATGATGCTAGACAAGGTCAGTGTCACTCTTGAATGCCAAAGACCATCATGGTGGTGGATTCACAGCTTATATGCCCTTGGAAGAGGAGTGTTCCTAAGGGTGGCAATCAATTCTGGTTGGTTAACAGTTAGTGAGAAAATGAATATTACATAGGGCTGGACCCATTCTAGTGAACTTTGATTATGTCACTTATTTCTAAATTACCCATCTTGGGCAACCTATTCAAAGAATTTATCCCCGCCCAAACCTGAGTAGAAGTTTGCTGTGGAGTCTCACCAAGATTGAGGAGAATTAATTCAATCTCATTATCAGCAGTGTATTTTAAGAGACTGAACTTTAAAACCATTGGTTATTAATAATTATTTCTCCTCTGCCTCCTTTGGTGACATAGGTTGCTCCTAATGACCAGGTCACTAGCAACTTATACAAAAGAAGCTCAGGGACTCTGACTTAGAACCATTAACTTTCATCTGACTTGAGCTGCACTTACATAATTTCCCAAGAGCACTAGAAGGATTGGAGGTATGACTGGGTATAATCATACCCTCAATGAGTAAAGAATATGGTCACTCTGGCTTACCGGAGAGGGGTTCTGGTAGGGTGGAAAGTGACCAGGTGAGGCGGCTTCCTGAAGGAAGAAATCAAGTCTTTGAAAGAGGTACCATGGTAGAGGTGTGAAAAGAAGAGGTTGGAGTAAGAAAGCTTTTGGAAATATGCTGTGTGATCTCAGGCAATCATATGACCCTTGTAAACCTCAGTTTACTTATTTGTAAAATGGGAAGAATAATACTTGCTCCACCTGTCCTACAGAATGCTCCTAAGAGAATTGTGCATAAACCTTGAAAACTAAGTCACAGTACAGTTTATTATAAATCCTTTGTATTTATCAGATGCTAACACAGATCCTACTGTCTAGAAGTAGGCACCCAGTAAGTTTCAAGTGAATTACATTGCTTATCAGAGAGGATAGTGTGTGTTGGGTGAGAGGGAGCATTGGCACAGGAAAGCACTGCTACCATGGGTATGCCAGGGCCAGGGGCACACCTTGGGTCACAGCCAGAAGCTGGGCTTGTGACTGTTTTGGAGTTGGGGGTACGGTTTATTCAGCCAGGTAGTCACCAGTGACTACTGGGAATTGGGAAGTCCAGATGGTTGAGATGCTGGAGGGCTGTGGTCAAAGACCTGCAGGAAACATACCAAAAACCAGCTGGGGTGTGGAATCAGATTGTATGAGAACCATTTGGAGTGGGAGCAGGGTGGCCCTGCTCCACCTCTTAGGAGATGTGTCACTTGATGTCCAAGCCTCTGTCTGTGTGTGTATCTGCAGGTTGGTGAAACATGGGGATGAATGCTTTGTGCCAGATGAGTGCCCATGTTCCTGGAAGGGGAAGGAATACTTCCCTGGGGATATGGTCAATTCTTCCTGTCATACCTGGTAAGCTGATGGCAGTCACTCTTCTTACAGCCCACCCCTTAGGGTGTGTGCACTTTGCTGGGGGGTGACTTGGGGCTCTCTGGGCTGCTTGGCAGATCTTCCTTTTCCTCTCATTGCTCTTCCATATGCACATATTTATGTGTCTGTACATCTGCATTTGTGTGTGTGTATGTGTGCGTGTAACTTAGATACCAAAGCATGAGATCTGAAGTGATGATAGAGTGGCTCTGCTCTGGCATCAAGGCTGGGGGCCTCTGTAGGTGAATGAGCAACCTTGAGAAGGCAAGAAGTTGGTTGCTTAGTCCTTTGCATTCACAGTAGTTGGCCTTCCCCACCATTCACTACTACTAAGATTTTTAAAAGATGCCTGAGAACTGCCTAGCTCATAATTGGCATCCTTAAGAAACCTCTGAAGTCCTCTTGTGAAAGCTTCAAATTTCTCTCTCTCTCTCTCTCTCTGTCTCTCTCTCTGTCTCTCTCTCTGTCTCTCTGTCTCTCTCTCTCTCTCTCTCTCTCTCTCTCCTTCCCTCCCTCTCCCTTTCTCCCTTCCCCTCTCTCCCTCTCTCCCTCCCCCCTGGTTTTATCATCTGTCAAGTAGGAAGGCTGGATTGCTTGATCTTTAAGGTCACTTTCAGTTTTAAATCTATAAGCAAAACCTTTAAATTTGTGTGGAGGTGCCTATGGCCCCCCTTCCCTATTTCAGGTCCAGGGCCAGCTCTACCTGGTCTGTGCCCTGGATTTGTCCTCAGCCCCCTCCCTTGTCTTGAGGGGTAGAAATAATAACTTCTCCTTTCCCTTTGCAATAGCACTAGACCCAAAGGCAGTTGTTCTCATTGCCTTCCTCAGGCCTCCACTAGAATGGATCCCTCAAACTCTAGGAGTTTCAGGCCTTTTCACAGTTGCTGAGCTATTGCTAGATGCCTAATCCCCACAGGAATCCCAGCCATGCCCACTCTCAGCGTCTCCCTGCCTCAGCACTGACCGCCTCCCTCTGCCTCTCGTCAGGTGCTCAGTTTCTACCTTCTCCATCCATCTTGACCCTGGCGAATGCTCTGGCCAACTGCTCAGTCATCCCCACTCCATCTCTACTTGGTGGGCAGGTAAAACAAACTCTTGCTCTTCATCTGCCTTCAGCAGTTCTGCCTCCCGCCCCCTCCCACCCCTTGGGACTCTGGACAGAAGTCTGTCTCTTGCTTGGCCACTGGCAGCAGCAGCAGCAGCAGGAGACCTGACCTTTTCACACCACCTCCTTCCCTCTGCACCCTTCCCTTCCTACCCTCAACCAGACCTGAGGGACTGAGTCCATTTCCTTTTCTCTTGTTCTGGGAGGTCAGATCAAAGGCACAAGCCCCACAGAAAGGGACTGGGAGATCCTGTTGTCTTTGGAAAGGTCTGGACTTGGCCGGGTCAGGCAGGTGGAATCCCAACCTGCCTGAGATTCAGTTCATTATTAAGTATTTTCTATGTACAGTGAATGCCTAGTAGTTGTGGCAGGGGTGATGCAAAGAGAAACAAGGCACATGACAATAAGCATAATAATGCAAATTAAATAGATGTCTCCGAGGTGTCCCACCTTGCCTCCCCTCCTCCCTCCACAGAAG